>CM038722.1:23265557-23948940 GCA_021613375.1 Megaleporinus macrocephalus
TGTTTGGACTTAGAACAAAAAAACAAGTGATTACAAAGTACTCTCCATATTTTCTTATGTTTGGGAGAGAGGCTCGCTACCCCTCAGAGGTCCCTAACACTACAGGGTTAGAGTACAAGTTTCACATTTTTGGAAGCATATTTGAATGTTGGGGAATAAAAATAAATTAATATCACACGTTGTACATATTTCAATAAATTTGTGTGTAAATTTAAATCTATTTTTCAGATTGACAGCACTGCTGAGGACATAGTGGCCTCTGAAGACATCACAGAATGTGCCTAGGTTAAATGAGATATTGTCTCATGCAAAGGAAAATATTGAGAAAACTCAAGAAAAAATGAATAAAAGGCAACAAAAGTCTTCACTCCCCAAATTTAGTATTGGGGACAAAGTGTGGAGGCTCAATGTAAGAAGCCAGCAAAGAAAAGGGGGCAAGTGGAGCTAAACTACTTGGGTCCATACACCATCACATCCTTGAGGGTAAAAGCACTGACCTGGAGGATGACCATGCTATTGCCATACCCAAAATTAATACAGACCATTTGCAGCATCATTGTGAGGAGACGCCACACATCCCTCATAAGCTGCAGAAAGCCTCCAGCAGCAAGCACATATCTACTTCCATGGTAGCACCTGCCATTGTAGCCACAACAGGCCCCACAATCTCCGTGGTTCCAGATTCTCTGCCGCCCCTGCAACTACCAGTCCTGCTGCCTCTCAGGTCACCATTAATCCTGCAGTCCCTTCAGTCACCTTGACCCAGACTGTCTTTCCAGTCTCCGTAAGCCCTGTTGCCCTCCAGTCTGCGTTACGCCTGCCATCTGTCCAGTCTCAGTTACCCCTGCTGTCTCTCCAGTCTGTGTTACGCCTGCCATCTGTCCAGTCTCAGTTACCCCTGCTGTCTCTCCAGTCTGCGTTACCCTGCCATCTGTCCAGTCTCGGTTACCCTGCTGTCTCTCCAGTCTCGTTACCCGCCTCTCCAGTCTCGTTACCCTGCTGTCTCTCCAGTCTGCGTTAGTCTGCCATCTGTCCAGTCTCAGTTACCCCTGCTGTCTCTCCAGTTTCCATTACACCTGCCGTCTCTCCGGTCTCTGTTCAACCTGCCATCTCTAACTCTGCTGTAATCCATGCTGCCTCTTCGGTCCCCATAACCCCTGTTATCTCTCCAGTCTCCATAAATTCTGCTAAATCTCCAGACACTGCAACCCTGTCATCTACAAAAGCCACTGTCATCTATTCAGAAGAGTTAGCATACCAGTGTCCGAATCCAACACTGATAAAGATCAAGGTATGTCTGTAGTTCTACTGCAATAAAATGTTAAAAAGTAAAAGAGATTTTATGTGTATAAAATTCATATGTAGCATCCACACTCCCCTCCAAAAGTATTGGAATAGTGAGGTCAATCCCTTTAGTTTTGCTGTAGACTAACACATTTGGGATTGGTCTCACTATTCCAAAATAAAAGGTGCAATCTTCTGAACTGTGCATCAAATCCAGATGTAAATACCTGGAAATAAAAGCTGAAATGTTGATATTTTGTCTCATAATCATCTTTGAATGTCAAACCCAAATGTTTTGAGTCTACAGCAAAAATAAAGACAATGGCCTCATTGTTCCAATACTTTTGGAGGGGAGTGTATATTCAAATGGAATGCATTCATTTAGGATTGCATGATCATGGCAATAATTTTATAAATTTGTACCCCTGTTTTATGTTAAATCATATGAATGGAAATTAATTTATTTACTTTATTTGTTATCTACTGTTTACTCTCACAGTTGTGAGAGAAGCCTGGTAGGGCAAAGATGTGTATGTGCTCCTAGCAAAAAATAGGGCCATACAAACTCTACTTTAGTGACATACAGCGCACTGCTCCTAATATGGAGCTTGAAAGTGAGTTAAGGTCATAATGGACAGCTCAATTTGCATACTAATAATTCAGTTGTGTATTCATTTTGTATTATGAGGCTAGTATTTTTTTTTTTATTTTGTTTATATTATGTAGTTATGAGAGAACTGCAGTATAAGTGATAAATGATGATGTCTGGTATCACTATCTGTAATAGGGAAGCAATAAACTGTATGTAGTTCATAAAGCAAAAAATGAAATATGGCAATTTTAGAATTATTTCAATTTAGCATTATTAAACTTGTCCACACCCTTCAAGGACCAGCCAGGCTTATGCTCTAACCTGGTTCTGGAGGCCCTTTGCCCTGTACTTTTTAGTTTCCCTGCTCCAGGGCCAGGATTGAAGAACACTGCTCTATACCAATAAACCTGTAAAAGTATTCATTATCGTTAATATAGAGGTTTCTAAAGTTTCTAAAGAGGTTTCTAAGTTTGTGGTTTCATGTTGTACACAGTTTTGTGCTTTGCCAAAATACTTAATCCAACTTGTTTATTATTTATGTTATGAGATGTAGAGAACTGCTATAACATGTTTCACTTACCAGTGCAACTGAACCTTTTATGTCTTGATTTTTTTCTTGGTTGTTTCTGTCAGGTCATGAATGCCTATATGCACCTTATAATTAAAGACTACAATAGGCAGTCCCAGGAGAAGGCCATGGCCATTGATACAATTGGAGATGGCCAATATCTGGAGTTTTAAGAGAGAAAGTAAATTTTGTGAATTACTTTTTTGTTATGCAATAATAAACATTTTTTATATTTATAATGGAAATGTTTTTTAAAAGAGTAACTATTTTTAACTTTTAGCTGGATCCACTGATATATTTTTTGGATCATTAATGCGAAGCCACCACTGGACACTGATGGTAACAGTGGCGAAGTACTTCGTTTACTTTTTTACAACATTTTTACTATTGGTCATTCATGTAGGCATACATTTGATATTCTTTACTTATTAATTCATACAGTTTCATCTGCTGACCATTATCCTTTATTACTAGTTTAAGATTGTGTATGTGTGTAGATAGGTAAGTGTGTTTCTTTGGCAGTTTATATATTTTATTTATATGTTAAAGGTTGTGATCCCATCAGAGAAGAAGGTTCTCTACTTAGAGCCTCTAGTAGAGAGTACAAACAACCTGAAAAGGTGTCAGGAGGTGACAAGGTAAAACTAGCTCTCTTGTGAGAATGTGAATAACTGTTTCTCTACTTTTTTTTCACTTAGTCATTTATGTGTATTTCAGGTCATTATGAGACAAAGAGGACTGAATGTGTCTAGATGGAAATACAACACAGTCTCACACCCGTACCAAAAGGACTGCACTTCCTGTGGGGCTTTTGTGCTGAAAGTAAGTTTTACTGGATAGGAAAAGAGTAATGCCTTACTCTAAGCACTGGAGCACATTGAAGAGAGGAGAGAATGCAACCTTCCACTTTTTAAATTACAAGATAAATAAATAAATATACTTACATGGCAGAACTGGAGCTGTCAATTATTAATTTTATAGCTTTTTATTTCACTTCAGGTCTAATTTATTTTGTTTATTTATAGTCAATAATGACAAAAAGAAAATGATAATTGATAAATGTTGACAAATGATAAATGTTGTGCTGGCAATCAGAGTACAAGCAGGGCATGTGGGGGGCTCTATTTCAAAGTGTGTTCCCTCACAAAAATCGTTACATCACAGGAAAACCCTGAACTGATATCCTCTCAGTAAAGAAACAGCAGTTTTAAAGACAATAGCACCGACTGACTTTTTACCAACTTTCTAAAGTTAGTATTTAAAGAGACCAGTACATGTTCAGCCATCAGACCAGCATTCTATCATTGACCACAGAGATAGTGCTTTTAACCCTCTACACTGCAGCTCACAATAACATAGGTGTTGTATTCCACTTCAAGAACAAAGAAGAACCACACAATACCAAAACAAGTTAACTTTTAATGTAACTTAGAATGCAGTAAGAAACGTTTCGTGTCTCTTTGCTGCTCACACTTGCCCAGCTCTACTTCACTCAGCTTCAAGCACAACTCTGAATTCTCTCATACCACTGACTCCCCCTAGCGGTTATCCCCAGACACCACAATAGATTACATGTGAATAACACAAGGTCTTGTTTCTCAGTTCACACCCTGTCCAGAGAGGGTTGTCTATGACTTTTTCTCTATTTATCCACATTTTTATAAGAATAATTTATGACTTTTTCAAATCTTTAGCAAAATGTAATAATTGAGATAAACAAAGTAACTGAAGGTTTAAATTTAAGGTTTAATGTGAGATCAGATTTCTTTACAGTGGTCGTGATCAGAACCAGGGTTACAATGTCAGGTACTGAAAAATAATCATTGTACTGACTGACCATAAAGATTTAATATGTAATGTTGATAAATGCTCAGTAGCTGCAAATCTAATAAGAAAAGGTTTCTTTCCTTTTGTACCTCTCGGCCTTTAATAAATGTCTCAGTCCTCTGGCAGTGTATTCACAACCGCTGTGTGTAATAGTTTAGAGATGTAGCTTTTATCAGCATTAAATGATTCAGGTTCCTATCACCACTGCAGATTTCTCCAGAATGACACATTTCACTTCCAACCACTGTCAATAACACTTTACATTCTAAACTAATTGAAGTGAAATGTACACTCTATCTAACAATGCAGGTAAAGAAATTAGACCTCCAAGATTGCTGCTAAAAGAGTCCATATTATTCACTACCTTAAAGCTTTGAGAGAAATGTAATGTAGTGGTGAGGTAATGTGACTGAGGGTGTTCAGATATTTACCTATGACAGTATATATACACCATTAAATACTACTAGCAGTGCATGTACAATACACCTGATTTTCTCAGTTCCCATGTGCTGCCTTATTGTTCCACCCAGTGTAAAAACCAAACATGACAACATGTAGACATTCATAAGCATTACGTAAATGTAGCTCAACATGAGTGGATTAAAATAATAGATCTTCCTGAGGAATATCCAGTGATCATTTTCAGATTTCTCACATCTTATCATAATTCTCTCATTTTCTGCTCTGTACGTTATACACTGGTGACATGGTGGTGCAGTGGGTAGCGCTGGGCTCATAGTAAGAAGGAACTGGGAATTTCTCTGGCTGGGTGACTGAGGTTGCATGTATGTATAACACATGTATGTCTGTGTGTCTGTCCTGTGATGACACTAAAGTATCAGGATCTGATCCTCTTGTATCATTAGCTTTTCTTTATACTGTATGAGACAGAACTGTGTACAGAATGATGGAGAGATTTAAAACTGTGGTATGTTGAAGATAAAAGCAGAAGAAGCTACTTCTTCTCTCTTCCTTAGACGAACATTGAGAAAGCTAGGAGGAAAACCTTTTTGTACATTAGACACATAAAAACAATAAGCCCTGTCAGCCCTGTTACACTTACAGTGGATAGAAAAAGTATGTGAACCCTTTAAATGACCTGGTTTTCTGCATTAACTGATCATAAAATGTGATTTGATGTACATCTAAGTCCAAAATATAGACAAACTCAATGTGGTTAATCTAATACCACACAAACTATTATAATATTTCATGTCTGTATTGGACATTCACAGTGCTGGTGGAAATGTAAGAGAAAACTTGGATTTAAAAACTGGTTGAACCTCCTTTGGCAGCAATAACCTCCAACAAGCATTTCCAGTATCTGCTGACCAGAGCTGCACAACGTTCAGGAGGAATTTTGGACCATTCTTCTTTACAGAACTGCTTCAGCTCAGCCATATTCTTAGGATGTCTGGTGTGAACAGCTCTCTTGGGTCACTCCACAGCATCTCTTTTAGGGGTGGTCGATATGGCCTTCAAATAATATCATGATATTTTAAGCTATGTATGCGATAACGATATTCAATAACAATATATAAACATAATGCTCAATTTTTTTAAAATTTTTTTATAATAATAATGTTTTTCAGCCAACAGTTACATTTTAAACAGTAAGTGTAAAACAGGGCAAAGTGCAAATAGTTTACATCAAAAGAGTAAACATATTTTATGTTCATTAAACAGAATTACATTTTTAAGTGTTTTCTTGTTTGTTGAACAATTTATTCTAGATTTTAAAACAAAAAGGTATAAATATGTCAGTTTACATGTAAACGTAGAAAATGACAGTTTATCTCTGAATTAAATTATAACAATTAACTGTTTCCACTACATTCTAATTTATAGATGTGGCACTGTGTACTGTATTTGGTGAAAGCGAACATAAACATAATTGTTCAAAACAATTCAGCATTTTTACAACAGCTATTTCTTCTTTTCAGAGCAACAGTTAAAATATAGGATTTTATAAAATAACTTTTTAAAAACAAAATACATAAAAATAATTTAGTTTATATTAAATTAAATATTTCCTGCTAGACAACGCTGTAAACTGAATATATTATATACATATATATTCAAAAACTGCAGAAAGAAAATGTGTGAAATGTAGCAAGAGAAAGGAACATCAGTCATCATTTATAGACAAAAGCAGCTACATCTTTACAGTTTTAAGTTTGACTGGAAAACAAGCAGATTTACTGATGATGGCTTCAGAGCTGACCTATGACAGGTTACAGTATTGCTGGGTGCACCTTCAGAGAGGGTGTTTAGCACTGGTGGCAGGGATGCAGAGGTACTTTCTACCAAACTTACTGACATGAGGAAAGTTAAACTCATGCAGCTTCCACCACATGAGCAGATCACTCTCACTGTCAGCTTGTGGAGCCTGTAAGTTAGAGATTCGGTGATCAGTGCTGGGAAGGACCATTTCTGCTTGTGCATCTTGTAGTGCTTGCTGCTTCTTCCAACTGTGAGAAAATGCTGAAACAATTCTTTTTCACACTCCCACTGCTTTTCAATCCTGGAGTCGTTCAGACTCCTCTCTAGTGATACAGAGAGAAACAATAAATATCATGGTGTTATTAGGAACAGTCAAAACACAGCATTTCATCACTGGCAGCCCAGGACAACCTTTTAAGAGTATTTAAAAACTGAAGTTTCTACTAGTGTCTAAAACCAAAACTGAATTGAATGTAACATTTATTATTGTTATTTTGCAGAATTTTAAAATTATACACAAAGAATTGTCCCACATGGTCCCACAATGCCTGGCACTGTTCGTGTTCACGCGGGTGCCTTTGTTTTAGGTGGTGAAATAAATTTGTTGTGTTGCACCTTTTTGTGGTCACACTTTTTTTTGGAGTCTGACCTTCGGTATCCGGAATACTTCCACACTACTGACGTAGCTTCTCGTTTAGGAACTAAATCATTCTCAGTGTGAGCACTGCTGCTGCTCTCTCCGCTGTTGACCATGTTTATTTTGCGCACTGCAAGCACAACCTGCATCCTTACATCACAATATCACGAGATGGTGAAATCCTGTCCAATAAAAAATGTACTGGAACCACTCCGATTTTCTTTCTTTGAAGTCATTCTGTAATAGATTTACTTTGATGTCTAGAGTCATTGTCCTGCTGCAACACCCAACTTCTACTGAGCTTCAGCTGGAGGACAGCCACCCTGACATTGTTCTGTAAGACACTTTGATAAACTTGAGAATTAATTTCCCCATGATGATGGCAAGCAGTCCAGACCCCGAAGCAGCACAGCAGCCCCAAATCATTACCATGTTTCACCACCGTACTTCACCGTTAGGATAATGATTTCATGTTGGTATGCAGTGCCCTTTGGTTTCATCAGTCCACAAAACACTTTCCCAGCAGTGTTGTGGAGTGTCAAGGTACTCTTTGATAAACTTCAAGCAGAGCAGTGATTTTATTTAGAAAGCAGCTGCTTCCTTCTTTTATAAGTCAAAGTAGCTCGACACCTCGCTCCAATCTTATTTCATTGATTGGACTCACTAACTTCTGACTCCAATTAGCTTTTTTCACCAGCATTGTGAATGTTTAATGGATGTGTCCAATACAGATATATTATAATTGTTTGTGTGGCATTAGGTTAAGCACATTGAGTTGGTCTATACTTTGGAGCTGGATGTAAATCAGATCATGTTTTTGACCAATTAATGCAGAAAAACAGGTCATTTAAAAGATTCACATACTTTCTTGCCACTGTATATCATGTAAACAAAAGTATTTTTTTTTTTCTGATTTAAAAGTTAATACATGTCATGCTGTAGATTTAGCATGCTGACTTTTACATTTCATATTTATCTTATTAGTTTTTATTTATTCTGTAGATTCAGAATCCTGAATGTGTCCTGTTTTTAGCATTTAGCCTAAAGACCTAGAAAAATATCTCACTCCAGCGGACTGGCTCTACTAAACACTGGAAAGCCCCGTGGTTACCTCGCGCAGACTGGCTCTACTAAATACCAGAAAAACACTGAGATACGTCAGCTTAACCGTTTACCGGATGCACAGGTGCGACAGTAAGCACAGCCAGGCGTCTGGCCTAAATAGGTTTGGCGCAGGTGTCTCTGGTGAGCCCTGATTGGCGATGGGGCACCTGGGAGTTGGAATTTTTCCCTGGGTTGGAGTTTTTCCCCTGGCCGTCTAGTGGATGGCTGGTTACACTTAAACCAGCTCAACCGGCTTCAGACCAGCATAAACCAACTGAACCAGCACCAGACCAGCATCAAAGAACTTAAACCAGATAAATCAGGCCCAGACCAGCACAAACCGATTAAAACCAGATAAATCAGCGCCAGAACAGCGTTAAAAGAATTTAAACCAGATAAATCAGCCCCAAACCAGCAGAAACCGATTAAAACCAGCTAAATCAGCACCAGACCAGCATAAATCTACATCAGACCAGCACTAGACCATCTTAAACCATCTCAATCAGTGCCATACCAGCATAAACCTACATCAGACCAGCACTAGACCATTTTAAACCATCTCAAACAGCACCATACCAGCATAAACCTACATCAGACCAGCACTAGACCATCTCAAAACAGCTTAACCAGCACCAGATCAACATAAACCTACATCAGACCAGTACTAGACCATCTCAAATCAGCTAAATCAGCACCAGACCAACGCAATCCAGCTAAACCAGTACCAGACCATCATAAGCCAACTTAAATCAGCTGAATCAACAACAAACCAACATTAACCAATCTAAACCAGCACCAGACCAGTATAAACCAACAGCTCTAAACTGAGGACTGAAAGTTGATAATCAGTGACTACACTGTATATGGGATTTACGATCAGTCATAACATTAAAATCATCTACACACATTGTTCATTTGATCAGCTCCGTTTACAATACAGGTGTATTTTGTAGTTTGTATGATTTGGGTGGTGGACCATTCTCAGCACTGCAGTGACACTGACATGGTGGTGGTGTGTTAGTGTGTGTTGTGCTGATATGAGAGGATCAGACACTGTGTCCAATCACTGTCAAGTCTATTACACATTCCTATCACCTTGTAGATGTAAAGTCAGAGACGACGGCTGTACAGTTTGTGTTGGTCATCCTCTAGTCCTGCATTAGTGGTCACAGGATGATGACTACAGTACACTGTTTACTAGATGTTGCTGGTTGGTGGACTATTGTCAGTCCAGCAGTGACACTGAGGTGTATGCAGTGAATCAGATGGACTACAGCGTAGGTGCAGATTTGCTAATATGAATCAAAGCCCACCCTATCCCCTTAAATATTTCCTATAAGCTGATTCCACTGTAGGTAAGGTAGTAAATCACTGTATGTATAGTGACGTAGAACAAACTTTGTGGAATTACAAAAAATTACAAATAAATTAACAAAGTATAACATTATCTGTACTTCTGTTTATTATTAGATAAATCCAATTAATAATCCCCCACCAGTTTTAATGTTATGTCTGATCAGTGTACAGTCCACACTGTAAATAATGATATATTAAAAAAACAAAGTAAACAAATGGTCTGAAATATGAATAATTATGAAATATGCTAGAGATTTATCTCTGTGTGGAAAAATAAGTGTGTCATGTTTCTCTTTTTGTGAGTTTATTAGATTAACAGTCTTCACTGAAATTACTTTTAAACGCGCGAGGCTGATGAACAGTAGCGCGTCACGTGCTGCAGAAGGAGCTGGCGAGGTCTCGTGGCTCTCCAAGCTACTACGACGTCACAATGCGTGTTTAGAGGAGCGTCTCTGCGCGGAGAGGAAGAGGAGAGCAGGGAGGAGCTGACCGGAGCAGAGAAATCACTCGTTCAGCCAGAGAGCAGCAGCAGGTCAGTCAGACAGAAACTTTAGAAAGCTGAGGTCGCAGCAGCTGTCTGAAACTGAGCTAGCAGCTAAACTGCTGTAGTCTGTTTCTCTCAGTCAGGAAATGTTTCATTATCAGATCGTCTCCTCTGTTCATCTTCACTCTCAGATTAACTCTTAGATTAGATTTCAGATTGATTCACTCCAACTAACTGAACTGTAACGCTCTGTAATCCTGTGCAGCTCTTCTGTACATCAGTGCTAACATCTGTACTTTCAATGCTAACAGCTGAAACTTCATATGTCCCAGTGTTCAAATCATAATGAAGAGAGTAATATTCATATTTAGAAGATCTCTCTATCAATATGGAGTTAAAAACCTGTGAGGATGTGACTGAGCTCATCATGGAGCTGTTAAACTTTGTGAATGGACATCACATCAAACACATATGCAGTTTAAGTGATATAAATGACTCATCATGTTCATAAATAACTGTGAATAAATATGATCAAATAATAATTTTACTGCTAAATTAAATCTGTTCAATTAAACACAGATATATTCATTAATACAGCGTCTTTCTCTTTTCACCTGCATGTTGGATGAGTGGATTAAAATATCTTCACTGTTTAATGTCTGTGCTGGAATATAAGGTGATATATGGATTATATTTTTCTTCTTATGTAAATATAAAGTGATTCTTGTTTATTTAGATGAATAGTAATTTACAGCAAGCTGTTTAATGTTACTGCTAAACAGTCCCTCTCAGAATATATTCCTCTAATTATCTTTCTCCTTCTACCTGAATACGTCTGAGAGTAACAGGCATAAAGGGAGACTCCTGTCAGTAAAGAACCAGTTTAAAACAGTGATGCCACAATGTCCCATTAATGGTAAAAACTAGTTTTTCATTAATTTCATTAAAAATTATAAAACATAGACACACCAAAAGTCATAGCTCTCATGCAAGTTACGAGACCCAGTCAACAAAGTCTGAACCAAGTTTCAACAATTTTTTTCAGTTATTAATAATAATAATAATAATAATAATAATAATAATAATAATAATAATAATTATGACAAGAAGAAGTCAGTAGATGTGCTCTCTACTTTTATACAGTTCTGATTTGATGTAAACTGATGCAGTCTCTTCATCTGCATGTTGGATCCCCTCCTTTATCTGAGTTCACACTCTGAAGAAGTACAAGAAAGATAAAGTTAAGTATATAATTTCTTTCTAGAATACTTACATATTCAGTACAAAAATTATATTTAGTTCTGATTTCATGTAAACTAATACAGTGTCTTCCTTTTTTCTTCTGCATGTTGGATCCCTCCTTTATCTGAGTTCACACTCCGAACAAGTACGAGAAACATAAAGTTAAGTATATAACTTTTCTAGAATACTTATATATTCAGAACAACAAATATATTTAGTTCTGATTTCATGTAAACTAATGCAGTGTCTTCCTTTTTTCTTCTGCATGTTCTATCTCACTCTTTTCTGAGTTCACACTCTGAAGAAGTAAGAAGATGTTAGGTAAAACATTTTCTTGAATACTTACATATTCAGTACTAAAATGATATTTAGTTCTGATTAAACTAATACAGTGTGTTCCTTTTTTTCTCGTCATGTTCTGTTTTCAACTTTTCTGAGTTTACACTCCGAAGAAGTACACGAAATTTTTTTTAGGTAAAATGTTTTCTAGAATACTTACATATTCAGTACTAAAATTATATTTAGTTCTGATTAAACTAATACAGTGTGTTCCTTTTTTCCTCTTCATGTTGAATCCCCTCCTTTATCTGAGTTCACACTCCGAACAAGTACGAGAAACATAAAGTTAAGTATATAACTTTTCTAGAATACTTATATATTCAGAACAACAAATATATTTAGTTCTGATTTCATGTAAACTAATGCAGTGTCTTCCTTTTTTCTTCTGCATGTTCTATCTCATTCTTTTCTGAGTTCACACTCTAAAGAAGTACAAGAAAAAAAGTTTTAGGTAAAACATTTTCTAGAATACTTACATATTCAGTACAACAATTATATTTAGTTCTGATTAAACTAATACAGTGTGTTCCGTTTTTTCTCTTCATGTTCTATTTTCCACTTTTCTGAGTTCACACTCTGAAGAAGTACAAGAAAGATAAAGATAAGGTATATAATTTTTTTCTAGAATACTTATATATTCAGTACAAAAATTATTAGTTCTGATTTCATGTAAACTAATACAGTGTCTTTCTCTTTTCCTAAACTGCCCACCTGTCCAGACAGACACTGATGGAACACTGACTGCCAGGTTCTCCTGCCACCCAAATCACCCACCAGACTGATCGGCGGGCCCTGCTGTTACCTGTGTCATACCAGCTACCTAGCCTCAGACTAGCTGTCTAACCTCCATTCTAGACTTTATTGAAATGAACATGGACTCTAACTAGTTAGCACTAACCCTCTACCTTCATTAACTGTCATCATCACTCTCACTGTTCTTCATCTGTACTACACTTACTCTAGTTCTATCAGATTTTGATTATATAAGCACACCTGAGCAGCTGAACAGAAGTATATGGTGGTACAGTCAGTATCAGTACTGTATGAGTAGTTTGATCAGAGGAGGATGGGTCCCCCTTGTGAGTCTTGGTTCCTCCCAAGGTTTCTTCCTCCAGCTCTGAGGGAGTTTTTTCCTTGCCACTGTCGCCTATGGCTTGCTCACCGGGGGTTTCTATGATTTTTAAGACTTTCTTCTATGTATTTATTTTCTTTTTATGATTATTTATGCTCGGTTGAACATTTCTTATCACTAAGTTCCTGTAAAGCTGCTTTGTGATGACATCAGTTGTAAAAAGTGCTATACTAATAAATGTGACTTGTCTTGACTCTCTGCTGCTCTGTATGTGTTTGTAGTTCTGAACAGAACCTGAAATTAACAAGAAACCAAATGCAGCTTCAGTTCACTGCAGTTTTTCACAGCTGTGATTGTTTCTTAACTCATAACTGTCATTTATATTCTTGAATCATCTTTAAATTTTAAACTCCGTGTGATATCTTTATCAATATTATATATGAACTTTCCTTATATGTGTGCTTGTGAGTTGAGATCTAAATAAATGTATAGTTTAGGTCAAAGCTATCAGGCCTCTATTAACTAGTTCTCTTAAAGGAGTAGTGTGTAAACTCTAAAAAAGTGGTGAGACGGGGAATTTCAAACTACTGAACTCCAAGCACTTACACCTCGCTTCCCTGGGAAAATGTGATGGTCATCAGGTTTTCTGCTGTTGACTCAGAATCTGTCCTAATTTCATTTCACTTGTTGATGTTTTCACTTTTTTGATGGCGAGGATTCAACCTTGTTTGTTTCTTGTGTTTTTTTGTGCTGAATATTAAACACAATTCTTCATTTGTCACAATTTGGCTTCTCAAACTTATAACTCAGAATGTTTTAACAGCACTGGTGTTCTACCAGTTTACTCTACCCATAGAGTGGTCCGGCCTGACATGCTCATATCATTAGTATTAGTGCAGTATCTCAGTGTTTCAAACGTTATATTGTGTTGTTAATGTTAATTCAGTTCAGGCTTAATATCAATACTGACTCCCTGATAAGCTGATTTAGGCTATTAAAACACCCCAAATATTATTTTAATACCAGTGACATTTTCTAGTAACAACGTGCACCAAATTGTTATATTGAAATTTTCTTGTTTATTTTTTCACTATCTACATTTTAAGGAAGCTGGTGAAGAAGAAGCTGAAGGTCAGTGCCAGAATATAATATATGTGCTGCCTCTTTTAATTTAAAACTGGAAAATTTAAACAAGATGCTGACTAATAAAAAGCTGACTTTGGTCTCATAGTTTTAATTCTGATATTTTGGATAAGGAGTTTTAAACTATCGAATTATCCTACATGGACATTTAGAGATTGAGCTACTAATACATATACAATATAGAAGGACATTACAACAAAGATTATTTTCCTTTATACGTATTCCAACGGGTGCTATGGCAACACCAAATTTCAAATTGCTGCCTCAACGTTAAAAAAGCTAAATATGAAAGGTCCTCTCTTTTCTGTACTACTGCAGAAACATTGCAGCTCTACATAACAGCTTCCTTTGGAGCACAAGCTTCTCTTATATAGAGATGAATTCTAAACACAACAACAGAACAATGATTTCTGGTTGCAGGTGATTATACGCCGATAATGAAAACTTGTTTTAGGATATTTTATTCCTTCTTTGGTAGCAATTACAGCCTCAAGTCTTTTAGAGTGTGGTGCTACAAGCTTGGTACACCTATTTTTGGGTAGTTTCTAACATTCTTCTTTGCAGAACCTCTCAAGCTCCATCAGGTTGGATAGGGAGTGTCTGTGCACAGTCATTTTCAGATCTTTACAGAGATGTTCAATCAGGTTCAAGTCTGAGCTCTGGCCGGAGTGGCTTCCGTCTGGCCATTCTACCACACAGGCCTGATTGGTGGAGTGCTGCAGAAACGTTTGTCCTTCTGGAAGGTTCTCCTCTCTCCACAGAGCAACACTGAAGCACTGTCAGAGTGACCCATGGGTGCTTGTTTAATGTATTATTCCAAATTTTTTGACTTTGTTAGTCTGTGCTGCTCACTAGATAATGTTATGAAGCTCAATCACACATTTGTAGACTAAAGTTTTACACGTTTATAAGAAATGTAGCTTGAATTAAACCATTTCCTCTTTTATTAAAAGTAAATGATACAAATATTTTATATTTACATCTGTTTCGTAATGAACATACACAACATTAAGATGAATTAAATTTTCTATGGGACGTTCATTCAAGCTGTCTAGTGTGTCCAGAGAATGATTGTTATTGTACGTGCACACAGATATCCATCCATGCTGGAGAATGACTTCCACCCCCATTCATAAGACTCTGTCAGCACTGGACAGCTCCTTCAGAGACAGACTGCTTCACTCCAAGTGTGTATCGCAGGTCCTTCCTTCCTGCTACTGTTACACTCTACAAAAAGCACTGCTCCCAGCTGACCACATATACACAGCAGATCACATACACACACTTAAACTCTACACACTTAAACTCTACACAGTTATAGAAATAAAGATTCTTGTTCATCAGAACTCTCTGATAAAGTCTCTGCTCTGCAATGTCATCTGTGTTAAGTTAAAATGTTAATTAGGGTCCATGCACACAGTATAGGGACCCTACGGCTTTCTCACATTTTTCCTTCATGTTCTTTTTGTTGGCTCTGGAGCAAAAACCCTTTCTCTCTTCTTCTCTCTCCCTTTCTACCTCTTTCACTCTGTCTATATCTGTCTATCTACACCTCGTCTACAACTCTCTAACCCTCAATAACTCTTTCTCTGTCTACGACTTTCTCTTTCTTTCTGTATCTGTCTCTCTACATCTCTCTCCCTCTCTATCTATCCCTCTACAACTACAACTTCCACTATCTCTCTACAGATGTCTCTCTGTTCTTCTACAACTCTCTCCAGGGTGCTGAAAGTTACACACCTCCTTCAGCTGCATTGTTGTGGACAGTCAGAGAGCGCATGGTCAAGGAGGCGGGGTGAGAAACTGAACGCGCTCTGTTGTGGATAACGAGTGCAGCTGCAGTTACTCGAGTGACTGCAATTTTTATAACTTAAGTTGTTTTTAGGATTTTCGCTCTGCGTTTACTTTTATGAAGTTAGTCTCCCGAATTTCCACCTTAGCAAAAATAAGTATATTACCCACATATGGAGCAGAAATGTAAGAATACAATCATGTTGGTTCATGCTTTTCAACGTTTGGAAGTCTGTTCACTATCTGAACATCTCCGATGCCGTGAGCAGAGAGAGAACTCCTGGACCATTTGGGTGTTTGAGTTTTTGTTTTTCCATTCATATTTTTTCTTGAGCATTTACAAAATAAAAAAAATAAATAAAAAGTGGTGGATAGAAAACCAAGTACTGGATGCAGTGCTAGTGTCATTCTGATATTTTCAAAAAAGAACTGTAATTGAAGATTTTGCTTGTGGCTTAGCGTTGCTTGGTTTTAATTCACTAACATGTTACCCTGACAGATCTGCCGGCATAAATCTAACGACATAGTGGCTTATGTACAACATATGAGACTGCACAGCTGTGTCCTAATGTAGTATTTCAGAATCTGTGTCAAATTATGATTTTAAGCCTGCAAATACTTTGATTGCTCATGAAGCAAGCGTGAAAGGCACAAAATACAGAAAGAACATGGTTGTTATTATCGGTGAGGGCAGTGAGGGGCTTGAGATTGTCAAGATAGTACTCCACAATAATTCAGCAGTATATTTACAAAGTTCAAGCAGTTCTGTCTGAAGATGATATTGAGTTGTATCTCCGTGCCATCCAGATTCTGATGGCTCACTTTGAAGAGGTCACCCTATGGACAACTCCTCGGTTGCTGCTGCTTGGGATGTTCATAAAGAATTCATATTACCCAACAAAAATAGTATTTTGTCAAAATGATCAAAATATCTTTGCTGTCAGTGGTTACTCTTTATGTGTTTTGTTTCAGGTGAGAAAACATCTGGCCATAGTGACCACTGGACGGTCAGTATTGAGGGACACATTATCCGTGAGGGCATACAGCCAACGTTCTTGACCGGTCTTGCCGCTGTGTTTTCCACATTCTACAGCTTCAATCTTCAATATCATAAAGATTCTGCATGTACACTCAAATTCATTTAAAGGTGTTACTTTCACACTTACTTCACAATTCTGATGGTAAGGTTTAACATAGTCAAGTACTATAAAATATGTAATATGTAAATATGTTGTATAAGAACAAATAGACAGAATGCCTATGCTAGTGGGTCACCATTGTTGAGTAATATGGTTGCGCTAGACCCTGTACTTGGTTCTTGGTTCTTGGTTCATTGAATGAGCAACAACAAGCTAAAAGTCTCTTTCAGCTTTTTCAGATGTATCAATGTGTTACTCCTGCCATTTCTCACTCAATGTAAGGCCCAAAGTGTAGAGTTTATTGCAACCTTATGACCTCTCTTGCAATGTGCACTGCCTTCAATCGTTTTGATTAAATTATTTATAATTAATGATTGATCTATGTTTTTTACGTGTTTTTAGTGTTGCAACATCTTAAAAGAAATGACAATTTTCAAATTTAATTTGGTTTATATTACATGATTTAAGCATATAGGACATGTACACTACATCAAAGCTTAAGTCCTAACAGCAGATCAGGTGTGTTAGATTACTGTTTGAAATAAATTTGTTGAGATCTTAGATCTCCTGGGCCGACAATAGTCTTCCATATTCACCCATACCCATAGTCATATGATCCATCTATTGTTATAAGCTTGACATCTTAATGATAGCAGAACCATTTTTGATATTATCTGTAATCATTTTCAAAAAGGTTTTATACAGAACCATACACAACACATTATCCATCAATCTGTGAACAATTTCACCATGAAAAAAACAATATAAGCATGCAAATAGTTCCATCAGTGTTCATGGTTCTATATAGAAACAGTGTTTTACTAAAGAATTCTTGAAAAACATATTTGTTTGTTTTTTCTTTGCTTGTTTTATCTTTTTAGAGCCCTTTGCAACCTGGTTCAAAAGAAACCAAAGGAATGGGACAAGCACTTTGATGCTGTCCTGTTTGGACTTAGAACAAAAAAACAAGTGATTACAAAGTACTCTCCATATTTTCTTATGTTTGGGAGAGAGGCTCGCTACCCCTCAGAGGTCCCCTAACACTACAGGGTTAGAGTACAAGTTTCACATTTTTGGAAGCATATTTGAATGTTGGGGAATAAAAATGAATTAATATCACACGTTGTACATATTTCAATAAATTTGTGTGTAAATTTAAATCTATTTTTCAGATTGACAGCACTGCTGAGGACATAGTGGCCTCTGAAGACATCACCGAATGTGCCCTGAGGTTAAATGAGATATTGTCTCATGCAAAGGAAAATATTGAGAAAACTCAAGAAAAAATGAATAAAAGGCAACAAAAGTCTTCACTCCCCAAATTTAGTATTGGGGACAAAGTGTGGAGGCTCAATGTAAGAAGCCAGCAAAGAAAAGGGGGCAAGCTGGAGCTAAACTACTTGGGTCCATACACCATCACATCTCTTGAGGGTAAAAGCACTGACCTGGAGGATGACCATGCTATTGCCATACCCAAAATTAATACAGACCATTTGCAGCATCATTGTGAGGAGACGCCACACATCCCTCATAAGCTGCAGAAAGCCTCCAGCAGCAAGCACATATCTACTTCCATGGTAGCACCTGCCATTGTAGCCACAACAGGCCCCACAATCTCCGTGGTTCCAGATTTCTCTGCCGCCCCTGCAACCCTACCAGTCACTGCCGCCTCTCAGGTCACCATTAATCCTGCAGTCCCTTCAGTCACCTTGACCCAGACTGTCATTCCAGTCTCCGTAAGCCCTGTTGCCCCTCCAGTCTGCGTTACGCCTGCCATCTGTCCAGTCTCAGTTACCCCTGCTGTCTCTCCAGTCTGTGTTACGCCTGCCATCTGTCCAGTCTCAGTTACCCCTGCTGTCTCTCCAGTCTGCGTTACCCCTGCCATCTGTCCAGTCTCAGTTACCCCTGCTGTCTCTCCAGTTTCCATTACACCTGCCGTCTCTCCGGTCTCTGTTCAACCTGCCATCTCTAACTCTGCTGTAATCCATGCTGCCTCTTCGGTCCCCATAACCCCTGTTATCTCTCCAGTCTCCATAAATTCTGCTAAATCTCCAGACACTGCAACCCTGTCATCTACAAAAGCCACTGTCATCTATTCAGAAGAAGTTAGCATACCAGTGTCCGAATCCAACACTGATAAAGATCAAGGTATGTCTGTAGTTCTACTGCAATAAAATGTTAAAAAGTAAAAGAGATTTTATGTGTATAAAATTCATATGTAGCATCCACACTCCCCTCCAAAAGTATTGGAATAGTGAGGTCAATCCCTTTAGTTTTGCTGTAGACTAACACATTTGGGATTGGTCTCACTATTCCAAAATAAAAGGTGCAATCTTCTGAACTGTGCATCAAATCCAGATGTAAATACCTGGAAATAAAAGCTGAAATGTTGATATTTTGTCTCATAATCATCTTTGAATGTCAAACCCAAATGTTTTGAGTCTACAGCAAAAATAAAGACAATGGCCTCATTGTTCCAATACTTTTGGAGGGGAGTGTATATTCAAATGGAATGCATTCATTTAGGATTGCATGATCATGGCAATAATTTTATAAATTTGTACCCCTGTTTTATGTTAAATCATATGAATGGAAATTAATTTATTTACTTTATTTGTTATCTACTGTTTACTCTCACAGTTGTGAGAGAAGCCTGGTAGGGCAAAGATGTGTATGTGCTCCTAGCAAAAAATAGGGCCATACAAACTCTACTTTAGTGACATACAGCGCACTGCTCCTAATATGGAGCTTGAAAGTGAGTTAAGGTCATAATGGACAGCTCAATTTGCATACTAATAATTCAGTTGTGTATTCATTTTGTATTATGAGGCTAGTATTTTTTTTTATTTTGTTTATATTATGTAGTTATGAGAGAACTGCAGTATAAGTGATAAATGATGATATCTGGTATCACTATCTGTAATAGGGAAGCAATAAACTGTATGTAGTTCATAAAGCAAAAAATGAAATATGGCAATTTTAGAATTATTTCAATTTAGCATTATTAAACTTGTCCACACCCTTCAAGGACCAGCCAGGCTTATGCTCTAACCTGGTTCTGAGGCCCTTTGCCCTGTACTTTTTAGTTTCCCTGCTCCAGGGCCAGGATTGAAGAACACTGCTCTATACCAATAAACCTGTAAAAGTATTCATTATCGTTAATATAGAGGTTTCTAAAGTTTCTAAAGAGGTTTCTAGAGTTTGTGGTTTCATGTTGTACACAGTTTTGTGCTTTGCCAAAATACTTAATCCAACTTGTTTATTATTTATGTTATGAGATGTAGAGAACTGCTATAACATGTTTCACTTACCAGTGCAACTGAACCTTTTATGTCTTGATTTTTTTCTTGGTTGTTTCTGTCAGGTCATGAATGCCTATATGCACCTTATAATTAAAGACTACAATAGGCAGTCCCAGGAGAAGGCCATGGCCATTGATACATTTGAGATGGCCAATATCTGGAGTTTTAAGAGGAGAAAAGTAAAATTTTGTGAATTACTTTTTTGTTATGCAATAATAAACATTTTTTTATATTTAATGGAAATGTTTTTAAAAGAGTAACTATTTTTAACTTTTAGCTGGATCCACTGATATATTTTTTGGGATCATTAATGCGAGCCACCACTGGACACTGATGGTAACAGTGGCTGAAGTACTTCGTTTACTTTTTACAACATTATTTACTAATGGTCATTCATGTAGGCATACATTTGATATTTCTTTACTTATTAATTCATACAGTTTCATCTGCTGACCATTACCTTTATTACTAGTTTAAATTGTGTATGTGTGTAGATAGGTAAGTGTGTTTCTTTGCATTTTATATATTTTATTTATATGTTAAAGGTTGTGATCCCATCAGAGAAGAAGGTTCTCTACTTAGATCCTCTAGGAGAGAGTACAAACAACCTGAAAAGGTGTCAGGAGGTGACAAGGTAAAACTAGCTCTCTGTGAGAATGTGAATAACTGTTTCTCTACTTTTTTTTCACTTAGTCATTTATGTGTATTTCAGGTCATTAATGAGACAAAGAGGACTGAATGTGTCTAGATGGAAATACAACACAGTCTCACACCCGTACCAAAAGGACTGCACTTCCTGTGGGGCTTTTGTGCTGAAAGTAAGTTTTACTGGATAGGAAAAGAGTAATGCCTTACTCTAAGCACTGGAGCACATTGAAGAGAGGAGAGAATGCAACCTTCCACTTTTTTAAATTACAAGATAAATAAATAAATATACTTACATGGCAGAACTGGAGCTGTCAATTATTAATTTTATAGCTTTTTATTTCACTTCAGGTCTAATTTATTTTGTTTATTTATAGTCAATAATGACAAAAAGAAATGATAATTGATAAATGTTGACAAATGATAAATGTTGTGCTGGCAATCAGAGTACAAGCAGGGGCATGTGGGGGGCTCTATTTCAAAGTGTGTTCCCTCACAAAAATCGTTACATCACAGGAAAACCCTGAACTGATATCCTCTCAGTAAAGAAACAGCAGTTTTAAAGACAATAGCACCGACTGACTTTTTACCAACTTTCTAAAGTTAGTATTTAAAGAGACAGTACATGTTCAGCCATCAGACCAGCATTCTATCATTGACCACAGAGATAGTGCTTTTACCCTCTACACTGCAGCTCACAATAACATAGGTGTTGTATTCCACTTCAAGAACAAAGAAGAACCACACAATACCAAAACAAGTTAACTTTTAATGTAACTTAGAATGCAGTAAGAAACGTTTCGTGTCTCTTTGCTGCTCACACTTGCCCAGCTCTACTTCACTCAGCTTCAAGCACAACTCTGAATTCTCTCATACCACTGACTCCCCCTAGCGGTTATCCCCAGACACCACAATAGATTACATGTGAATAACACAAGGTCTTGTTTCTCAGTTCCACACCTGTCCAGAGAGGGTTGTCTATGACTTTTTCTCTATTTATCCACATTTTTATAAGAATAATTTATGACTTTTTCAAATCTTTAGCAAAATGTAATAATTGAGATAAACAAAGTAACTGAAGGTTTAAATTTAAGGTTTAATGTGAGATCAGATTTCTTTACAGTGGTCGTGATCAGAACCAGGGTTACAATGTCAGGTACTGAAAAATAATCATTGTACTGACTGACCATAAAGATTTAATATGTAATGTTGATAAATGCTCAGTAGCTGCAAATCTAATAAGAAAAGGTTTCTTTCCTTTTGTACCTCTCGGCCTTTAATAAATGTCTCAGTCCTCTGGCAGTGTATTCACAACCGCTGTGTGTAATAGTTTAGAGATGTAGCTTTTATCAGCATTAAATGATTCAGGTTCCTATCACCACTGCAGATTTCTCCAGAATGACACATTTCACTTCCAACCACTGTCAATAACACTTTACATTCTAAACTAATTGAAGTGAAATGTACACTCTATCTAACAATGCAGGTAAAGAAATTAGACCTCCAAGATTGCTGCTAAAAGAGTCCATATTATTCACTACCTTAAAGCTTTGAGAGAAATGTAATGTAGTGGTGAGGTAATGTGACTGAGGGTGTTCAGATATTTACCTATGACAGTATATATACACCATTAAATACTACTAGCAGTGCATGTACAATACACCTGATTTTCTCAGTTCCCATGTGCTGCCTTATTGTTCCACCCAGTGTAAAAACCAAACATGACAACATGTAGACATTCATAAGCATTACGTAAATGTAGCTCAACATGAGTGGATTAAAATAATAGATCTTCCTGAGGAATATCCAGTGATCATTTTCAGATTTCTCACATCTTATCATAAATTCTCTCATTTTCTGCTCTGTACGTTATACACTGGTGACATGGTGGTGCAGTGGGTAGCGCTGGGCTCATAGTAAGAAGGAACTGGGAATTTCTCTGGCTGGGTGACTGAGGTTGCATGTATGTATAACACATGTATGTCTGTGTGTCTGTCCTGTGATGACACTAAAGTAATCAGGATCTGATCCTCTTGTATCATTAGCTTTTCTTTATACTGTATGAGACAGAACTGTGTACAGAATGATGGAGAGATTTAAAACTGTGGTATGTTGAAGATAAAAGCAGAAGAAGCTACTTCTTCTCTCTTCCTTAGACGAACATTGAGAAAGCTAGGAGGAAAACCTTTTTGTACATTAGACACATAAAAACAAATAAGCCCTGTCAGCCCTGTTACACTTACAGTGGATAGAAAAAGTATGTGAACCCTTTAAATGACCTGGTTTTCTGCATTAACTGATCATAAAATGTGATTTGATGTACATCTAAGTCCAAAATATAGACAAACTCAATGTGGTTAATCTAATACCACACAAACTATTATAATATTTCATGTCTGTATTGGACACATCTATTAAACATTCACAGTGCTGGTGGAAATGTAAGAGAAAACTTGGATTTAAAAACTGGTTGAACCTCCTTTGGCAGCAATAACCTCCAACAAGCATTTCCAGTATCTGCTGACCAGAGCTGCACAACGTTCAGGAGGAATTTTGGACCATTCTTCTTTACAGAACTGCTTCAGCTCAGCCATATTCTTAGGATGTCTGGTGTGAACAGCTCTCTTGGGTCACTCCACAGCATCTCTTTTAGGGGTGGTCGATATGGCCTTCAAATAATATCATGATATTTTAAGCTATGTATGCGATAACGATATTCAATAACAATATATAAACATAATGCTCAATTTTTTTAAAATTTTTTTATAATAATAATGTTTTTCAGCCAACAGTTACATTTTAAACAGTAAGTGTAAAACAGGGCAAAGTGCAAATAGTTTACATCAAAAGAGTAAACATATTTTATGTTCATTAAACAGAATTACATTTTTAAGTGTTTTCTTGTTTGTTGAACAATTTATTCTAGATTTTAAAACAAAAAGGTATAATATGTCAGTTTACATGTAAACGTAGAAAATGACAGTTTATCTCTGAATTAAATTATAACAATTAACTGTTTCCACTACATTCTAATTTATAGATGTGGCACTGTGTACTGTATTTGGTGAAAGCGAACATAAACATAATTGTTCAAACAATTCAGCATTTTTACAACAGCTATTTCTTCTTTTCAGAGCAACAGTTAAAATATAGGATTTTATAAAATAACTTTTTAAAAACAAAATACATAAAAATAATTTAGTTTATATTAAATTAAATATTTCCTGCTAGACAACGCTGTAAACTGAATATATTATATACATATATATTCAAAAACTGCAGAAAGAAAATGTGTGAAATGTAGCAAGAGAAAGGAACATCAGTCATCATTTATAGACAAAAGCAGCTACATCTTTACAGTTTTAAGTTTGACTGGAAAACAAGCAGATTTACTGATGATGGCTTCAGAGCTGACCTATGACAGGTTACAGTATTGCTGGTGCACCTTCAGAGAGGGTGTTTAGCACTGGTGGCAGGGATGCAGAGGTACTTTCTACCAAACTTACTGACATGAGGAAAGTTAAACTCATGCAGCTTCCACCACATGAGCAGATCACTCTCACTGTCAGCTTGTGGAGCCTGTAAGTTAGAGATTCGGTGATCAGTGCTGGGAAGGACCATTTCTGCTTGTGCATCTTGTAGTGCTTGCTGCTTCTTCCAACTGTGAGAAAATGCTGAAACAATTCTTTTTCACACTCCCACTGCTTTTCAATCCTGGAGTCGTTCAGACTCCTCTCTAGTGATACAGAGAGAAACAATAAATATCATGGTGTTATTAGGAACAGTCAAAACACAGCATTTCATCACTGGCAGCCCAGGACAACCTTTTAAGAGTATTTAAAAACCTGAAGTTTCTACTAGTGTCTAAAACCAAAACTGAATTGAATGTAACATTTATTATTGTTATTTTGCAGAATTTAAAATTATACACAAAGAATTGTCCCACATGGTCCCACAATGCCTGGCACTGTTCGTGTTCACGCGGGTGCCTTTGTTTTAGGTGGTGAAATAAATTTGTTGTGTTGCACCTTTTTGTGGTCACACTTTTTTTTGGAGTCTGACCTTCGGTATCCGGAATACTTCCACACTACTGACGTAGCTTCTCGTTTAGGAACTAAATCATTCTCAGTGTGAGCACTGCTGCTGCTCTCTCCGCTGTTGACCATGTTTATTTTGCGCACTGCAAGCACAACCTGCATCCTTACATCACAATATCACGAGATGGTGAAATCCTGTCCAATAAAAAATGTACTGGAACCACTCCGATTTTCTTTCTTTGAAGTCATTCTGTAATAGATTTACTTTGATGTCTAGAGTCATTGTCCTGCTGCAACACCCAACTTCTACTGAGCTTCAGCTGGAGGACAGCCACCCTGACATTGTTCTGTAAGACACTTTGATAAACTTGAGAATTAATTTCCCCATGATGATGGCAAGCAGTCCAGACCCCGAAGCAGCACAGCAGCCCCAAATCATTACCATGTTTCACCACCGTACTTCACCGTTAGGATAATGATTTCATGTTGGTATGCAGTGCCCTTTGGTTTCATCAGTCCACAAAACACTTTCCCAGCAGTGTTGTGGAGTGTCAAGGTACTCTTTGATAAACTTCAAGCAGAGCAGTGATTTTATTTAGAAAGCAGCTGCTTCCTTCTTTTATAAGTCAAAGTAGCTCGACACCTCGCTCCAATCTTATTTCATTGATTGGACTCACTAACTTCTGACTCCAATTAGCTTTTTTCACCAGCATTGTGAATGTTTAATGGATGTGTCCAATACAGATATATTATAATTGTTTGTGTGGCATTAGGTTAAGCACATTGAGTTGGTCTATACTTTGGAGCTGGATGTAAATCAGATCATGTTTTTGACCAATTAATGCAGAAAAACAGGTCATTTAAAAGATTCACATACTTTCTTGCCACTGTATATCATGTAAACAAAAGTATTTTTTTTTTTCTGATTTAAAAGTTAATACATGTCATGCTGTAGATTTAGCATGCTGACTTTTACATTTCATATTTATCTTATTAGTTTTTATTTATTCTGTAGATTCAGAATCCTGAATGTGTCCTGTTTTTAGCATTTAGCCTAAAGACCTAGAAAAATATCTCACTCCAGCGGACTGGCTCTACTAAACACTGGAAAGCCCCGTGGTTACCTCGCGCAGACTGGCTCTACTAAATACCAGAAAAACACTGAGATACGTCAGCTTAACCGTTTACCGGATGCACAGGTGCGACAGTAAGCACAGCCAGGCGTCTGGCCTAAATAGGTTTGGCGCAGGTGTCTCTGGTGAGCCCTGATTGGCGATGGGGCACCTGGGAGTTGGAATTTTTCCCTGGGTTGGAGTTTTTCCCTGGCCGTCTAGTGGATGGCTGGTTACACTTAAACCAGCTCAACCGGCTTCAGACCAGCATAAACCAACTGAACCAGCACCAGACCAGCATCAAAGAACTTAAACCAGATAAATCAGGCCCAGACCAGCACAAACCGATTAAAACCAGATAAATCAGCGCCAGAACAGCGTTAAAAGAATTTAAACCAGATAAATCAGCCCCAAACCAGCAGAAACCGATTAAAACCAGCTAAATCAGCACCAGACCAGCATAAATCTACATCAGACCAGCACTAGACCATCTTAAACCATCTCAATCAGTGCCATACCAGCATAAACCTACATCAGACCAGCACTAGACCATTTTAAACCATCTCAAACAGCACCATACCAGCATAAACCTACATCAGACCAGCACTAGACCATCTCAAAACAGCTTAACCAGCACCAGATCAACATAAACCTACATCAGACCAGTACTAGACCATCTCAAATCAGCTAAATCAGCACCAGACCAACGCAATCCAGCTAAACCAGTACCAGACCATCATAAGCCAACTTAAATCAGCTGAATCAACAACAAACCAACATTAACCAATCTAAACCAGCACCAGACCAGTATAAACCAACAGCTCTAAACTGAGGACTGAAAGTTGATAATCAGTGACTACACTGTATATGGGATTTACGATCAGTCATAACATTAAAATCATCTACACACATTGTTCATTTGATCAGCTCCGTTTACAATACAGGTGTATTTTGTAGTTTGTATGATTTGGGTGGTGGACCATTCTCAGCACTGCAGTGACACTGACATGGTGGTGGTGTGTTAGTGTGTGTTGTGCTGATATGAGAGGATCAGACACTGTGTCCAATCACTGTCAAGTCTATTACACATTCCTATCACCTTGTAGATGTAAAGTCAGAGACGACGGCTGTACAGTTTGTGTTGGTCATCCTCTAGTCCTGCATTAGTGGTCGCAGGATGATGACTACAGTACACTGTTTACTAGATGTTGCTGGTTGGTGGACTATTGTCAGTCCAGCAGTGACACTGAGGTGTATGCAGTGAATCAGATGGACTACAGCGTAGGTGCAGATTTGCTAATATGAATCAAAGCCCACCCTATCCCCTTAAATATTTCCTATAAGCTGATTCCACTGTAGGTAAGGTAGTAAATCACTGTATGTATAGTGACGTAGAACAAACTTTGTGGAATTACAAAAAATTACAAATAAATTAACAAAGTATAACATTATCTGTACTTCTGTTTATTATTAGATAAATCCAATTAATAATCCCCCACCAGTTTTAATGTTATGTCTGATCAGTGTACAGTCCACACTGTAAATAATGATATATTAAAAAAACAAAGTAAACAAATGGTCTGAAATATGAATAATTATGAAATATGCTAGAGATTTATCTCTGTGTGGAAAAATAAGTGTGTCATGTTTCTCTTTTTGTGAGTTTATTAGATTAACAGTCTTCACTGAAATTACTTTTAAACGCGCGAGGCTGATGAACAGTAGCGCGTCACGTGCTGCAGAAGGAGCTGGCGAGGTCTCGTGGCTCTCCAAGCTACTACGACGTCACAATGCGTGTTTAGAGGAGCGTCTCTGCGCGGAGAGGAAGAGGAGAGCAGGGAGGAGCTGACCGGAGCAGAGAAATCACTCGTTCAGCCAGAGAGCAGCAGCAGGTCAGTCAGACAGAAACTTTAGAAAGCTGAGGTCGCAGCAGCTGTCTGAAACTGGGCTAGCAGCTAAACTGCTGTAGTCTGTTTCTCTCAGTCAGGAAATGTTTCATTATCAGATCGTCTCCTCTGTTCATCTTCACTCTCAGATTAACTCTTAGATTAGATTTCAGATTGATTCACTCCAACTAACTGAACTGTAACGCTCTGTAATCCTGTGCAGCTCTTCTGTACATCAGTGCTAACATCTGTACTTTCAATGCTAACAGCTGAAACTTCATATGTCCCAGTGTTCAAATCATAATGAAGAGAGTAATATTCATATTTAGAAGATCTCTCTATCAATATGGAGTTAAAAACCTGTGAGGATGTGACTGAGCTCATCATGGAGCTGTTAAACTTTGTGAATGGACATCACATCAAACACATATGCAGTTTAAGTGATATAAATGACTCATCATGTTCATAAATAACTGTGAATAAATATGATCAAATAATAATTTTACTGCTAAATTAAATCTGTTCAATTAAACACAGATATATTCATTAATACAGCGTCTTTCTCTTTTCACCTGCATGTTGGATGAGTGGATTAAAATATCTTCACTGTTTAATGTCTGTGCTGGAATATAAGGTGATATATGGATTATATTTTTCTTCTTATGTAAATATAAAGTGATTCTTGTTTATTTAGATGAATAGTAATTACAGCAAGCTGTTTAATGTTACTGCTAAACAGTCCCTCTCAGAATATATTCCTCTAATTATCTTTCTCCTTCTACCTGAATACGTCTGAGAGTAACAGGCATAAAGGGAGACTCCTGTCAGTAAAGAACCAGTTTAAACCAGTGATGCCACAATGTCCCATTAATGGTAAAAACTAGTTTTTCATTAATTTCATTAAAAATTATAAAACATAGACACACCAAAAGTCATAGCTCTCATGCAAGTTACGAGACCCAGTCAACAAAGTCTGAACCAAGTTTCAACAAATTTCTTCAGTTATTAATAATAATAGTAATAATAATAATAATAATAATAATAATAATAATAATAATTAAGACAAGAAGAAGTCAGTAGATGTGCTCTCTACTTTTATACAGTTCTGATTTGATGTAAACTGATGCAGTCTCTTCATCTGCATGTTGGATCCCCTCCTTTATCTGAGTTCACACTCTGAAGGAGTACAAGAAAGATAAAGTTAAGTATATAATTTTTATCTAGAATACTTGTTTATTCAGTACAATAATTATATTTAGTTCTGATTTCATGTTAACTAATACAGTGTCTTCCTTTTGTTCTTCTGCATGTTCTATCTCACTCTTTTCTGAGTTCACACTGTGAAGAAGTACAAGAAAGGAGATGTTAGGTAAAACATTTTCTAGAATACTTACATATTCAGTATAACAATTATATTCAGTTCTGATTAAACTAATACAGTGTTTTCTGTTTTTCTCTTCATGTTCTATTTTCCACTTTTCTGAGTTCAAACTTCGAAGAAGTACGAGAAAGATAAAGTTAAGTATATATACATATTTCTATAATACTAATATATTCAGAACAACTAATATATTTAGTTCTGATTTCATGCAAACTAATACAGTGTCTTCCTTTTTTCCTCTTCATGTTGGATCTCCTCCTTTATCTGAGTTCACACTCTGAAGTACCAGAAAGATAAAGTTAAGTATATCATTTCTTTCTAGAATACTAATATATTCAGTATCGAAATTATATTTAGTTCTGATTTCATATTAACTAATACAGTGTCTTCCTTTTTTCTTCTGCATGTTCTATCTCAGTCTTTTCTGAGTTCACACTCTGAAGAAGTACGAGAAAGACGATGTTAGGTAAAACATTTTCTAGAATACTTATATATTCAGTACTAAAATTATATTTAGTTCTGATTAAACTAATACAGTGTGTTCCTTTTTTTCTCTTCATGTTCTGTTTTCAACTTTTCTGAGTTCACACTCCAAAGAAGTACAAGAAAGATAAAGATAAGGAATAATTTTTTTCCTAGAATACTTACATATTCAGTACAAAAATTATATTTAGTTCTGATTTCATGTAAACTAATACAGTGTGTTCCTTTTTTCTTCTGCATGTTCTATCTCAGTCTTTTCTGAGTTCACACTCTGAAGAAGTACAAGAAAGGAGATGTTAAGTAAAACATTTTCTAGAATACTTACATATTCAGTACAACAATTATATTCAGTTCTGATTAAACTAATACAGTGCTTTCTGTTTTTCTCTTCATGTTCTATTTTCCACTTTTCTGAGTTCAAACTCTGAAGAAGTACGAGAAAGATAAAGTTAAGTATATAATTTCTTTCTAGAATACTAATATATTCAGTATCGAAATTATATTTAGTTCTGATTTCATGTAAACTAATACAGTGTCTTCCTTTTTTCTTCTGCATGTTCTATCTCAGTATTTTCTGAGTTCACACTCTGAAGAAGTACAAGAAAAAAAGTGTTAGGTAAAACATTTTCTAGAATACTTACATATTCAGTACAAAAATTATATTTAGTTCTGATTAAACTAATACAGTGTGTTCCTTTTTTTCTCCATGTTCTATTTTCCACTTTTCTGAGTTTACACTCCGAAGAAGTACGAGAAAGACGATGTTAGGTAAAACATTTTTTAGAATACTTACATATTCAGTACTAAAATTATATTTAGTTCTGATTAAACTAATACAGTGTGTTCCTTTTTTTCTCCATGTTCTATTTTCCACTTTTCTGAGTTTACACTCCGAAGAAGTACGAGAAAGAAAATGTTAGGTAAAACATTTTCTAGAATACTTATATATTCAGTACTAAAATTATATTTAGTTCTGATTAAACTAATACAGTGTGTTCCTTTTTTTCTCCATGTTCTATTTTCCAATTTTCTGAGTTCACACTCAAAGAAGTATAAGAAAGATAAAGATAAGGTATATAATTTTTTTCTAGAATACTTACATATTCAGTACAAAAAATATATTTAGTTCTGATTTCATGTAAACTAATACAGTGTCTTCCATTTTTCTTCTGCATGTTCTATCTCACTCTTTTCTGAGTTTACACTCCGAAGAAGTACGAGAAAGAAGATGTTAGGTAAAACATTTTCTAGAATACTTACATATTCAATACTAAAATTATATTTAGTTCTGATTAAACTAATACAGTGTGTTCCGTTTTTTCTCTTCATGTTCTATTTTCCACTTTTCTGAGTTCACACTCTGAAGAAGTACAAGAAAGATAAAGATAAGGTATATAATTTTTTTCTAGAATACTTATATATTCAGTACAAAAATTATTAGTTCTGATTTCATGTAAACTAATACAGTGTCTTTCTCTTTTCCTAAACTGCCCACCTGTCCAGACAGACACTGAGGGAACACTGACTGCCAGGTTCTCCTGCCACCCAAGTCACCCACCAGACTGATCGGCGGGTCCTGCTGTTACCTGTGTCATACCAGCTACCTAGCCTCAGACTAGCTGTCTAACCTCCATTCTAGACTTTATTGAAATGAACATGGACTCTAACTAGTTAGCACTAACCCTCTACCTTCATTAACTGTCATCATCACTCTCACTGTTCTTCATCTGTACTACACTTACTCTAGTTCTATCAGATTATGATTATGTAAGCACACCTGAGCAGCTGAACAGAAGTATATGGTGGTACAGTCAGTATCAGTACTGTATGAGTAGTTTGATCAGAGGAGGATGGGTCCCCCTTGTGAGTCTTGGTTCCTCCCAAGGTTTCTCCCTCCAGCTCTGAGGGAGTTTTTCCTTGCCACTGTCGCCTATGGCTTGCTCACCGGGGGTTTCTATGATTTTTAAGACTTTCTTCTATGTTTTTATTTTCTTTTTATGATTATTTATGCTCTGTTGATCTTTTCTTATCACCAAGTTCCTGTAATGCTGCTTTGTGATGATATCGGTTGTAAAAAGTGCTATACTAATAAATGTGACTTGTCTTGACACTCTGCTGCTCTGTATGTGTTTGTATTGCAACCTACTGAAACCCATGCACTTACTCCTCGCTTCCCTGGGAAAATGTGATGGCCATCAGGTCTTCTTAATTCACATCTGATATTTAAATAACACATAGGTAATATTACAAGCACCTGTGAAACATTTCAAATTAAGAAATGTATTATCTATGTTTAATGCTGAAAAGTTGGTATATGACTGTATAACCTCAAGGCTAGATTACTGTAATGCATTATTGTCAGGATGCTCCAGCGGGAACCTGAAAAAACTTCAGTTAGTTCAGAACGCTGCAGCTAGAGTACTAACTAAAACCAGGAAATTCAATCACATCAGTCCAGTTTTATCAGCTACACTGGCTTCCTGTTAAATTCTGTATCCACTATAAAATTCTTTTACTGACGTATAAAGCCCTGCACGGTCTCGCACCGGAGTACCTGCAAGATCTTATTTCCTATTATGAACCACCACGCTTACTCAGATCACAGGATGCTGTTTTTCTAATAGTTCCATAAATTCATTGGACTTCAATGGGGGGAGAGCTTTTTCCTACAAAGCCCCCAAACTGTGGAATAATCTCCCAGTTAATGTTCAGGTCTCTGACACAGTCTTAATATTTAAGTCTAGACTGAAAACATATTTATTTAGTTTAGCTTTTGATAATTTATCTTCCTCTATAGATAAAGGCAGGAGATCTGGGGGTTTTTGGACACAGAGGTTTATGGTAAACTGAGATGTTGGTGCTGTTGTCCCACCACTTCACGCGATCACACAGGTTTGTTGACAGTGGAGTGGGGGGATCCCAGTGTGGGGGGATCCCAGGGTGCTCTCATGTCAATGTTACCTTCTGGTTCTCTCCTTTTAGTTTAGGCTGTTATAGTTAGATCTGCCGGAGTCACCAACCACACTCTAAAATTCTGAATATTCATATCCTCTACAGTCATACTCCTGAGCTGAACTAACTTTCTCTCTTTACTCTTCCTGAGGTAATGACTGTCCTCCCATCTGTTGAACGCTGTTGGAGGACTGACCATCAGGACCTCCACCTCACCATCACCAGCCAGCTCTCCTGTCCATCTGTGTCAACTGCTACACCCTCAGTTACATCACTGTGCCATCCAGATGCACCAGTATTGAGATAGGATGGACTGTTTCAGCTCACGCCCACTTTACATAAAGCCTCAGTCATAGACTGCCTCAGTCAGAGACTGCCTCTACCTGTGCACCGTCCAAAGCTTTGTCATCCAGATTTCATACAGAGACTCTTCTTTGGTATTTAGTTTATTGAAGTGTAAATACTGTTTACCAGAGGAGGATGGGCCCCCCCTTGTGAGTCTTGGTTTCTTCCAAGGTTTCTTATTCCAGTCTGAGGGAGTTTTTTCTTGCCACTGCTGCCTCTGGCTTGCTCACCGGGAGATATATATGTTGTAACTGTCTGTTTTCAAAACTTCTTTAAAGCTGCCTTAAGACAACATCGTTATAAAAAAGGCTAATCAAATTAATATGAATTGAATTGAATTCTGCTGTTGCCTCAGAGCCTGTCCTAATTTCATTTCACTTGTTGATGTTTTCACTTTTTTGATGGCGAGGATTCAACCTTGTTTGTTTCTTGTGTTTTTTGTGCTGAATATTAAACACAATTCTTCATTTGTCACAATTTGGCTTCTCAAACTTATAACTCAGAATGGTTCACCAGCACTGGTGTTCTAGCAGTTTACTCTACCCATAGAGTGGTCCGGCCTGACATGCTCATATCATTAGTATTAGTGCAGTATCTCAGTGTTTCAAACGTTATATTGTGTTGTTAATGTTAATTCAGTTCAGGTTTAATATCAATACTGACTCCCTGATAAGCTGATTTAGGCTATTAAACCACCCTAAATATTATTTTAATACCAGTGACATTTTCCAGTAACAACATTCACCAAATTGTTATATTGAAATTTTCTTGTTTATTTTTTCACTATCTACATTTTAAAGAAGCTGGTGAAGAAGAAGCTGAAGGTCAGTGCCAGAATATAAATGCTGCCTCTTTTAATGTGAAACTAGAAATTTAAACAAGATGCTGACTATTAAAAAACTGACTTTGGTCTCATAGTTTTAATTCTGATATTTTGGATAAGGAGTTTTAAACTATCAAATTATCCTACATGAAAATATAGAGATTGAGCTACTAATAAATATATACTATAGAAGAACATTTCAACAAAGATTATTTTATTTTATGTGAATTTCAACCGGTGCTATGGCGACACCAAATTTTAAATTGCTGCATCAACGTTAAAAAAGCTAAATATGAAAAGTCCTCTCTTTTCTGTACTACTGCAGAAACATTGCAGCTCTACATAACAGCTTCCTTTGGAGCACAAGCTTCTCTTATATAGAGATGAATTCTAAACACAACAACAGAACAATGATTTCTGGTTGCAGGTGATTATACGCCGATAATGAAAACTTGTTTTAGGATATTTTATTTCTCCTTTGGTAGCAATTACAGCCTCAAGTCTTTCAGAGTGTGGTGCTACAAGCCTGGTACACCTATTTTTGGACAGTTTCTAACATTCTTCTTTGCAGAACCTCTCAAGCTCCATCAGGTTGGATAGGGAGTGTCTGTGCACAGTCATTTTCAGATCTTTACAGAGATGTTCAATCAGGTTCAAGTCTGAGCTCTGGCCGGAGTGGCTTCTGTCTGGCCATTCTACCACACAGGCCTGATTGGTGGAGTGCTGCAGAAATGGTTGTCTTTCTAGAAGGTTCTCTTCTCTCCACAGAGCAACACTGAAGCACTGTCATAGTGACCAATGGTTGCTTGTTTAATGTATAATTTTAGATATATCAAAAGTTTGTCTTTGTTAGTCTGTGCTGCTCACTAGATAATGTTATGAAGCTCAATCAAACATTTGTAGACTAAAGTTTTTTATGTTTATAAGAAATGTAGCTTGTATAAAAACAATTTCCTCTTTTATTAAAACTAAATGATACAAATCTTTTATATTTACATCGGTTTCATAACAAACATACACAACATTAAGATGAATTTAATTTTCTATGAGTCCATTCAAGCTGTCCAGCGTGTCCAGAGAATGAGTGTTAATGTATGTGCACACAGATATCCATCCATGCTGGAGAATGACTCCCACCCCCATTCATAAGACTCTGTCAGCACTGGACAGCTCCTTCAGAGACAGACTGCTTTACTCCAAGTGTGTATCGCAGGTCCTTCCTTCCAGCTACTGTTTAACTCTACAACCAGCACTGCTCCCAGCTGACCACTTATACACAGCAGACCACATACACACACACTTAAACTCTACACACTTAAACTGCTGCATTGTTGTGGACAGTCAGAGAGCGCATGGTCAAGGAGGTGGGGTGAGAAACTGAACACGCTCTGCTGCGGATAACGAGTGCAGCTGCAGTTACTCGAGTGACTGCAGTTTTTATAACTTAAGTTGTTTTTAGGATTTTCGCTCTGCGTTTACTTTTATGAAGTTAGTCTCCCGAATTTACATTTTAGCAAAAATAAGTATATTACCCACATATGGAGCAGAAATGTAACAATACAATCATGTTGGTTCATGCTTTTCAACGTTTGGAAGTCTGTTCACTATCTGAACATCTCCGATGCCGTGAGCAGAGAGAGAACTCCTAGGCCATTTAAATGTTTGAGTTTTTGTTTTTCCATTCATATTTTTTCTTGAGCATTTACAAAATAAAAAAAACAAATAAAAAGTGGTGGATAGAAAACCAAGTACTGGATGCAGTGCTAGTGTCATTCTGAAATTTTCAAAAAAGAACTGTAATTAAGGATTTTGCTTGTGGCTTAGCGTTGCTTGGTTTTAATTCACCAACATGTTACCCTGACAGATCTGCCGGCATAAATCTAACGACATAGTGGCTTATGTAAAACATATGAGACTGCACAGCTGTGTCCTAATGTAGTATTTCAGAATCTGTGTCAAATTATGATTTTAAGCCTGCAAATACTTTGATTGCTCATGAAGCAAGCGTGAAAGGCACAAAATACAGAAAGAACATGGTTGTTATTATCGGTGAGGGCAGTGAGGGGCTTGAGATTGGAAAGATTGTCAAGATAGTACTCCACAATAATTCAGCAGTATATTTTATCACTGAGTTACAAAGTTCAAGCACTTCTGTCTGAAGATGATATTGAGTTGTATCTCCGTGCCATCCAGATTCTGATGGCTCACTTTGAAGAGGTCACCCTATGGACAACTCCTCGGTTGCTGCTGCTTGGTATGTTCATAAAGAATTCATATTACCCAACAAAAATAGTATTTTGTCAAAATGATTAAAATATCTTTGCTGTCAGTGGTTACTCTATATGTGTTTTGTTTCAGGTGAGAAAAAATCTGGCCATAGTGACCACTGGATGGTCAGTATTGAGGGACACATTATCCGTGAGGGCATACAGCCAACTGTTTTCCACATTCTACATCTTCAATCTTCAATATCATAAAGAAGCTGTAGAAGCTTTCTCACTCAATGTAGGGCCCAAGGTGTAGAGTTTATTGCAACCTTTTAACGACTCTTGCAATGTGCACTGCCTTCAATCGTTTTGATTAAATTATTCATAATTAATTCATCTATGGTTTTTTATGTGTTTTTATTGTTGCAACATCTTAAAAGAAATGACAATTTTCAAATTTAATTTGGTTTATATTACATGGTTTAACCATATAGGACATGTACACTACATCAAAGCTTAAGTCCTAACAGCAGATCAGGTGTGTTAGATTAGTGTTTTAAATAATTTTTTTAAGATCTTAGATCTCCTGGGCCGACAATAGTCACCCATATTTACCCATACCCATAGTCATATGATCCATTTATTGTTATAAGCTTGACATCTTAATGATAGCAGAACCATGTTTGATATTATCTGTAATCATTTTCAAAAAGGTTTTATACAGAACCATACACAACACATTATCCATCAATCTGTGAACAATTTCATCATGCAAAAATCAATATAAGCATGCAAATAGTTCCTTGAGTGTTCATGGTTCAATATAGAAACATTGTTTTACTAAAGAATTCTTAAAAAAACTTATTTGTTTGCTTTTCTTTGCTTGTTTTATCTTTTTAGAGCCCTTTGCAAACTGGTTCAAAAGAAACCAAAGGAATGGGACAAGCACTTTGATGCTGTCCTGTTTGGACAAGTGACTACAAAGTACTCTCCATATTTTCTTATGTTTGGGAGAGAGGCTCGCTACCCCTCAGAGGTCCCCTCACACTACAGGGTTTCACATTTTTGGAAGCATATTTAAATTTTGGGGAATAAAAATAAATTAATATCACACGTTGTACATATTTCAATAAATGTGTGTGTAAATTTAAATCTATTTTTCAGATTGACAGCACTGCTGAGGACATAGTGGCCTCTAAAGACATCACAGAATGTGCCCTGAGGTTAAATGAGATATTGTCTCATGCAAAGGAAAATATTGAGAAAACTCAAGAAAAAATAAATAAAAGGCAACAAAAGTCTTCACTCCCCAAATTTAGTATTGGGGACAAAGTGTGGAGGCTCAATGTAAGAAGCCAGCAAAGAAAAGGGGGCAAGCTGGAGCTAAACTACTTGGGTCCATACACCATCACATCCCTTGAGGGTAAAAGCACTGACCTGGAGGATGACCATGCTATTGCCATACCCAAAATTAATACAGACCTTTTGCAGCATCATTGTGAGGAGACGCCACACATCCCTCATAAGCTGCAGAAAGCCTCCAGCAGCAAGAACATATCTACTTCCATGGTAGCACCTGTCATTGTAGCCACAACAGGCCCCACAATCTCCGTGGTTCCAGATGTCTCTGCGGCCCCTGTAACCCTACCAGTCACTGCCGCCTCTCATGTCACCATAATTCCTGCAGTCTCTTCAGTCACCTTGACCCAGGCTGTCTTTCCAGTCTCCGTAAGCCCTGTTGCCCCTCGAGTCTGCATTACGCCTGCCATCTGTCCAGTCTCAGTTACCCCTGCTGTCTCTCCAGTCTGCATTACGCCTGCCATCTGTCCAGTCTCAGTTACCCCTGCTGTCTCTCCAGTCTCCGCTACCCCTGCTGTCTTTCCAGTTTCCATTACACCTGCTGTCTCTCCGGTCTCTGTTTAACCTGCCATCTCTAGCGCCGCTGTAATCCATGCTGTCTCTCCGGTCTCTGTTTAACCTGCCATCTCTAACTCTGCTGTAATCCATGCTGTCTCTCCGGTCCCCATAACCCCTGTTATCTCTCCAGTCTCCATAAATTCTGCTAAATCTCCAGACACTGCAACCCTGTCACCTACAAAAGCCACTGTCATCTATTCAGAAGAAGTTAGCATACCAGTGTCCAAATCCAACACTGATACAGATCAAGGTATGTCTGTAGTTCTACTGCAATAAAATGTTAAAAAGTAAAAGAGATTTTATGAGTATAAAAATCAGTAAGCATTCATATGTAGCATCCACACCCCCCTTCAAAAGTATTGGAATAGTGAGGCCAGTCCCTTTATTTTTGCTGTAGACTAAAACATTTGGGATTGGCCTCACTATTCCAAAATAAGAGGTGAAATCTTCTGAACTGTGCATCAAATCCAGATGTAAATACCTGGAAATAAAAGCTGAAATGTTGATATTTTGTCTCATAATCATTTTTAAATGTCAAACCCAAATGTTTTGAGTCTACAGCCAAAAAAAAGACAATGGCCTCATTGTTCCAGTACTTTTGGAGGGGAGTGTATATTCAAATGGAATGCATTAATTTAAGATTGTACGATCATGGCAAAACTCTACTTTAGTGACATACGGTGGACTGCTCCTAATATGGAGCTTGAAAGTGAGTTAAGGTCATAATGGACATCTCAATTTGCATATTAATAATTCAGTTATGCATTCATTTTGTATTATGAGGCTAGTATGTTTTTTTATATATTTTGTTTAAATTATGTAGTAATGAGAGAACTGCAGTATAAGTGATAAATGATGATGTCTGGTATCACTATCTGTAATAGGGAAGCAATAAACTGTATGTAGTTCATAAAGGAAAAAATGAAATAGCAATTTAGCATTATTAATTTAGCAATTTAGCATTCTTAAACTTAAAATTTTAACTCCATAAGAACACTGCTCTATACCAATAAATAAGTAAAAGTATTCATTGTCGTTAATATCGAGGTTTCTAAAGTTGGACTTTGTGGTTTCATGTTGTACACAGTTTTGTGCTTTGCCAAAATACTTGATTCAACTTAAGTGTGTAAGTGTGTTAATTTGCATTTGATATATTTTATTTATAATATGTTAAAGGTTGTGATCCCATCAGAGAAGAAGGTTCTCTACTTAGATCCTCTAGGAGAGAGTACAAACAACCTGAAAAGGTGTCAGGAGGTGACAAGGTAAAACTAGCTCTCTGTGAGAATGTGAATAACTGTTTCTCCACTTTTTTGCTTAGTCATTTATGTGTATTTCAGGTCATTAATGAGACAAAGAGGACTGAATGTGTCTAGATGGAAATACAACACAGTCTCACACCCGTACCAAAAGGACTGCACTTCCTGTGGGGCTTTTGTGCTGAAAGTAAGTTTTACTGGATAGGAAAAGAGTAATGCCTTACTTTAAGCACTGGAGCACATTGAAGAGAGGAGAGCATGCAACCTTCCACTTTTTTAAATGACAAAAGATAATTTTGGGGTTTGCAGGATGAAAAAAATATATACCTACATGGCAGAACTGGAAAAGAGCTGTCAATTATTAATTTTATAGCTTTTTATTTCACTTCAGCTTAAAAAAACTTTTGTTTATTTATAGTCAATAATGACAAAAAGAAAAATCTGCTAATATTTTCAACATTTCTTATTGTATTATTATAATTGTTTGTTGATTTGTACCATACAGTCATTAACAGTACTTCTTATATCCTTTATCATTATTGGGGTAACTTGCAGGTCAGACTCAAAGGAATAAAATATAATTTGAATGTTTTAATGCTTTTTTATGTTTTAATACAAACTTTATAAAGCATGAGGAGATCTGTACATTTTCTCAGTCACAGTAAAAAAATAAGGTCATGACATGTTTATATTTTACAGTTAGGCTGAAAGACCAGCCTATTTGCTTTTCTTCAAGCGTTCAAGGTGTGGAGGACATAAGGAGGGAAATTGCTACAACGCTCCTTCAGAACAGTGGTAAGCTGGCATATTATAGCAATAGTACTTATTAGCATCAGAAACAAGTTCTATCTACTCTTATTTTGAAGTTGACAAAGTAGCAGTGTTGATCAGCATTGACAACATCTGTGTTTATGATTTCACATGGAATGATGTTTACTAGAAGACCTGAGTGATTTGTGTTACTTCTGTGGAGAAAGGTAAAGTACAGAAGACGACAGTGACCGGGTAATTACTCTATTTTATTCTTTCTGTGGTTTGATTTACAACTGAATTCAGATCTTACATATTATTTAGCTATTACTCGGTTATACTAACAACCAGCGATGATAATGATTATATCTGTATTTAAACATTTAGATTGGCTGTGAGCTTTGCCTAAGGTGGTACCACTACAGCCGTGTAAAAAAGCTTGCATTGGACAAAGACTACATTTGCGAATCTTGCAAAATCAAATAAAAAAGTACTATGAAAAGTAGAAAAACTGTTGTGACAACATAATCTAAATAGTTTTGATGCAGTGTAAATAGTTATTGTGAATTTTAGTGTTTAGTACCCCATATCAAAATAAAGATTTTTTTTCTGTGGTATTATGTTTTATTTGTATTTATATCTTTGTATAAAGGTTTGTAAAAGGTTTTCTCTTGTGGTAGTTTATGTTTCTCATATGTAAAAATACAGAATGTAGAAATATAATTTTTAGAGAGATACACATTACAAGACAGACACTGTCATCTGTGTTTTATTAATTCATATTGAAACAGGACAAGGTATCAGAAATGTGAAAGTTATCATCCAGTTACCACGCTGACTAAAACAGATAGCTAATCCTCTCCACAGCACCAGTACATCTGATATTAGTCAGACATTGTAGTCCTGAGTGTATGATTTCAGCAGGTGTTAATATAACGCTGCCAAAATCCTACTCCCCCCAATATAATCCCTCCTGTTGGACATACAGTAAAGTGCATTTCAGGTCACAATCTACAGATGAAGACATGGCACCAAAATAAATTAGAGGTTAGAAGTTTGAGATGAATCAGTGCTTCTACCTTAGAGATGAGGGGAGTAAAATTTTGGCACATTAAAATACTTCTTGTGACTGTGTGAAATCTAACATAACAACGCAAATTAACCATAAAAACATTTTTATTCAAAACAACCAACAACCGTTTAGGCACGTTTATTAATCACTGATGTATCTACAGACATGTTCATGTAAATTAGTTTAATATGACATCTCTATTGTGTCATTATGAGAGAAATCTAATTCACACCATCCAATAATAACAAGAAAGTTATACAGCAATATCACGTCATCAAATGTGAACCTGGATATAACAAGTCCGTTACTGCTCCAGACCTGAGAAATAAAACTGCTTCAAGTGTTCTGGTGGCACATGGTTGACTATGAAGACATTCAGCCCCCTGTGTGTTCAAGCGCAGCGACAAACAAAGTCTATAATTCAATAGATTATACTCCTGTTTATTTGTTTGTAGTACTCTGTGTTTGGCTTTAGGTCCTGTTAAGCTGTTTGCTGTGAAGGAAAATAAACGATTGCCTGTTATTTACTTATAGAAACAACTGAAATGAAATGAACGAAATGAAGCGTCTCTCTCTGTGACGCGCGGACACAGATTCTGGTGGGCAGTTGGATTTCGGCACAACACCGGATACAAGAGTCTGATATGTGAGCAGTCAGGTCGCATGAGAGCATTGGGTCGTATATTGTAAGAATATGAATCGTGAGCTGTAAACTTTTAAACCCTGCGATTTAGTCCTACAGTTTGAGCTGGAGCTGAGTACACGATTGAAAATATGTTTTCTGTACATCCGTGTTCCACCATGAACAACTCTGAGATGCAGTGCTTATGAGATTAGGTTTAAAGTTGCTCAATTCTGACACAAATTCAGCTTTTTATTTTTAAAATACATTTCTCATGTACTGTTTTTCAGTAAAAAGGTAAAGCAGCATGAAAACAATGTAATAGCTGTTTTGCTTTTGGCATGTTCTGTCTGTTGCTGTGGAAACGCAATGCTTCGTGTGTATTAAATTTTTCCACTTCCATTTGCAGTGATTGTTTTTCAATTCCTCTCCAGACCTGGTGCTATGTTCATGTCCTTGTTATTTTACTGCATTTTTCAGATCCAATGTTTAATCTGATTGGGAGTGGTGGACAACATTCTTTATACTCAGCTTTATTGCAGTGATGGAGGTTTATTCTACTTTTAGTAACTGCTGGCATTTGTATATATACAGAGAGTTAATACCCCAAAAGTAAGCATTCATGTCAACAAACATGTCGGTGTCATCAGAATCACAAATACTTGTGTCATTGACTATAAACAGGAGAGTCAAATAGCTTAGTCATGTCGTCATGTATCAATATACTCTAGTAAGTATCTTCTGAAAGCTAAAGTTTTGATGTGAATGCACATGACTCCACTTTTTCTATGTGGCATGTATCAATTTCAGCTTTACTGTATGTGGGAGACTGATTGTTAGAGATCACATTCATGTTTTCACAGTTTATACAGTAATTTGACAGAAAAAGAAAAACAATACTGTTATAACACTCCATAGCACAAAGTAAATAACAAAACTAAATCATGAACATAAACATTAAAAAAAGCAGCTCTGTGTAAGCAACGTAATCTTTCTACATGTCCTGACTTTCCTGTTTGTCAGGCCACAGATTCTCATCCACACCACAACAGATATCTTCCTTTGCATTGCAGAGTAGAAGAATCTGTTAGAATGTCTTATCCAACCTCTACAGGATCTGCTGTGATGTCCTCACATGCTGCATCCAAAATGATCATCTGATGATGTGACATAAACCTTCCACTTCCATGTGACAAACAATTTCCCTTCAGACTGCACTCAGTCCCTACAGCCAACACATCTCTGTCCCTGATCCTAGTGGTGGAGAAGTATCCAGTAGCTGAAGATGGATCTGTGGCAATGAACTGGCAATGCGGAGACAGTGGCGTAGCTCGGTGATGGCAGTAGGGCAATAATAATAAACAAAACAGCCTGCACAAAAATGTACAAACATCTAAAGGTCCAATTTACTCATTAAGCCCTTTAATAAAACTATATATTTATACTACATTGATAAATAAATAAATGGAAAATCTAAGTTTTTTAGTTATACTGTTTCTGTAATTATAGCTGCATAGCACTTGGTAATATAACAAACACATAAAACACATAACATACATTTTAAATAAATCATGTAAAGTTAATCTATATTTATTAATATATATTTATTATTAATCTATAATTATCCTGACACCATTTGTGGTCACAATTTTTTTAGAAGCTCCTCGTTTAGGAACTAAATCATTCTCAGTGTGAGCACTGCTGCTGCTCTCTCCGCTGTTGACCATGTTTATTTTGTGCACTGCAAGCACAACCTGCATCCTTACATCACAATATCACGAGATGGTGAAATCCTATCCAATAAAAAATGTACTGGTATTATTGTGAACAATATATCACCCACCCCTAATCTCTATTGTATTCAGGTCTGGACCCTGACTGGACCACGATTTTCTTTGTTTGAAGTCATTCTGTAATAGATTTACTTTGATGTTTAGGGTCAATGTCCTGCTGCATCACCCAACTTCTACTGAGCTTCAGCAGGAAGACAGTCACCCTGACATTGTTCTGTAGGACACCTTGATAAACTTGAGAATTCATTTCCCCTCGATGACGGCAAACGGTCCAGACCCCGAAGCAGCAAAGCATTCTCAATCATGACCATGTTTCACCACCGTACTTCACCGTTAGGATAATGTTTTCATGTTGGTATGCAGTGTCCTTTGGTTTCATCAGTCCACAAAACATGTTCCCAGTAGTGTTGTGGAGTGTCAAGGTACTCTTTGCTAAACTTCAAGCAGAGCAGTGATTTTATTTTAGAAAGCAGCTGCTTCCTTCTTTTATAAGTCAAAGTAGCTCGACACCTCGCTCCAATCTTATTTCATTGATTGGACTCCAGGTTTAATAACTCCTGACTCTAATTAGCTTTTTTCCACCAGCATTGTTAATGTTTAATGGATGTGTCCAATACAGACATGAAATATTATAATTGTTTGTGTGGTATTAGGTTAAGCACATTGAGTTTGTCTATACTTGGGAGCTGGATGTAAATCAGATCACGTTTTTGACCAATTAATGCAGAAAACCAGGTCATTTAAAAGATTCACATACTTTCTTGCCACTGTATATCATGAAAACAAAAGTATTTATTATTATTTTTAAATATTTTTTAAAAGTTAAGACATGTCATGCTGCAGATTTAGCATGCTGACTTTTACATTTCATATTTATCTTATTAGTTTTTATTTATTCTGTAGATTAAGAATCCTGAATGTGTCCTGTTTTTAGCATTTAGTCTAAAGACCTAGAAAAATATCTCACTCCAGCAGACTGGCTCTACTAAACACTGGAAAGACCCGCTGGTTACCTCGCGCAGACTGGCTCTACTAAATACCAGAAAAACACTGACACACGTCAGCTTAACCATTTACCGGACGCACAGGTGTGACCGCAAGCACCACCCAGTGTCTGGTCTAAATAGGTTTGGCGCAGGTGTCTTTCGTGAGCCCTGATTGGCGCTGGGGCACCTGGGAATTGGAATTTTTCCCCGGGCGAGCGCCACGCCGCAGCGGGCCTTCTTACACTTAAACCACTTCGACCAGCATCAGACCAGCATAAACCAATTAAACCAGCACCAGACCAGCATAAACCAACTAAACCAGCACCAGACCAGCATAAACCAATTAAAATCAGCTAAACCAGCACCAGACCAGCATAAACCAACTAAACCAGCACCAGACCAGCATAAACCAACTAAATCAGCACCAGACCAGCAAAAACCAACTAAATCAGCACCAGACCAGCATAAACCAACTAAATCAGCACCAGACCAGCATAAACAAACTAAAAGTTGATGATCAGTGATTACACTGTATATAGGATTTACGATCAGTCATAACATTAAAACCATCTACACACATTGTTCATTTGATCAGCTCCGTTTACAATACAGGTGTATTTTGTAGTTTGTATGATTTGGGTGGTGGACCATTCTCAGCACTGCAGTGACACTGACATGGTGGTGGTGTGTTAGTGTGTGTTGTGCTGATATGAGTGGATCAGACACTATGTTCACTCACTGTCACCTCTATCAGACATTCCTGTCACCTTGTAGATGTAAAGTCAGAGACGACGGCTGTACAGTTTGTGTTGGTCATCCTCTAGTCCTGCATTAGTGATCACAGGATGATGACTACAGTACACTGTTTACTAGATGCTGCTGGTTGGTGGACTATTGTCAGTCCAGCAGTGACACTGAGGTGTAAGCAGTGAATCAGATGGACTACAGCGTAGGTGCGGATTTGCTAATATGAATCAAAGCCCACCCTATCCCCTTAAATATTTCCTATAAGCTGATTCCACTGTAGGTAAGGTAGTAAATCACTGTATGTATAGTGACGTAGAACAAACTTTGTGGAATTACAAAAAATTACAAATAAATAAACAAAATATAACATTATCTGTACTTCTGTTTATTATTAGATAAATCCAATTAATAATCCCCCACCAGTTTTAATGTTATGTCTGATCGGTGTACAGTCCACACTGTAAATAATGATATATTAAAAAAACAAAGTAAACAAATGGTCTGAAATATGAATAATTATGAAATCTGTGTGGAAAAATAAGTGCGTCATGTTTCTCTTTTTGTGAGTTTATTAGATTAACAGTCTTCATTGAAATTACTTTTAAACGCGCGAGGCTAATGAACAGTAGCGCGTCACGTGCCTCAGAAGGAGCTGGCGAGGTCTCGTGGCTCTCCAAGCTACTATGACGTCACAATGCGTGTTTAGAGGAGCGTCTCTGCGCGGAGAGGAAGAGGAGAGCAGGGAGGAGCTGACCGGAGCAGAGAAATCACTCGTTCAGCCAGAGAGCAGCAGCAGGTCAGTCAGACAGAAACTTTAGAAAGCTGAGGTCGCAGCAGCTGTCTGAAACTGAGCTAGCAGCTAAACTGCTGTAGTCTGTTTCTCTCAGTCAGGAAATGTTTCATCATCAGATCGTCTCCTCTGTTCATCTTCACTCTCAGATTAACTCTTAGATTAGATTTCAGATTGATTCACTCCAACTAACTGAACTGTAACGCTCTGTAATCCTGTGCAGCTCTTCTGTACATCAGTGCTAACATCTGTACTTTCAATGCTAACAGCTGAAACTTCATATGTCCCAGTGTTCAAATCATAATGAAGAGAGTAATATTCATATTTAGAAGATCTCTCTATCAATATGGAGTTAAAAACCTGTGAGGATGTGACTGAGCTCATCATGGAGCTGTTAAACTTTGTGAATGGGCATCACATCAAACACATATGCAGTTTAGGTGATATAAATGACTCATCATGTTCATAAATAACTGTGAATAAATATGATCAAATAATAATTTTACTGTTAAATTTAATCTGTTCAATTAAACACAGATATATTCATTAATACAGCGTCTTCCTCTTTTCACCTGCATGTTGGATGAGTGGATTAAAATATCTTCAGTGTTTAATGTCTGTGCTGGAATATAAGGTGATATATGGATTATATTTTTCTTCTTATGTAAATATAAAGTGATTCTTGTTTATTTAGATGAATAGTAATTTACAGCAAGCTGTTTAATGTTACTGCTAAACGAGCAGGGACTCTGTGTGAGGAACGAGTGATGGATAAACGACAAATAGAGAAGTTTTGGTCAGTATGTCTGTGGATTATAGCTTGGGAACCTGCCCAGAGTGAGCACAAAATAAATTGTAGAACGATAGATAGATAGATAGATAGATAGATAGATAGATAAAAAGATGAACAGATAGATATATAGAGAAACAGAGAGATGGAGAGATAGATACACAGAGAGTAACAGATATAAAGGGAGACTCCTGTCAGTGAAGAACCAGTTCAAACCAGTTAAAACTGTCAAAAACCAGTTCTAGCCAGTTTTAACTGACGATACTACTACTACTACTACTACTACTACTACTACTGCTAATAATAATAATAATAATTATGAGAAGAAGAAGTCAGTAGATAACTGTGCTCTCTACTTATATACAGTTCTGATTTGATGTAAACTGATGCAGTCTCTTCCTCTTTTCATCTGCATGTTCTATCTCTCTCTTTATCTGAGTTCACACTCCGAACAAGTACGAGACAGATAAAGTTAAGTATATCATTTTTTTTCAGGAACTCTTACATTTTCAGTACAAAAATTATATTTAGTTCTGATTTCATGTAAACTAATACAGTGTCTTCCTGGCTTCCTCTTCATGTTCTATTTTCCACTTTTCTGAGTTCACACTGAAGAAGTACAAGATAAAGTTAAGTATATTTATATTTTTCTATAATACTTATATATTCAGAACAACAAATATATTTAGTTCTGATTTCATGTAAACTAATACAGTGTCTTCCTTTTTTCCTCTTCATGTTGGATCCCTCCTTTATCTGAGTTCACACTCTGAAGAAGTACAAGAAAGATAAAGTTAAGTATATCATTTTTTTCTAGAATACTTACATATTCAGTACCAAATTTATATTTAGTTCTGTTTTCATGTAAACTAATGCAGTGTCTTCCTTTTTTTCTCTTCATGTTCTATTTTCCACTTTTCTGAGTTTACACTCTGAAGAAGTACGAGAAAGAAGATGTTAGGTAAAACATTTTCTAGAATACTTACATATTCAGTACTAAAATTCTATTTAGTTCTGATTAAACTAATACAGTGTGTTCCTTTTTTTCTCCACGTTCTATTTTCCACTTTTCTGAGTTTACACTCTGAAGAAGTACGAGAAAGAAGATGTTAGGTAAAACATTTTCTAGAATACTTACATATTCAGTACTAAAATTATATTTAGATCTGATTAAACTAATACAGTGTGTTCCTTTTTGCCTCTTCATGTTGAATCCCCTCCTTTATCTGAGTTCACACTCCGAACAAGTACGAGAATGATAAAGTTAAGTATATAACTTTTCTAGAATACTTATATATTCAGAACAACAAATATATTTAGTTCTGATTTCATGTTAACTAATGCAGTGTCTTCCTTTTTTTCCTCTTCATGTTCTATTTTCCACTTTTCTGAGTTCACACTCTGAAGAAGTACGAGAAAGAAAATGTTTGGTAAAACGTTTTCTAGAATACTTACGTATTCAGTACTAAAATTATATTTAGTTCTGATTAAACTAATACAGTGTCTTCCTTTTTTTTCTCTTCATCTTCTGTTTTCCACTTTTCTGAGTTTACACTGAAGAAGTACGGGAAAGAAGATGTTAGGTAAAACGTTTTCTAGAATACTTACATATTCAGTACTAAAAGTATATTTAGTTCTGATCAAACTAATACAGTGTGTTCCTTTTTTCCTATTCATGTTGAATCCCCTGCTTTATCTGAGTTCACACTCCGAACAAGTACGAGAAACATAAAGTTAAGTATATAACTTTTCTAGAATACTTATATATTCAGTACAAAAATTATTAGTTCTGATTTCATGTTAACTAATGCAGTGTCTTCCTTTTGTTTCCTCTTCATCTTCTATTTTCCACTTTTCTGAGTTTACAATCTGAAGAAGTACAAGAAAAAAAGTGTTAGGTAAAACAATTTCTAGAACACTTACATATTCAGTACTAAAATTATATTTAGTTCTGATTAAACTAATACAGTGTGTTTCGTTTTTTCTCTTCATGTTCTATTTTCCACTTTTCTGAGTTTACACTCTGAAGAAGTATAAGAAAGATAAAGATAAGGTATATAATTTTTTTCTAGAATACTTATATATTCAGTACAGAAATTATTAATTCTGATGTCATATAAACTAATACAGTGTCTTTCTCTTTTCCTAAACTGCCCACCTGTCCAGACAGACACTGAGGGAACACTGACTGCCAGGTTCTCCTGCCACCCAAGTCACCCACCAGACTGATCGGCGGGCCCTGTTGTTACCTGTGTCATACCAGCTACCTAGCCTCAGACTAGCTGTCTAACCTCCATTCTAGACTTTATTGAAATGAACATGGACTCTAACTAGTTAGCACTAACCCTCTACCTTCATTAACTGTCATCATCACTCTCACTGTTCTTCATCTGTACTACACTTACTCTAGTTCTATCAGATTATGATTATATAAGCACACCTGAGCAGCTGAACAGAAGTATATGGTGGTACAGTCAGTATCAGTACTGTATGAGTAGTTTGATCAGAGGAGGATGGGTCCCCCTTGTGAGTCTTGGTTCCTCCCAAGGTTTCTTCCTCCAGCTCTGAGGGAGTTTTTCCTTGCCACTGTCGCCTATGGCTTGCTCACCGGGGGTTTCTATGATTTTTAAGACTTTCTTCTATGTTTTTATTTTCTTTTTATGCTTATTTATCTGTTGAACTTTTCTTATCACCAAGTTCCTGTAAAGCTGCTTTGTGATGATATCAGTGGTAAAAAGTGCTATACTAATAAATGTGACTTGTCTTGACTCTCTGCTGCTCTGTATGTGTTTGTAGTTCTGAGCAGAACCTGAAATTAACAAGAAACCAAATGCAGCTTCAGTTCACTGCAGTTTTTCACAGCTGTGATTGTTTCTTAACTCATAACTGTCATTTTTATTCTTGAATCATCTTTAAATTTTAAACTCCTTGTGATATCTTTATCAATATTATATATGAACTTTCCTTATATGTGTGCTTGTGAGTTGAGATGTAAATAAATGTATAGTTTAGGTCAAAGCTATCAGGCCTCTATTAACTAGCTTCTCTTAAAGGAGTAGTGTGTAAACTCTAAAAAAGTGGTGAGATGAGGAATTGCAAACTACTGAACCCCAAGCACCTACACCCCGCTTCCCTGAGAAAATGTGATGGTCATCAGGTTTTCTGCTGTTGACTCAGAGCCTGACGTAATTTCGTTTCACTTGTTGATGTTTTCACTTTTTTGATGGCGAGGATTCAAACTTGTTTGTTTCTTGTGTTTTTTGTGCTGATTAATAAACACAATTCTTCATTTGTCACAATTTGGCTTCTCAAACTTATAACTCAGAATGTTTCACCAGCACTGGTGTTCTACCAGTTTACTCTACCCATAGAGTGGTCCGGCCTGACATGCTCATATCATTAGGATTAGTGCAGTATCTCAGTGTTTCAAACGTTATATTGTGTTGTTAATGTTAATTCAGTTCAGGCTTAATATCAATACTGACTCCCTGATAAGCTGATTTAGGATATTAAAACACCCCAAATATTATTTTAATACCAGTGACATTTTCTAATAAGAACATTCAGAAATTTTTTTATTGAAATTTTTTCTTTTTATTTTACTGTGCCCATTTTAAGGAAGCTGGTGAAGAAGAAGCTGAAGGTCAGTGACAGAATATAAATGCTGCCTCTTTTAATGTGAAACTAGAAATTTAAACAAGATGCTGACTAATAAAAAGCTGACTTTGGTCTCATAGTTTTAATTCTGATATTTTGGATAAGGAGTTTTAAACTATCAAATTATCCTACATGGATATTTAGACATTGAGCTACTAATAAATACATACTATAGAAGAACATTTCAACAAAGATTATTTTACTTCATGTGTATTTTAACCGGTGCTATGGCAACACCAAATTTCAAATTGCTGCATGAACGTTAAAAAGCTAAATATGAAAAGTCCTCTCTTTTCTGTACTACTGCAGAAACATTGCAGCTCTACATAACAGCTTCCTTTGGAGCACAAGCTTCTCTTATATAGAGATAAATTCTAAACACAACAACAGAACAATGATTTCTGGTTGCAGGTGATTATACGCCGATAATGAAAACTTGTTTTAGGATATTTTATTCCTCCTTTGGTAGCAATTACAGCCTCAAGTCTTTTAGAGTGTGGTGCTACAAGCTTGACACACCTTATAATACAGTGTCTTCCTTTTCTTCTCTTTGTTCTATCTCCATTATTTCTGAACTCACACAAAAAATTTAGTGTCAAGCTGGGTGCGAGGAGAGTGGACATGAACACAAGCTTTAACAGGATATTTAATAAACACAAGAAGGAGAACCTGGGGGGGGGGCACAGCGTGACAACAAGAAAGATAGTTAAATATATAATATTTTTTCTAGAATAGGTGCACATTTAGTATAAAAATTTGATTTGGTTCTAATTTGATGCAAACTAATATGTCCACTTTTCGTCTTCATATTGGATCCCCCTTTTCAAACTAAAATAAATTATGTACTTTTTCTTTCTCATACTTCTTTTTACTTACTGAACTATCAATATAACAGAAAGTACCTAGTACTATACATTGTAACGATACCCAAACCAATGTCAAGGACCTCTCCCATAGAAGATCCACTGTTGGCTCCCTCATAAAGGTTCCAGCGGGTGGTTGTAAATGAGATATAATAATGTTAAGGTTTGAATAACATCTATTGTACCATTCCCCATTTGAATGATGGCTTAAAAAAATCATCCATGCTTGCTTCATCATTACAACTTTCTCAACGGTACTTTCTCAACAGTACACAAAGGCAATGCATGCTTGAACCAAAAAAGGGGGCTCTAACACCACAAACAGTACACTTAACTTTATTATATGGTCTTAACTCTGTACAACATTGTGCTAAAATTAGCTGCTGGCCAGTTTACGAAAATGAACTTGAATTAACAAGTGATGCAAATATTAGAAAATAATATAATATAATACAAATATTGCTTGTATTGACTTTATGTGAGTTGCTTTATTGATACTGTTTTACATTACACACCTTGTGCGTTTTTAAAAAGGGGGTTTGTAAAACACATGTACACGCGTATCTGACAGGAGCCTTTGCCTTATTTCACTACAGCGAATAAACCTTCTACTCAAAAACTGCCAAACGGTCTTCAAAATAAAACTCTGCTGTTTCCCAGGAAATACAAGGCGTTTGCACATTAACAACAACAAGAAAAAATAATTGAATAATAAAAGTGTCCTTGTCAGCCTTTGGGGTTATTTACATTTAATGTTAATGCTTGATAAAATAATATCAGCATGCTAGTGGCATGCATTAGTCTCCACCCTCTGCTTCAGAATCTGGTTCATTCTCAATAAGAGCTGATCGTGGTTCCGTCATTCTACTGTTTCCACCCAGACAAGATAGACCAAGTGCAATCAAGCACTTCCATGCCTGAGAAGACAAAAAGAGAGAGAGTTGGAAACTCCCAGTACTGTACATTCAAGAAATCCTCTAGATGGGAGTACAGCACTTACAAACACTTTTCTTACAGTGTGTTTATACTAGTGTTATACAACCAGCATTAAAAGATTTAAGCCAAAAGGCTTTTATATGACTTGCATTTTATAAAACAGTGCAGTAATGAATGTAAATTTGTACACTCACCAGGTAGACAATGAAACACACATAGGCAATAGAGAGGAGAGCGGTGATGACATAGACTGCTATACTGTTGAGACCAGTCACATAGTCCAACACAAAGTATATATTTATAACGCAGATGCCCAGGATGGTCAGAGCTCCACCAATTTTCCACACTCTGTGATTATAATACAGATAAATAATACAAGGCCTGTGATTATGACTGTAATTCCTATTTAGCTATTCTGTATACAGGGGAGTGCAGCAGTTTTAACTCTCTGCTGTATTTCCTGGACACATCATATGTTAGCCCAGCTAGTAGCAAATGTAAGCTGAACAACTTATCTAAAACCATCATGACAACAAAAACTAAACATTTTAAACAATAAACAATAATCATTTAAAAAAATAAAACAACAAATATATCTTGATTTGCTCTTTCTATCTGTCTCTGCTTTTGTTGTCACTCTTCTTTCATGATTCATGTGTTTATGTTTGTTTTTGTTGTTTGCCCTCAGATGATACCACAACACCACCTGAGATCCCAAAGAGCACCTATACGCTGGCTGCTATCATCACGGTGCCACTTGGTGGCCTGGAGACCCCAGTCAAGTTGACGCCTGGCCCTACTGCTCCTCGTGGATTTCGCTGCAGGTTTCTCCTGTTTCTCCTGTTTCTCACTCTGTTCCTGCTCCTGTTTCTCGCTCTGTTCCTGCTCCTGTTTCTCGCTCTGTTCCTGCTCCTGTTTCTTGCTCTGTTCCTGCTCCTGTTTCTCGCGCTGTTTCTCCTGTTTCTTGCTCTGTTCCTGCTCCTGTTTCTCGCGCTGTTTCTCCTGTTTCTTGCTCTGTTCCTGCTCCTGTTTCTTGCGCTGTTTCTCCTGTTTCTTGCTCTGTTCCTGCTCCTGTTTCTCGCGCTGTTTCTGCTGTTTTTTGCTCTGTTCCTGCTCCTGTTTCTCGCTCTGCTCCTATTTCTCACTCTGTTCCTGTTTCTCACTCTGTTTCTGCTCCTGTTTCTCGCTCTGCTCCTGTTTCTCACTCTGTTCCTGCTCCTGTTTCTCGCTCTGCTCCTGTTTCTCACTCTGTTCCTGCTCCTGTTTCTCGCTCTGTTCCTGTTTCTCGCTCTGTTCCTGCTCCTGTTTCTCGCTCTGCTCCTGTTTCTCACTCTGTTCCTGCTCCTGTTTCTCGCTCTGTTCCTGTTTCTCGCTCTGTTCCTGCTCCTGTTTATCGCTCTGTTCCTGCTCCTGTTTCTCGCTCTGTTCCTGCTCCTGTTTCTCGCTGTTTCTCCTGTTTCTTGCTCTGTTCCTGCTCCTGTTTCTCGCGCTGTTTCTCCTGTTTCTCGCTCTGTTCCTGCTCCTGTTTCTCGCTCTGTTTCTCCTGTTTCTTGCTCTGTTTCTGCTCCTGTTTCTCGCGCTGTTTCTCCTGTTTCTCGCTCTGTTCCTGCTCCTGTTTCTTGCTCTGTTCATGCTCCTGTTTCTCGCGCTGTTTCTGCTCCTGTTTCTTGCTCTGTTTCTGCTCCTGTTTCTCGCTCTGCTCCTGTTTCTTGCTCTGTTCCTGCTCCTGTTTCTCGCTCTGCTCCTGTTTCTTGCTCTGTTCCTGCTCCTGTTTCTCGCTCTGCTCCTGTTTCTCGCTCTGTTCCTGTTTCTCACTCTGTTTCAGCTCCTGTTTCTCGCTCTGCTCCTGTTTCTCGCTCTGCTCCTGTTTCTCACTCTGTTCCTGTTTCTCACTCCTGTGTGCGTCCTGTCTTCTGTTCCGGTTTTTGTACCTGTCCCCGTTACTGTATATGTCTCTGTTCTGGTTATTGTCTGTGTTCCTGTTTAGTGTGTCTGTCTCCGTCCCGGTAACTGACTCGGTTCCTGTTTCCCTGTCATTGTTGTCTCAGTTCTCTTGTTCCATCTTCTGTCCCATTACTAATTCAGTCTTCTATTTCATCTTCTGCCTTGTTTTGCGTCCCGTTGCCTGTTTGGTCCCCTGTCCAGTTCCCTGTCCAGTTCCCTGTCAGGTGTTCTGTCTAGTTCCTGTTTAGTCTTTGTCTTGGCTTCTCTTCTGGACCGGTGTTCTTTTTTGACCACCTCATTAGGTACCTCTTTGTATCTGCATTCAGTGTCCATATATTAGCTCCACTTTAAAATCTACATGCATTTGTAGTTTTAAAATTACAGACTGTAGTCCATCTGTTTCCCTGCATATCTTCTTAGCCTATTAATTTTTGATCTTATTCTTCTGCGGTCAGGAACACCACAGGACCACCACAGAGCAGGTACTATTAGGGAGATAGATAATTCTCAGCCCTGCAGTGACACTGACGTGTTAGTGTGTGTTGCTCTGGTATGAGTGGATCAGACACAGAAGCACTGCTGGAGTTTTAAACACCTCAGTGTCACTGCTAGACTCAGAATAGCCCACCAACCAGCAACATCCAGCCAACAGTTTCCTGTGGGCAGCATCCTGTGACCACTGATAAAGGACTAGAGGATGACCAACCCAATCTATGCAGCAACAGATGAACTGTTGTCTTTGACTTTGCATCTTTAAGGTGGACCAGCATGGTAGGAGTTTTTAATAGAGTGGACACATAATAATCCCAGCAGCACTGCTTTATCTGAGTGATTGATGCCAGTGCAGTGGTGGTCCTGTGGGTCCCTGACCATTGAAGGGTAAAAAAGGGTAAACAGCTAATACCACTTGTTGAGTCTTGTTTGTCAATTTAATTTTTAAGTTTAGTTTTTGCACACTAGTCCTGACCCATAGATCAAGAGAAACAGCTACACTGTGCATGGCAATACTCACAGTCCATTAGCAAAATCGTTCATAACTGTTGTCAGGCTGGTGAATGTCAGAACAGGGATCAAAGCAAATGGCAACTGTTTGTGAGAAAAGAGAAGACAGGGGAAAAACACAATGCGATGTTAGGTTTGCACACTTATGTATAACACTGATACTACAGCCACTATAAAACATCTAGCCTTAGTTTTAGACTTTGGCAAGACTGGAGCCCTGACCAACCTGTATGCTCTGTAGTGCATTCAGTAAGTCATTCATTACAGTGAGGTCCTTTAAATCCTGAAAGAAGGCCACCACCAGCGTGGGGACGATAGCAATGGAGCGTGTGACCAGCACTCTAGCAAAGCGGGAGCAGTTGAGCGTAAGAAAACCCTTGGGTATGGAAAGAAGAGGGTGAGTAAACCTCAAACTGGGTGTTATCCATATGTAATAGCTAGAAATAAAAGGTGCTCTCATTTAAGTTGTCTTACTTCCATCACAAACTGGCCAGCATATGTACCAGTCATGGTAGAGCTTTGTCCTGCAGCAAGGATTCCAATAGCCCAAATATAGAGCGCTGCAGGGCCAAAGAAACAACCCAGTACTGCACCCTGTTTCAACAGAAAAACAGGAAATCGAAATTAGTGACTTATATAAAAGAATTCCAGCTGAGATTGAATGCAACTGACAGCCAAGTGGGCTTATTCAGCTGTACAGGTTTGAATGAATGTGCACAGATTTTGCTGAGAGTTTTATAAAGTCTGTCATGATTCATTTTCACATGATATTTTTCCAATATCTCTTTATCACTTAGACTGAAACAGTCTGCTTGGTTCCTGAGCTCTTAAGACTGGTAATTGGTAACTGGTAATCAATGTCCTGATTGGCTGAGCTTTCAAAGCTTAAACACTTCCTATAACTTCAGCATGAATGGGCAGGTCCAACCTGCTGTGAGATGAGTGGACCCATACATACACATATATGATAATAAGCTTTCATATATGGACTGTATGGGTTGGAGAGTGAACTGCTATTAACAAATGTTGTAATAAAAGGAGAAAATATTAATGATGGTAACGATAATTATGTGTACACAATTAATTTTGACTGAAATGATGGCTAAATAAATTTAAATGTTGTAAATACATATGCTAATTTGTCATTTTAACCCTTTAAACACTGTAAGCTAAGAAAATCTCAAGAACTTTGCATTGTTGTACAGGTAGAATTGACTGACTTTAGTTTTTTAATTGGGTAGTAGGTGTCAAATACACAATTGTGGCAGAATATCAACCAATGTTTGAACATGTCTGGGCAGTAAAGGTCTTATGCAAAAGGTTGAACACCCGTAGTCAAATGACACACTTTGTTAATTTCCTGGTCGAAAATACATGGAATATATTCAAATACGACATTTTCTGCTAATTTTACTGCATAGATTCTATATATTTCCAAAGAACAGGCCACATTTTACATAGGATTTTTCCCTATTTAATAAATGGGATTAAATGAAAGAAATGTACAATGTTAAGCAAATATCATTAGTACAGTGTAACATCAGCTCAATATCATAACCTTCCCTGACAAGCTAATTTAGATTAAAACATCTGAATTTTGCTTTTAATACCAGTGACATTTTCTGATGAGGCCAGCTACTTTTTGGAATTTTCGTGTTCCACTTTAAATGGTGCTGCGATTACATTCTGGCATCTGAGGCTATAATAACTACTGCTATATTTAAGGTGGAGTGGGAAAAAATCAAACAAAAAATGGTGCCTTTATTAACTTTATAACCCAGTAAATTATATTTCCTTTCCAGAAACCATGTCTGAATTTCTGACGTACCCCTTTGTAGATGTCGACCTCTAACGTTTCGTTGTTGTATGGGAAGAGGCCTGCATACGGACTTCCTGACTGGTTGCACTGTTGCCTCTATAAAACAATGAATCATCATTTCATGTGGGTTTTAAATCAGTAAGTCATCATAAATATGGAGCCTTTAAATCAGCATTAAGTCAGCATTAATGATTAATAAACATAAAAACCTACTGTCTGGTCTGATTAAGGGTTAACATTCTGCAATACTTACCACTTGTATATTTGTCTTTCCATAAAAAGCCTCAGCGAAGACGGCCACCACAAACACATTGATGAGGAAGGAGACAAAGAGTGCGATACTGGCCTCAATAAAGAAGTACTTGTTGGCCTCTTTTACCTCCTTCTTATTGGCTCGATCTATCTGTCGAGACTACAACATACAAGAGGACAGACTTCAGTTTCAAGAGAGTTTCAGATACAGTCAAATACAGAGCAACTCCAGTTGAAGGATGGGCTATCAAGATATATCAGTAGAATCAGATCTTACTTTAGAATATCGTAACACTGATATGAATAAAAATACACAGATTTATGCTTTAAATTTGAATTCATTTAAACGATTTAAACATTGATACATACTGCCCCCAAATATCTCAGGTAAAGAACCTTTTTGTTGTCTCCTGTACTCTCATCATTTAGGAAATACTTCAATGATAAATACTACCATTAAAATATCTCATATTAATTATTGTTCTTGTGTCATACTAACTTTTACAGTGTAGATTGTAATACTGTAGGTGCAGTATGTTTTTGGGAACACCAAGAGGACTGGTGCAGACTAAAGACCTATCTCTTTGTAAAGCACTTATAAACACTAATCTACTAAACTATTGGTATAAACTGTAACTGCACTTGATCTTCTAGGAGCACTGGATAAGTACTGCACTTGTACTGTATGTAGTCTTGTATTTGTTCTCTTCTCTGTAGGTGTTCCAGTTTTGATAGGAATTGCATTGTCTTTTTTTCTAGGTATCAGCACTGGCCCTGTGTTTATGGCAGTGTTTGAGTATAAGAGTAGTTTAATCCTATTGTACTAGATAGAGATTCATACTCTAACCAAACACTAAGCACTTTTGTAAGTCGCTCTGGATAAGAGCGTCTGCTAAATGCCGTAAATGTAAATGTAATGTAAATGTAAGAGGATTTTAAAAGAAAACTCCAACTAGCTATTTATAGCAATGTATTGATAAGTTATCTAACCATTCTAATGTGTTTGATTGAGATTTGATGACAGTTCAGGATATTACTTATAACTTTATTTCCAATGTTTTTGCAGACAGACTGTCTAATATTCACCATTATTTATAGCTTTCTGTATAGTGTGTTACTGTTTAGGTAAAGATTATATAAGAAAGACTTCTTCTGAATATATATATATATATATATATATATATATATATATATATATATATATATATATATATATATATATATATATATACACGAGTATGAATTACCTTAACAAGGGCTGAGTGCAGGTAGATGTTATGAGGCATTATTACAGCTCCAACTATTCCAATAGCCTGTTCTAGCTGTGCAGATCCACAACCCCGACAGTATGGAATAAACATACCCTTCAACACGTCCTCCTGCTTCGGAGCCACAATCACGTACTGAAAAAAGACAGGAAGTAAAGAGAGTGTGGAGCTGCTTTATCATTCTCATCATATCCTTACACCATGTTCTACATTACTGCCGGTGTAATGGTATATATTTGAAAATAGCTAGAAACTTCTTCATCAAGGTACACAATTCTTCTTCTCCTTCTTCTTATTACATTTTATATGTGAAAACATTAGACACTAGGCCTGTGTCAGTCACAGAACAGATTTTATTAGGCAACCATGTGGAAAATAAGCTTGGCAAGAAGTTAAACTGGGATGCTGAGCTTTTTTGCCCCTTTACCTTTTGTTTAATTCTTTTTTTTCTTTTCAGTTTCCTAAAAGGTTAGTTCTTTTACACATCTAGCAACAATAATAACCACAACAGTAATGAAAGCAACACGTTTCGAGACGGATCAAAACTTTGCAGTAGCTGCAAAAACAAAGACAGGATGTGTGTTTAGGCTTAACAAATAAATAAACTTAGCTACACAAGATCATAAACAAGAGACTTTTTAATTTGTCTAATGTTTGAAAACACATACGTGGTCTTAAGATGTTCTAAAACATACACAAAACCAAATAGACAACTTAATCTGCCACAATCGAGTTTATCCAGCCAGTGCAGCTCCACAGCCTTGTTTTAATCTAATCTAAGCTTAGCCAAGTATAGTAAATGTGGTATAAATGTAAGATATATCTTGACTCTGTATGTTTAGAGGTTATATTCTGGTGTGAGAAGTGTAGTGTGTTCTGTCATTAGAAGACTCTGATCAGCCACAGACCCAAGAAAGGCTACACATGGTAAAAGTATTTGAAATGGGGGATCTAAAGCAAAGCCCCTAAATTCTGATACCTCATATCCAAAAGTGACAGCCATGACCGTGATGAGAAATCCAAAGAAAGCCTCCAGCTTCCTCAACCCTAATGTTCAGTGATGCACAATGAGGCATGATAAGTATTCGGTTTAATTATCCTATTATAATGTAATATAGGCTTCAGTAGGATGAACCCACCCCACTTATCACAGAAAAGGAAAATGAGGGTGTCTCCAATGGTGATGATTACTCCACCCCATAGCGGGATTCTGCAAGTGTAAAGAAAACACATTAGGTTGAATTATTATTGTTAATAACTAACCAATAAAATTATTTAATAACCTCTTCATATTTATGTACATTCTTTTCTAAGAGACAGCTATGGTAGTGAGTGAGGTTGTAAAAATGTAAATCATCTGATCACAGGCATACTTATTATTTAAAAAAGTTAGGACAGGAGAATGTTTAGCTCAGAAGCAGGTTTTCTATGGGTCCCGGAATTTCTAGAATTTCATGGAATTTTAAGAAGTCCACTCCAGACATGGAGAGCCAGTGGGTTTGCGTCAAGCCATGGAATATTCAGGGATTTTATTTGTAGCCTCTTTACTGTGTTAGTTGGCAAATATTATATTTTTACATTTCCTGAAATAAGTAAATGGTTGTTGAGGTTACTGGACTTTCCACACCCAATTAACCCGTTCACTCTCGTCACCAACTAGCAAACACTTCCAACGACATATGCAGTCTCCTGAACCCTATACATACCAGGAAAATGTAAGTTTCAATAATAACTGTGCTCAGTGAAGACTTTGTGTTAAAGTTTGGAACTGAAATTCACAAGTTAATGGGTTTATTATACATTGGTTGTTGTTTGTCTGCTTAGCATAAAGATAGTCCTGTTTTCTGGTTCTTTACAGGTAATGGAAATTTATCGTCAGTGAATTTAAATATTTTAGTCAGTGAAAATCAGAGAATTTGACATTTGACTTCTCCCTGTCTGTGTTACATCCCCATTCATTATTAACAATACTTAAAAAGACTGATTCAGTTTTCAAAGTCTTCAGCTGCACTGCCATATAGGGTTTTTGTTTTGATGGGAAGCAGGTCTGGATTGTCATATTGAAATAAGCATGAATGTCTCTGGCTGTGTATATGTGTGTGAATAGTGCCTTAGATCCATATATTATACCAGATGTTTGCTAATGTCTTACCTTACACATATGTAAAACACTATATCTGATACTTAATATCATCTAGAATATCATTTTAACAGAAAGCTTGTGCGACCACCTTCCAGCGGAGAGCAAATTGAAAGCGATGGCAGTACCAATGACCTCTTGCATGTCTGAACCGATGATGGCCACTTCCATCATTAACCACAGGATGATACGAGGCCCCTGAAGACAGAAAGTCATGATCATTAATGCAGTTATGAGGCGCTATACTCAAAAACATGCTCTGTATATAAACAGATATACATATATTTAAACCAAGAATCTTTTATCATTTTCTTTTGTTGAAAAAAGCAGCTGGTGGGTTTTAGACTGCTATGTCTTTACATTTCTGAGTTAATTGTCCTTTCATATATATATATATATATATATATATATATATATATATATATATATATATATATATATATATATATATATATATATAAACCCCTGGTAAGACAGGTGTCTCTGCAATTACTTGTTTCAGTGTAAACCATTCTAAATGATTTGTATGAACACTGAATTATGCAGATTATGTTTTAGAATGACTGGTTTTCCTGTCTAAAACTTGCACACTTGCTGTCAGAAAGTTCTAGATAACTCACACGAGGGTATGCTCTTTTGCAGACCTCCGCCAAGTGCATTCCTGTGACGACGCCAAGACGAGCGGCCAGTCTCTGCAGTAAAAGTCCGATGACAGTCGACCACAAAAGTACCCACAAGAGCTAATGCATAAGGAAAGTAGGAAGGGGTCAGATGTGCTTACAGTTTTACAAAAAAATACAAAAATTTGAAATTCTTTAAACACACCTGAAACCCAGCTATGGCCCCAGACTCCAGGTCAGATTCTATGTTGCCAGGATCCAAAAAGGCAATGCTCATAAGGAACCCAGGTCCTGTGAAGGCCCACAGCTTGCGAAAGCTAAATATCTGGTGTGAAATAGGAGAAGGAGTTCTGTTTTTTTATATAAGTCTTTTAAGGAACATTTTGACAAAAAATAAATACAGAAAAAAACGTGTCTGATGTCAAAATTGAGCTTCTTTATTTTATAATTGGAGCTGCTAGGCTAACACTGCTGACAAACAGTGGAAGTCAGTATTCACCCAAACAAAACTCTTAACCTGCTCAAACTCTGCAGACTCTGCAGTTAATTTGCTTCAGAACACAATTAAATATGCGACTCAGTATGAACTACAAAAAAAGAAAAAAACTCTTTTTCTATGAACAATTTGATATAATTCCATGTAAGGCCACCAAAGACAGGCCAAATAGCCAATGGCAGGAGGCACTGCTAGACCAATTCTTGCCACCAGAGGGAGACAAAGAGTGGCCTCCATGGCATTCATTGTCAATCGGGCACCGCCTGTAAGAGCTCTACTGATGGAGAACTCGCTCTGCAGCCTGTGCTCAGTTCTGAGTGTGCTATGTTGCAAGCTAGTGTTTCTCTCTGACTGATAATGTGGGTGAAATACAGTTCTTGAGTCAAATCATTGGTTGGTTTCTAAAGCAGGTCTGGAGTGTTAGTATTAGTTAGTTAGTATCTGTTACATTTTGTTGGAGTCAATTCTCCACTCTGTATCTGGAATTACCCAAATAAACTTTTGTCCTCCAGCCGCTGAGTCTAGGTTTGGAAAAAGGCAGAGAAGCCAAACAAGTGTACTCAGAAAGCTGTCTGTATCTGTGAATTTAACCCTCTACTGCACAGCGTTGCCTTCAGGCTACGGAAAGTTTTCTTAAGCCCAATGTCAAGTATATGTTTCTTTGAATGATTGCAACCAATCAGAATGGTCAAAAAAGTATAAAAGAACAGTCCAATAAGATGTTGATGTCACTATCAAGTATCATTTGAAGGCGGGACTTCCTTTTCTGACACATAGTCACAGGAGCACACGTTGTGAGAAAAAGGAAAAATAATTTGCTTTAGTAATCTTATTTAAAATAAAATGAACTGTAAATAAAAAAAACATGTGTATGTATGAAGGCGTAGAGAAGCCTTTTGTCAGTTTCTATGAAGATTTTTTTTTATTTTGCATGTACAGAAAGTCAGTTTTTCTTTTTGTTGCCTCAGGGCAACGTTGTGCGATAAGGGGTATTTTTCAGGAAAGTCTTTGCTGACATTGTGTTTGGATGTTGTCACATATATGATCATGTTTTTGTGCACAATACAAGCTATAAATATATTTTTATTTATTTTTAAAATTGAGTTTTACATATTTTAACACACTTTGAAGGACATGGTTGTTCTATGGAAGAAAAGAGCAGGATCAGCATGTTAGGCAAATCCCATCTGACAGTGAGATAGAGAGCAATGATGCTGAGGAGGAGTGTAATAGAGAAAAAGGTTGGAGCAGAAGTGAAAATATAGGGTTTTAATTTCATATAGCAGACAGCATACAAAATAGGGGATCAGATAGCAAACGGTAGTCATCCTTTTTTATTTGAATTGGCAACTTAATTTTTATATGTTTTTATAGACATTCAAGATACTGTCTGAAGATCATAGTAGTTCTTCCTAGACCCCTTGATGGAAAATGTGTCACAATACTGCCTCTCCAGTACTCCCTGACTGATTTCCCAACAATATGAGAAAAGGAAAAAGTAGGGGTCCATGGCTCTCATCCCTAACCAGGATGTTCGCCTGGACAATACCTCACACTGACAAGAAGGGAAGATGCAGGGTTCCTGTATGCACAGGAAAACCCAAAGTGATGTGCAAAAACTACATTGTACATCTCTGTTTCACAGCACAGAGGAACTGCTTTTTGAAGTTTCATACAGAGTGAAATCTCATTACATGAAGTACATGATATGAAAAGACACAGTACATAATACCCATCTATGCATGTATCAAACCTAATATGTAAATCTGGTTCAAGTGTTTTTTTACTTTGTACTTAATGATTTGTTAACATTTTTAAAGATTGTGTGGTTTTGTACTGCTCTCTAAGATATCTCTTATGCTATGTGAATTCATAATTTTCTCTATGATTCCTTACCATTGTTGCACAACGTTGCCCTAAGGCAACAAAAAAAAAAGGGTGGAGGGGGGTTCCAAAAAATAAAAAATCAGTTTTGTCAATAAAATGTCTCGAAATGAATCAAGAAATACTGTGAAATAATTTTTATCACATACCATCAAAATGTGTGCAGTAGAGGGTTAAGGACCATATTTTTCTGCAGAAATGAGCCTCAACCATATGTGTTTGAACCAGAATATAGAAATAAAGAACTGTGTTGGATGCTGGACGCAGCATTGGACTATCTGGTTTCACCTCTTGGCTACCTATGAAAGTAACCAAGCACAACAAAACACTGATTATTTTGAATTTGCTTCTTTGAGGTGTCATCCATAAAGTTTGACTTGGTGCAGTTGAAGATTTTTAGTGTATCTTGCTAGAGAACTTCCTTGTAAACATCAGGTGTAACGTGAACACCTGATAGTCTCGCTTGCTAGTTTGTGGTTTGTGGTATCACAAGTAGGAAATCAGTCACAAGACACTACTTGCATGTTTTTGTTCAGTGGAACGCAACACATTATTCAACACAACAGTTTACAGTACTTCAATATCCAACTTCTAAGCCTTAAAGTACTACTGTGCTAATGTTATGTACTTGTTTACCATTGTTTTACAACAAACTCCAAGAGTATTCACCTGCAATTATATCACAAGTCCTGCAAAAGTTATGCAAATGATAAATCGTGGGAATAGTTGGAAGTGTAGGAATAAGGTCTATCCTTGCCACGTTAATAATCTTTTTAAACAAGTTTACGTAGTGTAGACGATTTTATGTATTGACCTTACTGAAGCAAACACTTGAAGATGAAGGCATGACGTTTGTATGACTGATTTAAACGACTCTTAGAAGGCATGCTTATTAGCACCTTTATTCTAGCAGCTATGGTCTATTCAGTTCAATTAAATATCAATTACTGCATTGACTGCATTGGGGCCAGCAAGACAAAGAAATTCCAGTGGTAGGTAACTGTAGATGGATAGTTCAAAGATGGACGTGTAAGAACATACAGAGAAACTACTCACAAGGAACTCATCTGTACTTAGTTTCAGGAAATACTGTACACTAAGTATTAGCCTGTCTGAAGCCAGAGGTGGAGAAAGTACACCGAAACTGTGCTGAGTAAAAGAGAAAGTATGCGAACTGAGTCAAAATCTTACTGAGTTAAAAAGGGAAGTGGAGTCAAAATCATACCAGCGCAAATCTGAAAATGTATCAACCTGTAAACACAGTCTAGTATATATAACCGTATAATAATTAACTAGCATTAATAGTTTTTAGCATTAAATAAGATCTGGCATGAGCTGGTCACATGCCTTATTACCACATATAACCAAATACAGTAGTATAATAAGTGTGGCTGAAGTGGCTAAAGAAAAATAAAATAAAAAAGAGAGAAATCTTCTTCATCCACCCATCCATCCATTATCTTCAGGTTTATCCCACTAGTTGAGGTCAAGGGGGGTCGGAGCCAATCCCAGCGTCATCGAGCCAAGGTGGGGTACACCAAGGAAAAGTTGCCAGTCCATTGCTTGGCCAGCAGAAACTCACACCCACAGGCAATTAAAGTAAGTGATCAATCTAACATGCATGTGTTTGGACTGTGAGAGGAAACTGGAGTACCAGGAGGAAACCCACTCAAGCACGGGGAGAACATACACACTCCACACAGAACAACCCGGACCGGGAATCCAACCTGGATCGTCTTGCTTTGTGACGACAATGCTAACCACTACACCACCGTGCTGACCACTACACCACCGTGCTGACCACTACACCACCGTGTATCTCCTGTATTTGATACTTGTATCAAGTACTTAGAAGGTCAAAAAGATGTGTTAAATAATTTTTTATTCTGGGAATGTAACTGGGCGGCATGGTGGTACAGTCACCTCATGGCAAGTTTCCTGCCCTGCACCCAATGAGTGCTCTGATGGACAAGTGGCTTGGAAAATGAATGAATGACAATGTAACTAAGAATACATGTATTCAGTAATACTTTAATAAAGCACAAATTTCCCAATATAATACTTAAGTAAAGTTACACAATCTAATTTCCCAAGTGTTTTCCATGCTTGGTTGGAGGTTAGGTTCTTTGACCCTCTTAACAAATTAAATACTAATTCTAAATTTAAGTTTATTTTTTTAAATGACTGTATTTATGAGCCTTGTAACTGAAAGCAACTTCTTATGGCCTGCTGTGAATTCCTGTAAGCCTGTTAGACGTTTTTACTTTTTCGTGTGAGTGTTCATGCGACACTTGATACTGTATCTTGACGACTGTAATACTACACAAAAATGCAGCTCAGCTTTGTTTTTTTAAGGCCTTGTTTTTTTAAAGCTTTGTTTTTTTAAGGTCTTATTTTTTTAAGGCCTTGTTTTTTTAAAGACTTGTTTTTTAAGGCTTTTTTAAGGCTTTCATTTTTTAAGGCCTTGTTTTTTTAAGGCTTTGTTTTTTAAGGCCTTGTATTTTTAAGGCTTTGTTTTTTAAGGCCTTGTTTTTTAATGCTTTGTTTTTTAAGGCTTTGTTTTTTTAAAGGCTTGGTTTTTTTAAAGGCTTGGTTTTTTTAAAGGCTTGGTTTTTTAAGGCCTTTTTTGTTTTTTTAAGGCTTTGTTTTTTAAGGTTTTGTTTTTGGCTTTATCTTTTTTTCCAGACAGCCCTGCAGAGACACCTCAGTAATTGCTCTGAAATATGCTTCCCACATTTTACCACCAACACAATTCATAGAAAGTTATTCACCTACACATGCACATAGTCATACTGTGTGGGTTTTATATACCTCAGAACTATCAGCAGGGATGGCTACCCTCTCCTCAAAGGTGGAACAGATGGGTTCATCATCAGAGACGCCAGTGGGTGGAATGGTGCCATATTGGGTAGGCCCTCCCTGCGTGTCCTCAGTCTGATGACGGTGACTTTCTGAGAAAAAAAGGGGAAATGAAATGAAAGCCAAAGTTAAATGAGGTCATTACAGCTATGCCTTACATCTTCAACCAACAGAGTTCAGCTTTCACTCTAAAAAGCTCTTTATTTATTTTTGGAAGTGACTGATGCAGTGAAAGGAAAGATGTGGCCAGATTGGTTGCAGTCAGTGGACAGGTCTAGGTGGGTGTGATTTGCATTTTTTTGGTAACATTTTATTTGGACCAGCCCCTGTAGAGGCTTTGTAGATGCTTACTTTCAAAGTAACAACTTCTTAGCTGATTATCTAACTGCTTTCTAATCCTAACCTTAATCTCATTCCAAAGCCTAAACCTAACCCCAACACCTAAACTAGTGTCAGCAGTTTGTTAAAGGAACAGTGTGTAACCCTCTAGTGGTTAGGTTGTGTATTACAACATACTAAACCCCACTCATGCCTCCATTTCCCAGAAACTACGGTGGCTGTGAGGTTTACCGCTGTTGTATCAGTGCCTGTTTCAATTTTGTTTTTGTTTTTCAAGTCAAGCCAAGTCAAGTGGGTTTTATTGTCATTTCAACTACATACAGAGTACACTGTGAAACGAAACAACATTCCTCCAGGACCATGGTGCAACATAGACAGTGCTTACAGACACAAGTGCAACACAAACAAACAAGTGCGGACAGACAACACAACACAACACAGTACAGACAGAGAATAATAAATAATTGCTGGTAGTGTGCAAATTGTGCAATGTGTAATAAATAGAGTCCAGTGAGGTAGTAAAGTTATTAGTGCAATGCTTTGTGCAAAAATGCTTCCCCTTTTTTATCTGGGGTAAATGATTGGAGAGAGAGAGAGAGAGAGAGAGAGAGAGAGAACATGTACCAGAAGATGCTCCACCAGAACCAGAGTTCTAGCAATTCATTCGACAATGAATTCGTTTTTGAATTCGTTGAATTTTGTTTTGAGCTGCTGTTTTATTTCCCTTATTTGCAAATTCACTATGCAGTCTGCTGTTTCATCACTTTGTACATTACCTGGACGTAGGAAGCACTTGATAAGCACGTTAGATAAGACAGCGAGCAGTGCTCATGTATTTCTGTTTTGTTTAGTTTATCCTTTAGTTTAAAAGGATAAACAAGTTTAGTTTGTTTAGTTTCGGATCAGGTAGCTTGGGGTTTGGTTTTGTTTATTTCTATTCATTGGGGCTGTACAGAGCTGTTGTTTCTGGTGAAGCACCAACGTGGCTTTTTATAAACGGTAAATGAGCCTTTAATGAGATTTTCACTTGCTTGTTGATCTGTCTGTTTAGGAATGGTGCTGTATAATATTGTACAATACACATGATGGTTTATCACAGCTCTCTCTCCACCACACCCTGTGCACCTGCCTCATGTTTGCACCACCCCCAAATTCCCTGGACTTAGCCGAGGGTCGTAACAATGCTAAACAAAACTATTAATACAGTGTAGTAAATCAGAGTTTTACACTTTTTATTGTGTTTTTAATGTTAGTTCAGTTCAGACTCAGTGATTAATATCACTACCATATCACTACACTACTATATCACTCCGCCCTATATTTCACGCACTGCTCCTTTAACAACCTAAATGTCTGTATATAATTTAAAGTGGCTATCCAAATGAAGTGGGACCCTACTTTTTAATATTTATTTATTTATTTATTCTAGTTGCATGACTATTTCCATGCTATATTTTTCTTTGAATTTTTAACTTTTTTGTTTATTTTAACTAAAAGCTTTTCCACTCCCACAAGCAGAAATGCAATATGTCCTCCTGGATATTCTGAATTTTAAAAAATACCTATGGTTAGCCAAAATATAGATTATCTATTGACAATGTTCTCCAGATTCATCAATGTTTTAAAATTACTTATTGTCTCAGCTTTCTATTTTTTGTGTTGTCACAGTAACGGAACAGCATGAATAGTTTATAATAAACCAAACACTTCATTACTCTTCTGTTGCAACTTTGGAAACTAAGCCAACAAGAGTGTCTCAAAGTGAGGCACTTGTTCCTTATTAAAGGAGACAGAGAAAGAAAGGAATGAGGGCGTCTGTACAGTTCAGCGGTGGTGTTCACAGCAGGGGGAATAATTCAAAAGCCTTTGTTTTCAGTCAGTGGAGGTTGGCATTGAACACATTTTTAGAGATTGGCCTGAAAAGCACCGGTATCAGGTAACCCAATGCATCATTACCTTAACATCAATCTAACTGCATGAGTATTCATCATTACATCATTTTACAGTGTGTATAGGTCTGCCATTCTGATATTGAGCATTAAATCTTTAGTTTCAGCCTCAACTTGAAGAGTGCAAGCAAAATAGAAGCTATGCTTAAAGTAGAAGTCACATGATCATGTCTTTGTTGCGGGCAATACAATCAGATTATGCTTAATCGGTTTATTATTGCTACAATCAGATTATGTGTTAGAACTATACAGTTCCAATTCATATACTAACTATATATCAAAGCCAAACCCAGGTTTGTGGTGCTTTTAGTAAACTTTACCCACAACTTTACTCATGCATTGAAGGATATGATTAAAAGAAACACATTTTACAGCATTGCTGTAATAATGCAGCTATGAGAACATGTACAATATAGCAATACATTATTGATATACCAGATTTTTTTGTAATAAATGCCTGCACATTAAATTTAGAAACATGCATGATCCACCTTTAAATCACTATCAGCTAGAAGAATAAACAAATAATCATTGGTAAAAGAAAATGAAATAAAATTTTCTAAATTTTCTATGTTTTAGCTGTTTTTAGTTTTCCACATAATTTGAACTCTACAGTTGTTTTTTTACACTGTATCAAAATCAAAAAGATTTATAATATTTCCTAATAATCGTACCAATAAAAATGCCCCAAAACTGCTTTGAACAAAAAATCTTTATATTAAATAAAATAAAATTATATATATATCCTCTGCTAAAAAGGTATTATTTTGGAGATACTTATTTTTCTGTGGACTACAACAAAATCAGGAGTGAATTATGTGCAATACTTTCTACTTACTCAGTCTAGAGTGCTCAGTTGCCATGTCCTCCTATGTCCTGTTGTGAGTGTTTGGTAGTGTCCTGTCGTTAGTGGGTAGGGAAATATGTGGCGAAACTGCCACGGATGAAATCTTCCCTGTACACATCAGCAACTCGTCTGATCTTATTTTCAGGAAATGCCTTGTTCTAAGTACTGGCCTGCCTGCAGGACTCCTCTATCATCAGTTATCTGTCGGTTGATGAGAGCATCTTTATTTGTCTGAAAGGGTTGCTGTTATACGTGCACATCCAACATTTCCAAGACTTGTTTAAACATGTATAAATCATAGACAGAGAGTTGTAGAAGACAGCTGGACGTACAGGGACAATTTAACCACTAAAATAAGAAAAAAATTAGGAATCTCAACAAATATCAACAAAGTGTGCTTCATCTGTTAACATACTGTTGCTACCCAAAGAAAAATGTTGTAACTAGTAAAATAGTACGCATACAGGAGAAAACAGAAACTTTCTAAACTTTTAATGTGAGTTCATGTAAAGAGGTGATTATTTAACATTTCTATTGGTCCATTTTACTATTTGTTGAGGTTTTTGCCCTCAAATTGTGCAGAAAAACTAAATTTGGAAAAAAACTACTTTTTTTATTCTTTAGTAAGTAACAAAAGGCAAGCTTATTTAGTAGACTTATTTATTTAATGTGATTCCTTTTGAAAAACTCTGCTCAACCATTAATATTGCTGTAAACTTAATGAAGCTAATTTGTTAACTTTTCTTTTAAAAACAATGTTTAAAATAATATTAAAAATAAAGTTATTGCCTTAAGAAAATTCAATTCAATTAATTCAATTTAATTAATTAAATAAACGTTTATATTAACTTATTAGTTCATATATCTGTAAATAACAAGTAAGTGATTTTTTGCTTTATATTTATTGCCACATGTGACGTCAGCTCTTCCTCGCTCTGCCTCAACTGTCTTTTAAGGCCACACCCCCCTTGCACACCTTCTAATTGGAGTATAAAGGACACTGAGGAACACATGGCCTTGCGAGGTTCCTTTATAACAAAGGACGCTATTGTTCTGTATTATCTTATATTTGGACACTTTGCCCAAGGTTCTGGTTTTTGTCTGTTGCTGGCTACTCTGACTGCTCACTGTTGCCTGTTTATGTTCTGCATTTTGTCTTCATCAAAGATATGCACTTCTATCCACTTCTGTTTGTGACATTTATATTTAGTTAATGTTCATATTCATATTCTTTCTATTATACACTCATTTGTACTGTGTTATTTGTATCGGACTGGTTACTGCTACTGTAATTTCATTTTATTTCTGCTCTCTAGACTGACCCCTATTGTCACTATGGCACCTAGGAATGATGTTTTTATTGATAGTTTGGTGATTTTTTTTTTAAGTACCTCATATATCAGTTATGTATATAGACAAATCTCTCATGTAATGTACACTTCTTTCTTGTATTATCTGTGAATAATATCTCTTCTGTAACACTCTTTTTATTCTGTTTAACATATGTCTTTTTGTGTATATGTATAATATGTATAATACTATGATGCTACAATTTCCTTCGTTCTCAATAAAAAGTTCTGTCATCTTATCTTTATAACCTTGTAAAGGTAATTATCTCAAATGACACTACTGCAGACAGTGGACTTGACTTAATTAGTAAGTAAAAGTCACTCCATCGTTTTAAGTCTGAATCAGCAGTGTTTTCTGAGTTTTCCGTATTACGCAAAAGACTAACATTTACTGGGTTGAGTTCTCTTAACTACTTTCATTCCTGTTATATCCTGCCACACAATTCACCTGGTCCTGAGGACTCAAATAGCTTTATGTAGTTTTACCATAATGATCATAAACTGCTTGGGGTCCGCCATAGAATAATAAAAAAAAACATGCAAATGGCACTCAAACATTTAGCATAAGAATATCGTCATTGTCCGAAGAACAAAAAGAATAGTCATGCTGTAGTAATATTAGTAATAATAGTAACTTTATAATGCCACACATGTTTTTACTTTCAGTGCAAATATATATATATATATATATATATATATATATATATATATATATATATATATATATATATATATATATATATATATATATATATGCAAAATGTGTGTGGCCTTGTAAAGTTACTATATATATATATATATATATATATATATATATATATATATATATATATACCGTACAATAGCATTTCTATTGTGCCAGTCATTGTGAAATGAATGTTCAAAGAAATGCAAAAATATAAGTGTGTGTATATATATATATATATATATATATATATATATATATATATATATATATATATATATATATATATATATATATATATACACTTGTAAATACTATACAATAGGATTTCTATCGTGCTGGTCATTGTGAAATGTTCAACGTGCAATGACACAAAAATAACATTATCCTAAGAGAACTAATGAAAACCATTAGGAAGGCTGAAAAGTATTTAGGGGATAATACTCTTTAGTCTGTAAGACAACCAAACTTAACGGGCATTACGTATGTAAATCATTACACAAGAAATAGTGAGTGATGCTAGATTTTCAATAGCAAGTGGAATAAATTAGTAAAGTGAACCAAACTTTTTTTGGATAGTACAATCATTATATTTTAGGCTTTGAATGTATACACAAAACCAGTTCCCTAACCTCCAGCCCACAACTGCCCCCTATTCTTATATAGTGCCATATACAATGTTCCTAATGTTCCAAAGAACACAGAGTAAAATGTTTGAAAATGTTCAAATTTCAATGGAAGAAAAAAAAAACAAGACAGAAATATGATGAAACTTGGCCTAAAAGACTTCTCTGTCTGGGCGGGGTCCCATGCATGACTAACAGCTCTCAGTCTATGGTTCCAAACCTGCTACATGACGGATGCAGAGCAGAACATAACAGCCTGAGGTAATTAGGGTTCAGAAAGTAATTCATCCCCAGGTTTTTATTCCAACTGCTTGGAAAGTTCTGCTGCTGGTTTTAGACCATTACACACGCCAGCCGGTGAGAACGCAATCCTGGGGAGTATTTTACTTTCTAGACCAGAGCTACCCACCTATGACAACAGCTCATATGCAGGTCATGTTGTAGGCTGTCCTTGCTGCATCCACGACTCACAAAAAGCACGCTGGAGTGACCGGTTGACCAAACAAAGCGATGAATGGATTTTCCGGCTAGCTCAGTCATACTTGTTAGATTAGCCTGTGCTTGGTTGTTAGCTCTGTAAGTTTCTCTGACTCAAACTAGGTGAGACCAGACGTTTTGTTAACTCTGTGTGGACCGGACCCCCCACATCAGTCTTGTGATTGGTGAGGACACTGCTTACATACACGCTACCCAAGACAGCCCAATTAGAGTGGAGAGTGTTGGCGAGATACACTTTGGACATTGACATGTTATTCATAGGCCATCCTTTGTGCCTACATGAGCGGGATTAACCTACTTAGAAAGGAAAAATGGATTTAGATTTCCTGAGGATTTAAGACTGTGTAAGAACTATATTACTAGCCCACTTGTTACTTTCTTTCACCCCTTCCTGCCTGTCCAATGGATAGACATGACTGGTTCTGTCCTGTATATGCTCAAATTGCATATATTGTCACATATGCAAAATGTTAAAAATATTAATCCACATAATTGATATTAGTTTATTTACTGGAGGCAGTGGAAACCATAAGGTGCAGATTAGCTTTACAGTACACACTTTTGTTGTGTGGTCCAGTCAAGATCTTCAAGTGCTATGGACAGTTCTACTGACAAATTGAAGTGAAAAAAGGGGACCATTTTACAGTGGCCAAGCCAAATGAATTCAGGAGTGGACAGGGACACATGTTATCCACAGGGTTGTAGAATTGTAAAATTGAAAATTGAATTAAATTAAACCCAAAATTGATTTAGTTCATGGTCAGTAATGACAAAATAAGCAGTACTTGTTTTTAATGCTCCATTATTATTTATTTTTCCTATTTAACTATGCTCATGCTCATCTTTACAATTGTAAGGGCTCAGACATCACCGCCTGCCGCCAGCAGAGGGCGGCCGCCGGTTCGTCCTGCTGACAGAGCCTCAGCTCAGGCAGTAACACTCGCCGCCAGCAGAGGGCGACCATGGGGCCGCCGCTCTGCCAGAATACAGGCAGAAACTACAACCCCCAGCATGCACCGCGCTGATTAGGTCATTGGTAGCACCTGCCAATAACTCTACTTAAGCAGACACCAACAACGACCCGTTGCTACCCCTTTACAGAGGGGAGCCGGTAAACGGTAAGAAAAGCAAAGCAAAGCCAAGCCAAGCCAAGCCAAGCCAAGACACAAGCAAGCTCCCAGAAAGAAGGAGCTCAGAAAAGAAAAGAAACAAGCAAGATCCCAGAAAAAAAATATATAAGGGGCCTAGAAAAGAAAAGAAAAAGGAAACACAAAACCAGCTCCCAGAAAAAAGGAGTTCAAACAAGAAAATAAACGTTAAGGGTAGCATTCTTAAGTTATTATACTTCTGTTTGGGGCCTACTCCTTTCATTTGTTGCTCCATTTTTTCATTCTCCATTTTGTAGAGAGCATGTTCCTTTGTTCGGGTTGCCGCCAAAAAAGCTCTCCCTTAAAGCGGGTGGTTTCTGTATACGCTATTTTCTTTTACACCTCACTTCCTCGTGTTTCGCCGCCGAGAACTCTCCCCGGAAACGAGTGGGTTTTTCGGTCGTGCGTTTTTTTTTATTTCCACCTGTTTTCACATTCTCCTAACTCCCTGCTGACTAACCTCTGCCATGTGACTCCTAAGCGAGCGCGTTAGTCTTACAACTGCGGTCAACAAGACCAAGTAACATAAGACACATGTACGTTCTCTCTTGTGTGTGTGTGTGTGTGTGTGTGTGTGTGTGTGCGTGTGTGTGTGTGCCTCATTTAAAAAATAACTAAAACCTGTTTGCGTGCAATCAAAACCTCTGCATAAACGCAAACTGGTTTCCTCCCTGCGCTTGGGTCCACCCATTTACCTGAACTGTGACATGACTAGTATTATTTGTTTTACAGCCCCAATTCCTAAAACTTATTTAGAACTTGATGGCAACAACGCATCTATAAAAAGTACACCATTGTGTAGCGTCTCCTTGTAACAGTCTAAACGTCTGGAAAGTGAAGAGATCAGCTGCTGGAAGAGGAATGTGGTTTTTTTCCATTCTTGTCTGATGTAGGATTCCAGTTGCTCAACAGTTCTGGCTTTTCTTTGCCTGAGTTTTTGTTTCATGATGCCTCAAATGTTTGTTAGTGAAGGTCTAGACTGCAGGCAGGTCAGTTCAGCACCCAGACTTGCTGTTGTGATGGATGCAGTATGAGTCTTGCTAAACTATGCAATGCTTTCCCTGAGAGAGACGCTGTCTGGATGGAAGCATGTGTTGTTCTTAAAACCTCTTTATACTGTTCAGCATTAATAGAGTCTTTCCAGATGTCTAATCTGCCCATGCCATAGGCCCTAATACATCCCTATAGGCCTACCATCAGAGATTCAGGCTTGTGAACTGTGCACTGATAATAAGCTGGATGGTCTCTCGTTGAGTCCCTCTTGAGTCTGCAGGACACTCTGTCCATGAATTCCAAGAGAATGAAAAATGTTGATTTTAATCTGAGCACAGAACAGTTTTGCTCGGTCTGTGTTGAATGAGCGTTTGCCCAGAGAAGGCGGCGGTGTTTCTGGGTTGTGTTGACATACGGCTTCTTCTTTGCATAATACAGCTTTAACCTGCATTTGTAGATTTGTGTTCAGACAGTGACTTGTGAAGTATTCCTGAGCCCATGGCAGTGATGTCCAGTACAGAATCATGCCTGTTTTTAAAGCAGTACTGTCTGAGGCCCCAAAAATCACAAGCAAATGTTAAAATGTCTCACGTTGAACATCTGACATGTGTTCTACGTTCTTTTGAGAATTAAATGTGGATCTAGGAAATTTGTAAGTCATTTACATTTTTAGTGTCCCAACTTTTTTTTGGAATTGGGCTTATAATTGATAATTTAGAAAAACACCCCCTCATAATTTGTGATGAAGTACACTCTTTCAAAAGTAGAGTAATTATACAATCAGCAATGAGAAAAAAAATCTGAATTACAGAAGTGAGTGAATAAAAATAACAAAAGCTTAAAGAATAGCAGCAGGGTAAACGTTAAAAGGATAGAGAGAATGAGTGGTGGGGGTCTCACCCATCTAAAATGGACTCAGTCAAAGCAGCTGTATCTTTATGCTTTATGTTATTAAACCTTTATTGCTGTCTCATCATTACAAATCAAATCTTCTAGGATGCAGACTTTGTCTGAAGTTCCTCTTATTTCATATTGAGTGACACGGGTGTTAAGTGCTGGTAAATTCTCAGGCCTTCCATCACTAGAACATGTAAACATGCTTTGGTACAGATGGAATAGCACAAAGGAAAATACTGGTCCAATTTCAATCACTTTAACCCTTTGCAGTAACAGTCATTGCTATTGTGTTTGCATATTAGAAGCAGAGGAGAACTCAAACACATCCGTTTATCAGTGATGGACGAACTGAAAAATCTGTTTGTCGTACCGTTCTGCATAGCACGTTGTTTTGTTTCAAGCTTGTTCCTCAAATTTCATTAGTCACACAATCCTTACTTTTCTCAAATTGTGCAAGTCACTGTTAATAATTCTGTATCAAGGTTTTAGCAAACCACGGCTTCCTGTTTGCCTCCTTGAGGTCATCCAGAGTTACTTTCGAACAGATAGGAGTGCTGAGCCATTTCCATAGGATACAGTAACCGGCAGTACACTCTTATGAGTAGACAAAATGTATGGTATGTTAGTCATGTTAATAAACAAAGTTAAAACAGAATGAAACAAGGTTGCACAACAGAGCCACACCAGGAGAAGTGAAAGTGTGAGGGGATGCTGTCATGTGGTAAGATCAGACTCTAAACTGTGATTTTTTTTTTATTTTTTTTTTTGCATGTATTGTCAATTTAAGGTCAAAGCAGGTTATGCTCATTCCTCAGTCGTGGTCTATGTTGCGTCGTAATCATGTTTTGTGGGTGGAGAGCGCATGCTGTGGTTCCTATCATCTGCTTTCTAAATGGCCTCAAGCAGCAACCATGTTTGTGCCTCGACATGACAAAGCACTTTCACTCCATAGACAGTGAGAGCCAAAAGTCTGAGACCGCATTTTCTTTAATCCCACAAACAGGAAGTTTTAGAATTATACTTTTGTTAGAATTTGAAGAAGTGTGTTGTCTCAAGCAATATTTAAGCACTATTTCTACATGACTATTCAAATATAAGAGAATTTAGGAAATGGGGCCACTTTAAATCCTTTGTAAAGAAAGAACAGATATGTTTTAAAGGCTTTGTAATAAATAGAAGCACTAGTGGTCTCAGATTTTTAGCTATATAGGAGTTCTCATAACGTTTCAGTCACCTTAATTGTTTTGCCACTTCACAACTGAACCTCCTTTTCCTTTGTCTTTTTTATATTTGGGCACTCACTGATAAAGTGTTATTCCACAGATTAATACAAAATCAAAATGGATAAAGAGCCACTGCTGTACATATTCTGTTGACAGGAAGTCCACATTAAGAGAAGGTTCTGAGGGTAGATGATATGCAGAAACATCATATTAAAAAACATTTTCTTAACACTGTCACGCTAGGGCTGGAGCTGACTAGACGTAGGCAGGCAGGACAACCGAAATACTTCTAATAAACAAACAAAATGAAAACAAGACACGAAATATAAAAAAAACTGAACCACGTGGTGAACAAGAATAATAAACTGGAATAATACAGAAATCCAGACAATGAAAACAAATAACAAACAGAGGGTATAAATAACAAAGGGAATACGAAACACTTAGTAACAATAGGAGGAGACCCAAACTTGGAACAGGTGAGGGACGGAGACACGGAGGAGCACATGGCTAGGACAGGGGAACGTGAACAAAAGGATGAAGACAGACCAAAAAGGGCAGAGTGACAAACACACACAATGCATCACAATATTAGATTGTTTTCTGAAGATGGATACATTGTGGCAAAAAAGCCAAAGTAGTGCTAATTAAAATAAAATATTTAAAACCTGTGTATAGCAGGACAAGTATTCAGCACACTAAACTAAATCCAGTTAAACTGAGTAATTCTGCTCTGTTTGAAATAATAAAACAAACAGCTGGTCAGTGCCAAGCAGGGGCATCACTACAGGGCCTGTACAAGGGGAGTCTGGTTCCCCCAAAATGTTTTAATGGCCCCAAATGGCCTGTTTATCATGAACTTTCAGTCTACAAAAAGTTTTTGGTTTTAGTTTTTACCCCATGTGCCCGTTCTGATCGTTGTTTTATTGCAATGCTACTTGTGCAGGAAGTAAAAAAAAAAAACATAGAGCTGACATTGTTTAAAACTGGCAATTGAACAAAAATGCTAACCAAACGGACTCTTTCCTGCACATTCCTTCTTTCAAAATGTCCCTCAAGCCAGTAAATTTGGGTGAAAAAACAAAACCACAGTGTCAACATGGTCAAAAGGCTGAAAGGCCGACTTTCAGATGTTACACTCCAATAATCAAATCTTTTGGGATTTTAAACACCAAATCACTAGCAGCAAAAGCGCCTCCCCAGGTCATGCTGTTACATTGTTGTGTGTTACGATGGCACAGTGGAATAAAGAAGCATGAATGGCTGAGAATAAATAAATAAATAAGTAATAAAGTTCTGAACTATTCGTGTACAATTATATGAAAGGTTATCCATGTCTTAAAGTGTTGACAATATCAACATTTCCTAGAACAGCACTATGTAACAGGATTGTCAAAGATATCGGCACAAGATATTAAAACGTTTTTGTTTTTTTTGTTTTTTGTTTTTTTTAATTACCAGGATAATAGACAGGATTCTGTGCATCAAGGGCATAGGCCTGGTCTCAATATTTATATATGGATACAACAAACCAACGCCTACCCTAACTCCCCCTCCCCCAGGGCTGTATACATTGCAAAATGCCTTATGCAACACCACCAATAATAATAATACCATATAATCAATGTCCAATATCAACAAAGTAGTAACTTTACAGGACAGAACAAAAACAGTAAGTTTCGATGTAAGTCAATGGAACTAGATTGTTTTCCAAGTTATTTTTGAGCATTTCTATTGGTCCATTCATCAAATAATATAGAAAAATGAAAATCGACAAAAATTGAGATACGTTTTTCATTGGAGAGTGACAATATGTTTACTGTTAATGTTAAAAGATGCTACATGACACCCTGAAGGCCAAGCTGCCTCTTGCTCAATCTTTGCTTAATGCACTGATTATATATGATTCATACAAACATATGATTAAACTTAGGGTTATTTATTTATTTTATTTTAAATATTGTGTAAATTGGATTTAAAACAAAACCTCATGACCAAATATGTTGAGTGCCAAACAAATTTTAGACTTTCCTGCAGTGCATATAAAGTAGTTCATTAAAGGTACCATTTTCATGGGATTTCTAGACAGAAATTGATATATTGATATAATGATATCATAATTGGATCTATTCCCATATTATTATGTTTATGCTGACTGATCAATCTGACTGCTAGCCTACAGATGACAGCAGCCAGTGTTAGCTTGCTAGTTTACTAGAAAGCATTACATTATTTCTCACAGTGGAAAGGCTGGTGACATTGGGTAACCAGTAAGTTTTCATTTTAAGTCAAGCTGGTACACTCTGACTACTGAAAAAGCACCTGATGTCTCTCAGTGTTTTTGGTGTCATGATATCTAGAAAGTTCAAAACATCTTGGCGCAATTTATCTAATAGAATATACACACCTGTGGTGTGAACCGATAGGCCTGATAACATCTTACTTCCTCTGGGTCTGACAGTTAGTACAATATTTGCATGCCATGACATGAGTACACTCTTCAGATAGTACTAACCACCCCCCGCCCCCGAAACTGCTTTACATGCCATCTTGAAGATGTAACCTCAGGGAAGTAGACTAGAATGATCTAATGTTCTTGTTATGGTGAATTCTCTTCTCCCAAAACATTCGTAAGGGCAATGTTCTTCTCCTGAAACACTGGTATTGTCAATCTCTCCTCACAAAATATTGGTAGAGACAATTTTGTCCTCCTAAAACATAAGAACATGTCCCCACCGTCCATATGCGAACCTATGCCCATGCAATGCACATTGCCTTAGAAGGAAAACTCTTAGTTCCCCGAATAACCTTTCAGTAGAGGATTCCTTTTAAATTAGGTCATTTTTAATGTTGAAAGAACCTCCACATAATGTAACGTTAGTAAGAAGAAACCTTAAATTGGTAAGGCTCATTTATCCTTTTTAAATATCCTTCACATTCACTGATCTTCTACACATAGTTCTCTGGGGAACCAACCGCTTAGAGGGCCCTTTGTGGCATCTGTTCCTAAGTGTATACTATATTCTTGCCAAAAACTATTTGGTCAACATGTTGGAAAGACTGAAGGTCCCAAAAAGTCCCAGAATAGGAATGCTTATTCAGGATTTTGGGTAATGCTCACTAAGAGCATTAGTGAGGTCTGTTGCTGATGTTGGATGACTACCTCTGGGTGAACTCCTCCAGAGAATGTGGACTCCACTGCTCCATGGAGCAACGCTGGTGGGCTTTAAACACGTCTGGCTGTAACCAAATGAGACTCCTTTTAGTGATGGAAGCCATTAAATGAAACTAAACAAAACCAATAATTCTCCTAAATTATACTGAGTTATTGAAACTAAGGCATTGCACTAAAGTGTATTCTTCTAAAGCTAATTACTTTCATAAAGCTCAAGCACGAATGACAAACAATCCTTTGGCAGCCAAACGTGTTCTAATCAGCTGAATCTGACATCAGTCTCATCTGATATAATCACAAGCACTCGATAAACACTTCTGCACAGTCACAGGATCTCCCCTTGCATCTAGTCAGCCAAACCGTCTCAGCAGCGTTCGCATCTTTCACATCAGTCATACTGTAATAATGAACTGAGCGTTCAGCTGATCTGGTCCTCACAATCTGCAGTCACTCTCATTTGCTCTTCAGTGGGTTTTCGCTCATGTTAAAATATTTACATTTGACAGTTGACCACCACCAGGTGTCGCCACAGTTACTCTCTGAATTTAAGGGACTTGGCTGGGTGTAATTCTGATTTTCAAGTAAAAATAGATGTTAAAATTCACCAAATTATTCATCTCATTTCATATATAGATAACATGACACACCTCTATCCACACATCGTTCATTTTATCAGCTCCACTTAACATATAGGAGCTCTCTGTTCAGCTATTACAGACCACAGTTCATCTGATTCACTGCATACATCGCTTATCCCCTTTCACCCTGTTCTTTATTGGTCAGGACCACCACAGAGCAGGTACTATTGGGGAGGTGGATTATTCTCTGCACTGCGGTGACACTGAAATGATGGTGGTGTTAGTGTGCGTTGTTGTGGAGGTATGAGTGGATCAGACACACTGCTGGACTGAGAATAGTCCACCAACCAGCAACAACCCAGCAACGTCATCCTGTGACCACTTATGAAGGACAAAAGGATGACCAACGCAAATTGTGCGGCTACAGATAAGCCATCGTCTGAGCTATATAGGGCAGAGACCCTCTGCAAGATGTGAGGGGCTAAATCCACCTTTAAAACAGGCCTAACATGCTAGTCACATTAATCTGTTTATGTTCAGTTGAGTCCAGTGTTGGGGTAACTACTCAAAAAAGTAATCCATTACTGATTACTTATCACTCATTAAATTTTAATGGGATTATTTTACTCATTACTTTCTGGAATATGTAATCTAATACCTCATGCTGAAACACATTCAAATATACTGAAATCAAATCTACAAACATATTTGGAAAGTACACTTCAACTAATCTTTCAGTAGTTTATTTAGGAACAGATTGTGTCAGTAGTACTTAACATGTATTAAATGGACTTCACTTTACTTGGTGTTACTTATTTCCTCAGAACAAGTCAGTGTATTTTAGTAATAGAAAAATTGAGTCCAATAAAGCTTTCTTTAGTGGTACAACGAAACTAAGCTAACATGTCAGCATTTCAGGACAGGCATATAAGAACTGAGTATAAGAAATGAATTCATAAAAATAAACTCTTCATAAATTCTCAGATCTTCAAGGGGCTCTTTTGAAACTAATTACATGATACTGGTACTTGTTACTTTCCTTCCTAGCGCTTGATGGAAATCCAGTGTAGCTTGTTTGAGTTCTATTGGGGGCACGCTCTTCTTTGATGCAGGGGTCCTTATTAGCGACTAGTTTTGTTTTACCGTGCACCCTGATTATTAAGTGCTTCGACAAGTTGCTTGTGAAGTTTGCCGCAGTTGAAAGGTGTTTTGGCTTGGACATAACTCACACATCACTGTAATGGTTTTTATCTTTGTGTGAAACAAATTCTAAATAAGGAAAATATCTGGGCATTTAAAATAATATTTATATACAAATACGGGAGCAACACAAGTAACAGGTTTTTTATTAAGATGGTAACTATAACGTGATTACAAAATATTCAGCTGTAATGCGTTACATTACTTTGTTACAGAAAACGGAATCCTATTACTGTAATGCATTACTTTGTACCGCGTTACCCTCAACACTGGTCGTGTGTCCAACGATCAAGGTGGTCCAACAGCTTCTCAATTGGGTTCAAGCCTGGGAATTACGGGTCCAGGGTAGTACTTTAAAGTCTTGGCCAGCTCTTCCAACTGTCGGACAATTCTAGCCATGTGACGTGTTGCATTGTCTTGCTAGAAGATCGCATCCACCCCAGGCAAGACAATCAGCATGTATGGCAGTACGAGATCTGCAAGGATGGATTTACACGCAACAGTTGAGAATGCCTTCCACATGGATGAGTGGGGAAAACATTCCCCAGACCATAACGCTGCCACCTGCATAATAACGTGTGTGTGTGTGTGTGTATATACGTAAATGTCAGTCACTTAGTAGAAAGACCTTTACATCAATACAAAAGTCATACTAAGTTATTTACTTCAGAACATATGTCTTCTTGCAAATGTTGAAATCAGCTGTTCATAATTATTAAATGCTTATACATGTTTGCAGATATGTGGCTTTAAAGCTTTCTAGGTATTAGGTATTCCTTTGCATTATTGTGATCTATAAGGCTGGATTTGGTTATGATGAAGATGGCGACCTTAGGAGTCTAAATATTGTACAAGCCCTGTTGCTACAGCCATATGTGTTGTTTGCTCTATTAATGGAATCAGTTGAGCTTTTCTGATCATTCTCTGGAGAGTAGCTCTGACCTTCGAGTTGCAGTGCCAACTAAACAGTGATACCTCCACACAGCATGCACTCAATGTTGCCACTACAGAAAGTGACTGGTGTTATCACAGACAGTAGAGGTGCTATTGTGCCTGACCTGACCTGATATTTGTAGGCCTAGAGGGCTCATATTGTGAAAAAGAGATCAGAATCTGTATAGTTCATGAATGGAAACAAAACAGCAGTCCACCTACACTACTGTGCAAAAACCTTAAGGATCTGTGCTTGTTTTTTAAAAACCTTTAATTTAGCAGTTAGTGCTTTTTCACCAGTAACATCAGATATTATTATTAAAACGGGTATAAATAAGCATAAATAAACTGAACAAAGTAGCATAAATATCTACTAAGTAGATAACATCTTGTGTGCCAGTTTGAGGAACAAAGGTTAGTTCCAGGTTTCTCCTGGAAGCTCCAGACATTGTATGAATTTACTCAAGTCCTTCACCAGCAAACTTGATTTAGCTTAATGAAGCACTGATGAGTCAAAGCAGGTATTCAATTATAACTGTAAATAAATAATCCTGGGTTGTTTCTACAAGGAAAAGCTTGGAAAGGTTAAATAAACACACTGGCATATGTAAAAAGCACAACGTACTATCAATACTATATGAATATAAAAAAGTAAATAAAAGCTTTCTGTCTGGAACAATAGCTTTTCAAATATAATTGTGTCCTCAATTGCTTAAAACCTTTACACAGTACTGTATATCCGCCTATTACATATCTAGCCCACTGTTGTTCAATTCCATCCATTCACACCAAAGTTATAAACATTATTGGAGCCAAACCTACTTACTAGTTGATTCAGACATCAAAAATCTGATTAACAAAAAATCTTTTTTTAATACTGCAGGACAAATGTTGGAACATTGCCAATTAATTATTAGCAGAAGAATTATGACTGTTTTCGTACATAAACCGGGTCTAACATTATATCATTATTGGAGGGAAACATAAATGCAACAAAAAGAAGAATATTTGTCTTTTAAAAAGCTCATTTGGATTTTCTGCTGCCCGGAACTCCTGTTCATGTCATTATGTAATTTGTTAATATCAAATTCAAATTAGCTTATTTCACTAGATGGCGCCAGCACTCTTAAGTCACACAGCAGCAGAGCTAAATATCAGTCATGGACTAGTTTACTAATAACATAACCATATTTCTGTAGTTTTTCATGTCAACAAAATGCTAGACTGGATACAGATTCATAGTTCCGTATATCATCCTGTACCGCAGTGTCAGGCCCGCCGTAGCTCCTTCCAAAACATACCACAAATGTTCTCTCACTCTTCCCAAAATAACACTGTTTATAGTTGTTTATTCAGGTAAACACGTGTAGCCAGTGGAAACTCTCATAGTAAAGGCTGACGTAGGTGACCTTCCCCGCGTTTTTTCCACCCGTAACTCAAATAAACAGCGAGGATCCCCCGGATCCTGCTTTACGAGGCTTCCCCACGGGCAGGAGGCATTTCCCCACCAAGCAGGAGGGGGATCCGCTGCTTCGAGAAGACCCCACACCGCCATGGTGTTTCCTCCTCACACAAACGTGCGCACACACTCACAGCTGTAACGAGACCATTAAAGCGTCACAGCCAGTTATTTTTATGTGCCAGAAACACAGACAGCAGTGTTTAAGACACGTTTTTGTTTAGGAGAACCGAGTGGCGTTTTCACCTCGTAAGGGTTAGACCACCAAGGGCCAAACGTATCCAGATACTCTTTCCAATCAGTAAATTAGTTGCTGATGGAATTGGACACTCACGAGTAGCCGCACGTGAGCATAAGGTCTCCATTTCCAATGCTAAGCACCAACTAGAGATCCTATTTTCTGAAGTGATGGAGCGTCTTTAAGATGCATTGGGTTGAACTAATTAACAATGCAATCAGATCCTCAAAGCAATGTTCTCACATCATTTACATTAGTTCTGTTTAAAGCATTTCGTCCGAACTACTTTTGAGCTCAAACACTGCCAGAAACAATGGCCAGTGCTGAAACACAGAGAGAAGAGAATAAAATACAAGGTCTTATACAGAATAAATGCAATACTCAGGAAAGGTCGAAGGTCTCCCAGAAGAGTAAGTGCTGTTACTGCAGTAAAAGGGAAATTAAAACTTTTGGTTACTAACAATGCTAGCTGCTATCCCGGCTGTTCAGTGGGAGGTGGCTCCCATTTCATGTTCAGCTTTTATCTGAAGTGTTTCATTTTCATGGTTCCTGCGTCCTCTGACGCCACAATATGTTTAAGCAGATGGCAAAACCATTTTGCATAGATGAGGCCAGTTTTAGACCAAGATTAAGCCTACCCTGCCAAAATACAGCACAGACCAATGTGCAGGTCTAAAATGGTTTATGTTGTTCTGGTGCTGGTTCATGTTGGTCACCCAAGAATGATACAGGCTGATTGATCAACATACCAGCGTCCTAAACTCATCATATGAAGGTTTATTCTGGTCTAGTGCTGGTTTAATTTTGGTCTGGTGCTGGTTTAGCTGGTCATCCAAGCATGATATTTGCTGGTTGATTAGCATACCGCATACCAGCATATTAAACACATCATATGATGGTTTTACTGGTGTAGTGCTGATTTTTGTTGGTTTATGTTGGTCTAGTGCTGGTTTAGTTAGTAACCCAAGCATGGTACATGCTGGTTAATCAGCATACCAGCTTATTAAGCACATCATATGAAGGTTTCTGTTTAGCTAGTGTTGGTTTGTTGGTCTGGTGCTGGTTCATGTTGGTCTAGTGCTGGTTTAGTTAGTAACCCAAGCATGATCCATGCTGGTTAATCAGCATACCAGCTTATTAAGCACATCATATGATGGTTTTACTGGTGTAGTGCTGATTTTTGTTTGTCTATTGTTGGTTTTTGTTGGTCTAGTGCTGGTTTAGGTAGTTACCCAAGCATGGTACATGCTGGTTCGATCAGCATACCAGCATGCTAAACACATCATATGAAGGTTTATGCTTAGCTAGTTCTGGTTTATGTTGGTCTGGTTCTGGTTTATGTTGGTATGGTGCTGGTTTATGCTGGTCACCCAAGCATTGATCCATGCTGGTTGATCAGCATTCCAGCATCTTAAACACATCATATGATGGTTTTGCTGGTGCAGTGCTGGTTTATGTTGGTCTAGTGCTGGTTTAGTTGGTCATATGGTACATGCTGATTGATCGGCACACCAGCACCCAGAACACAACATGCTGGCTTTGCTGGTGACCAGCCATGCTGGTTTACTAATAAGAATGTCCAGCTGAGATTCACCATTGAAACTGCAATTTAATCCAAGACTAGACTTACCCCACGCCAGGAAAAAACGTTCATACCAGTAGAGTCAACGGTGAATCTTCATTGCAAAGTCTGGGATTAGGCTTAATTTGAATCCAAGAAAAACTGGCCCTATATGCCAGTTTGACATCTGCTCCTGCCACGTTGGAAAGTCTTTTTTTAGTCTAAGCCTTGGCCTACAACTCTCCAAGAACCACCTCTATAAAAGCCTTAACTAATGTAGGCCCAATTCCAACTTTCGAAACAACTATCTCTAAACACATGTGCTTGGAACTCCTTGAGCTATAATGTTGTGGTTGCAAATCAGCTGCTGCTAATTACAGAAGCTTGATGTCACCTCTGCCTGATGGAGAGAACCCATTTTGAATCCCCCACCTGTAAAACGGCACGTTAAAATGATGATGAAGCAGCTGCTGGAGCACCGGGGATGCCTCACCGCTTCGTAAAACACCCAGACTTTCAAGAGGGAGGTGAACGGCAGGCTCGTTAACACCCCGGGCTCTCCCCTCCTTGTGAAACGGCAGCTCGAATGCCGGAGCGAGAAGGATTGAAGGATTTCGCTCATGGTTTCCTACACGTCATGTTTCGCTCCGTTCCTTGGGCGAAGGAAGCGGTGCCAGGCCGTCGAGAGATACCTCATGGCGTATGGTAGTGGTTGTTTTAATTGCCCTGCACATATAAAAAAAAAAACATGTTGTTTTTTAAGCTACCGGTGAAAGAGGCTGTTAATAGTTGTGGGGTTCCCTGGATGCTTCCTGCCTTCCACTAGTTGGGCCCAGGTTTGGGATCGGGCCAGTGAGGCTGTTGGGGTTTCTGTCTGACACACACATAAAGCCGTATTTCAGCACTACAGCTGAGGCTGAATGGAAAATCCGTGCATTGCTTGGCAGCATTGCTTACCACAGGCACTTAGCCTTTTTAACAGTTCAAATAAACAATGGCCTCCTCCATAGGCCCGCCATACATGTAGCTCACGTCTAGTCTAGTCGGGTGAGCGGAAACTGTTCAGCTAGCAAAGACTCGAGATTTCACTCTTATCTCTTCAGATTAGGGAGTTCATTTCTCTACACATGGCAGATTATGTAAGCGAACATCATTATCTAACAGCTTTATCAGCCATGTGCGGCTTTGGATGTGGTCCGCTCCAGCCAGCTGCTTGAGCGTGTAATAATCTGTGTCACCAAAAGAGGGCAGCATGCAACAGTTGCTGTCTGCCTGAGCCTCATCAGTACAACAAGTTTAATTGTGTAAGAGGACCTGAACACTGTGATGGGAAGGTGAGTTCAGGTAAAGCAGGACAGCTTAGTACACTGTCCTTAAATATCAGTGTTTGTATGCTGACTGTTAGTACATTGTTTTGATTATTTAAACCTCTTAGGTATGAGAAGAATTCTTGCTCTACCATATCAAGATAAAAGACCATTGGGGGGGGTCAGGTCCTCTTTAGGCAGATGCAATGCAGTGGGCAAACCAAAGAGCAACAAATTTCTTACCAAAAGGTGGATAAGTAGATAGGTAGATGAGGTAGGTAAGTATTTTGGTTCTATATAAAGAACTAATCGTCTTAAAGGCTTTATGCAGAAACATACATTACACTTCCTCATCTACGAAGCATGCAAAACTCCATTTATGCATTCAAATGGTTCTAAATATAACACTTGACTTTGCTGTGGAAGCACTTTATTAAGGGTGCACCAGAAAATGAAGCCAATATTGCTTGAGTTGAAGGTGTGATTTTAATATGAGGTTTAATTGAGGTTATATATATACACACACCTATATATATATATATATATATATATATATATATATATATATATATATATATATATATATAAAATATGGACCCTATATGTTCTCTGCAGTTCAAATATTATTGAGAGTACTGCGGTATGGGATTATAATTTAATTGAGCAATTTGTACAAACCCCAAACAAATGCCCAGAAAGTTATGTCCACACTTATCATAGGAAACGAGAAAAATGTATTGGTGATCATAATTAGTAAGTGCCATCAAGTCGTTTTCTGAGCCCTGGCAACTATATGAGCAGTGTTTCCCCAGAATGTCTTGCCTTCTGTTTGGGTCTTCATTTCATTGGCTGTGTGTACCTAAATGTTCTAACCGGGAGCAGAACCTTCAAAATGATGATTGACAAGAGGTTATAATATGCTACTTCTAGCATGTGTTACTTCTTCATCCTCTCATGATGGATTGATTTGAGTTGATGTAACAGTGACTTACTATCGCCTTTTGAGGTGAAAAGTGGTATAACGAGTGAAAACAGGACGGGGTAGCTGGTCAGCATGCTGACTTCAATAGATGACTATAATAGACTTCTACAACATGTCACAGACATCACTGACATGCCATCAAATCAGTTATTTCCTCACATCCTGTCGAAAATCTTTCTCTAAACGTACAAGTACTCTAAAAGTACAAGTTTAGAAGGATATAGGGATATATGCCACAGAGCTTGTTCTGATTGATGTAAAGTGAAATGTTGGATAGATATACACTGGATGAATGTTTATCATATCTTTAATATGGTCAATTTTAGCTATGTAGTTTTGATTGATGTGAAAATTTGTCTTTAGATTATTGCTGGGAAAAACTCCCTAAGCAAATATACATGGTATTTATGGGTTAAGGCCAGGTGCCAGTAGCTGGTGCTGTCCAGTGTTGAGGGTGGTGCTGTCCAGTATGAGTACACTGAGTTTCACGTGTTTTAATAAGAACTAACAGATGTTAGATCTGATGACACTGAAGACCTTCCTATGCTGTCCTGTTGTAAATGACTGTTTACCATTAGCTGTAATTTGCCTCTCGTCGGATCTCCACCAATGGCGTGCCGCCTCGCTCCGCTGACTCCGCCCCCTCCCACTGCTCCTCTGATTGAAGTTTCCTCATTTCTCTCGGTCTCGCTCACATCCACTTTAACTCTCGTGCTTTGCGGACGTGTGCTCTTCGCCGGTGGCAGCATGCAGAGCGCCATGTGCGTGTGGATTACTGCCCTGCTGGGCTGCAGCAGCGTCTGGGGAAGGAAAGCGGACTCGTCCTCTGCGCTTGGCGGCATTTTCCGCACCAGGTGCGCCGCCAGGTGCCTGAGCCTCCACAGCACGCGCATCGCGCTTACAGCCAGCCACTTCCAGGTGCGTGCATGTGTGTGGGTGGGGAATATATATGGCTTTTCTAGACTTTGCACCTTCATTTTTATATTTATTGATATATTTGAAATTACCTATTGCCCATCATATGTGAGTTTTCCATTATGAATTTTTCATTGACTTACATTAAAGGTAAAGAATGTTCTTTCCTTCTCCTGTAAAGTTCTAGAGAGTATTTTTGGAGGTTTTGTAGCACTGAGATGTGCTAGTCTGTGGTGTGTGTGTGTGGGGGGAGGGGGGGGGGGGGTATAAAACGGTGGGTGATAAGGCAAACATGTTATATTTCAAAACTTTGTGCCCCACATATACTATAATAATAATAAACCTACAAATATTATACATATTTTCAGTGTTTTACTAAATGTAATTAAACAGGTTCATGACACACTTTTTTAATGAAACATGTAGTTAATAAGCCATTATTAAGTAGTACTGATATCCATAATTAGCTATATAAAGCTGTTCTTTACTTAAAATCTACTTTTGCAGCTGGAACACTGCATTTTTTACAGTCATTGATATCATAAAATAAGTATAACCCCATATAAAAGCAATTGCATTTCAGTATCACAACATATCTATAAAGTATCATATCAGCATACATATCAGCTACAGAGTAGGACAGTTTAGACGAGCCCCAGTCTTAAATGAGCTACATAGCATGAGTAAATATTCAATTACACGAAGCTGCACCATTAAAAGTGTGTGAAAGTGCTACTTTGTATGCATGGGTTACAACCATTTAACAGCAACCGGTTCAACTAACTGACGAATCAAATAGGCTTTACGGCATGAAGCCCATTTAAAGTAACCTGACAGGTAAATGCCTTATATGTGCTGGAGAACCAATAAAAGTAGCCATTAAAGTAACTAATGTTGTGTGTAACCCCACGAAGCCAGACTGTTAAATGCTGTGCTGTCTTATACACACAGCCTCATAAAAACCACTGAAATTAAAGCATGTAATTAACTGCTGCTTTCCATGGCTGGGGTGAAATCATGTTAAGTAGCCAGTGTTGTATAAACCACATATGCAGCTTTTTCAGTGATGAAAGTGGGCTCCCAAGAATGGATGCTGGTTAACACACTATATGTCTAAAAGTATCAAGACCCCTCTATCTAGTGAATTTGTCTGCTTACCAGTGCACCCATCACTGACACTGGTTCACCCGCACACACAGCTTGTACAAGCACCAAAGAATTAAAGTATTGATAGTCAAATGGGAGTTTACGGAGCAGCCATCTATGAGCTTATGGTTACCATTATGGTTTCCAATGCCAAACATAGAGTGGAGGGGTACAAAGCCCCCCAGCATTGGGCTGTAAGGCAAAAAACCTGTGCTCTCTGGAGTGAGGAGCTCTATCCAGTAGCGAGATGAGTTGTAGTTTTTAGTACCTGACCTCATTAATGCTCCTTTGGTTAAATGCAGTCAAATCCTTACAGCAATGTTTCAAGGTCTGGTGTAAAGCCTTATGTGACAGCAGCTCTTGATTTTGGGAGGACTGGTGAGCTGGTGTCTATGAACCTGACTTGTTTTAGTTGGCAGCTTGTATTCTAGAGTTGTGCCGAGTGGTTTATGCAAAAGTAGGATAATCCATTTAATTGCAGAGTTCATTGCGGGCTCTATGGCTGGGATGTACACTCGTGGGGAAAAGTTTGGATGCCTGCAGTCAGATTTCATATTTTATTGAGAGTCTGAGTGAAAACAAGTGAACACGTTCTCTTCAGTAAACCTGCTTTAATGCAGTTTTTGGCACATTTTAGAACAGAATGTATATTTATTTGATGTTTAACGTAAAGGGGGTGGGGGGGAACGAAATCTGGCTGCCTCCCAGGCGTGTCCATGCAGTGGGCCGTATGAAAAGTCTCAGGGGACGTAGGCACCCTTGTTGAAAAGGACATTTTGATTTGATGTTGTTGTTTTCAGGTATAGTCGTGTGATTGTGTTTTGAGCTGTGCTGTGGGGGGTTGTTTTCTGTTGAGGGGATAATTCACCATGGGCTGGAAGTGTGCAGCTAATGGTGACCTCCCCCGGGGTTTTTGTTTGCGAGGCAGCGTCTTTTTCTGCCAGTGCTTAATAAAATAGTGTTTCAGAGCAAAAACTACAAGCTTTCCTGGCTCGTCTTTGACTCAGCGCTGTAGTATTTTAAATGTGCCATAATTGTTGGACACCAGCCATGTTTTATTTATTAATTTATTTTGCGTAACGTAACATGGGCTCAGTAAATAAACAGCAAATAAACGGGGTTAAAATGTGCAGATATGTGTTCTGTATAAAAGAAAATATAAAAAATTCATATTTATTTAAATTAATCTTGTGCACACAGCGGTAATTCTGTGTGTCTTAACTAAATAAAATAAAAGGCTAAATAATAACATACATAAACTGTTGCAGCTGTTTAGTGAACAAACCCAAATGAAGTCATGACCTTTAATATAGCAGTGTTAGTGATTAGCTCAACAAAACTCAACAGTGTAAAGTGGTCCGCAAATTGTTTAATGTTAGAAACATATGTTTAAAAACATTTGTGAGCCTGACACCAAGCTAAGATCCACTTAAATGGGGAAAAAAACTAATTTTGACATGATGCACATCATTATTGTAGTGAATACGACTGGGATACTAATGACATAAATCACATAGAACCTGAAATAGGACTTGAAAATGAGACAGAATGAGCAAACAAGTGATACACAATACATATTTCAAATTTTCTGTGGTTAAACAGGTTAGAACAGAGAAACAAGAACAGCACAGTGCTGTGAATAATTCCTTTGAGCTTCCTGTCCGAATGGACATACATGATTGCATCATGCAGAATTTGTTACTGCACATCTATTTGATTTGACACAGATGACAGGGAAGGACACTGAGCTCATTATCATGTTGATGAGACCAGTTTAAGGTGACTTTTACATTGTAATACTACAAATAACATTTAGATGTTCAATTGTGGCTATGAAGGGATGCCCCTGGTGTTCCTGGTCACCAACGATAAACAAACTGTGTGGCATTCCAGCAAATATTTGCTGGTATTAACAGCTTAAAGTGTGCCAAGAAAACATTCCCCATGCCATCAAACCACCTCCATCAGCATGGACTGTTCTAACAGGGCAGGTTGAATCTGCGGATTCATGGTGTTTGTGCCAAATTGTGACCATCTGTGAGCGGAAATCCAGATTAATCAGGCCGGGGCTATGTTTTGCCACTCCTCAGCTGTCCAGTATTGGTTCGAGCCTGTGCCCACTGGGGCCTGGAATTTGGAACCGTTTGCGGTTTGTGTTTGTGTTTGCGTGTAGAGGCGTCCGCATTTAACCTGTCTGTGCAGTGAAACACCCACATACACTAGGGGGCAGTGAGTACACTTACCCAGAGTGGTGCGCAGCCCTAAGTTAGATGCCTGGCTCAAGGGCACTTCAGTCGTGTCCTGTCAGTTCAGGGGATCAAACCAAAGACCTTTCGGTCACAAAACTGGTTCTCTAACCTCCAACACACAAGCTTTCCGTTTTTGGCTGACATAGGTGGAACCCAACATGGTCTTCTGCTGTTGTAGCCTATCCACCTCAAGGTTCCAAGATTTTGTTCTTCTCACCAAGACTGGAGAGAATTGTTATGTATTACAGTAGCCTTTCTGTCAGATCAACCAAGTCTAGCCATTCCTCACTGACCTCTCTCATCAGCAAATCATTTCTGTCCTCGAAACTGCAGCTCACTGATATTTTTTTTGGACCAATTTGAGTACATTCTAGCTGTTATAGAAATATTGAACAACAAGGCCACAGTCCAAATCACTGAGATCCAATTTTTACTTCATTCTGTAGGTTGATGTTAACATTACCTGAAGCTGCTGACCTGTATCAGCGTGATTTTCTGTATTATATTATTTGCACAAATAGCTTGAATGAGCAGGTGTACTGGAGTTCCTAATGAAGTTCTTGGTGAGTGTATGTGAGTAAGAGAGTACGGCTGTTAAATTGAACAGCGAGTGACGAAATGTTCACTGGCCTGAGCCACAGATTGTATTTACATGACCGTGACGTCCTCTGCTCGGAATTTAAATTGTAAACAAAATGCTAATGTCTGAGCGCAGATCATAGCAGCTTCCAACAAACAGCTCACTAAAACCAGAACCCAAACCAAGTCTGTGGTTCATTCATGCACACGATAAAGGGAATTAACTCTACTGTCATTCATGTCTCCTGAATGCACAGCGCTCTGAGGGGGTTGTATTAGAGACGAGCGCTTTCTTCACGAATACAAACTTTTATAATAAAAGATTACAATCGTGAAGTATCAGAGCGTGAGATTGCCATGCGCTGGAAGCTGTTTGTGTCACCTGTGTTGGGGAAGTACCTGTGTAATTGTGCAGCTGGCTGCCTAAATCAAATTAAATGAAGATTAATATCTGAATGTTTTGACACACTTCCAGTGTTATTTGATGTACACCCTGAGGGAGGCATGTACCACCATTTGGGAACCACTGCGTCAAGGCACATAAATATGTATTGGGTCATTTTAGATAATACACTGAAAAGATTTTTACTTTTATTTGTTTTTAAATATTCAAATACTAAATAAGTATAATATAATACTTAATACAGTAGGTAGTGCTTTTACATATGTCAGTGTGTTTATTTAACCCTTTCCCAGCTTTTCCCTTTAACAACCCAGTATTATTTACAGTTCTCATCTAATACCAGCTTTGACTGCTCAGTACTTCATTAAGCTAAATCAACCAAACTTTGTTTTTCAAACTGGAGCACAAGATCTGATCTACTTCTTTCTAAAAAAGATATATATGTTACTTTGTATTGTTTATTTATGTTTATTTACATCTGTTCTAAAGATATTTGGTGTTCTTACTGGTGAAAATACACTTATTACTAAGATAAAGGCTTTTAAACAATCAGCTTAGTTGTCTCAGACTTTCGCATAGTGTACATCTATCTAGATAAAATTCTTGTTCCAGTTTTAATGGAACTAGATGTTTCAAGAATTTAACCCATTTAAGCCCATGCTAAACAAGCAGTACTGTAGTACTTTTTGAGTTTAAATACAAGCATAATTCTACTGAATGAATATAAACTAAAAATCAAGCCGTTTTCAGGTTTCCTTAAATAATTAGGCCTTCGCTAAAGGCCTAGAAGGCCCTGAAGGTTCCCCACTGAGTTAATTAAATTGAATGGGACTAATCGATCTCACTTCATAATAAACATGCTGTTTGTCAGTGCTCTCACGAGTGTAGCTGTGATTTCTGCAGCATGTTTAGAAAAACATATATTTTAATGTAATTTTCTCAATAACATTGCACATCAACTTATCCTGCGCTTATAGTTAAACATTAGGAATACCATTGTATGCAGAACTATGGACACCCTGCTGAAAGTGCAGGTTTTCTTGAATTTGTAAGTGAAAATAAGTAATCACACCCCTACAGAGAGAACATCTCTGCACCATTTATTGCACAATTACCAGCTATCTGCAGAACAAATCACAATTTCAGCAAACCAGAAACAAAAATTCAGAGTATTAATACAAATTGGGCTGTAAAATAGATAGATACATGATGTTTATGATATATACATGATAAGCATGATATTTGTATCTTATGTCAACTTAAAAAAATCAACAAAACATGTATTTTGTAAGAGGGCATTTGAACATCTGCATACCCCTGTATAAAAAAATTTTGTGCTGTCCTTGTGTATGCCTGTTTCCCAGTGCACTTTCATATCGGTCCTCAAAAACGCTTGCTTGTTATTGTGATTACATCCATTCTCCCCCCTTGTTAGGGTCATTATCTTGATTTATGTGGTTTCCATCTGACGGACATCTAAGCCTATAATGATCAGCCAGACCTATTTTGTTTTTCGAGGACACAGAGTTTCTGTGTAACTTCAGGCCATCATGATTCAATATGGAAAGATAGAAATAACGTATGAAACATGAAGAACGTCACGTAGGACATTGCCGTTTTCATTATTCCTGATTCGGTTTTGGGTGTTGTTTCCATTGTGTCTGCAAAAATATACTAGAGCGTCTAAAGCAAAACAGTAATACTTCTAATTCTGTCAGCTGATCCGTGGCTTATGAAGTCCAGCTAAGGCTATTCTGTGTTTACGCACCACAATACATGTGCCTTAGGAAAACAAGCCTAGCTCCTTTTAATTAAAATTTCTTCTCAGAGGCGAGCGTGATGACCTCAAAGGACATCCGTTCAATGACAAACGTCCATTCCAATGGCCTGCCTTGAACCGTGCGACACTCATCCTTCTATCTGAGCCAGACATCAAAACATGGTCTGTGGAAACTGAGCGCATCAATCTCCGTTAGCGGCCAAACGTCTCTCTTCAGCTCAGCAAGCAGCTCGTGACCTGAGAGATGTTATCGAGAAGCGACGGGAGGCTGGAAGCTCTTTATTGTGGCCGTGCTGAAAACGCCACTGTTTAGAACGCTCCAGCTCAGTCCTATTCAAACAGCGGACAGCGTTGTCTGCCTGCGCTCTGGAAAACACAGTTTGCCATCTAAGCATTTGGCCAGCACAGAATGAATGCCTTTGATATGTGCTGAGCGTTGTGCTGGTGTCCACATCTCCAGCACCCACTCGTGGAGTTGGGAGAAGAGCCATTTTCTCAATTATCTCCATCTTCAGATATGAGATGGAAATTAGGGTCGTGGCTTTATTCGAAGCGCTCCGGTTGAATGAAAGGTCTCATGTCGTGAAGGTCTCAGGGGCGTTCCTGGTCGATGATTGGGGATATTAGCCTGGCTTTGAGGTGGTCCATTTTGGGCCCATGGTTAGCCAGTTTAATAGCTTTTTAGATCTCCTCATCGTTCCTACGTGCCAAAATGGACTATTGATTGTTTGATTATTTGACAGCAAGTAGCATTTCATTGTGCTCCGTTCATCACGTTCTATGGATTTGGTAAACAGAAAAGAACCCAGCCAGAGCTCTACATACGCTCAGCCCTGACATGAACATATGCAGCACCTGAGAGTTATAAAACATCTTCTTCTGTTATATTTCACATATAATGGAAAAGATTTGGTTGACATTCGCACCACAAGCACACATTCACTTACACGTGAGCCATGTCGGGTTCCTGCCCGAGGCACAGTCTACTGATCCCGCTTCGCCAGTCACAATAGATTTGTTTGACTTATGTCGGCCACGGCGGCTCAGATTCAACATGCTTGCAGAACAGCGTTGGAATGGCGTATCATGTAAGACAATCATACTGGAGCATGTGGGAAGGTCTCCCTAAGAGCTGGAGGATTATGTTTTTGTTTCTGAGCTGCTGGAACCCTATTGTCCTTAACTTTGCGTGACTAGCCAAAAGCTGCCTGCGCTGTACTGAAGTCTGTATTGGAGAAATTTCCTTAAAGAACAGATTGTATTTGGCAAAAGAGCAAAACTCCATGACAGTTCCTGACATGCTAAAGAACATTCCGAGATTTGCTGTGCAAACAGACCTTTGTGCTTGTAAGAGCTGGTGAGAGGTTTACACTGTACACTCCTGACTCAACCTGTGCATATGCCTCTAAAGTATTAGCCCATGACACACGGCCATGTAAATAATTGTGATCAATAGTTGAAACGTATTTTTTGGTGCATTGTGTGAAATTAAAGTAAACTAATAACCTAATGGTTCACACTACACGTCAGTTTGAGTGGTCAGGTCTTTGTACCGTTCTACATGACTGGTTGAGCTGTAATTGCGAGTCTTTCAGTTGTTGTGGCTTTCACACTGGTCGGCAACACAGGGTCACGAATTACACTACTTTCACTCTGGGGTATCGCCGACTCATCTGGCCTCGGCCCAAAAACACGTTTTTGTCACGAGAACGCAGTGAGAGCTAGTGATACCACTAAGAACATATACTATTTCCAAAATGGATGTCAACAAACCAGCAATACGAGTTGTTACTGCACTGATTTGCAAACAAGAAGAAAAAGGTACGAAGATAGATAAAGGCACGGGGCCAGCAGGGACCGTCTGTTCTGCAGAGAGATTTGGAGTTAAATATTTTATCAATGAAAACATACGTGTCGCCCGCAGAGAGTTTGCATTAACGGTGACGTGATTCTCTCTTTACGTGATCCCATTGGCTGTAGCTAGACGCTCCTGTCGACTCACAGTCGCCGACTGGCCTAGATATTAAACATGCTAGACTTTGCTGGGCGTCTGTGATTAGTCAGCGAGCACTCGGCGACAGGTGGGCAAGCGTCTTTCAGCTGTTCACGCTACATGACTGAGCGAGCGCCGAGTGGTCTGCGATTTGCCTCCAAGCAGAGGTTTTTGTCGGTGATCTGCAAAAAACAGTCGGCGTCTGAAAAACCAGGCTAAAGTCGTGTAGTGTGAACTCGGCATAAGGTAGCCAAATTGACTGATTAGTTAACAACTGCATAAAATAATTGTGATCAGGCACTTGGTAATTAGTAATTGAGACAAGCCTGCCCAGGTATCTATCTATACTTTTGTTTGTCTTTTAAAGCCTGCTGTGTTATGAAATTTAGGTTTAAAGTTGGAAGTGAAGATGGAAGTCTGGTTTGATTTTCAGGTCAGTTGTAGTTGTGTGCCCTGCAGCTGGCCCTGTCCTGTACAGGTATGTTGTGTGTAATGTTTTCTAGAGAACACAACTGCAGGTTTAACTGGATTTAACACAGTATCCCCCATCCATTGTCTGCCGCTTAATCCCGCTAGTCGGGGTCATTGGGGGGGCTGGAGCCAATCCCAGCGTCATCGGGTGAAGGCACGGTACACCATGGACAGTTTGCCAGTCCATTGCATGACCAACACTCACTCACGCACTCATACCTACGGGCAATTTAGAGTAAGCGATCAACCTAACATGCATGTGTTTGGACTGTGGGAGGAAACTGGAGTACTGGGAGGAAACCCACTCAAGCACAGGGAGAACATACACACTCCACACAGAACAGCCCGGACCAGGAATCGAACCCGGATCGGGAATCGAACCTGGATCGTCTTACTTTGAGGCGACAGTACAAAAATAGTTTTTCAAAATACGCCACTATTGTTTTTTTCCTGGAAAATATTAAACAAGTGTTAAATGTTTATAATTAAACTAAGATATTCAAGAAATTGGAGAAACATAAATGTTTCCAAACAGGTACAAATAAGAAATTAACATCTTACAGTGTTTTGTTTCCTGTATAGACACACTGAGCAGTCCTGGTTGGTCTTGATTTCTGGATTGAAACTGTTTTAGGAGGGTTCATTATTGAGATGAAGAGAGTGGCGCAGATATGAATGCTTGACTGCTATATTAAGGGTGTCTGTTGACTTTGTTATCCCGTGGGTGGTATTTTGCAGGCCTGTTGTTGGCATGGTTTGGGTCCACTTGTCTCCTTAGAGTCCTGCGTATATTTTTGTTTGCCACACCCCCAACACACCTGATCCTAACCTAACTAACCTGCTAATTAACAAACCATTCCTGAGTTAAAGTGGGTGTGTTTTGTAGTAAAACACACAAATGTGCAGGACACGGGGACCACAAGGAAGGGTCACTGCATGAGTTTAATGAGTATGAAAAGAATGCATGTGCCATATGTTATGTTATAACCTTTACAGTAACCAGAGCTCAGCTCACCTATGGGAGATTTTGGACTGATGTGTTAGATAGTGTTGTCCATCACCATCATCACAATGAGAACTGAAGGATTATCTATTGGAACAGTGATGTCCTATCCCCCCTGTACAGAGGCAGAGACGTGTCAAATCTATACAAAAAAAGAATTGAGGCTGTTCTGGTGACCCAGCTCTTTATTTTTATTATACAGTTTATTCAGTTACTAAACTCTATATATCGTCTCTGTCCAATGAAAAATATGTATCTTTGTTTTTGTAAATTTTAAGTTTTTTACATTTGAAAACACCAGTGGGTGTTTACATTATGTGAAAATTTTATGATTAACAAGCCAATAGAAATGCTCCAAAATAGCTTAGACAAAATTCTGGTTCTATTGACCTCCATTGAAAGTAAAGTATGTTTTTGGGCCCTCCTGTAAAGTTAGAATTTTGGAAATACTTGTTTTTCATTGGACAGCGACGATATGCTCAAATGAGTGTATTGTGATGAAGTGATCATGAGACCAGTAACCTGTCATATCACCCACACCAATGTTTGAACACATTGTACTCGTTTTGTATATTATGACAAATGGGAATAATGTATTATATTTTATAAATATATAAAAATATGTGTGGTTTAATTTAGTGTTGTGTATAATTCATGTTTTGTTTCACATCAGATGAAAGAATGTTTACTTAAATATGATTTCAGTAAAACAGGTTGTGACACGATTCTCAATTCTCTCTCTCTCTCTCTCTCCTTCTCTCTCTACAGAGTAATGGATCCCTAGGCTGGTGCCAAGGCCATAAGCAATGTGCGAAGGTAATTTCTGTCAAAATTACATGTCATTATGTGGCCGTTTGACATAAAGCCAGTGAAGATCAGTCATTTTAAAACACTGGTATGCTCACATGCCTCTGATAATAACATCATACATCACGCTGAGATCGGGGTGTCAGTTCCTGCTTTGGGACCATTATTCCTACGCGGGGTGGGTTTCCTACAGAAAAGAATTTGAGATATAGTGGCTCAGCTCCTGGTCACAAATGTAATGAGACTGAAACAAATGAAGTTGAAAGGCTGCTGTGTGGTCGGATGCGCGTCGTGCAGGTCCGTGCTTTCTTAACTGTGAGGCAGAATGCTAATTTCAGCAAAGAGCTCAGCCCACTTTTCGTAATGAGGAGATTAGCGTTCGGCAGCAGGCTGTAATTAAATAACAGTATCATGCCTATAGCCGAGAGAGGTATACAGCTGACACAGTGCCAGCACAGATTCTTCCACACTCCTTATTATACCTCACTGTTTCTCTCTCTGTCTCTCCCTCTGCCTCTCATTCTCTCTGTATCTCTCTCTCTCTCTATATGTCTCTCCTTCTTTTTTTCTGTCTCTCTTTCACAGTCTCTCTCTGTCTCTGTCTCACTCCCTCTCTCATTTCTCTCTGTCTCTCCCTCTGCCTATCTCATTCTCTCTGTTTCTCTCTCTCTCTCTTTTTTTTCTGTCTCTCTTTCCTGCTCTTTTTTCTCTGTCTCTCTTTTAACAACTCTCTGGCTCTGTCTCACTCTCTCTGTATCTCTCTCTAAATCTCTCTCGTCTCTCTCTGTATCTATCTTACCCCGTCTCTCTCTGTGTTTTTGTCTCTCATAATCTCTCTCTCTCTCTGTATCTCTCTCTCTCTCTCTCTCTCTCTCTTTCTTGCTATCTTTCTCTTAGTCCCACTTTCTTTGTGTCTCTATTTGTATCTCTTTCTCTATTTCTTTCTTTCTGTATCTCCCTTTCTCTGTCTGTATCTCCTGCTCTCTCTGTCTTTCTTCCCCTTTTCTTTTTCTTTCTTTTCTTTGTAATTTTTCTCCTTCAGCATCTATCTATCTTTCTGCATGTCAGTCTCTCTTTTTCTCCCTCCCTGTCCTTCCTCTTTTTCTGTCTGTTTTCTTCTCTTTTTCCACTTTTCTTTTGCTATATCTCCGTTTTGTTCTTTCTTTCTTTCTTTCTTTCTTTCTTTCTTTCTCTCTCTCTCTCTCTCTCTCTCTCTCTCTCTCTCTCTCTCTCTCTCTCTCTCTCTCTCTCTCTCTCTCTCTCTCTCTCTCTGATGTACAGTACTAGCTGAGATTAGCTTTCCTCTGTTTCTCCTTCCCTGCATATGTTTACATATCTTTAAGCTAAAATTAGTGCCAGCGTGAGCAATTAGTGAATATGTATTCTTCAGTTCACACCAGAGCCACACTTTACTTTTGTCTTAAGACTAACAAAGAAATTCAGTGATGTGAAACATCTCCAGCCCTGCTACTCTTGGTTAACTGCCTAAACAGACTGTTTGCCCCGGCTGGGGCAGTGAGGACGTTGAGGGCTTTAATGTGTTGATGTATGTCTGCATATGGCAGGGAGCGGTGCAGCACGTGTTTCCATATCACCCTCAGGGTCGTCTCACAGGAACAGCCGGGGTTTCGACCTCTCTCACTCCATCCAAGAAAACATTTGGCCAACTGTTCTGCAGATTTGCAGAGCATTCTCCAGAGAGTGACCCCCCCCCACCACCCAGTTCACTCTCAGCAAGGCCAATCCCCTTAGCACGAGCCCTATTCATTGTACCAGGCTCTTATTGGTTTAGAGATCCTCTAGCCACAGACCAATCAGCTTTTAAAGGCCGGGTGTCAGTAGTAACTCTGTTAGGTTTTTGTCAGTAGCCTGGACCGGAGCTATTTGACTCCGTTTAATTGCGTTACTACCTCAAGTAGCTTCCGGAATTAGACAATTAAAAGCTCCTTGTTGCTAATTAGGTGCCGTCTTGCTCTTTGTAAGTGCAGTTAGGCAGTAATTAGTGAGTAAGCAGAAAGCGACCCAGCCTGATTCACGTGATTTGAGCTAGACTTATTTATGAGCCTCTGTCTGGAAGCTTCGGGGTTAAAGTTAGCTTCCTCGTGTAACACTAGTGGTTCGTACTGAAATTATAGATCATCCTGTGCTTCATTTGGTGTGTTCAGGTGTGCTAGGCCTCTGGCTGTCAATCATTCAGTTTTTTGGGCACAATCCCACAACAAAGCATCCAAGTCTGAAGACTTGATTAAAGGCTACGGCTTGGCAACATCAGCAGCCATCGCATGCTTGCACAAAGCGAGAGGGAGCCTTTGTTCTCGTGACATTGTTTACTGTAATGTCTCTTGACGGCTGTTTGGTATTTCGTGGGCGTAGGCAAATCACTAATACGGGTAGTCGCCCCCTGGGGTTTTACAAGCAATCCGTATGCCCAAAAATGTTGTCGTTGGACGGCCAAAGCCAGACTCCTTTTTAGATGTGCCCTAACTAGTTTGTCTGCTCTGCTCAAAGCTTTGGTCTCAGAAATGGGCAATTGTCTCCCATTCATGTCTTCAGAAGACCAAATTGACTGTTAACCTTTGATGGCTTCTCATTGTCACACAAGCCATTCACAATGGGCCTACTCAGACAACACTTGGTTGAAGAACACTCCAAAGGGATTAGCATGCAGGCCACGTGTCCAGAGATTTGCCAGTTTAGAAAGACTGTAGAGTCATTAACAGTACAAGAAAAGCCCTTTAGCTTGTGGTTGAGCTGCTCTTGGATGTCATGAGATAGTAACCAACAGTAACCTTTTAGCACTCCATATTTAAATGTCAAGGAAATAATTAGTATACCATGACAAAGCTCTCGGCCACTTTAATTATAGTTTGAAGTATTGGCAATGAGGCGACGCCGAGCTATGTCTTTATAGTCATAAGAACAAAGGGATGAGTGTAAGCTATTGCAATTAGCATGCCCGCAGTTTCAATTACGGCCACTCTAAGTGATTAAGCGAGGCTTGGGAAAGCAGAGGCTCTCAGTGCTGGTGCTCCGGTAGGCCTGGAAAGCCCTTAAAGCAAGTGCAGTTTCTTTAAACACGAACCACAGACAAAGGCTGGGTCTCTCTCTTCCTTCTCTCACTTTCTCCTTGTGGCATTAGCTGGGCATGCTATCAAACACTGTAGTGAATGGTCTGCCTCGCGCCCAAAGTTCAGCATTATGTATAGTCAGCACAGCACTGAAGCGGTTTGGTTCATTCAACAACTCTTGAGGATGGAGGCTTATGCACTTGGACACACTCCACAGAAACAGCTGTACTGGCCTGAAATGTCTTCATTTTGCCTTCTAGAAGTTTTTTTTCTTCTGAAAATTAAGATCTCACAGTCATGTCCTAAAATCTGTTCCATTGTGTGAACATTTCATGATAAATGGATCAATAGAAATGATATTAAATGCTTAATGTACATACAACAATCTATAAAGTTCCCAATTTGCAGATACACCCACAGTTTACATAGTTCATGCCTATTATTGACTCTCATGACACTATAACATGGAGAACCACATGTTCTTCACTTAAGACTGATGTAGTTTGTAAGCACTGTGCTATTTGCTCCCCACTACATAATACTTGTACATAGAAACCAATGATACATTCAGGTGCTCTGCGAAAGACTTTATATACCAGATGGTTAACTAGTAAATGTAACTGCAATCTGTTTGGGAGTGTGTTGGAAGATATGCACCCCACACAGACCAATGGAGCATGGAGGTCTGCAAAATCATGTGTTTTTCTATATCAAAGAGAACATATATTTATTATATCCATTCTTTTTCTACATTCACTGTCAAGTTTATTATTTTTTTATGAATGAAAAAGGTGAAAGGTGTCATTATATGTCACATCTGGATCATCTAGAACAGTGGTTCCCTAGCCAGTCCTCAGGGCCCCCAAGGCAGACCACATTTTTCCTTCATCCCAGTGTGTTGCCAGTTGGATTGGAGCAACAATGTAGTCGTCTACGGGTCCCCTGAGAGCTGGATTGGGAGCCAGAGAGCCAGAGATCTAGAAACCCGAGTTTCCCACCAGGAAATATGACGACTTCAGCTGTTTGGGAGAATTTTCTATGTTTTACAATTGGCATTTCCCATAAAGCATAAGCTGCAGCCTGTTTGGAATGAATTTATGTGCTACTGCCTACAGCAGTTTGGCCCCACCCACTCCTGTTGAAGTTATAAGGAGTGTTTCAGCCGCGATTGCTTTTTGAAAGAAGCTCAATGGTGCGATGTGAATGTAAACGATCATGTAAAAATGAACTACAACTGTTTATATATATATATATATATATATATATATATATATATATATATATATATATATATATATACCTCTGCAAACCTCATGAATGGAAACCTACAGGTCCCTTTAAAAGGTAATGAGCTGATAAGTGGAATCAGGCATGCTAGATAAGAGAGAATACTAAACCATGCTGTGTAGAGGTACTCCAGGGCCAGGGCTGAGGAAACTGCAGTCTATCGTGCATTAAATACAAAGCAAGTGATTCTTATGGGCTTAGCTGGAGCTTGCCCAAGGCAACCTCTTTTCTAAAGCCTACTCCCTGTCCACCACTCTTAAATAACCTTTATTTTGCAGGGTGGAAAGGAATGCTTGATTTGCGTCTGAAATGGGGCGGAAAACTAACCGGCGCTGGGGTATAATAACGACACCGGGCTTTCAGGAGCTTTCGGATGGATTAGCAAGGCCTCATGTGAAAGCAGAGAGACCAGCTTTGGCACGAGTTGATAGGTGGTTTTTAGAAAGGTGATCACTGCACTGTTGTGTTTTTTGGTTCAGTGGTTTTCAGCCCTTCAGGGCCAAAGGCTTGGACCAGTATGGGTGATTAATTGTGAAGCTTTGTGGTCAGATTTTTTTTTGCCCCCACTCTCTTCTGAATGTGCAATGCATCACATAAGGCTGTTCGGTACAAGTGGGGAGAGCCATTGAGTTAGCCGAGCACTGCTCAGAGTTTGATAGATTAGATCGTGGTCCTGAATGCGAGGTGCAGTGAAGCAAGCAATTGTTTGCAATATGAGAGGTTTATGAATAGTGTTTGAAAGCCTGGAGAATGGGAGTCTATGCTGCTTGGGTAGGAGAGGATAAATTCTACCGTACAGTACACAAGCTGAATTTGATAGGACAGATTATGCAGTACACTTGCAGTAATAAATTTTGTGTGTCTGCGGTTGCAGTGGAGGGCCTCGCTGGAAAGTCTATGATTTTCAAAGTGAGAACGTCTGCCGTGCCCTACAGTGAAGAAGCATTGATCTGTTGAGGTGTGTTTTGCGATGGCCAGCTCTGGCTACGGCATGTACTCATCTTGGGTGTGTCTCAAAACCTAGTGAGCTCCTACATAGGCAGCATTTATGTCATAGTATGAGCTCCCGACATGTAGGCTGTCCCAATTCTTAGATATCTTATAACATGCTGTCAACTGAGGAACTTTATTTTCACCTGATATTAAGAAAGCATCAAACGCTTCCTCAGCCGCTAAGACAATCCAATGATGCAATGCAGGCAAGTCTACGAGCAGTGAAGTGGTTTTAAAATGTAAGTTATTTCGATTTTCTCTGGTGTTTTAATGTGTTTCTTGTCATATAATCACACAAAACAGTATTTTATTAACAACTCTGTAACGAGTTGTTCACCATTTTGCGTTTTTTTTAACTCGAGCCATTAGCATTTATGCTAGCGTATTTTTAAGCCTTGGGCTATTGTTTTGGATGCCGGCCGGTAGCTTAGCAACCAGCTAAACCACCGGTCGCGGGTTGCAGTGGGCGGAAACAAGCCGTGATGCAGTCTCTCTCTAACTAGAGCGTCTCAGTAATCTGTTTTATGAGGAGAGATGAGGAGAGAACGCTGCTACTTAAACAGCTGCCTACCTAGACAGCCTACTTAGACACTCACTAGGTTTGAGACACACCCCTTATTCTTCATTCAAACCTGCATTAGCAATAAACAGCTGTAGTTTATATTACAGTATACAGTATATTACGTACAATGTACTTCATAGGCACTTTAAATGTCTCTAATGACTGTACACAGTAACAGCACATGTAAAAAACAATGTAACTACTAATCATGTGGCCTCTTTCAGAGAGAGATTACAGCAGTACAGCATACGTAATTACACATGTATTAATTTCTTTTTTATGCCTCATGTAATTACGTAAGGGTATATTGATGGTTGTAACAGCAGATCCTCCATCATGTAACTACACACTGGTAATAACATGAGTATAACTGGATTTGTACAGCCAGTTTGTTTCAGTCAGAGAGTATATAGTACATCTGGAGGAAAACCAGCTACTCAAAAATGTAATTACACTTATGTTATTAACAGTATGTACTAACACAAGAGAACATATGCTGTTATAACTATCAATATGCTGTAATTAGGTAATTACATGAAGCAAAAAAGAAATAAATACACGTGTAATTCTGTTGTACTACGATAATCCATCTACAACAGTGGCTACATTATTAGTAGTTACCTTGTTGTTGCATGTGTTGTTTATCTGTAACTACACAGTTAATAGAGACTCTGAATCTAAAGTGGGACCTGAATAGAATTCACAGTATTGACAATATTGATGAAATTTATTAGGAATTAATAAAGTGAATAAGCCCATATTTCATGTGTTCTGCTTCTCTATACTAAAAACATGTATTATAGACCAGCTTTTTATAGGACTGCTTTGTTCTTTTAAATTACGCTCTTTTTTTCTTATAGGTTATTTTTTGAGAACCATTTAAAAGCTGTATGTGGATTTAAGAACGATGAAGTGTCCAAATTCATTTGTACAAGACCATTATCCAATCTCTCTTCATGCCTTAGTATTAAACAGACTGTTTTTATTACTGTGTCATTTAGTGGTGAACCAAACGGAAATAAAAAAGAACTGACAATAAATAAAATGAAGCAAATAAATGATTACAGTATGTGCCACAAATATCCAACACTGTCAGCAGCACAGAGAGCCTAGTCCCCCAATGCAATAAATACCCTATTTTTCTTGTTTGTTAGACTTTTAGCTTTTCAGGTGGACCTGTAGTGGAGAAGTTGATTTTTGTTGTGCCTCATCTTGATATTGGGCATAAGCAGTGATTACAAACTACTCGTTAAATAGAGCAATTTGTAAGATAATGCAAACTGTCAAACTCAGACTCCAAACAAACTGGGGGCAACATATTGCCACACAAACTTTCTAGTCTAGAACTTCACCTCGCATGTTTGATGAATTCAACTGCAGTGACTCACTGTTGCCTCATCAGGTACAAAAGGGTATTACAAGATAAGACAAGTCAGAATTAGTTGGTTAGCATCCTAACTTTAGTATCTCTGCAACACAATAAATAAACATTTGCGATATACCATCAAATATATAATGCAAATGATCGCATTCTGATCATTTTGATTAATTTTGGAAAGTTTTCAATCAACAATCTCACTTTAATGTTCTTGATAGAAATTGTAAAATAGTAGAAATCATTTCACACGAACAAAATGTTTAATTACTATTGCTTATTACCAATAAATGATTAAACGTCTTAGATTTTAAGACTGTGTGGTAGGCCTTTGTGCTGGAGCTCGCTCTTTGTAGTCTTTTTAAAATGCACTGTAATTTTGTGTAGGGAAGTTTTGGCTGGAAAAGTTTGAAAATGGCCTTTTTGGTTTTTGGACAAAATATTTGGTATCATTTCTAGATACTGGCACACATCTCCCTTTTTCTTGGCTACCCAGTACGTCACAGTTCAAGAAGCAGTCCACACTGAAACACTCCTTATAACTTCAGTGGGGCTAAACTGATGTAGTCTGACTGTAAATACACCAGTTTCTTGAACTACAGAAACAATGAATAATAAAAATAGCCTAGTATATGAACTGCATAGACTGAACAGTAAATACTACATCTTAACACCATGTATACATACTCCATCCATCTCTTTTATTAAAGAAAGGCGAGGAAAATTTGAGTCACAATGATTTCGACCCTTTAAACACTTGGGTGTCCGTTGCATGTCTGTCGTGCCTTGTGAGAGTATTTCTGTATTTATGAGGGTAATGTATGTGAGAATTGCAGGCAGGGTGCAGGATATTCCTCCAGTGCTGTAGTGGCGGGGAGTGCCAGGGTGTTTAGAGTAGTTAGAGCAATCAGGCCCCGGGCGTTTTCAGCTGGGACCTGGCTGCAGTGAGCTCCATAAAACGGGCTCCTCTTACTCCCTCTCAGTGCCCCTGTGCCTCCACGCTATTATTCATAGTTTCCAACAGCTCTGCCACCCGAGAGAAGCACTGCTCCCCTGCTCTTTAAAAGGTGTGAGCTTTTATCACTGCCCTACAAGACAAATGGCTTTTGTGATTCTGTACTTGGTCAGGATGTTAGTTCTGGAATATATATATGCATGCTTGAAGGAACAGTTGGGGGAAAAATTAAATGCAAACCGTTGATGTCATATACCTTAATGGTTAGATATTTAGATGATTTCATGATTAGGTTGCAGCTTAGTCCTTGTAATTCTATTATTATTATTATTATTATTTTTATTATTATTATTGATTTTAACATTGTATCCAAAAAACATCCTGATATTGTAGTACACGAATAAAATGTGCATTTCTCAAATATTTGAAGACTTATCATACAATATGCATGAGATGTGAAACAGATTGTCACATTAATGCAAAACAATAAGATTTAGAAGTTATTTTATTGATTGTATTTCAAGGCGAAGTGTAATTATCATGGGCTGGAACAGCTGGAAGCACTGTAGGTTTTATTAATGTTTAGAACAAAACATTGTATTGCCCTTCACATCGTGTGCATATTTAATGTTGAATGGGCCAAAATGACTTGGAGAAATTGATATTGACATACATTAAAACTTAAAAAAAGGATGTTTTTATGATATGTTGTGAAGAACTACCAATGTTTAAAATGCCTTACATTTACTTTATATGCTTTGTGTGTTGCTCGTACTTCTAAAGTGGTAAAGTTACAAGACAAGGAAATAATATATTTGCTTAATATTATATGTAAAATCTGTGGAACACTAGGGGCACTCCAGGTGTAGAATCACAGATTCAGTAAAGATTCACCACAAAAGTTTCCATTGTGAAATTTAAATATAAATATATACTAAATATAAATATATACTGATATACTAAATAAAGTTGGCCTCTTTAGTTCAGCACTGGATGTATATATTACATTGATAAGCATTGTACAAACTGCAGGCCTGAATCGTTACACATTTGTAACTCGTCATTAGACTTGCATGTGTGGTTTCTGACACTGTGTGGCACACTGCATCGGAAAAACTCAGAGGCTGTGCTAAAACAGTAATGCAGCAGTATCTGTTTTATAATGTCATACGGCGCCATTAACCGCACAAGCAAGACTGTTTCAGATCAAGCCTCCTTTACATGTTAGCTAGATTAGCCTTGTAACTCCAAAACTAAATAAGACTCCAAACATGACTTGGCTGAGGCTGAGGAGGAAAAAGAGGGATATAGATTTGGTTTGTCTTTTCTTTAAGCACATGTCCATGAATATGCAAGAGAGCCATGCTCATACATGCATATGCACACACCCAAACGCACCACATAAATGGGTGTTTTTTGACACCCTATTGAGCGAAAGCCAAAGAAAACTTCCTCCTCTGAAGGACGAATCCTTGGTGGATGGATTGGTTTAACGATGAACGTCCTAAAAAAATAGCTCGCAGGACCAAAGGGCTAGTTTCCCAGTGACTAATTCTCAGTTGTATCGATCATTAGAAGCACATTAAGTTCTTATTGAATTCATTTATTCTTATTGTTTGGGCCTGCTTGGGGGTGACAGGAGGACTGGGAATTCCCTAATATGTACTCAAATAAGAGCTTCTGTTGCAGTGACAATTCACTTAAATACAAAGTTATTAATAGAAAATGTATGAATAAATGAGGTTACTAAAGTAGGAGTGAAGAAAACTGTGAACTGTGAAGGCCCAACCAATATATTTGTTGGCTGAGGTTGTTGGTTGATGTTGATGACCCAGCATTGACTGATTGGCCTCACTGAACTTGTGCATACAAATATTGTTTTCATACTGACTTGACACTAAATGCCAAGATTGGCCTATTTCACAGCTCTTGCACCTAAAGAGGGCTAGTAAGCAATCTAGTGCAGCAATAGAGCTTAAAAGCAACACCTCAGCTCAGTAAAATGCACATGAATATGTCCTGTTTTAGAAAACCAGAGTATTATTTAGTCAGTTGTTTTGTATTTTGCAGCACAGACTTGAATGTTCTTTTTAGTCTTCCTAGGTTAAAGGAGGAATCTCTTGAAATTTGGCATAATGATAACAATTTAATTGTAAACAAAGCAAGTCAGAGAGAAGTTTGGTGTAAAATCAGGAATCGCTCGCAGTAGTAATTCTCTGAAGAGTTATATGCCCTATAAAGCACCCTTATAGAAAGTTATTTCATTCATTTCCCAAGCTGCTTTTCCTGCTGCATTGCAGGCATTAGTAGTGGGGTGGTCTGGTCGTTGGTTGGGGTGGGGAGAGTGGGAGCAATAGCCATTTCCAGCATTCATTGGGCAGAAGGCAGGAAACGCCCTGGACAGCCCAATTCATCACCATCGCCAGTCGTAACTTATTAAACTGCAAAGTTTTTTGGCTAAAGCATATATTCTAGAATCCACTGATGGTGGACAAGCATATCGTGGCTGTCCAATGAAAAACAGGTATCTTCAAAATAGTAACTTTACAGGAGAGAACAAAAACCGTCTTAACTTTCAATGCAAGTCAAGGGAACCAGATTTTTTCGTGAGTAATTTTGAAACGTTTCTATCTGTCTTTTCATCAAGAAATTTTAACACCATGTAAACGGTAGCTGTCGCGTTCAAATGATGCAGAAAAATGAAAATCAACAAAAATGGAGATGTTTTTCATTGGACAGCAACGATAGGCCAGATACACTGTTCGTTTTGGCTTTATGTATACTGTAGACATCACAACCCCTGGTTCTGTTGATACCACTTTAAAGGAGTTCTCTACAGTGAACTGTTTCACATCAACCCATTCTGTATGTCTGTGTTTACATCTCAGCCTTTGAAGTGTTACAAAGTTTATAAAAACATAATGGAATTCCCGTTTCAAGTCAACCTTGTTTAACTATGTCTCACCAGCCCCGCCCGAACGGGTAAATCTGAAATGTGGACGGCCTTACTGTGAAGAGAACTGATGAAAAGAAAGAGAAATTGGAGTGAATTTACCGAAACTGACCAAACTACTGAGACTGCTGGGAAACCTCATCCAAAGCCCTACAGTATTCGTATTATTTCAGACTCGTTGAGTCATATTAAACAGTTCGCCACTCATGGAGTCTGTTTAATTCCAGGATTTGAAACAGGTATCGGCCCAAAACGTTCACATCAGTCGGGCTCTATTGGGAACTGGTCTCGGACCAGTGAAAGATGTATGGATACTTTCCGTGTTCTCCCTCGCGGTGCGGGGTTGTGGTGCAGTGACTGCTGTGTCTCATTAATACAGCATGAAATTGGAAATGTGAATTCCCCTGAGGCGCCCAGGCCCTGCTCGCTCATGCAGGAGGGGAAGTGCAGTTTGGGGGAGACAGGATAGAGGACACTGGAGACAAGAGAGAGGGAAACGAGGATAGAGAACGAGAGATTCAGAAACACAGAGAGAGAGAGCCCAAGAGAGAGAGAGAGAAGGAGGGAGAAAAGAGAGAGCGGAATGTCAGGGCATGTTACTCAGGCAGGAATAAAAAGTATATTTGCATTGCTAAATGCAAATGCCAGACGCTGAAGGCTCATGAACAGGATTTTCTTTTCTTTTGTGGAGAAGAGAAAGCATATCAGGACAAAACAGGGGGAAAAGCTGTATTTACCAAAACACGACAACAGAACTTTGTTCTATCTGTTTGAATGAGCTGCTGTTTAGCATATAGCAGTATATCTCTGCCCGTTCACATTTACTAGTTACTAGCAGTGTTTCAGGCCGGGCTGCCTTTTCAGTGAGTTTGTTTGTTTATATGTGCAGTTAATAATCCAATCAGAAGTCATCAGTTGTCTGATATTTCGAATTGTCATGTTAACACAGCGTAGTCTTAGATTGGGTTGAGGCCCAGAAATCTGGGTTCTAGCTCAGTAATCAGGTTTCTCAGTGTATGTATTAGTCAGATTTAGTCAGGATTTCTCAGTCCGCGCATGAACGAAACGAGACCGCTGTTGTAGAGATAAGCATGCAGGCTTCAACTCCCCGGCCACATTTGGAGCGTCACTGAAACCAACTACATGCTTAATGGAAAGAAAGATTTAATGTTCTTTATCTTCTATATAATGTATATCCATATTTTACGTTGCTAATGTCACGTCTTGTTCATCATCGATGTCAAAAGTATTCACATTCATTACTCAGTTATAAGTATAGATACTAGGGTTTAAAAATACTTCTGTAAGTTAGTCAACTCAAGCTTTTTACTCCAGTAAAAGTGTAAAAGTACTGCTTTCAGAACTAACTAAAGTATAAAAGTAAAAGTAATGTAAGGAAAAAAGATGCCATTAAGGAAAAAAGCTTAGGCCGCACCACAGGGGTCTATAGTGCACTAGCCCACCTCCCCAAAAACCCCATTCTTCTAGAAGCCATAATGAATATAATGTTATGTTAAGAAGTTAATGTTGATAAATTTGGGATGCGGTAGGCTTCCTGTTTCAGCCGCATTTACCCCCTTTAAAAATGAATGTAGTTTAGTACAATTTAAATATATTAAAGAAGCATATCTGTGTACTACTGAACATTAACATGTGTTTCATGGAACAGAAGATATGATGACTAGTCTATAGGTATTATAATGGTGCAAAAGTTAAACTTCAAAAGCATGTAATCAATAATCTTTACTGGAATGTAAATGTACATGAATGAGGAGTAGAAAGTACAGATAATGGAGTGTAAATGTAAGGAGTAGAAAGTACTGATAATGGAGTGTAAATGTAAGGAGTAGAAAGTACTGATAATGGAGAGTAAATGTAAGGAGTAGAAGGTACTGATAATGGAGTGTAAATGTAAGGAGTAGAAAGTACTGATAATGGAGTGTAAATGTAAGGAGTAGAAAGTACTGATAATGGAGTGTAAATGTAAGGAGTAGAAAGTACTGATAATGGAAACTAAATGTAAGGAGTAGAAGTAAAAAAGTCAGCTGAAAAAATAATTACTCCAGTAAAGTATTAATAACCAAAGTTTCTAGTAAAGTAAGGTAATGAGGTATTTGTACTTTGTTATTTGACACCTCTGCAAAGCACACTCATATAGACCTGGACCAAATCAGATTTTATGCAGTTAACAAACACATTTAAACACACTGAACAAGATACAGGTTCATTTATTACATACAGATGTATGCAAATCGTTTCGGCACCCCCGGCCAAATTTCTTTAGAATCTTAAACTCAAAGCAAATAAATAGAAAATGTGCAATAACATCCGCAGACTATGCCAGATTTAGATGTGCGGATATATTTTCTCTTAAAAAAATCAGCAAGACACGAGCATAACAAGTGAAGCTCAGGTGAAAAGACAAATAGGAGGAAAGAATGTGGTCCCTCTAATGCAGTCCTGTCTCTCCTCTCTCCTGTTTCTTCACAGTGCCTGGAGCCATGCAAGGAATCCTGGGAACTGAAGGACGGACCTTGTCGAGAGCTGTGCGAGGTATCAGCCGCAATGTTCCTCACACTTGTTTCTGGGATGCTCCTAGGAAGCAGCCGGAAAAATAGCTATTTTATTTAAAACAGCTCAGTCCAGGGTTCTCTATCTAAATCCTGCTGATCATCGGTTGTCCATTTGGAAAGACTTCTCTACCGCATCAGTCTTTTCCCACTGTCAGGAAGACAATAAGCCAAAATGGACTTCCTTAATTAGATTGCAGCTCTGTTTTGGCAGAATTCAATTTGACCTTGATTCTTTGCTTGCAAATCCTGTAATTGTTATAAATTGAGTGGTTTTGTTTTTTTTGTACTAATCTGAAATGATTTTTGGCAAAGCTGTATTTTCTCCTTTCCTGTTACATGATTCATAAAGTATCAAGAACAATGGGTGTATTTTTAAACAACGTCTCCACATTCATATGCATGCCAAGTCCTTAGAACCTCCATCCATCTTAAAAGTTGGCATATTTCATTAATAACACGTGTACAAATAATGTCATATGTCAAAGATATAATAAGACACTACATGTATGTGTGCTTAGAAAAGTATATGAACACCCATCCTAATTGAGTAATTGAGTGTTTCAGCCACACCCATTGCTGTATTGCTTGCATAGACAAACACAGGCAGTAGAATAGGTCACACTGAAGAGCTGCTAAATCTGCCCTGGGCAACTGTACCTGTAGTTATTATTTGTGAAATGTTTGTATCTATGAGCAACTACAGCTCAGGAGCTTCATGAACTGGGTTTCCATAGCCAAGCAACAAATGGAACGTCTAAGATCATAATGTGCAACGCCAAATGTCAACTGCAGTGAAGTAAAGACCACTGGAGTCAGTGGAAACATGCTCTCTGGAGTGGTGAATCAGTCCTCACTATCTGTCAGTCTGATAGATGAATCAGGGTTTGGCTGATTCCAGGACATTACCTACTGGACTATAGAGTGCCAACAGTAAAGTTTGGTGAGGGAGGGATAACAGTCTGGGACTGTTTCTCAGGGTTTGGGCTCAGCTCCTCAGTTTCAACAAAGAATGAAACACCAAAAAAAGATATTTTAGACATATGCATCTGACTTCATAGTGACTGCTTTGGCAAGACCCTCTCCTGTTCCAGCATGACTGTGCCCCTGTGGATGCTGGCTTGAGAAACCCGGGTTCTGTGAAGAACTCCGGGGACCTTCACAGAACCCTGACCTCAACCTCAATAAACACCTATTAGATGAATATGAGCATCCATGAATTTTTAACCCTTGGGTGGATTCCATGCTCATGTACATGTCCAGTATGGGGGTCCACATAATTTTGGTCAAATGGTGTAACTTGTGAAAAACTCAACCAATTATGCTATTATGGCTAACTACAAATAGATGTTAGTAGTCAACAATTAGCATGACGCTCATTAACATGAATAAAAATGGTTGTTCCATTGGACGGTTGCTGTTGGGAACCAAATCTGGTTCTTTTGTTGGCGTCACTCTAAAAAATTATTACAAATGAAGGTGTTGGTATTTACAACATTGCCAAAATCAAACACCTTTACAGTTATTTATCACTGTCCATTCATATATAGTTAGGTACCTACATATTTGGACATTACCAAAGGTATTTCTATTTTAGCTGTCCAGCATATCCAAGTTAAACTTAAATAATTAAATTTAATGATTATGATTATTATTATTTCACAATATAAACTTAATTAAATGAAGAATATGAACTCAAAGTGTAGACTGTAAGTGATAATTTTGGGGTATTGACAACAAAATCAGGTGAACACTGTAGGGAGTACTACCATTTTTATACATTGCCGCCTTTCTTAGGGGCTCAGAACTAATAAGGATGTATTTTTTAATGAAGCTGTCTGTTGCAAATTCTTTACACTCAATGACTGCCTGAAGTCTGGAACACAGACATCACTAGACGACGGGTTTCTCCCCTGTTGATGCTCTGTCAGACCTTTTCTGCAGCTGTCTTCAGTTCCTTGTTGTTTTATTGTGCATTTAATCTCCAGTTTTGCCTGCAAGTGAAGTGAAGTGCATGCTTAACTGGACTAAAGCCAGGTGATTGACATGTTGTTGCAAAACGTTCCTCTTCTCTTCACCTTACAAAAGTCTTGGGCTGCTTTCACAGTATTCTTCAGAGTTGAATACACTATGAAGAGCTGACAGAATCTAAACAACTAATAATATCACAATATACACTTCATAATCCACCCTACTGTTTTAGTCAGTAATCACATCATCAGTATATACAAGGAAGCCGTTCCACCAGCAGCAATACACGTCCATGCCATAACAGTGCCTCCAAACAAGGCGGGTCTAGGTCATGAGCAGTTCCTTCCTTTCTCCATACTCCACTCTTCCCATCATTCTGGTACAAGCTGATCTTTGTCTCTTCTGTTAGAAGATGTTGTTCCAGAGCGTTTTAGATGTTTTTTGGCAAACTCTGATTTGGTCACCCTGATTTTGGTTTACATCTTGTGGTAAGCCCGCTGTATTTACTCTGGTTGTTACGTCCCTGGATTGTTGACTTTAACACAGATAGGCCAAACCCCTGGAAGGTGTTCTTGATTTGGCCAACAGTGAAGGGAGTTTCTTAACCAGGGAAAGAATTCTTCTGTCACCCACCACAGTTGTTTTCCATTTTCTTCTGGACCTTTGCATCTCTGAGCTGACCAGTGCGTTATTTCCTGTGAAGGACTTGCCAGATAGTTGGGTGGGCACACCTAATGTTGTTTTTTTTTTTTTTACTATCTCTCTAATGAGTTTGTTTTGATTCCTTGTACTTGCTTAGCTATTTGGACTTCATATCTAGAGTCTATAGCAACAGATTCCAAATGCAAATGTCATGCTTGGAATCATCTCTAGACCTTCTATCTGCTCACTAATGAATAAAATAATGAGGGAGGAACTTATACACGGCCCTGAAACAACTAAGCAGCCATCTGTCAAATTATTTTTGAGCCTCTCAACGTGGGAGCAATGTTTTCAAATGGTTATAATTCTTACACCGTTCACCCAATTTGGATGCATGTATCTCATAAAAATCTCCAAGTTAATTATTTCATTTCCAAAACACCGTGCTAGCTAAAATATCAGCTTCCCAATATGTTTGAATCTAACTGTAGTTTACTTCTTGCTGTGACTTCAACCTGAGGAACATATACAAGCACTGCTTTTGAAACCATTGAAGCCTAAAAGAGAATTCCATGTTTTTTTTAATTATTATTTTCTGCATAATTACTGAGATGCAAGTCATTCAGAGTGAATTAAGTGTGAAGTGCATTATATAGAAACTTCCCAGCTCTGCGTTAATTACAGTGGTGATGATGGGAACCAGGGGCCACCATGTCTAGAATGCAAGGATTGTATTTACTATCCCAAGTGACCCCTCCTGCTAAATCCTATTTGCATCCACAGCACGCGTTTCCGAAGCGCCACGGCGAGTGTGTCACGAGCTGCGAATTCCTGCGCTCGGTCATGGTGGTGAAGCAGGGCGAGTGTCCAGCCCCAGAGCGGGCCACTGGTTTCGCTGCCGCCTGCGTGGAGGGCTGCGAGGAAGATGGAGAATGCTCGGCCCATAAAAAGTGCTGCCCCAACGGCTGTGGACACACCTGCCAGCCGCCCAGGAACCTGTACAGAGGTATGACACAGTGCAACACAATGCACAGAACACATAACACAGCACAGTAAACTCCCAAAGCATTGGCCCAACATTATACATTGTGCTTGCCAGGTGCTCCTCTCAAGCCCAGAAAGGAGCTAGTGTTTGAGGAGCTTCCGTCAGGCGTGTTGGAGGTGCGCTGGTCCTCCAAGTTCAACGTGTCGGCCGAGCCCGTTCTGAACGTGCTGCAGAGAAGGTGGAACTACGGCATTCACCCCAGCGAAGATGGAGCGACCGAGTGGCAAGTGGTGGCACAGGTATATACAGATGTGGGGGGATGATAAACAAAGTAGATGATGCAGATAATTGTAATAGGAGAGAGAACGCTTTGGTATTCATTTAATATCCAGAATGTCTTTAAGGCAGGTTACCTAACAAAAATGACCGTCAGTGTAATTGCAAAAAACGTGGTTAAAAAAACTTTGAAGCTCCAGAGAGAACCTAAACCATGTTTTCTGAAACTAGGTTAATCTTGCTCTTATGGCGGTGTATTATACAGGCTAGAATTTCAAACTATTTGCTACTTGTGTTTACACACAGCGGAAATTGAGCTCCGTATTCACAAGTGATTGCACACACTGGGAAGCAGTGAGCTCACAACCATATCCACAATGCCTGGGGAGCAGTTGGGGGTTGGGTGCCTTGCTCAAGGGCACTTGAGTCATGTCCTGTTTGTCCAGGGGATCAAACCGGCAACCTTCTGGTCACAAGACCGGCTCCCTAACCTCCAACCTATGACTGCCCACGTATACAAGTACAAGGAATTACATTGTCCAATAGATGACACATTTCTCCCCTTACGAAGTAAACTGGGTGGGTGCCCATCTAGTGTAGTACTTATGCTAACACTGCATAGACCAATAGCAAGGTTGATGTAGTTTGTCCCCAAGTAATGAAGTACAAATACTTTGTTACTCTACTTAAGTATAAATTTAGGTTATTTATACTTTACTGGAGTAATTATTTTTCAGCTGACTTTTTACTCCTACTCCTTACATTTACACTCCATTATCAGTACTTTCTACTCCTTTCATTTTAAAAATAGTCTTGTTACTCCTATTTCATTTCAGCTTGTTTTCATTCATGTACTTTTACATCCCAGTAAAGGTTATTGATAACATGTCTTTGATGTTTGACTTTGTGCTCCATTACAATACTTATAGACAACTAGTCATCATATCTTCCGCTCCATGAAACACATGTTAATGTTCAGTAGTACACAGATATGCTTCTTTAATATATTTACATTGTACTAAACTACATTCATTATTAGAGTCATTATGGCTTTTAGGAGAATGGCGTTTCTGGGGAGGTGGGCTAGTGCACTATAGACCCCTGTGGTGCGGCACTATAGTGCACTTTTGTCCTTAATGGAATTTTTTTCTTACATTACTTTTACTTTTATACTTTAAGTAGTTTAGAAAGCAGTACTTTTACACTTTCACTGGAGTAAAAAGCTTGAGTTGATACTTCAACTTGTACAGAAGTATTTTTAAACCCTAGTGTTTATATTTCTTCTACCTGATTAATGAATGTGAATCCTTTTAACACCTTTGGTCCTCTTCAACACAGCTTTAATAAAGCTGTACTTTTCGTACGCCCAAGTCAGAGAAACTCATCAAGCGAGAGCTAACAGCCAAGCCAAGCCAAGTTAACCTAAAAATCATAACATCGCTGTCCAAAGTAAAACATCTTTCTCCATTTTTTTCTTACATTGAAAGTACACTCTGGTTTTGGCCTCTTCTGTAAAGTTGCCATTTTGGAGATGCATGTTTTTCTGGGGACAGCGATGATATATGAGCTATAATGCCGGTTCATCTGTCTGCCTGACATCCATCTGTTTATTACAGGGCTGTACTTTGAATAACTCTGATTCTGAGTATGCGTAAGAGTTCATGAACAGACACCTTTTTAAAGACGACAAAGAGAGTAAACACTGACTGAAATAAGTGCAGAGCTGTGGAGCAGAGATAGAACAAAATGCACCACTGACCTACAAAAGCTGTAGGTTTTCATTCCAGCTAAGCAGGAGTAACATCACCAGCTGAAGAACTATTTAGGCTTGTTCTCTGTAGAAGTTGTATTAACTTATCTTTACTCAGTAAACCAACCAAAGAGTTCAATTGGACTGTTAAAACTTTTCCACATGGATGGGAAAAGCAATTGCAATTTAAGCAATTGTTTGTCAGGTTTTTTTTTTTCATTTATAGTTTGACTGGATGGTGATACTCATACTATCATACATAGTATCAAATATTTCTTTGAAGCTAAAAGTACGCTTTGTTGTGTAGTATTTAGTATTGAAACTAAACTGTGTACGTTTAGCTCAGATAATAGATAATAATCAAAGCTCTTTCTATTAGGGATGCACCGATACCACTTTTTCCTTATCGATACCAATACCGATACCAGCTTTTCAGGTATCTGCCCATACCGAGTACCGATACCGATACCATCTTTGACTTAAATGCTCGATATATGGCTATAAATCCTGATATTTACAGTGTTCCACTTTTTATATGTTGTATTTTTTATGTCTTATCCTGAATAAGATATAATAACCTTGAAAGAACAACATTTACTGGTTAAGTAACTGCACATTAAAAAGTTTCAGAGCTATGAAAAAATTAAAATTGCCACTATGCAGAAACACATCTTGGTAAGCTTCGATATTGTATGTTTGTGCCAGTATCGACGGTGATACCAATACCGTATTGGTATCGATGCAACACTACTTTCTATATAAATGTTCTAAATTCATCTCTAATAATGTCTTTAATATATGTAAATAATAATAATAAGGATCTTGAGTATGAAAAAGTTAGAGATACTATAGAATAATGTTTAAAAGCGCACTGAGCTTCAAATAACTGGCTTTATTAATAGGACAAGTAATTCCAATCGTCGGAAACTAAATGTATGTATCGGGACTGTCTGATACTAAATCCTCTATTTCTGATTGGCTGCTGTAGACGTCCGAGGAGCGTGTGTGGCTGTCTGATCTTCGACCAGGCCGCTGGTATCAGTTCAGAGTGGCCGCGGTCAATGTGCACGGCACCAGAGGATACACCACGCCCAGCAGACACTTCCGATCATCCAAAGGTCAGAGAGCCTCCGAGTTAGAGAACATTCAACATGACATGACTGATTTAAATGACTGCATGTTTAGAAAAGCATGATGTCGTTTTATTTTCTTTATCTCTCACATGTGATTATTTCTCCTAAGTGGTGATGCTTTATTATGATTTGAATTTAATTAAGTCACTGCTGTGCGCTATACTGTGGGAAGTTTGCCGCCCACGTTCTGGCGACTGTTTCTTGACTTTGAATTAAAAAATGTGATTGTTTGAATCTGTCAGTATATAACAGAGAGAGAAAAATGTATTTATTATATATATATATATATATATATATATATATATATATATATATATATATATATATATATATAATTATTAAGTATGTCTACTAGCGGTACAGCAATACATGAGGTCAGGTTCCATTTAATTTTTGATTTTGAGGTTAGAAAGACTAAAGAGTGAGTATTAAATTTGGTCGTATTGTATAAAGTGTTTATTTTTCAGTACTATGTTAACAGTGACTTGATTAGTAATTAAAGAAACTTTTATTTAAATACTGATGTGTAATAGTATGTTACTTCTGACTGAGTAAAAGATAAACATATAAACATAAGAGTTTTATTAGCTTTTAATATACACTTTATTAATAAAACTAATAGAACATTTGGTAACACTCGAATAGTTTACTGTGAATGCCAATTCACCTTTTTTCCTGATCCTAATCCTAATTTAAACTTTAACCCTAAATTTAAACGGCACACTGATCCTAAACTAACCCTGGAATCAATACTACCTGACTCTAAAACCGCTAGGAGACCAATGAGTTACAGCAGGAAGTCTGAGTCTCTACGAGAGGCTATACAATTAAACTTAATCTGAATATTTTTATTTATATATTTTATATCTCTCTCTCCCTTCTTCTCTTCTTCTCTCCTGCCGTTTCTCCTTCCTTCCCCCTCTATCTCCCCTTTCTCTCTCCCTCCTTCCTTTCCTCCCTCTCTCCCTGCTTCACTTCTCCCTTCCTCCCCTCTCTTTCTCACTCCTCCCTCTCTCCCTTTCTTACTCCTCCCTCTCCCTCTTTCTCTCTCCCTACTTCACTTCTTCCTTCCTTCCTTCCTTCCCTTTCTCACTCCTCCCTCTCTCTCTCTCTCTCTGTCTCTCTCCCTCTTACTCTCCCTCCTTCTCTTCTTCTCTCCTGCCATTTCTCCTTCCTTTCTCCCCTTTCTCTCTCTCTTTCTCTCCTTCCTTCCTTCCTTCCTTCTCTCTCTCTCTCTCTCTCTCTCTCTCTCTTTTTAAAATCTAATCAATATTTCTCCTATTCAGATCCGTCCCCACCTCTGGCCCCCTCTGATGTCCAGGTCACTCACATGACCTTTGGTTCAGACCGGTCAGTGTCTGTTCATGTAAATTGGGAAGCTCCAGCAGACCTGGACATCCCAGTACATCATTACAAACTATCCTGGAGCTGGACGGTCAGTGGAGGAGAGCTGACCACTCCTCCAAAACTCAAGAGGAGGAAGACCATCAACGGGGTGAGTGTTGACCTGTCTCTTTTTTCTCTCTTTCCATTCTTTGATTCTTACTTCCTTTCTTTCCCTTCCATTCTCTCTTCCGCGCTCTCTCTTGCCTTTCTTTCTTTCTTTCTTTTTCTTTCTTTCCTTCTTTCCTTCTTTCTTTCTTTCTTTCTTTCTTTCTCTCTCATGTTTTTTCTTCTTTCCTTTTATTCTCTTATCTCTCTCTCTCTCTCTCTCTCTCTCTCTCTCTCTCCTCCCCTCCCCCGCCCCCAGGCTGCTCTAATTCCTCAAACTTCCCGCAAAAGCCGAAACTGTGCAGCTCCGTTTTTTCTTTTTCATTCAGCAAGCCGCAACAAATTAAGTATCCCGGCGCAAACGGTGCAAGATAAACAACTCGCGGGAGCTCCTTTGATCACACAAAGCCTTCAATCGGAGCTCTTCAGACAGACAGTGAAGCAGGGTGGTATTGCATTGCATCACCGCTGCTGGCAAAAGGCAGCGTTGCTCTGCGCCGTCCGACAAACAGCCAAAAACAGCATATCAGCTCTCGTTTCGTTAGAGAAAAGGAAATCTCTTAATAACAACGAAATTGTTTTTCTTTGAGTGAGATCATTTTCAAGAAGTTTATTTTTTTCCCTCTCCCCCGAGCGATTTCAGGGGTGGCGGCGGCTCTGTTTATGTTTTATCTACATGCTACGTTTTTTTCAAAAGGCTGGAGGGCGAGTTTTGTGGACATTTTCTCGTAAAGCCACATTTTTTGAACAACCGCTGGATGAGACACATCAAACCCTCGCTTTAATATAAAACCTCTAGCGCTGTATTTGAAGCTGTTACAAAAGGAAAATAATGGAAATTGTTTGTTAATCCAGGCCATACCGAAAAAATTTAATTACATCATGAACTGTATTTACATACATGACATGTATTGTTTTGGTTCATGGGCTGGGTGATGAAATAAAACTAGTCACATCATTGATTAAATCTTCTCTGTACCCTTTGAACGCCATCAGATGCTTATTAGAGAGTTTATATTGTTTTAACATAAACTACACTAAATGAAGGTGAAGCTGATAACCCTTTACACTCTATGAAATTATTTACAAACCCATAGTTCAACTCACTTTCATTGGTTAAGCCAGTGATGCACTATACCACCACTGCTCTCTCGATGCTGTAGACTGGGTACTGGATTCTTTACCTGGGTAACCTCCCTGTACTATACCAGTTGAGACCTTGGGCAAGACTTCTAACACTATTTTCACCTACCTGTGTAAATGTAATCAACTGCAAGTGGCACTCTTCTGCCAAATGCCGTGAAATGTATATGTATTACAGCTCGTCATTGTAGTCTATGTAGTTAGTGAACCCATAGGATGTAATACACTTGTGGTTTTAAGGGTGTAATTAAAACTTCAAAAGTATCCAGACTGCGTTGTTAAAGGTAAAGGAGGATGTTCAATTTTACCCAAATAAATAAATAAACAAATACATACATACATACATAAGGACAATTCAGTTTTCTGTGTTAATTAATGTACTGCTGTCTAATATATCTGAAATTATAAATGTTTGTGTTTCCAAACTTTTGGCCCATAGTGTAAATATTCTACTATGTGATAAACATGCCCATTCTCTTACAGCGTTTTTGCAGTAGTCTTAAAATGAGATTAAGTGCTGTGGACGAATGTTTGGGAGTAGACTGTTTATTTATGTATTTATTGATTGATTGATTTTGTGGTTAGCTGGTAAATGCAGAAGGAAAGTAAATAGCTTATGAGTAACAGTTTAAACAGCCTATGCCAGTCAACCTCATAACTGTAGTAACAAGTTTTGCCAGCAGAAATGATTTATCAAATGAAGCAGCTGGGAACTAAAAGCCACAGTTAGCAAGCTACACGCTAGGCTATCCAAATACTCCACCTCTGTTTGGCTTCCTTTGTCAGACTGAAAGGGTAACAGTGTGTCCCTGGTGTTGATTTTGTGTTAGATAAACATAGAATCACTGTTTAATTCATGATTTGTGTTTCATTTACAGTGCTAGCTTGGTTGCAATTGTTAATTAATTAGCTAGCTGTCAGAATTAGTTCCCTGTGTATTTGTGTAGAGCATGCTGGGTATTGTAGTGAGAAAAACCTGTTTAATGAAAACTCAGTCTAAAGTTGTCAGAGCTAGGGAACACTGCATAACCCAATAAATAACATAATGAACTCTGGGTTTAGGCCTGAACGCTCTTTAAACAGGTTTAATGAATATGGTATATATGGCATGTAACCAAAGACAGCCACTGGTGAATGCACAGCAAGTACCTAAGCAATGAGACCAACCCTTCAGTGCTGTGGCAAATAATAATAAATAATACATTTTATTTATATAGCGCTTTTCAAGAAACTCAAAGATGCTTTACAAACAACTTTACAAACAAACAGTACAAGATACAGTCATATAAAATATATAATAAATATAAATGATAATGAAAAAAAATAAAAAAGTGGGGATGGGAGCAAGTAGCAGAAGGGCATACACAAACAGAAAGAAATGAAAAAAAATTCTTACCCGCTGTTTTTATTTATGTGTACAGGACTCTAATTCTGCTGAACTGGAGGGACTGAGGGAGAATAGAAGCTACACACTGGAGCTGCAGGCCGTATCCTACTGGGGCCAGCTCCCTCTGAAAAGCTCCAAGGCCGCCCTGCGCTTTTCAACACAGCGGACAGAGACGCGTACGCACCTTATTCACTTTCCTCTCAAAGACATGTTTCACCCAATCTGTGCTTTAATAGCTCACCATGCACAAACACAGTAGTTGCCATACAGCGTAATGGAATACACAGCTGAACACATCAAGTTTATTATTGTGAAGGAAAGGAATTTGTTTTTCCACATTTTTTCCACACTTTTATTTCTCGTAATCTTGTTTTACATCATACTGTTTTAATGTGCCTTGCATATTTGGTGGCTTGGGGTTGTATTCACTTTCATGCCAATGATGTCGTTTTGTTTTTTTCCCTCACGTTTGGCTTCGTTTCAGAACCCACAGTCAGTTCTGCGCCTCCGAAATCTCAGTCGGACATCCTGGACGTGGGCACGCCGTTCTACCAGGACGGACAGCTCCAGGTTCGCGTTTACTGGAAGAAGCGAGGTATGAGGGAATTGAAGGGAACGGATGGATCCTGTCTTTCATCGTGTCAGGGGATATGGGGGAAAACCCTGAGCTGTTTTGAACTGCAGTGAAAAGGACCCTACCTCAAAGCGCAGATCTGTCTTTGCCTAAACAAAGCACTAAACATAGTTAAGGATCAGGATTATGGGTAATTAAAAGAAGAACAATGGCTTGCTGCCACTTGGCCCATGAAACTGTACTCAAATCAGTGTGGTCTCGATCATGTGCTAACACGCCCGCGCTTATTAAGAAGCTGCGACAGTTGCATTACTCGGCGAATGATCTTAAAGCTTGGAACCATATTCTGCTGCCCTTGAAGATGAATATACTTTGGAGCCCCTGTAAATGGACTGAAGGGAGTCTGGGTTTCGTACTGAAGCGTCCAAGGATAAAGCTCATGAATCATTTTAATATAAGTCCAGAATTGGCCCCGGTTCAAATGCATCCATAATCCTTCTAATGGATGGGGAAGAGATTTGAGAAGACTACTCATGCTCATCTCTGCAGTACATTATGGAGATTGCCTGGGTTTGGGCGCCATCATTCAGCAGACAAAGGACGTAATACGCCGGCTTTTGACTGAATTGCAAAAGAAAAACAAAATGAAGTGGTTTAAAGGAATGAAATCAAGTTAGATTTTCATTTATACAGCGTGGCACAAAGTTAGGAATGGCATCATTCAAGGCTATGAATGAGTTCAGAAAAGCTCATCGGTCAACAGCAGACAGGGCAAAATAATATTAACCAATTGTGTCATTAAATATAATGACACAATTGGTTAATATTATTTTGCCCTGTCTGCTGTTGACCGATGAGCTTTTCTGAACTCATTCATCCCCTCCCGCCTCTTCCTGACCCACCTATCATAGAAAGGAACGCTCAGCATGCTCAGAGACCCTCTGATACTCTTCCTCACTCAGAAATATGAAAATCATTTTTAATATGCTAACTTGCATCCGAGAAGGCTGCTTGCTTTCATGCTGCCTTCCCCTATTATTTAGAGCACAGTCCAAGGAAACTCACGTTCAAGTTTCAAGTTTATTTGTCATTTGGGGTGATGCACAGATAACTCTACAGCAATTATATGTATATAGTAAAAACAGTGCAAACATAACAATAAATAGACAATAATTAATTAAAAAATAAGCTAGAATATATATATATATATATATATATATATATATATATATATATTCTAGCTTATTTCACAGCTACACAGGAAAGACTGGAAAGATGGAAGAATGCATTCTACTAAATATCATCAAACTCTAGAAGCAAGTGTGATGAGAACAGATAAGAAACGACTGGGCGCTTATTATTCCAAACATTCTGAAACTACTTCAAGAAACCAAAGGTCATCACTCTCCTCTGACTTGAACATCACTGGAAATCTAGGGGTAAATCCTAAAGACTACATCCACCCAAGAAGGTTCTGCCCACTCAGCACATTTTGAAATATGCATGTTAGAAGGTCTATAACAAAAGAGCGTGGAGGCGGGGCTTAGTAAGGAGCGAGCAGGGTAACATAACATAAGCGTTAACATCAAAGGCCGCCCCCACTGTTCTGTAATATATGAAGTCATCTCTATTTCAACAACGGAGGCGGAGTTACAGACACAGCACAACTTTAATTTTGAGCACTTGGGGGCGCATTTGCTAGATTTGGAACAGCAAAAATTAATTTATCAGTGAAAATATTTTGGGTTCGAATAATATCTTGTTTTAACAAAATTTTTACAACAAGTATTGTGTGTAAAAATGACTGTAGATTAAAAAAAAATACAGTTTACTTGTATTTTAAAAATACTGTTTATGCTCAAGGAATATTGCAGAACTATAGGCATTTCATAAGGCAAAGTGGGTTAAAATTTCTAAAATAAGAATAGAAAGATTCCTACTATTTGCAAAACAGTGGAAGCTGTACTTTACGAGTACTCACTACATAAAAATGTGCATTATTGTTTGCTAAGAAATAATAATAATTAAAAAAAAATTTAATAGCTTTCTGCATAGGTTAAGTTAATTGTGACTGTACTGCTCAATCCTGGCTCTGTTACTGTTGTAGAACAAGCCTTGTTTAAGTCTATATTGTCACCTGTGTTTGCCATTCATAGTAAGTGACTATACTTTGGTGATTTCTCCTTCCATAGGGTGCATTCTGTCTCATACATTTGTTCTGGATTTGAGCCAGCTGTGTCTAATTTAGCTGCTTCTCAAGGCTAAAGCCGATGCCTGTTTTCTTTTCCAGACCCAAATGCAGGCCGTTACCGTGTGCACTGGTTCCCCGAGTTCTGCTCACATAATGGAAGCAGAATCCAGGAGAAGCTCATCACTCAGGTAGGTTCTCAATTCGTCTCACAGGCCTAAGGCTTGTTACCCTGGCACAAATTCAACTAGAAGACAGATTACCTTAAGAAAGTACCAATTAATCAGAGTGAGCGGACAAGAAACCAAGAGGGAGTTCTTTAAGGAGGTTCTTTTAGGAACACAAAGCAAGAATGTTGACAAGTATTCGTTTAAATTAGAAGACTAGATGCTGTGACAATAAATCCCTGCTTTTTCCAGCTCATAGAAGCTATTTAAAAAAAAGCAGTCAAGTATTGATCAAAATGCTTAGTACTAGTTTTAAAAAAGTCTCAAGCCAGTGAAAAGGATGGGTATCATAGCTGATCAAGGCTTATGTTAGAGTGGTATTGGCTAAACTTTTTTTGTGAATTTAAAAGTTTACAAGCTTGTCATAAATCAGTGTAATAGTTCATGACAGGGGGAATCCTAGTTCTAGACTTGGCTCTTTCTTCTCAGACCCCTAATGTCATTCTTTTCCAAATCCATTCTCAAATGACTCCCAGAACTTATCTGGTTCTGAGTACTTTGCAGCACTCCACTCATTCTGACGTTCCTACAGTACACTTATCCAAGTACAGTCATTGCTGTTGAGGTACATGTGGCTTGAAACAGACATTGGGGAAGGCAATCAGTCTGATTTTTAACATACATATTTAAGGTAACATATGGCACATGCATGCACATGCACAATTATAGTGCCCTAGTGCATCCAGCTGTGGAAGTATTTCTGGTTTTGGATGTCATCGCTGTCCAAAGAAAAAAAAGAATCTCCAAAATAGTATCTCGACAGGACAGAAACTTATTTTGAAGCATATTTTTTCCCATCATGAAAGTGTAACAATGCAAACGGCAGCTGCTGCTTTCAAATAATGTAGAAAAATAAAAATTGACAAAAATGAAGATACAATGTTGGAAATGAACTCCTGCCTCAAATGAAGGAGTTTAAGTATCTCGGGGTCTTGTTCATGAGTGAGGGAAGGATGGAGTGGGAGGTTGACAGGCGGATTGGCGCAGCGTCTGCAGTAATGTGGACTCTGTAGTGGTCTGTCCTGGTAAGGAAAGAGCTAAGCCAAAAGACCAAGCTTTTAATTTACTGGTCAGTCTACGTTCCTACTCTCACCTGTGGTCACGAGCTTTTGGTAGTGATTGAAAGAAAGAGATCGCGGATACAAGCTGCCCAAATTAGTTTTCTCCGTGGGGTGTCGGGTCTCACCCTCGAAGGGAGGGAGGAGGTTCAGAATCAAGCCGCTACTCCTCCACGCCGAGAGGAACCAGCTGAGGTGGTATGGGCATCTGGTTAGGATGCCTCCTGGACGCCTCCCTGTGGAGGTGTTCCGAACATGTCCGACTGGGAAGAGACCCTGTTAAGGACCTAGGGCACACTTGAGGGATTTTATCTCTCGGCTGGCCTGGGAACGCCTCAGTATCGTCTGGAGGAGCTAGAGAAGGTGGCTGGGGAGAGGGAAGTCTGGGTTTCTCTGCTTAGACTGCTACCCCCGCGACCTGGATCCCTGGAAAAGCGTTAGATAATGGATGGATAGATGTATGGAGATAAAATGTTTTTCTTTGGACAGTGACAATATCCTTCTTCAGGGTTCAGCCCCCCTAAACTAGAATTGCCCCTGGTTCACAGAACGTGACACTGTTGGTATAGTACCAGCTTTAATATGATTTATTTGAGCACTGTGCACTCTGTTATCTTTAAAATACAGACATAGAATCAAACTTGGTATCAAGAGGTACATATTTCTGATGATTAGAAGTGTTCGGGTGCTCATAACTTTATTATGTTGTGCTACGTAGGAGAATTTTGCAAGCCTGCCTGGTCTACAGTTCTCCTGCAAGTATAAAGTCATTATCCAGCCTGCGGGATCCAAGGGCCGGGTGCAGGCAGAGAGCACCACCTTCTACACCCCATCCTGTGCTGCCATCCAGGGGAAAAGCCCAAAACCCATCTTCTGCCCTGGAGAACCAGGTTAGTCTCCATACCTACAGACTTTGACCTGTTCACCCAAGTGCTCAATGATTACTGGTTTATCTCTTAATTTTGCTCAGAGGCATCTGACTAGGAAATAACAGACCATACCTGTATAGCATTAAATCACAGATGTGCATCTCATTAACCCTTAGGAGTCCAATGTTATAACTGTCCTTACTTCACTCTTAAGTGGTGCAACCATCTAACTATTGGTCCTCTTGACAATTGACAATGATGCCACAGCCATCCGTGGAAAAGAGTCCCAGGCAACACACTTGGCCTTGGTCTCTCTGGGTGGGCAGAATGGTCTTTCCTCTCCACCATCACTCAGTGTGATGCTAGCCAACATGAGCAAATGTTTACAGATGTAAGAAGATAGGCGGTTTGCATTCTCCTCCAAGTGTGTTTCAGTGAGTTTGCAGTAGCGGGAGTTTAGAAAAATGTTGTGGATGGATTTATGTGGATTTATGGATTTATGATGCAAGGATGCCAGTTTTCTTTTTCCAACCTTGGTAGCAACATGTAATATTGGAGACCTGGGTAACTGGCTGTGACTAAATTGGTGGGGGTTACGATTGATTGAAAATCTGATGTTGCAGTGGGTTAGTAACAAATATTAGTATAAAATGAATGGTGTGTCTTGAAGGGAGATACAATAACAGATTATTAGACTGTATTATTTAAATGAGTTGAACAGAGTTGAACTGTATAACTTGCCAACATATAACTTTGAGTACAATTTCTTCAAGGAACATTAAAAAATTTAATCAGGAGTTTAATCATGACTCCAACACTCACTGTACATCTATGGACGACTGGTCCTCATTCTTCGCAAAGCTTAACCTAAATTTGTCTTAATGAAGTCTTCACTTTACTTTGGCTTGGTAGCATTGTGTGATGGGGCTAGTGTATGAGAATGTGCTACAATTAAATGAAAGTTTGGGGGCGGGGTGGGGGTGGGGGGTGGGGGGTGCTGTATTACAGCTAAATGAGTTCAGTAGAGCGTAATCTGCTTTTGATTGATTCACATCAAGCCAGAGTTCCTCCTAATCCATTTAATTAATCCATGAATATTTCTTTTAGCTGCTGCCCCACCAAAAGTCCTGGCCAGGGCAGAGAACCTTACAGCGGCCTTCTCCGTGCATAAGGGCAACGTGACTGGCTTGTTCTCCTGGGTGGTTGCCATGCCACAATCACCTCAGCAGATCACAGGCTACCAGGTCACCTGGGCGGAGGTCACTGCAGAGAGCCGCAAAAACAACCTGGCAAACAGCCTCATCTCCCAGTCCCAAATCCTGCCTCCGGTGAGCACTGTCACTCTCCACCTTTCAAAGAAAATTATGCATTTATATATTTAATTGTTTGAAAAATATTTATGTGTATAGAACCAATACATTTAGATACTGTTGCACCATTTCTAAGAACCATTTGCCAGCTTTCTTTTTCACAGAGTATATATTAACCCTTTGATGCACAAACTAGGTAAAAAGTGACCCGACTGAGATTTTATTTTTTATTTTTACCTTAGAAATAAATGAATTTTTATCAATTAAGCTTCCATTAATTCCATGAGTTACTTGTTTCTGATAATTACAAAACCTTATTTTATTTTTTAACGTTTTATTATAAAAATATTTTTTGTATCGCTGCCGTTGTAAAACATAACATGGGTCAAAACTGAAAAATTTGATAGGAACTGTTGACATTTGTAAACATTTGCAGCCAGAAACATATTTACAAAACTAATTATGTTCATGAAATAAATAAGTAAGAATTAAAATAATGATTTGTGGTCAAAAACAAGATTTTTAATGAAAACATGAAACATTAATAAAATAATAACCAAATAAACTGATTTCAATAGATATACCAAAGAGATACTCAGTAATACATACAATAACATGGGAAATGAATACAGGAACATTAAGGTCAAGTTTGATCCATGTTGTGCATTAGAAGAGCTTTGCTTAGTTTGTGCATCACATGGTTAAAATGCTTAAAAAATTAAATAAGTTTTGTTTACTAGTGCATGCAGATTGTTCCTTTTGACTAGACCATAAATACATTGTTATTTACCTGTTGTTGGTCATTCGCACATACACTTAAATGGAACCAATGACATCACTCCCTGCATTTCTTTACACGGAATCAGAGAACATACTGTACCTCTAGTTACTAATATGTTTTGTTAAGTGTAAATAATGGAACACATCCTCTATAGAAAACAACCTTTTGCACATTTTTGTGTATTAACATATGTAATTGACATGGCTGGGGCAGAACTTGTGAATTAAATGTTGTAAAAGTTACATACTAAGTGTGTTTCCTGTAAAGGTTCATTTACACAATCATATTTAGTCTTGCTAACTAGACATCTCTTATAAACTGGGTTTTGCCCAAGTCACCATTTGGGTACAACCTCTTTGTGAACCTTAAAACATTGCAAGGTTTATGAAGACTGGTCATTATTCACCCCAGTTCTTTGCCATTTTATTTGTAAAGTTACAACTGTCTTCATGAGGTCTTCACAAGTCTTTACACAATATCCCTTTACACCGAAGGACATGTTTGTTTTAGTTTACTTCTTTAGATTTGCACTGGAGCTACAGGGCTAACAAGTATTGAGTCTATGTCAGTCAAAAACTTAGAAACTATGCACAACAGCCAGGTTCCAGCAGTCAGACCTAGGTCAGAACGAGGTAGCTGGGAATGTTGGCGTTAATCCACATATTCAGTTGGGCACCTTTTATTTGGCCAGATTGCTCCACTGGGCTTGTTTACAGTTTGTTTGATGCAGGCGTACCTACAGTTGTATGCTAAAGTGTGGCTGTCTCTGATACATGCTTCTATTAGTGAATGTTATGGCATTTTATGTTTGAGATATAATTTTTGTACCAATATAGACTCTCTATCTCTTTCTCTCTCAGGAACGAAATATTCTTGTAGTCTCCGGCTTGCAACTGGCATCTCTTTACAGGCTGGAGGTGGGAGTGATGACCACTGGAGGACAGGGTCCAACCACTTCCAGAACCTTCCAGACTCCAGGGCATGCCAGGCCAGTCCTGCACTACAGTAAGCACTCAAACCTTAATGAGCTTTTTTCCAGCTTTAAAATGCCACTGATTTCTATTTCTGTCTGAGGTTGCATAAATAAATAATAAAGTATGTTAAGACACAGCTAATGATGTCTTATTATAAATATGTATATATGATGGTGAGCCTGGGCTTTCATCAAGGTCTTCAGCATCCAGTTTTTCCATTTTCTTTAAAGCACAGCCTTCAAAAGCCATTCAAGGAAAACTCAATGTCAAGTGACTGTGACAAAGAGGCTTTTAATGCTAGTAGAAGTGATGGTCATGGTATTGTGAAAACCAATTAGAAGGTCATGACATGCCATTAAATGTGTGTTGCTGTGTGTATGTGTGTGTAGGAATTCTATAATTCTATATTTTCTATCATAAATGTTTGTAATTTAATTAGTAAGTCATAAAATTAAACAAACTGGTTCACTGTGGAGTTACGTACCAACTTAGTGGCAAAAGAAACCAGGAACTAAAGTCATTTTATATACTATCTAACATGAACAGTGAATCCTACATGCATCTCTCCAGCATAATTGGATTATAGAATATGTTTTAGGCCAAAACATATCTCACGACTATCTTACAACGTCTCAGCCTTCAGCCAACATATTAATATCCACATCATGTAATCATTTTCTGTGAGTGTAAAGGCTGTGTAGATGCCTACTTCCATTAGCACCACTGTAAACAGTTCTAACTCTATATTATAGATATGTTGAACCATTCTGAATAACTTTGTTTACTTTTCAACAATTGAATTAGACATTGTAAAACAAATCGATGGTCAACATGTCGACTAATGCTTGCGGTGTTTCGTTCTCATTTGTAGGACCTAAGGTGAAGAAGCACCACTTGAGGTCAGTCGTAGAGCAGCACTGAAACTCTTACTGAAGTGAACCATCTAGAACCCTAACCCCAGCTCCTCAGGAACCCGAAGAACCGAAAGAACCAAAGAACATTCAGCAGACAAGCTCAGCGTCAGAACCCTCAAACATCTGACTCTGGAAGTGTTGAAAATCTGGAAAGACATTCGCAACAAAGGATATCCTTCCACAAGAGAGTCAGGCTAGGAGGAAAGAAAGAAGAGGGAGGGAGAGTGTAAAATAACAATGATAAACAATAACCTGAGTGAGTTGCTTTGTTGTTGAATGAAAAGAAACCCAACTGCAATACTGTGCAAACGTCGCCATCTCGTTTATTTTATTTCCAGTCAAAAAGTAGAAGTTTCTTACTTTTTAAGAGATATTTCTGAGAAGATCCTTTTCTGAGGAGCTCCACTCTGTCCATCCCTTAGTCTCACACTCCTAGAAAGGAAGTGCGTATATGTGGAAGTGCAGATAGCCAATCAGAATGCAATTGGGTGAATCCCGATACTGTGGCCAGGTTAGCACACTAAAGATATCAAACTCTCTGTCTATGATTGACGGAGCATTCTTCCACTGTGTGAAGATAACTCAACACCATGGGTTCGAAAGGATGTGTAGCGGTCAAAGAAGCCCTAACTAGGAAAATTAAATAAGACGATGTGCAAATCAAATAAAGAAGCTGCTGGTGTTCTCAGAACAGCAGACTGACTGGCATTGTTTGGACTGTGACCTAGAAAATCTAAGATTTCTAAGACTGAATTTTGGAGGTGCATACGTTTTGTTTTTTTTCTTCAGAAACTTGACTTAAGTCGTTCAAGGCAAAGGATGGACACATTAAAAAGTGAATATTTTGATATTATAATCAGCTGTTCTGTGTAATTTTATGTTTAGTGTATCGTCACTGTCCAATGAAAAACTCCAAAATTGCAACTTCACAGGAGAGACCAAAAGCTTGCTTTACTTTTAATGGAAGTCTATGGAACCAGAATTTTGAAATTCCAAGCTGTTTTGGAGCACTTCTATTGGTGCTTTCATCATGAAATTTTCAGACAATGTAAAGGATCATTGGCGTGTTTAAATGATGTAGAAATCTCAAAATCGTACATGGTTTTAATTGGACAGCAACGATATGTTTGCTGAGAAATTAATAATTCATAAATAACGAGTGACTGAATGACCACTTTGACTGGCTATGAGATAAATGGAGGGTGGTCTCTGACTTTTGCACGGTACTGTACGCTTCAATATTCCCTTCCTTTAAATGACACTTAACCCTCAAAGGAAACTGACTGTTAATCTCTACTCTATCCTGTGCTTAAAAAAGAAAGAAAGCAAGAAAAGCGAGGAGAAATTCAGTGTTGCATGTGTTTGCTCCCCCCCCCCCCCCCAACATGAAGTGGACTCGTGAAATGGTTGTCAGCGGTTCTGCATGTGTATCCCCCCCTCCCCTGTGATCTGTGGGCATGCACCTTTTACTCTGTGTCTCCTTACAGCTATGGTCTCCTCCGCAGCAACAAACAATGAACTGCAAACTGCGAGCCGTATTCGGTATATCGATTATCAGCTCTAAATGATATTTGGTTTCAAGTGCAAATCGGATATTGTTTTCTATGTGCTTCTTATGCTGTACAATTATTTGTTGCGATGCTGTCGTGTAATTCCTGTATATACTATGTGTCCTTATTTATTTGTGTATACACTACAACTGTGTACTGCTTGTGTGTGCGTGCATGTGGTGTGTGAGTGTGTGTGTGTGTGAGAGTGTGTGTGTGTGTTTGAGCTGTATATTCTCCTCCCAGAATCCCTCATAAACACATTCATATGGAGATTTTGTGTAAAATAGATTTGTAAATTCCCATGGATTAAAAAAATGTAATGTACATATTTTGTATTATTAAAAGTCCTCACACCCTACTTCTTCTTGTCTGTCATATTCCTCGATTAATTGTGGTTTTATACAATTGTGGCACAAACAATTGTTGGAAATGACAACTCGGTTAAGTTAATATTTACATAATCTCTGTGTGCACGTGTCAGCGTTCATGGAAAATAATTTTCATAACAGAAAAGTCTTGGTGTAACGTTGAGGCAGGCAAACGAGGCACATGCACGTGCAAATGTCTTTTATTATAGTCCATCGTGTGACAAAACAGAGATACAGACTAACTAGACAGACCCACATGACAGACAAATGCAGGGAGCAAACAAGAGTTATAAGAGATCACTGGAAACAAGGAACACCTGGGACAGCGAGGAGACAATGAAACTAGTAAACTAGGAGCAGGTGAGGGGTGTAACAAGAGGACAAAGACAATGAGGAGCACACAACCAAAACAAACATAAGCATATGGATCAATGACAGGAGACAGCAAAAGCAGAAACAGACAGACGACACTTTAAATCTGGCACATTTATAATAGAAGTCAATGGGCCCCTGTGATTAAGACTATATTTAAAAGAATAATCTGTTATTTCCCAGTCTTATTTTTTTTGTCTGCCACATTTCTAGCATATGGTAAATTATCAGGGGTGGTAACTTCCATGCTTAGAGGAAATAACAGAAAAAATGTTCACTCCCTTATAATGGCCCTCAATGGGCAGGTGCTTGCTTAAGGCTGTATTTTAAAGTATAATCTATTATTTTTTTAGTCTTTCTGCCAAATTCCTAGCATATGGTCCATTATCAAGGGTGGTAACTTCCATGCTTAGAATAATAAGAAAAATGTTCACTCCCCTATAATGGACCTCAATGGGCAGGTGCTTGACTGAGGCCAAATTTAAAGGCATAATCAATCATTCTTCAAACTAATCTATATCTGCCACAGCTGTAGTAAACAGTCATTTTTCAAGAACAATAATTTCCCTGAAAAAAAAAACAACAGTTCATGTAAAATGTCCTTATAACGTAAGACAATGGGCAAATTCTTGATTAGTACTTACTACAGTGTTTGTCCATGTAAACATTAAAAATGATAGTGCCTATATTACCACAACCAACAAGCAAACACACCATAATCCCATGTTCAACTATTCACTAAGATACCAGAAAGTAGGGACCGGTCGTCTGTTTCAAAGACAAAAAAACGTCTATAGAATCTTACCAATGTCACTAAACTAATATTCATGTTTGAGCTGTCTATATATTTGAAATACAAATGTAAGCAAACCAGGCCTCCTGTGCAGTCTTTCATTCACTCTCCGACTCTGCTGACTCAAAAATTCAAACTGTGCAGGTGCTGTTCTGTAGTTGTCCAGCACAACGTCTGTGTAACATACAATAATTTTCAACCATTTTTATATATTTTTAGAAAAAAAACACTTACAGTTACAGTCGTCTACAGCTATATTTAAAGGTGCAATATGTAAGACTTTTTGATTAAATATCTGTTTTAAAATATCTTTTTTAAAATAATGCCGTAAGAGGTGATAATTAGTTACTTTTGTGTCCAAGCATCAGGGGCGTAACTAGCCCTTAATGTGTCTCTGACAAGCTGAAAAAATTTTAAAACCATAGAGAGTATATGTTTAAACCTATTATTTTAGGAAAATACAGCAGCCCCCCTCCGCTTGCCTTGCAAAATAGTATGATCCAGCTTTCCTTTCTCAAGGTGTCAGTGTTTTATTTGACTGGTGTCACGTGTCTAGTAAGTTTTGCTAAGCAGTATTTTTGTATTTTATCATTCAGAACAACACATTGCAGTCATTATCAGCCCTCTGACCCTAACCCATATTACTGAACACTCTGATTCTGTTATTGTTAGCTAGGAGTGACTATCTGATGGTTTATTTTAGTTTATCAGGCTAATGCTGCAGGTGGTCTGTTTACTGTTTATAAAGGAGTAAGAGAAGCTGTAGCTGCTGTGCTGTTGGTTAGCTTGTGTGTTATTAAAGCTAAGGTGCTAGAGTAGTGCTGTCTGTATGTGTGTTAGATAATTAATGTTACAGAATGATCAGATATGAAGCGATGATGCTATAACATAACTGTGTGTGTGTGTGTGTGTGTGTGTGTGTGTAGTCAGCCAGTCAGCTTTAGATATTTGATTCTTTTTTGTATTAATTTTTTTTTATTAGTTGTTCTCATATGGGTGCTCAGCACCCCTAAACCTCAAAGCCTACAATCATCCCTGCCAATAGTCCCACTAGTCAGGGTCACGGAAGGGCTGGAGCCAATCCCAGCATCATCGGGCGAAGGCGGGGTACACCATGGACAGGTTGCCAGGCTATCGTATGGCCAACATTCACTCACGCACACATTCTCACCTACAGGCAATGTAGAGTGAGCGATCAACCTAACATGCATGTGTTTAGACTGTGGGAGTACCCAGAGGAAACCCACTCAAGCTTGGGGAGAACATACACACTCCAGCATATGTTATATTATACTTCTTACTGGATTAAAAAAAAATAATAATAAATATATATATATATATATAGATAGATAGATAGATAGATAGATTATACTCGGCTTATCATTTTGTTGCAGTAATGCCATGTGAACAGACTGTTTAATGAAAAAATATAAACAAAACTCGTGTCTATCTTGTCTCCAACCAAAACCACTTGAACACAAATCAAGTTGTACTCCAACCCCCAAAGTCGTAAGTAGGAACTTCCAAGGAGGAGAATCAGTTCAACATGAGGGGATAAAGAAGTAACACTGCCCTGATAGCTGAAGCTCTTGGCAAGTGACTGCAAGAGCACGCTTTCAGTAAGAATCCACATTCGGCAGCAAACAAAAGAAGTGATATAGATGCTCTTACTGAGTGAAGGGAAGCTGTTTGATGCTGAGCTTGCAATGTGCAATGAAGTTGCAATGTATTTTCTGGTGATATGTTGCCCCCTTTGGTTTGGAATGTGAATTTGACAGATTGCATCATCTTGCAAATTTTAAGGACTGTCTGGAGAAGAAAAGGTGAGTGCTACCACGAGTCCTGTGTCCTGCCAACAGTGAAGCATCCTAAGACCATTCCTGTGTGGGGTTTCTTTTCATGAACAATGCTTTTTCCAGCATGATGGAGCGCCATGTCACAAGGCAGAAGTGATAACCAAGTGGCTCAGCGACCAAATTATGAAACTCCCCAGATCTTAATCCCTTTGAAAACCTGTGGTCAGTCCTCAAAAAGAGGATGGACAAACACAAATCCAGAACCTGTGATCAACTCAAAGCATAGTTTAGACAAGAATGAGTTGCCATCATTCAAGATTTTGCCCAGAGGCTAATATACAGCATGGCGACACGAAGATTTGCAGAAGTCTTGAAGAAGAAGGACACTGTATTAAGTCTGTGCTTAAACTGGATGTATTTGTCAATGAAATTAACACACATATGGAATTCTTATAAGTGTACTTCATTATACCATATACACATCTGACAAAAGCTTCTAAAAAACTGAGGCAGCAAACTCTGTGAACACCAAAATTTGTGCCATTCTCAAAACTTTTGGCCATGCCTGTACAGTAGCAAAAACAAGTAAGCAAATCCTTGAAATTACCTAGATTTATACATTGACTACTAGGAAAATGTGGTCTGATTGTTATTTGCCTCACAATTATAGACCAACACAGTCGATATAATAAAACACAAACATTTGTACTTTTCATGCATTTTATTGAACACATTGAGTGCCATCCACAATGCAGGCTAGAAAAATTAAGTAAACCCTTGAATTTATATTTAAACCTGAACTTGAATGTATTGTTGAAGGTACAACAATGGCTTTAAGCCTAAGTGTGGTAAGTAATACGGTTTCCAAAGGAAATGTTTTCATAATCTGTTTTTGTTTTAATACAGAACAAGAACATGGAAAGTTTGGAGGTAGGGAGAGGGAGGCAATACAACTCATTCACTTTAACTGTAATGTAATATGGTACAACTATATTGCCTAATTAAAGGTACCCGAACGGCAATGTAGTACATGTTTTTTGTTTGTTTGTTGGTTTGTTTTTATAAAAGCCACTGAGAAGGTTCTTCATTCCGTTATTGAAGTCCATTAGCTTCTATTAGAAGTGTTTACAGCGACACAGTGAGAGTTATGTTGAAAGAGAGAAAATGGGTTGAAAAATGATGGAGCGTTACCGATGAGGTCTGTAAAATCTATTTGCACACTCCTGGAATCCATAATACACTATAACAGTGCTCTGAATTAACGCACAGAGGTATTACATTCCTTCTCCCAAAGGCAGACTATCTTTCTTAGCCAAGCAGAAATCACATCACCGCTAAAACACAGTGCTATCTGTTCTCTACATAATGATCTCACCTGGGCTAGTGAAGAGTACACAGACGCAGAGGGAGGCTTGCTCTGTTGGAGCAGGTCTTCTTCTGTTTTTCCCAGTTTCTATTTGCAGAGCTGTTCTCTCTCTCTCTTTCTGTGTGTGTGTGTGTGTGTGTGTGTGCGCGTGTGTGTGTGTGCGTGTGTGTGTGCGTGTGCGTGTGCGTGTGCGTGTGCGTGTGCGTGTGTGTGTGGGCAAACAGAGTGGTGGCAAAACTCCTGGGATGTGTGTTTGTGTGTGGTTGCACGAACACATGAGGCTTCAAGAGACAAGCCTAGAGTAGTCGGGCAGGCCTGTGGAATGACTTTCATTAGAATCCTTATCTTTTTGTTGATTGCACACAGTCATATGCACAAGTTTCAATGGTCTAATAAATTTCTCACCTTTAAACCAACTTTTCTATTTATTTGTGGAGTTTAATGTACTGGGGAAAACTCTTAACATATCTGATCAGGCCATACTGTATATTGTTTTATTTATGAATTCTAAAATAATTGTGTATTAAATGTGAAGATGTGTTCTCGCTTCATTTCATCAAGTATGTCACACATACAATGACTTCTTCTTGGTGACAGCCTAAATGTGAGATCTAAACAAACGCCGGTCTGAATTGGCATTCAGTTGCAGAAGAAGTAAACAAACCCTTTGGAATCACCTGGATTTCTGTGTTTATTACTGCATGCTCTGATTGTTGTGTTAGTTACAATTACAGACAAACACAATTTAATTAATAAACACACAAACGTGTACTTTTTTATGTATTTTGGAGCACATAGAGTAACATTCATAGTGCAGGTTAGACAATACAATTAAACCCTGGAATTTAAGCTTGAGGTCTTCAACCGCTGTCCTTAAATTCTTCTTTACAGGGTTTTATACATCTTTGAATTAATTCCCTCTGTGATCGCAAGGTATTGTAGTCCTGAGGTAGCAAAGCAGCCCCAAACCATGATGCTCCCTCCACCATGTTTCACAGTTGGGATGAACATGGTTTTGGTGTTAGTCTACAGTGTCCTTTTAACCTCCAAACATGTGTTGAGCATTTGTGCTAAAACATTCCACCTATATATCATTAGTCCATAGAACAGTTTCTCTCAAGCAATTTGTGAAAATTTTTTTTACTTGCATGTCATTTTACTTTAAGTTATGTTAAAATAAAGTTACGATTAAATAAAGTTATAGCGTCCTGGTCTAACAACACGTTTTGTTGATTTTCTAAGTAAAACGTTTCCTTAAGGTTCCTGGGCACCAGGAGAGGAACACAGCCTCTCCAGAGTTGCAATCCTGATTTCTCTTCATTTGTTAACCGTTTGTCTAACCATGGACTAATGTACATCCATGCTTTTGTAGTATTAGCTTAATGCATCTCCTTAACCATATCTTTTCTAAAGCCTTCTGAAAGGTATTTGCAGTGAGGCACTAACAGGTTTGTCATTAACCAGGATATGTGTGCTGCCTTAATTTATTGGGCAAACCACCCGTAAAACCCAGTCTTCCGACCTCATCTCCTTAATTCAAACACCTTTAGCCAATTAGCTTTTGAAGAAGTCAGTAACACAGAGGGTCACTCACATTTCTAGCCTGCACTGTGGATGCCTCTCAGTGTGCTCAGTAAAAGATATGAAGAATACAACAGTTTGTGTGTTACTGGTTTAGATAGATTGTCTATAATTGTGACTTAGGGCGTTTTCACACCTGCACTAGTTAGTCCGGTTAAAACGGACTCTGGTTTGTTTGCAGTCTTGGTGGGGTTTGTTTTGGCAGGTGTGAAAACAGTCATCGCACTCGGGTGCGGACCACAACAACAGCACCGAGACCCTCGAAAGGAGGTGGTCTCGGTCCGGTTCCAAACGAACTCCGGAGCGGTTCGTTTGTGGTGAGAACATGATTCGACCTCGTTCCGACCCAATATTACGTGTAGCACCTAGCACCAGAGCGAGGACAATGAACTGAGGTCTCTCTTGGACTAGCAGTGAGGGACGTTGTCTACTTGATGTTTGGAGTGAGCTGGGTGTTCTGCAGGTGGACTGTAGTTTGGTATATTATCAGATTATTATTACAGCTATGAATAGATGCTGTCTCTGCCCTGTGATACGCTCTACAAGAAATGTGCAGTAGTTTGGGAAAAGCGGATCTTCTTCCTGTGTTTACTTTCTTGCTCGCACGCCAGATAGTTCTGACCAATCAGAGGAGACAACGTGCTCACGTGGTTTGTTGGGGTGCATTTTGGTGTGTTTCAGTTTTTGCCTTTGTGAAAACAAACTTAACCGAGGAGGAAACACTCAAAGTAAACAAACTCATTAACCGATTCGGACCAGTGAAACGAACTACAGGTGTGAAAACGCCCTTAGATAATAATCGGACCATCATAGATCATAGATATGTATCATCATATAATCAGATCATCATAATCTATCAATGAAAATTGGTTTGTACTGGGAGGAGTTTAGCTTGTACTAGGAGAGGTCTGGTTTGTACTGGGATGAGTTTGGGTTGTACTGGAATGGGTTTGGGTGGTTTGTGTGATCAGATATAATCCAGATACTCAAGGTGTATGAAGTAACCAGGAGGAGACAGTGCCTCGAAATGCTCCGGTTTAAAAAAGGAAAACTTCATAGATTACCAATTTATTGGTAATCAATGCAGAGTCCTATATTCACTTACTTTCATCTTTGTTCTTGCAACAGTATGCTATAAAAAGCTATTACATTTAGAATATTACAGAATGGTGGGAATGTGTGCAATAATGTAACATCTGTACAGCTGTGCAAATAAGCCTCGTGTTACAGAGGAGTTGCTGGAATACAGGGCAGGAGGTTTGTTTGCTTTAGTTTTAAGTTTAAAGTGCGAGGTGTCCGCTGTGGTTAATGAGCTACAGCTCTGGGGGACAAGCTGTTAACATGTCTGGTTGTGCTGGTTTCGATGGCGCTGAGTCTTCTACCAGAGGGAAGTGTCTAGAAGAGGTGATGTCCAGGATGAGAGGGGTCAGCTGTAATTTTGCCTGCATGCTTCATCAGCCTGAAGTGTTGGCAGACCACATCCAATGAGCCTCTCTGCTGTTCTGATTACGCGGCTGGGGTTTTGGCTCGTTCTTGCGAGGTGCGGAAACCAAACCAGATGGTTATGGATGATGTGAGGATGGACTCAGTGATCGCTGTGAAGAACTGGGTCATCAGGCTATGGGGCAGGTTGAATTAGTTCAGATGTCTTAGAGGACCATGATCTCTTGGTGATGAAACAGAGTTCTTCAGGTGCCTGAATGCGGTTGTACCCAGGAACTTCAACCCAACGTGTTATTTGACTGGGGTGCCATAATCCATAATATTGTCACTACCCAAAGAAAAACATATCTCAATTTTTGTTCATTTTTATTTTTCTACATCATCTGAACACAAAAACTGTCATTTACATTGTGTGAAAATGTCATGACGAATGGATCAGTAGAAATGTTCCACAATAGCTTGAAAAAAATTCTAGTTTCATTGGCTTACGTTGAAAGAAAAGACTATTTTTGTCCTCTCCTGTAAAGTTGCCAATTGTTTTTCATTGGACGGCGACAATATAAGCATTAGATTAAAGTGCAAGCATAACACTGAGATGTAGAAAATACAACCAACTTCTTAGACTGAACTTTGGAGGTGTATCTCTGAAGATTCCTCTGACAAAACTGAAAGTAAGTGTCCTGAAGAGAATAGAAGTTGTACTAAAGGCAAAGAGTAATGTGCTAAATACTAAAAAAATACATACTGTAATATGAAATATATATGCTATTAAATAAATATCAAATTAATTAAAGCTTCTGTGCAATTTTCTGTTAACTATACATTTTCAGCTTTTTTCTGGAGCCAAAACATGAACAACTTTTAAACTTAATGTCCACTTTGAGCTGCACTGTACTCTGTATTTGTAAGACAGAGCAGTAGAAGAATTACATACATGCATTACAGGTTCTTTCTACTGTATTGTTTTAGTAAGTTGACAGAGTGACTTGGAAGTGTGCACACGTATAACTATACATCTAATAAATCAGCGTACTGCTATGATTTTCACCACATGGGGCCACTCTATGAACTGCGTCAGCGGACGGTAAACAAACTTTCTACTTTGCCCGATTCGTTGATATACTGTACGCAAACACAGATGCCGTGTAATGTCTTTCCCATACGGAGTCAGGCGATGTCTTATGATGGATATTACACATGGCTTGAGTGGATTGTATGGCTTCCATATGTAGTATCGGGGGGACCGGGTGTGGGTGTGGATGTGTGCGTGTTCTGTGCAGACTGATACAGTGATTTATTTATCGGCTGTGCTTCTACTATAAGCAATGTTTTATAGTTGAATGAAACCGATCTGACTCAGATCTCTGAGGAACCGTCTCAAAGGGTCGTTCGCAACGGGCTAAGTGAAAACTTTTCAGCACACAGAGATTTGATGCAATCAGACTTTTCACTTTATACAGATTAAGTAAAGATGTGTTTTGGACCGAGGGCTGCAGTCTCTGAAGGCTTCCTCACTAGGCCTGAGTGATTTTGCCTGAAAATTAATGTGAACAATGCATACGCCAAAAAGTAGAACACTGCTTTTCGCATTTCTGTGTTAAAACTGACGGAGCTCACGGTCCCATGACCTTTAAATGAAATGGCTGGTCACAGAGATGTACAAGAAACAAAAAACTAACAAAAGGCTGATGAAAGAATGAAGTGAAGAATGACATTTGCTAGAGAGTTGCTGAAAACACTTGTCTGCGTATCACTGCCAGTGTCTGCTGTAGGCTTGTAGGTTGTTGATGCTACTGCGTTGCTGCTAAATAGGCTCCAAGAGTTATTAGTGTTAGTTGCAAATAAGAAAACTGCTTTGCACCAGCGCTACTGTCAGTCACTACTGTTGATCTTTGTTACATCCTAGAAGAGGATATCTCCTTGATTGCAATCATCCTCGTTAGGGTCCGTTTGGAGGCGGGACTTCTGGTTTAAAAGAGCCAATACGCAGGGGCAACGGGAGCGGCAGCCGTTGGAGAGCACCAGACTCGTGGCCTAAAGTTGATAATAACAATGTTTATCTGTACCACCAGCTTTAGTATTTTTGGCCAACAGCGGATGGACAGGCAAGTGGGCGCGCCTATACATTTCTGATAGTTATTTATTGTCTAGACACATTAGGTAAGAGGCGGGTGCCGACCCATGTATTTTTTGTTAGGGTAAGGGTTTGGTTAGGCAGGGGCAGTAGTTTTGTTTTGTTCATTTCTTTGGCACTGTCTGTGTCCACCATGGGTTTGGCTGGGGAGCTAGCTGGAGCCACTTTTTTTGTCATACTTGTATTTGTTTAAAGACCTGTTTCTGTGTTTGTGTATCGCTGGGCATGTTATGTCCCAACAAAAAAAAAGTATGGGAAGTAAAACTAAAAGATACTGCAAATAGCTGTGTTGTATCCGCCTCTCTCTACCCTTTTCACCTGCCCATCAGGTTTTTATCACCATACCCCTGGACTCTTAGAGACCAGCACATAACAATCTTATTTTATATACTGCTGCTGTCAGAACCACACCATAAAAATCCAGAATTTCCTTCATGTGAGAAGAAAAAATCTATACTTTACTATTAAAGTTAAGTCAGTGGAACCAGATAGTACCTAGCACTAGCAAACTAACATGCAACGTCATCAGAGAGACGGGTGCACAGCCAGCAGGCAGAAAGCAACACTCTTCACTGCATAAACAATGACTCTTGTGGTCAGGAATGGCGTAGGGATCTGGTCATTTCTCACCATTGCTGAGAACTCGTTTACTGAGATAATCAGTGCGGTCAGAGCTACCAAGGCTTCCAATGTAATGTGTGCCAGCCATTTTCTCCCTATCCCAGACATAACAAGCTATCAAGTGTCTCATGTCTTATGCTTTAAATTTACAGCAGCTGTGAAATTTAGTTGTGTCAAATTGTAAAGTAACTCTGTCATAAACATTTTTACTTTGGCTTAGCTTAGCAACACTAACAGTACCACCACACTTCTGATATACTCAGAAAATGAGAGCATAGACAGGCTCAACAGATAACCAAACCAGGTACACTGAGAGAAACGTATAGCAGCAAGTCATAAGGGTTTGTGTGATTTGGATCTCTCCTGTTAGCTAAATATTTATCACACTTAGCGGGGTGTTTATGAAGACCTAATGACTAGCCGGTACTAACAGTTAACCATTAGTTAGTTAGTTAATGTTTTATATCGTTAATATGCAAATGAAAGACAAACAAACAGATCCAGGCAGAAATGGCCTTTCAACAACAATCCACAAACAATGTGAAACCTATGTTGATTATAACCGTTGACTAACGTTACAGTCTTGTGACTAGGGATGTAACGCTGCATCATGAGGCAGTTAATAATCGATGCAAATACACCACGACTGAAATTGTTTGAGATGTAAAATGAATCGATAGCTTTTGAAACAGCAGAGGGCGCTGCCATGGTCTACCTCGCTTGCTTGGCACCAGTATATCACATTAGTTGGATGTACAGCATCACAGCAGTGTCAAAACTAGGGCGTGCAAAAAACGCGAGTTGAAAAATATAAACTTGCATGTTTTAACATTTCACACACATAAATTTTTCACTCGTGCAAACGTGAAACTCGTGAGCGCAGAAAGAAAAACTGCTTACGCGTTTTTCATAACCATGCGCTCAAACTGTCTTTACATCCTTTACTGTGTTTTTCTCTCTTGACTTGATATTTTTCCTCGCGTGCAAACAGCACTACCGTCGGCTGCTCTCCGCGCTCGAGTTTTCAGAGAGGGCGGGTTTGACAGTTTAGAGGCGGGACATGGGCCGAAGGTGATGGCACCTGGTTTCGTAACTGACCGCTCACTACGAACAGCCTCTCAAACTACAACAAACATGGTGGAAGAGAAGCCGACAGGAGAGAGAGATTAAAAAAAAGAAGGTTTATTTCACTTAATACTGATTAATACTTACTGATAATACTAATTAATCACTTTTTATGAGCCCGTATTTTCTTTAGTTTACTTTGATAAAGAGAATATAAGCAAAATACAGCCTTTTGTAGTTTTGTTGTAGTTTTGTTTTAGATTTGTTGTAGACTTTGTCAGTCATAATTTGTGTTTAGCTTGATTTTGTAAAAAAATTGTGAGAGGTGAAGCCAGCATTGTGTATCCAACTGCATCATGAGTAGAATGTTACATCTCTACTTGTGACCCAGTAATGTTTGCATGCAGGCCTATTGGCATGCTAGCAGATGTTAGCATTATCATAGACTTTTGTTTTTTGACTAATTCCTGACATACTTAAGCTGCTTATCAAGTTGGGTCGCAGGGGTGCTGGAGCCCATCCTAGCACTTATTGGGCTAAAGGCAGGAAACACCCTGGATAGGCAGCCAGTCCATCGCACATAAACATTCACACACACACACACACACACACACATTCACACCTAGGGGCAATTTAGTGCCTCCAATCTGCCTGATGGCATGTCTTTGGACTGTGGGAGGAAACCAGAGGACCTGGAGGAACCCAGGCAGACCCAGGGAATCTCCACACAGAAGCAGCACAAACATCCTAACAATTTATCACATTCCCACATGATCTTTCTCAGCCCCAGTGTCAACTTTTTCTTGTTTCCTGGGCCGCCTTGCTCAGCAAATGGGTCCACTCCATCGTCCAGTTTGGTGCGCAAAGGCCTTTAGTTTTAAATCCAGCTACAACTTGAGCCTAAACTTATTATTCTAATTATAACTGATAATGAAGCAGTGTACATCAGCTATAACCTCATTACACAGATCCCTGTACACGGGGCCCATGTAGGGGTGTTTTTTTTTTCAACCCAAGGGCAACTTTACAGCACGTTATCCGCAGGCAGGCCTAGGCGTGGATATGATTAATTGGTAGAAAATGGTAAATGATTTCAAATAGAGGCACCTCTCTGCGTTCAGTGTGGAGATGGAGTGAGCTGAGAATGCATAAGGGAGAGGAATGGTGCAGTTGGGAGTGAGCACCACTCCTCTATTCGCGGTGAAGTGTTGAACCATGTGGCTGGATTTATGAGCACCCAGAGAGAGGAGAGGGAGAGAGAGCGAAGGAGAGAGAGAGAGACAGAGAGAGAGGGAGGCTTGACTGGTTGGAACACGTTTACGATGCTCTGGAGAGAGAGAGTGCTGGGGGAAGTGTGAGCGAGAGAGAAAGGGAGGGAGATTGACAGAAAGGGAGAGAGAGTGAGAATAGATGTGCTGAGGGGCGAAAAAGTGGGAGCAGATGAAATATACATCAAAATAGTTCACACTCTTTCGCCCTGAAAAGGAAACGATATTTCCTCCCCTCCAGCTTCCCACGAGCCTCCCTGACAAGGTGCTCCATGACCGGCCAATCCCACGAGAGGCATTTTTAAAAAACGCTTGTCCTCTGGCTAACATCATTACAACTTCAACCCCTTGTTTACTGCATATTTTATTATAGCCTAGCCAGCTAGCTAACGTGACAACATCTCAGCTACAGACATAAAGGAAATACAGACCATAACAACAGTGCTCTAATTACAATATAATATAATATAATATCTAATATATTTAAAAATATACAGAAATTAATAAAGACCGTTTGAATGTTACTTTGGAGGATGATGTATTACACCTGTGACTTGTTGATGACGTTGCTAAGGGGGATATGCACCTGTTTGGTCTATACAGCAGTGCTGGCTGTTGTACCACCAGCACACTGAGGAAGGCCGAAGTACTGAAACGTTTGTGTTTCATCTGTGACACAAATAAATACACTAGATATTATACAGATTCTGTCCAATATCAATTATTTCAGATATCAATTATTTCAGAGGAATATCTCTTTTCTGTACTAATCACAAGCTAATACAGCACAACCATTTTCATTTATTTATTTTAAAATCAACATCAAACATATTTCCTACAACACACAGTACTTGATAATGTGTTTAGATTAGCTTTGCTAATTCAAATAATAGCACTGTCGCTAATTTACATCAATATCCCCACCTCAAGGTTTCCAGTGGTATGTTAGCTCCCCGTGAACAGTGGTGCACATAGGCATTTTATGGCTGCTGTAGTCATTTGAAGCTTTAGCTGTGTTTGAATGGAGCTCATAACTTAGATTTTTTGAAAATCAAGGAAAATGTTGGCTCAGTTGTGAATTTCTTCTAGTATTCTCCAATTCTCTATAATGATCATCAGTCATATAGACACAGTAGTTGGTTCAGTCTATAGCACTGACCATAGCGGTGTGTTAAAGATACTACTTTATCGCTATTCTTAATCAGGCTAGCTTGTTGCTGACAGGTCGTTATTCTCATTTTTGAGCCTGTTTATTGCAGCATTGGATATTTAAAACATATTTTTACTCTTACAGTGTTTCGGCATTGACTAATGTTATGTGTTATGTTTATTCTGAAGTTCAGCTTCCAAAGTGCAACAGTTGTGAAATACAATGTGTTGCAGGCCAATGATTGCCAATCCAGTCTTTAGGGCCCCCTAGGTCCACATTTTTGCTGCAACCCAATTCGAAATGCATAGAGATGAAGGAAAAATGTGGACTGCCTTGAGGGCTGTGAGGATTGGGCTGGGAACCAACGTTATAGACTGTTCTGTTAACCGGCTAAAGTGACATAAACCCAACTGGTTAATAAACTACTATGAATATTTCTGTGATGACAACTAACTGTCTTGCCTTTTCATTCATAAATTTCCCAAAAAAAAAAAAAAAAAAAAAAAAAAAAAAAAAAAAATATATATATATATATATATATATATATATATATATATATATATATATATATATATATATATATATATATATATGTATATATATATAAAAACTTTGCTTAGACAGTGCTCATTGGTTCAGGGGAAAATTTCATACAACAAACGGTCCAGTCCAGCGGAACAGTTCTAACAATGGCACACCCTAGAAATGGTCGATTCCTTGGCCGCGGCTCTCACAGCCCTCTGAGGCCCTCAGTTTTGGTTGTGTGAAGTACGACAATGCCAACAATTTCCTCGTTCTCGACCAAGAAATTCAAGGGCTCCTCAAACTTTGTGATTCTGTTTGTATTACAACGTGACGAACTGGTGTGGTCTTGGAGCTCTCATTCGAACCAGCTTCGCAACGAGGACTTCAAAGCAAGTTTGCTCTGTTTCATAAGCCACCCGTGGGAAATCCGTGTTCGAATGAATCAAAATACATTGACAGTGCACTGAGCTCACAGAGAGACAGGGCTGTGGGGTGGAAACGGTTTATAATACGTTCGCTGGAGAAGGATTCCTTTGATTACTCAATAGTTATTGCATTATAAGGCTAACATCTGCGCTGAGCATTAAGGGACAATATGCGCGTGTGAATTTTCCTCTCAGTGGAGTTGCCGCAGCTGTTTGAAGGCCTAACACATGCTGCATGATTAAGAATACTGATGCATTCTTCAGTAATTTGGGCCAGAAAAAATAGTAAATTACATACAATGCATGCGTTTTTAACAGATTGTTTTTCCTCGAAGCGTACAAAGGCTGGCTATTTCTTCAGCTTTTGCGCAGCTTACATCACAATAATTGAGAAATTGTGGCGCTGACATCGTTTTGAATGGTCTGGAATTGCCATATGTAAATGTGTGGGAACATATTTTGGATTGATTTCTATGGCTTATGCCTTTCGCTCATACAGGCTTACAAATACAAACCATTTGGAGATTTGAGGGTCGAGAGAGTTTTGAATACTGAACTGTTTTGAACATCGCTTGACATTCACATGATTTACAGACTGTTTAAATGCAATAGCTTTAAATAAAAGTGGCAGTGTTTCAAAGGCGTGATAATATGTTACAACACTGCAGCATGTCCTGAGTGACCTTACATTTTTAATCTTACCTCAAAGTTTGTCCAAACTTGCTTAGTGAGCTATGAGTTTAATGTAACTAACACTAACGAAACTTTATTATCATCAGTTAGCATGAAGCTCTGTTCCTGGACCGTCAGAAGTGATGTTTTCTGAGTAATCTCAATTGTCCTTGCTAATGATTTATGTTGCTGACTCTGTATGAAACACTGCTGAACACGTATGGACAGCATTCAGACTTGATGGCTGCTACTGTTTTTAGCAACACAACATAGTATTTGAGAATTTATTATAACTTTGTGTGACCAGATGTCTGCTTGTTCTGGGGACAATTACCGGATTATTGAATCCAATTATTGAAAACACGCTGGAAAGTCCTTAGAAAGACCTTGCAGCAGAGCAGACGTCTCATGTTGGCCAGCAGAGGGAGTTGGCTGCTGCTATCTACTAACCACTTCTACCGCAACATCACCACAAACATTGTTTCAAGACGAAGTGTAATGTAAAAGTAGGAGTGGACTTATGGGACCTTAGTTATGTATATTTGATTTGTGTAGACATACGGTCTACTTGAATGTAGCTACCATGCCATCCAGGTGCAGGGGCAGTAGAGGGCTCAAGGTTAAGGATCCTGTCTTATGACAGGAAGGTCGATGGTTTGATCCCCTGGAACAACAGGACAGGACTGAAGTGCACTTGAGCAAGGCACCTAACCCCCAACTGTTGTAGGTAGGAATGCTCACCGCTCCAGGCAAGTGTGCTTACTGCCCCCTAGTGTGTATGTTCACTAATGTGTGTATATCGTCGCTGTCCAATGACAAACTGGTATCTCAAAAATGGCAACTTTACAGGAGAGTCTTTACAATGGAAGTAAATGTACCTAGAATTTTTCCCAAGCTATTTTTGAGAATTTCTATTGGTCCATTCATCATGAAATTTTTCCACAATGTAAACGGCATTGAAATGATATGGAAAAAAAGAAATCGAATGGAATGGAAATACATTTTTTTCGCTGCACGGATGGGTTAAATGTGGAGGTCAAATTCCGCTGTGTGCAAACACAAGTGGCAAATAGTTCTAAATTTAATTCAGTCTACAAATAGTTATGTTCTAAGTTGCATATGCTGGTAGCTTCACCATAGTTTATTACAGTACAACAGTTGCCATAGTCAAAATACATGAAACTAGAACCCGCTGTAAATGTTCCTGGTAGCCCACTTATCTATTTATCCAGACCCCTGCAGGCTGTGTCTCAGTCTGCATACTACTGTACTAAGGAGTGGTACATGTAGCAATAGCATTGTTGCTAGTGCTTAAATTTGACACCCTATGTAGTATAGTATATGTGTTTTTGGACAACGCTCAGGAGGCTGATAGACCCCACCCACATGGGATGTACACCAGCACTGAGCCTAGAACAGTGAGCATCCGTGTTTTGTGTGAAAGAAAGAAAGATAGCGAGAGAGAAAGATAGAGAGAGAGAGAGCGAGAGAGAGAGAGACAGAGGCACAATAAGCTATAAAGGCACTTTATCTGCTTCAACAAATGGAGCTCATTTAGGCTAAGGCAGTACAACAGAGCTTAAACCTGGACACCTGGCAACCCTACATTTATACAATGCTAACCGGCACACAGCTTATTAGCCACGCTAGTTTAGCACTTCAGTACAAGGCTAAAGATGCAAAGTTCAGACACCAGACATGTCCTGGCTGATTGACTACGTTTGGGCTAAGGGAGGAAAAGTGTACAAATTTGATTATTCCTTTTAGCCAGTGGCATCGACAGGCCCGTAATTGAGTTCAGTTTAATGGTTTGGAGGAAATGAGTCGTTTGAAGCGCTTTTACTTCTTTTGTGTGTGTGTACGTTCGCTAATTAGTTCCAGATGCACAATAAATGAATGAGAGCAACTCCAGTAATCCAAGGTAATCAGTTTGCTTAAACTGTTCTGGGCTTTTGTGGTGATTCAGAACATTGTCAAGAGTCAAGAGCGCCTCCATTGTAGGTTCTGTTCGCCGCAATTCGTGCGTAGGCTTCGCGCTGATGAGGGAACCTGAATAGGATTGACAGAGATTTAATAAAAGGGATGCCCGCACCATGATGAATTCAGAGTCCCTGAGATGGAATGTAATTTTTCCAGCCTAATCTAATAGGATGTGGTCTGGATAGCAAAGTGGGCCTTGGGTTGCTCTGGGGAAAGAGGTGGGGGTGGGGGTTGGTGGTGGGGGGCATTAGTACGAAGCCTGCAGTATCTCAATGGAGTTGTTTTGGTTGTTTTGAATGGTAAGCAGCATCTTACTTATAGGGCCCGGAGCTGTCACTAAGGAGACAGCGGGGAGAGAGAGAGCGCCCAATGAAAACACAGCTGATGTGTGAGATGAGGAGGAAAGGAGACGCGAGCCTGCGCCTGTGGATGTGTGTGTGTGTGTGAGGAAGGGAGAAAGACAGACGCGCGCGCGTGTGTGTGTGTGTGTGTGTGTGTGTGTGTGTAAAAGCAGCAGATGTGCAGTTACGATCTTATTATTTTCAGGGTTATGGCTCTCTCCCTTTCACTCTCTCTCTCTCCCTCTCTCTCTCTCCCTCTCACTCTCTCTCTCTCCCTCTCCCTCTCTCTCTCTCTCTTTCTCTCTCCTTTCATTATTCTGAAGACAGTTCAGAAAATAGTTAAAACTGCACTGTGGACTACATTCAATAGTATCCATGCAGAAAAGCAGGTTTACATTATATTAGATTAGATTAGCTTTAGTGGAAATATGCCTTTGGCTTCACCACAGATGGATATACAAAAGAGTATACAGTGAGGAGAACCAAGTATTCAGACACTGTTGTTTTTTGACTTTGTATTTGTATTGTCTTCTCTAATACACTACTCTGCAAAGGTCTTAGGCACCTAAGCCTCACTGTGTTAAAGCCTTTATCTTATTAATAAGATATTTATACTACGTTTTATTGTATGTATGCTTATGCACACCTATTTTAAAGATATATTATGTTCTTACTGGTCAAAATATACCATATATCATATTGTCAGTGTCCAATGAATAACAAGTATCGCCAAACTTTACAGGAGAGACCAAAAACATACTTTACTTTCAGTGTAAGTCAATGGAACCAGAATTTTTCCAAGCTATTTTGAAGCATTTCTATTGGTCCATTCTTCATGAAATTTTCACGCAATGTAAACAACCATCGGCGTGTTCAAATGATGTAGAAAACTCAAAATTGACGATATATGAAAGACATTTTTCCATTTCATGAAAAGGATGAACTCATTTAGAACTTGATGGCAGCAAAGTTAAAATATGGCCACGCCTACCATTGTGTAGCATCCACTCCTCTTTTAACAACAGTCTGTAAATGTTTGGAGAGTGAGGGTCTTCTTCGCCAGATTTTTCGTGTCATGAGGCTCTAAATATTTTCTGTTGGTGAAGGTCTGGACTGCAGGTTGGCCAGTTCAGCACCCAGACTCTTCTTCCGTAAAGCCATGCTGTTGTGATGGATCCAGTATGTGGTTTAACACTGTCTTGCTGAAATATGCAAGGCCTTCCCAGAACGAGAGACGTTGGCTGGATGTTCTAAAACCTCTTTATACTGTTCAGCATTGATAACACCTTTCCAGATGTGTAAGCTGCCCACGCCATAGACACTAATGCCCACCATACCTTCAGTGATAGAAACACGGAGTCCGTGGTGCCAAAAACACATTCAAATTTTGATTAATCTGACCACAGAACCTTTTTCCCAATTTTGCCGCAGTCTATTTGAAATGGGCTTTGGCCCAGAGAAGACGGTGGCATGTCTGGATTGTGTAAACATACGGCTTCTTCTCTGCATGATCCAGCTTTAACTTGCATTTGTGGATTGCGCAGCTAACTGTGTTCACAGACGGTGATTTCTGGAAGTGTTTCTGGGCCAACGTAGTGATTTCCAGTACAGAATCATGCCTGTTTTTATTGCAGTGCCGCCTGAGGGCCCCAAGAGCTTAAGACCTTGTCCCTTACATACAGGGTTTTCACCAGATTCTCTGAATCTTCTGATGATATTGCATCCTGTAGATGGTGGGATATCCAATGTCTTCAAAGATCCAAAGATTTTTATGCTGAGAAACATTTTTCTGAAATTGTTATACAGTGTTTTCATAGATTGGTGAACCTCTCTGCCCATCGTTGCTCCTGAGAGTCTCCACTCAGTCATATGACTTATACCTAGTTCACACTACACTATTTTACCCTGTTTTTTCAGTCGCCAACTGTTTTTTGTAGATTGCAGACAAAAACCTCTGCTCAGAGGCAAATCGACGTTCAGTCGTGTAGTATGAAATAGAACAAACTAATCGCAGATGCCCGGCAAACATCTAGCATGTTTAATATCTAGGCCAGTCGGCGACTGTGAGTCAACAGCAGCGTCTAGCTATAGCAGCTAGATAAGTTGGCGATTCCCCAGGGGGCAAGTCTTGTAAATGGTGATCCCGTGTCACCGATCAGTCATGTAATGTGAAAGCCACAACAACTGAAAGACTCGTGATTACAGTACAACCAGTCATGAAGTGTGAACAGTACAAAGATCAACCACTCAAACAGTCGTGTAGTGTGAACCAGGCATTAGTTGCAAACTGCTCCTCCAGCTGTTTTTTATTAGTTCCGCTTACTTTTCCAGGCTTTTGTTGCCCCTGTCGCAACGTTTTTGAAATGCGCTGCTGCCGTCAAGTTCTAAATAAGTTAATAGTTTTAATGAAATGTTAAAATGTCTCACTTTCAACATCTGATATGTGTTCTATGTTCTATGGTAAAAAAAAAATACATTGCATTCTGTTTTTCTTTACATTTATTAACATTTTGCTTCGGAATAGGAGTTGTAATGGTTGGAAATCGCATCAAAACAAATCAAATTGAAGAAAATAGTGAGGCTGCATTGAAATATTTATAGACTCATAATGAATTGAAATGAATTGTTCTAAGGTCAAGCGTTCACACCCCTGCTATATGCCCTACGGCTATTTTAATGAGGCGATTCAGACGCCCACACACAAACACAGAAATTGCTCTTGCCTGGACAAACCCATGTAGAAGCGTACCGTGTGTCACTCTTTGCCATTTTTTTGCAATCGTTTCCTTCACCGGGCGGACAGACAGTTAAAAATAGACACCATTAGTGCTGAGAAACTGCAGACATGTTGATACTACAGTCAGAGGAAACCCTCCGAGAGCGAGTGTGTGTGTGTGTGCACATTATAATCCCATATGGACATCTGGAGCCCTCCATTTCTTCTTCCGTATGGATTATCACCATGATGCTGTGTTGCTTCTCGCTCAGGGATTAACGGATTGCAGCGCTTTGTTGTTTTTGTCGTGGCAGTCTGCGCCGCACTGCCGTTGTCTTGTTTGTTTATGAGGACTTCTCGGAGCTGTTGCTGTTTTTATTATTTTTACTATTTTTTTTTTTTTACTCCTTTCCCCCAAATCCTGTTTAATATGGATTATGTAGGCTACCATGAGCGCACTGGGATTACTGTGGCCTAGAAGACTCTACAATAATGCGGCAGCTTCAAAAAGAGGATGTTTTTGTGCGTTTAGTTGCTAAGCTGAAAAGTTATTTTTATTAGAATGGAATAAATCCTCAGTGTGAGTACTATATATATGACAACAAAGGAGAAGGAACTCTGCTGTATGCGGCTTTATACGGCTACTGTAGCTGAGTTTGAGGCAATGGCTAGACGGACGCGAAAGAAAAATCAATAAAAATGAAATTCATGTGGATGTTCAGGCTCCTTCATAGTATTAGCGCTATTCTAACAGCATCAATCACACAAATGATTCACAGTGAAAGCATTTCCCCTCAGTAGTGTTAACATATCCAGCGCATACTTTGGGTAATTTTAGGTTAATGCTGTTTGTCAGAAAGCAGTTTCACTTACCAAGGAACGGTAATTGAATATCATCTCCAGGCCAACAACTTCATTGCTGCTCTAGAGAATACAAGTAACTGCTTGCTTGAGAGCCTCTGTACTTAAAGCAGTAGTTTGGAGAATAATCTCATTATTTCTTTGGTGAATCAGTCTGCCTAAAGTATTATAGTTTTCCTGATAATAGAACAATTTTTTGGATATTTTGAAAAGAAGAACATATTCAGGTTTTTTTAAATCATTAAAAAATCTTCACAATATCGCCACTGTCCAATGAAAAACAAGTCTTCAAAATGGCAGCTTTACAGGAGAGGACACAAACTTTCTTCACTTTCAATGTGAGTCAATGGAACCAGAATTTTTTTAAAACTATTTTGGAGCATTTCTTTTGGTCCTTTCGTCAGGAAATGGTCACACAATATAAACGGCAGCTGCTGAGACTGAATGATGTAGATGATGTTTTCTATAGGACAGTGACAATATATATAAACAAAAAAACTGAATCAAAGCTTCTAATCCAAAATGTGAAACAGATATAGATTCATTATTCATGTGGATGCATTTCACAAGAAGGTATATCTCAGGTTCTTTATTAGAGTTGGGTATCAAAATTCCATACCAAAATGGTACCAACTGGAATGCCTCGGTACTACCGAGTACCAAAAAGTCTAAAAAAAATTTCGTACTATGTATATAACTCAAAATAAAAATACACAGCGGGCGCCAGGACGCACAGAGGCACAGAGAGCACACATACACACACACAGCTAGTTAAACACAACTAGGCTCTACTTTAAAAGAGTCTGTCTGAGAGCAGCTGCAGGTGCAGCAAATGCTTCAAGATAGTGGCTTCCAGAACGGGTAATACATCTAATCTGATGAAACATCTGATTACATATGGAATTAATCCTCGTCAAGAAAACTGCAGAATTTTTGACTGCATGAAGAAGAGCAGTAGCACTACGGTGCTGCCGTAGACGCGAGAATCTGGGCTAAATACGCTAAACGGCTGTTTCCAGTGAGAAAATATCATCAGGTAAGTTAACAGTTTACTGACCTGCTTTCTTGCTTTGTGAGAGAAACTAACACTCTTACTGACGTCTGTTAGCGCTGAACGGTGGTTATGATTCAGCTAACGTTAGCACAACACCGGCACGTATTAGCTAGTTAGCTAGCAAGATGGCTAACATTCAGTCAGCGTATGAATATACCTGTAACGCTGTTGGGTATCGCTCGTGTTCTGTAAGTATGACATTAACTAACTGTTACTTGCAGATCGATTTCACAGAGAAACAACCCCTTCACTGTAGCAGAGAAGCTGAAGATGTCAGTTGAGAGAAAGAATGAACGCCACAGAGCAGTAACCATTTTTTATTGGTGACAGTATGAGACTGAGATTACTCATGTATTCTGTTAAATAAATACATACAATTTAGAAAAAAGGTATCAAAAAAGGTATTGTTTTGGTATTGGTATCGAATTCAAAGTATTGTATCGGTATCAACATTTTTCAAATGATACCCAGCCCTAGTCTTTATCAGCGCCTCCTGTTGGACAAAATCATATCTGCTTAGAGAACAGAAACGTCCCCGTTCCTAAAACCGGGGCGAGCATTTCAGAATATTGCAAAAAAATAGAAAACAGAACACAAAGAGGAGAGATGACTCTATAACACTAATAACACCTACATGTGTATGACAATAATTGTTTTATACTCATGATTATAAACATAAGATACAGCCTAAAAAATAATGTAACACTGTGTTTCACCAATAGTGATAAATAGGTATGTTATAATGATCATGGTGTCTTCAGGCTCAGATAGCTGAGACCTTGTCAGACTGAGTGTATTGCCAGGCCAGTCATTGCCATTGTTTTGAAATGCCATGTCGAGTTTGATCAACTCCCCTAACACAGCCTGTGCTCTTAAAGCTGACATCCTTAAACAATGGAGCAGCTCAAAGCCAAGAAAGAGATATATTACCTCTGTGGGTGGGTGAGAGAGATAGAGAGACTGAGAGATAAAGAGGTATGTATGTATGTATGCACAGAAATGTGTGTGCACAAATGTGAAGGTGCATATGTACAGTAATGTGTGAAATTCCAGTATTGCATTTATTCAATTTCCATTTATTAATCTATCAGCATCAGGAAAATCACAGAAAATATTTAATATAATATAAAATATTATGGAATCCAAATGATCTTAAACACTTGGAGTGGTCATTCCACTGTTCTCTGACAACACAAGCAGCTGTTTTGTCTGATATCTCCATGTTCTCAGCTGTGTGTTTGGGGTCATTATCTTATTGTACAATTAATGTCTTCCCAATCAAACATTCTCCAGTTGGTTATTGCATATAGGGTTTATGATGCCTTCAATTAAAAAGAAATCGACGACTCCAGATGTTGCTATACATGCAGCTTGCAATGCCAGGCCTGGCAAATAAATGCTAACACCCAGATAAAGTATTTTCTTGGGTGCCTAAAAGGTTTGCAAGGTACAGTTTGTGTACATACAGTTATATGCAAATGTTTGACCGGTCTTGTCTTCACATTTTAATGCACAATTGTACAGTGTGCTGAGTTTAAAATACTGGAAAAAAAGGAAAATAGCCATAAAACCATGTGTCTGTGTTCATTTTAAATGAAATTTAACCAATTCAGAGTATTTGTTTGTTAAGGAAGAAGTGTGTTCTCTGTAGAGGATATGATTGCTTATTTTCACATAGAAAGTCACATGAAAAAAAAAAAAACATCAGTAAATCGGGATCACCCAGTCTTTGCATACAACTGTTGGTAAACTAGTTAGTTATGCTGGTTGTGTTGATTCACCATCTTGCCCATACTGGTTATGGTTACCAGCATAAACAATCCAGTCAACCAGCTTTGACCAGACTGGTCAAGCTGGTCATGTTGGTCGACCAACTTGGTCAAGCTGGCCATGTTTGGTCAGGTCGTTATGCTGGTCCACCAGAATTATCAAGGTAAACCAGCTCAAATTTCTTGGTTTATAAAAAATGGCAGCGTTAAACATTAAGTCCACCATTTATGAACAAATATCAAATGTGATCAATACATTTAACTGTACATGTTTGAGTGCACGTTTGTGTCTGTTTATGTTCAGATAACAGAAATCCACTGTTCTGAATGTGTTGATGATAAGAGCTCACTCTGGCTCTTAATCAGAAGCAGGCTTTTGGAATCACACCGTCGAGACAAGATTTCACTCATAAATTAACCATGAAGGACCCAGAGAGACACATACAGTGGCTGAAGTGCGTCTGATCATCATCTGCTTTACAACACCCAGAAGAACCTGAGAAAGCTTTTACTGCATGTTTATTGCTCATACTTAAGTGCACACTTGCCCATTACTATACCACCATGATGAAGTGATACCACGTTATAGCCTATAATAGTTATAGTGTCTCGTTGACACCTTGTGGGATTGCATGCAGGCATTTCCATGTACAACAATGACAAAAACAAGAAAAAAGTGAAAAAACTAATTCAACTTTTTACTGATACTGATTCCAATATTAACACTGAGAGTGTCGACTGATACACAATACCAATCTCACATCAGTGCTTTGTTACTGTGCTAATTTAGAAACTAAAATAAAAATCAAGCTCACTATGGTCAAGGTGGAATAGGCCAAGAAGAATGGGCAAAAACCATACCCATAACTGGTCACGTTGATCATGCCAATCATCCAGTTGATCATACTGATCATGGTAATTGATCTGATCAACTTGTTTGGTCAACTTGGTGTTGGTCATGTTTGCTGACTATCTTGGTCAAGCTTGTTATGCTGGGCGTCCAGGTTGGTTATGCTTGTTGACTTGCATGGTTATGCACCTGGTCAACAAGCTTTGTCTGGCTTTGTCAAGCTTGTTATGCTGACCATGTTGTTGGACCAGCTGGTCTTGCTGGCCATGGTAATCAATTAGCTATATCAAGCTGGGAGGGTCAACCTGCCTGGTCAAGTTGGTCATGTTGGTGGACCAATGCAGTCAGGCTGGTCATGTTTGATCAGGCTGGTCAACCAGAATTGTCAAGTTAGACATGTTAGCTAACATGTGCAGGCAAACCAGCTAAATGTATCTACCAGTGTTACCTGTTTAACCAGCTTTTTTTAGTTGTTTGTATATATTTATGATGAAATGTTTATTCACACCTGGAGCATTAACCCAGTATTTTTACAGCCAAAAAGTAAAGTTTTACTTTGCAAATCTTTTCATTATTTTGTTCCAGATGGTTTATAAAATTGCAGTGTTGAACATTAAGCCCATTATCTATAAACAAATATCAAATGTGATCAATATCCAATCCAACCCATCACTAAAAATAAAAGTGGTTAATTACAAAACACATTTTGTCAACTGAAACAGGCTGTGATTATTGTTATTATTATTATTATTATTATTATTATTATTATTATTATTATTATTATTATTATTATTAGGTAATAATGAAAATTAACAATATATTGATAGTAAATAATAACAATAGGTCAGCAGGCTCTTGTGAGAATATTTGAGACAGATGAGGTGGTTTTGACTCAGAATGAGTATTTATTTAGAAACCAACCAAATGCAATTGTGTCAATAATCGGTAAAGGGAACAATGTAGGGCTTTCTGGTTGCCTTGGAAGCTCGAGCAGTGATTGACATGTAGATGAGGTCTCATTAGGAAGCTGTTAAAATGGCTGCAGCAGATCAATATTTAATCATGGCTACTTTACACTGCAGAGAGTTCTCATTTCTGATCTGCCCGAATAAAAACCTCAATCAATCATTTAGCTTGTTTTGGTAAACCAAGAGTGTGATGCATTGTTTATGAATACAGCCCTTAAGCTTTTATATCAATAAGATATTAAATGGCAAAAAACATTTATTCAGGTTTTTATGGCAAAAAAACACAAAGAACAAATACTTCATAAAATAACTAACTGACTGTTCTTGAAACTATTTTTTGTTGGTCATATATGTTTTAAACTGAACAAATAAATTTATATTTATAGCACATACACATCTCATTAGGTGGGCTTTAAGTAATTGGATCACATACAAAAAATGATTTTGTTAAATGAAAATGGAAATTTTGTAGAGGTCACCAAAGGCATTTAAAAGTTTAGAACTTCAAGACTTTTATTTTGTTATGTTTGTTCTTTTGTATATTGTCACATTTCTGTCTGCACATACTTGAAAACACACATTTACGATGTCAAACATTGTCAATTATGAACATTTGGTTGCCAGCATATGTACACAGTGGGTTGACATGTACTGTACACATTTACTAATACATTGGATTATACTGTTTTGTTTGGAAAATACAATGAATGAGGAATGAAAGCATGCGAGAATGAAAAAGTGGGCATTAAATCATGAATCATAAATAGCCCCATGTGAGGAGAGAGCTCGGAGCAACCTTGAGAGCATTGATTCCTAGAACCATTCATTTTACAACATGGCAAATCAATTTTCAAACCAATGATATGAAGATTGGCATCGATTGGCAGGGGTGTTGGCAGACATGAGGAAAAGTGTGAGAGTGCAGTGTGGTTTGCTGGACATGTTGACATGTTGGTGCTGAAGTGAATTACTGTGTTTGGGATAACTCCACAAATAAATAGCTAATGATGTTTTTTCTCTGCAGTAAGAGTCTTTAACTCTTGACCTTGAACCAATAATGAAAGTATTTAAATAAATATTTCCCCCAAATTCCGCATAAATCAATCAATATGATGCAAACAAAGCCAATCATAGTGGTTTACTGGAAAGTGCACAGGCCTAGAGAGATTTTTTTTATTGTGGCGCTAATAGGAACCAGACATCATTCAATGCCTCTAGCTCCCTCATTGAAACCTAGCAGATTAATATATGTGGCATCATTTTAAGACAGTTTTGAGATCAGTTTGTGGTCTGAAACATATTTGCTATTAATTGGCTATTTCTTTTTTTATACAATGCACAATTTCACATTAAGAAACTCTGAATGATGGTGTTCACATGATTGAAATATGATGAAGTTGTAAAAAAATATGTGGCATTCCCCTTTATGTTTACTATGTGGACATTACTGTGTACATGAATTCCTATACTTTTTGGAATTAAATGCTCATTAAAAACATCTAGGTCATGTGTCTACATACTTTTGGCCATGTAGTGCATGTACAGTTGATTAGGTACATCAAACTTTGGTAATATAACATGCCACTGCAGCACAAGCTACCCTGCTAGGACCATGTTGGTACCACTGCATTGAGATGATTTACCACTCAAACAAAAGTTCATGGTGGTCCTTCAGTGGTCCATTTCTGATGAAGGACGAGGTAGGGGGCAGCTGGATTACAGTAAATAATTGTAAACTTACAGAGTGCACATACATGCTAGGTGTTTCTGACCAGTAAGTGTATGTACCAGACATATTATGTGTGTATCAATACATCACTAATCACTAGTACTTTCATCTACTTTACGTTTCATCCTTAAAACCTCAGTAGATAAGGATTCCCAATAGAATAGTACACTTTGGAGCAGCTGCATATAAGCCTAAAGTCACCATGCCCAATGCCAAGTGTCAGTAAGAGAGTGTGAAGCCCCCAGCATTAGAGGAACCGTGTTCTCTGAAGTGTTGGAGCTCTGTCCAGTATCTTTGGGATGAGTTGGAGTGGCCTTTGTGATCAAGAACTAACAATACAACCTGTACCTGTCAGGTTAATGCCTCCTCCTGTTGTGGCTGAATGCAATTAAATCCTCCCAGCATGTGTAAGCACTTCCCAGCAGAGTAGGGCTGTTGCTACAGAAAAGGGGGTACTAACCCCATATTAATGCCCTTGATTTCAGAAGAAACGTTGCATGAGCAGGTGTCAAACTTTTGAATGCTACAAACAAGCTGGGAACTTTTACCAGAAACTAACAGGAAAGTTGCCAGCTTGCTTTGGGTTATAAGGAAAGTCAGTATCTCTCCTACCCTCCCTCATGGATTTTTTATGGTCCGATCTTCCTGTTTTCATTATTTATCTATCCGACTTCTCATGGCATGTGAACGTTTCTCACAGACACGCAGTTGAGCCATCTGACACGCCATCCATCATTCCCATCATGCGCTGGATTTTATCAGGAACACTCCAGCAGATGGGCCGCGAATAAGAGGAGAAGTGTGAAAGCACACATACACACATACGCCCTTTCGTGCAAACGTCTCTTATACAATCTTCTCGGAACGCCGTCGTATTTGAAAGACGTCTCACTCTCTGATGCTCGTCTTGATCCCCTTCCAAGTGTCATGGAAACTCCACTGAAACATCCTCCACGGAGGAAGTCTGAGCTCCAGGCTCTGTTAGGTTGTGTGGCAGGGGGGGGGTTGGGGTTTGCAGGGGAGGGGAACCCTGCAGTGGGATACTCCCTCTGGATATCAGCCCCCAAACTCAAGCAAATGAACACTGATAGAAAAGACTCAGGGGATGCTGTTCAGGGGTCTCATTTCCACCACAGCATCTTAGATCTGACACATTGTTGGATGTTACCACCGGACTTTAATTATCTTCAGGATTGGATGTTTTACAAAGTTATAGTTGTTTTAGTACTACGTTTAATCTGTTGGCCCTGAACGTGTAGACATGTTTGGTAGTCGTCTTTAATGACTACTGAAGCTAACAGTGGAAGCGTATGGCCTATAAGTTAGTACTGCACAGACTGTATGTCCAATCCATTGCACACTACCTTAAACCATATTGAGCTTTTGGGGAATCTCGATTAGATCTCCCGTTATAGTTGTTGACATTGATAATATGCTGTTTTCGAGCCCATCCCAGTGCTCATTGGGCAGAAAACAGGAAACACCTTGGACAGACCGCCAGGCCATCTCAGGCTATCATCAATAAATAAATATTAATATAAATAGTTTAAAAATTCTATAATATTTATGTGCCACAATTGTTGGCACTAAAGATGGACCGATCAGCGTATTTGAGGCCAATTCCGATCGCCGATCACCTTTCAGCATGATCGGCCGATACCGATCGAGGGCGGAGTATACGCCACGGCAGGGCTATATGTAGTTATTTTAGCACAAGCAAGTCATTAAACATGGTCTAAACTGGTTTATTACCATTTTTAACAAGCTCATATGAAACAGCATCATATTTTTAAAAAAATGAACAGCCGGTCAGACCGGCTTAATTTTATACACTGTGCAACCTCCCTCTGCACAGATAGCAGCTCTATAAGGCTAATACGACTGGAGAGCACATGGCAAGGTTCTGAGCTCATTTTTCCACATGGTTCTCTACACATTCCGTGGTGCACACATGTAAAGTGTCCTCTTGAGCTTATCCCTCAGGCTTTCTATGGGTTTTAGATCAGTGAACTGGGATGGGCATAGTGTGGTTTGTAAAGGAAAACGCACTCCTTTGAATGCATATGGAACCTGGCGTTCACTAACTGGCAACCCAAGGACACACAACAGAAGCAGCAATGCAGTGCGGCTTGTTCAGCAGTTTGGTGAATACAGTTCTTACAGGGACAGTAAGAGTGTTCATAAGTAATAAGGGTTTGTTTAGGATTTGTTACATATAAAGATCATCTTAGTGAATATGTTAACCTGTGTGTTTAGATGTTTTTGTTTAGTTTTGCATTCTTGTACATTCTTTTGTTTAGTTTTCACTCTGCAGGGAGTGAGCCAGCTGCAGCATAATATTTTATTTGTATTATATAATCATATCTATATATATTTATTTATATATTAATATCTATATCTGTTATTAAACGGATATAGTGTCAAATCAGTGACTTTGCACTCTGACTTGTAACTAAGCAATATTGTTTCAAGCCATTGTGCAGTGCAGAATGTTTAACTAACGAAAGTTTTACATTTCATTTTAAAAGTTAGTTTTTTATTGATTTTAATTGATTCTTGTGGCTGGTATAATTGAATTTTGCTGGTCTATTTACTTTTTTTATAGTCTATTCTCTGAATATCATGCTGCTTCTGTGCGGTGTGGGTTTATCTGACTGTGTGGAAGCTCTGATACCACATGGGCTGAGAGTTTAACTGAAAATTATTATCATTATATAATGATACTACAAACTTCGTTGTTCCACTTTCTTGTGTATGAAAACCAAAATGTGATCTTGCTTATGCTATCAACATTAAACATCTGTCATCAGATATGGATGTAAATTAAAATTAGTATTTTTCTTATTGCCTCCCTCAATGTTTAACCCAAGTTGGCGCCCATGGTACTTACATTGTTAGTATAGAGCCGCTACTGTGAAAGAGCCTATACATGCATGTGAAAGCTGTTTTTACTATGTTTTCTTTGCAGGCTATGTCTCGGCTGTATAAACCTGTACAGAAAGGAATCGTTTCTCTTTACTTTTGTTAGGAAACTACTAGCACATTATACCGTACACCAGCCTGCCAGCTCAATGTGGTGTGAGCATGTAAACCTGGAGGCCATAAGCTTTCATTCTTGTTAGCTACATTATCCTTGAAACTCTAGTGCCTACAGAGGAAGCGAACCGTATATGATCACCTTCATTTGGGTTGCAAAACTGTATAAAAACATTATTTGTTTTCTTCACTTTCAGCACCACCAAGTGCACCAGAGTATCTAGATGATACAGCACCTCAGATATGGCATGGTGAATAAAGCGATTAATGAACTGAGTGTTGTTCCTTATAAAACGTGATGACAAGTGACGTGCCAGTGTAACAGTATCCTCAGAGGACACGTTTAAAGCGTATATCAAGAACAGATGGTTCCAGATTCTTTCCAGAACACACAATGCCAGAGTCAAAAAGTGACAATAAAAGTGACAAGCAACAATGTAATAGCGTGAGACATTTGACATTTGGTGCAAATTGTCTCTAATTTGGGTTCAGCGTTCTCTGCTTTGAAACGATTGCTCTGCCGTCTCTGGTGCTGCCGTTCCACTGAGACGATTGAACGCTTGTCATAATATTGATACACGCAACATACCCCAACAAGACGCAAGTTCACAAGTATGACATATCCGCATGATAATGAGAGCGCAAGATCAGATTATCTTGGCGCATCATCACTCAGGCCGAACCGCTGCCCCTGTCGTCTGTGTTATGATTAATGGTCAAACCATTCTGTTTTTTATTTCTCTTTCCCGTATGCTAATGATGAGGTCTGCTGCTCCACTTTCATTAAAAAGCCTTTCAGTTTTGACAGCCATCCAGTTCGACCTGGCTTCTGTCATCATGTGCTAGAGCTGTTAGAGGGCTAGCATAGCCAGGTTAAAGATTTTTATTCTTGCCGTGTCTCATTCTCAGTTTGATGGCCATCCGCACCCCATGTTAGGCCAACAGGACATACCGCTCTTACCAGTGGGGAACCCTCATGGACCTCTATGTCCTCTTAGAGGGCCTAAAATATTCTTAATACACGCACACACACACACACACACACACACACACATATATATATATATATATATATATATATATATATATATATATATATAATTTTATTTTATCTACTTACAGTTTGACAATCAACATCTAATCAATTACAAAAATATAGGCAAATAAATTATTCCAACGTGTCTATTCAATCTGTGTTGGAACGTGAGGGGTTAAGTGGAAGCCTGTAAGCCTGTGTCTCCCCCTATAAGAATGTTGGTGATTGGTGGTCCTGCTATTTATTTACAGCTACCAATTTTAAATAACAGTAAAATTGACCAATCATATCTTCCCTCTACATGGGCAGGCTTAACTGTATGTTAGGGGAGAGGCTTAGGGGTCTCGGTTCGCTACTGGCTGTTACAGAATCTACTGAATATCAGACTTCTATGAATCATGGATTAGCCAAAGCAGAAGAATACCAATAAACCAGTGGTGACCTTTTAGTTACACTGTAAAAATGATTGACAGGTTGACCACTCATTAATAACGGAATAATTAATCTTTTGAATTATTAAGCTTCATCTTTCTATTAAACATTGTAGGCATTGGTGGTATAAAGTGTTTCATTAAGCCTTTTCATTGCAAATATAAATGCCAATTCCTGCCTGTTTGAAGGAAGACTCTCAGTAAGCTATGCATTTCCTATTCAGTGACTTTGATGGTAATGTGATTTATGGTAAAGGAAGTGAACTGGATTGCTATCTTTATAAGTGAGTCAACATCCATAAATGCTGTATTGTGTTGAAACAGCAGGTCTGTCACACCTCATTCCATTCGCCCCTCATTGCCCAATACTTCAAGCCAAACGTGTCCTGTTTATTCTGATACGGAAAAAAATATTAGATTTTATTAATTAACAATAATCTACTTGGTTTCCACTTTGCCAGCTAAATAGCTACAAGGAGCAGCAGCAGAGGCTAAGCACTCCAAAACTGCACACCTTCGGAGCTTTTCAGTGGACGGCACTATAAAAAGTCTTGTTTTTGCATGTGAGGAATCTTCAGAGTTTAGAGAGAACCTCAAACCTTCAACAGCTTTGGACAATGCCCAGCAGCTCACTCTTCATTTGACACTGAAGAGACTGAAAAGGGGAGCAGTTCCACCTTTATTTGCACCCTTTATAAAGGTTAAACTGCTGTACCTGTAAGTAGCAGCCATGTGGTGTGATTAGATCACTGGATGCTGGTTGAAGCAGATCATCCTAAACTGAAAGTTTCACAATAAGACTTTAATTGACTTTGTGTTGATGTGGAGATCAAAAGAAAGTAGGTAGATTAGGTAACATTAGCTACTAGCAAGCTGCAATTAACTAACATTAGCACAGCAACTAAATAGTATGATAACCAGGCTGATTTACACAGAGATTCATTTTATTTTTCTGTCTGTAGTTTCATTCCAAAGCCTGGACTGCAGCTGAGATAGGACGGGTCCTATGAAGACTCCTCCTTAGTAACCTAGGTCACATAAATGGAAAAGTCTACAGAGGCTGCATCAAGGCGTGACCAGAAATGTGCCACTTAAACATAAACCTACATGTTACCTATGATTAAAAATAAAATGCTATGGGCAAAATGTGTGCTACCTTGGTTAGCATTTGATGTTGTAGGTAATAATATATATATATATATATATATATATATATATATATATATATATATATATATATATATATATATATATATATATATATATATATATATATATATATATATATATATATATATTCTAGGAGGCGGCATGGTGGTGTAGTGGTTAGCACTGTCTCCTCACAGCAAGATGATCCAGGTTGGATTCCCGGTCTGGGCCGTTCTGTGTGGAGTGTGCATGTTCCCCCTGTTCTTGAGTGGGTTTCCTCCAGCTACTCCGGTTTCCTCCCACCGTCCAAACACATGCATGTTAGATTGATTGGTCACTCTAAATTGCCCATAGGTGTGAGTTTGTGCGTGAGTGATTGTTATCCATGTGATGGACTGGCGAACTGTCCATGGTGTACGCCACCTTTGCTTGATGACGCTGGGATTGGCTCCAGCCCCCCCGTGACCCAGAATAGCGGGATAAAGCAGCAGTAAATGGATGGATGGATGCATTTTTAGGCTGTAAACAAAGGGTCCTTCAATTTGGGACAGACGCAGTGGCTGAGAAATGCAGCTACCTCAGCTGCAGCCCAGACTTTAGCCACATTTAGCTTGTCAGTTTTTAACATGTTTCAAATTATTCATGAGCTCACCAAAAAAGAAAAAAATAGCTAATTTCTAGGGACAAATTAAAGGGTGTAAACGGGCATGAGAAACTGCCTAGTCTTATACCTTCCATGCAGACATCAAAGAACAATTTTAAAAATACAGAGCAAATGCGTTCTATGGCATTTATAATGTTCTTCACACTCTCACATCTCATTTACAGTCGTCAGGAAAGCATCAATGGTTCTCCTATGACTTCTCTCAATGATCCATTTGTAGTGCCCTTTTGAGGAGTGTAGCAAAAAAAGATAGCGACAAAAGGTGTCTTTGACTTGTAATGATAGCCGAATCCTACATAGAAGCCTTTTTCGAAAGATTCTTTCACCATCCATCATAGGATAGAACCAATCAACTTCTAGTCAGTTTAAATGGTTCTATAAATAGCCATGGTTCTATGTAGAGTTTACTGAATCCTTTTTAAAAAGCATATCGTTGCTGTCCAATGAAAAACGTTTCTCCTTTTTTGGCGATTTTGAATTTTCTACATCAATTGAACTCGCCAATGGTTGCTTACATTGTGTGTAAATTTGGTGATGAATGGACCAATAGAAGTGCTCCAAAATAGCTTGGAAAGAATTCTGGTTCCATTTAATTCCATTGAAAGTAAAGTATGTTTTTGGTCTTTTCTGTAAAGTTGCAGTTTTGGAGACACTTGTTTTTCATTGGACAGCTACAATATATAGACATTCTGCTTGTTTCTTGGATTTGTGTGTTGGCTATAAGAAGCCATGCCATGGATCTCTTTCAGTATGTCCGGAATTCTGTGGAATCTGTGGAGCAGAGCGGCACGGCAGTATAATGAATGATGTGTCTGTTGTGAGTTGGTGTAGTGAGAGATGTGTTCCACCCAAACACCTGTAGGTTTGTTTATAGAGTGCCAAAGCCGGTGAGATTTGTGGAGGACAGACACGTCGAAACTTCATGACAGGATGTCAACGCCTGCCTCTCGGTGCAAATGAAGAGAGTGAAAATAAAGAGGGCATATCAGCGAAGATTAGACAAGATTCCTCTCGGGAACGTACCTCCGTGTGGTTTTCAGCTGCTCACGTAGCGCAGGGAGCTGGATGACTTAATGGACGGTGAGGTGTCATCGTCCTGGCACAGGATGAAGCGAAAGGGGGTAATTATTCATTAATATAAACTAGAGGCTGCAAAGTGTTGACACGGCGATACTTTTTCGATCATTTGTGCGTCAGTAATCCTCCGAGGCAGCGTATCATCACTTTTCAGAAGCGTAGAGTTCTTATTTCTGAAAGGAAGCTGGAAATGAGAACTTGACAAATTTCACACCTCGAGGAAAACACACAATTATTGTGATTACGTACGAACTAACAAAGCGAGCATTGAGCTTTACTCAGGCCTGCCGGCTGTTTGCTTTGGATCAATTCAGAACCATCTTTAAGCAACAATTAAGCTGTCATTACGAGCTGTACACACAGCTTACAGACCAGCCGTTAAGTTACACCTCTAATATGCTTTTAAATGGCCTACATCTATGGTTCAGACTCATTTACATAAAAGGTTCTTTAGAAAAAACCTTGTTTGGGGAACCATAATTGGGGGGAGCCAGAACATTAAAACCACCTGCTTGTATTTACATTGATCGTCAGTTTTTTCAGCTTATAGGAGCACTTAGTAGTTCTACAATTACAGACTGGAGTTCATCTCCACACGTCGTTAGCCCCCTTTTACCGTGTTCTTTAAAGGTCAGGACCCCCACAGGACCAGCAGAGTGCAGGTATTATGTGGATGGTGGATGTTGTGTTAGTGTGTGTTGTGCTGGTGGTAGTGGATCAGACACAGCTGTGCTGCTGGAGGTTTAAATACCTCAGTGTCACTGCTGGACTGACAATAGTCCACCAACCCAAACTATCCAGCCAACAGTGTCCTGTGGGCAGCATCCTGTGACCACTGATGAAGGACTGGACGATGACCAATGCAAACTGTGCAGCAACAGATGAGCTGCTGTCTCTGACTTTACATCTACAAAGTGGATCAACAAGGTTGGGGTGTCTAACAGAGTGGACAGTGAGTGGACACAGTGTTTTAAAGCTATACTTTAGTAACAAGTTTAATGTGGTCGTTTTTATTGACATGCTGAAACTAACTACTATGAGTACCTCTAATAGTTTTTTTATACTCTAATATCTTTTTTATACTAGGAATTTTATGTGATCTTTATAGTGAAAAAAATACATTTCTAATATTAAATAATTAATTGTTGGTATCAGGAATTTGATTCGGACATGTAAAAATTTAAATTCAATTTCTACTGTTAAAAATTCAGTTTTCATTTGTAAGAAAATTTGTAAGATTTGTGTCACTGGCACAGGCAGATTTTGAATTTCTTTGTAAATTTGTAAATTGAAAAATAGGATTAACAGCTAAAACTGCATGCAGCCATACCATACCACACCTTAAAACACTACACCACTCCATACCATACCACACCACACCTTAAAACACTACACCACTCCATACCATACCACACCACACCACACCTTAAAACACTACACCACTCCATACCATACCACACCTTAAAACACTACACCACTCCATACCATACCACACCACACCTTAAAACACTACACCACTCCATACCACACCACACCTTAAAACACTACACCACTCCATACCATACCACACCACACCACACCTTAAAACACTACACCACTCCATACCATACCACACCACACCACACCTTAAAACACTACACCACTCCATACCATACCACACCACACCACACCTTAAAACACTACACCACTCCATACCATACCACACCACACCTTAAAACACTACACCACTCCATACCACACCACACCACACCTTAAAACACTACACCACTCCATACCATACCACACCACACCACACCTTAAAACACTACACCACTCCATACCATACCACACCTTAAAACACTACACCACTCCATACCATACCACACCACACCTTAAAACACTACACCACTCCTTACCATACCACAGCATACCATACCACACCACACCATACTACACCACACCTTAAAACACCACACCATACCACATTATACTACACCACACCACACTACACCACACCTTAAAACACCACACCATACCACATTATACTATACCACACCTTAAAACACTACACCACTCCATACCATACCACACCACACCTTAAAACACTATACCACTCCTTAAAACACTACACCTCTCCATACCATACCACACCACACCATACCACACCACACCTTAAAACACTACACCACTCCATACCATACCACACCACACCTTAATACACTACACCACTCCATACCATACCACACCACACCTTAAAACACTACACCACTCCATACCATACCACACCACACCTTAAAACACTACACCACTCTATACCATACCACACCACACCACACCTTAAAACACTACACCACTCCATACCATACCATACCATACCATACCACACCTTAAAACACTACACCACTCCATACCATACCACAACACACCATACCACAACACCTTAAAACACTACACCACTCCATACCATACCATACCACACCACACCATACTACACCACACCACACCACAAAACACCACACCATACCACATTATACTATACCACACCTTAAAACACTACACCACTCCATGCCATACCACAACACACCATACCACACCACACCTTAAAACACTACACCACTCCATACCATACCACAACACACCATACCACAACACCTTAAAACACTACACCACTCCATGCCATACCATACCACACCACACCATACTACACCACACCACACCACAAAACACCACACCATACCACATTATACTATACCACACCTTAAAACACTACACCACTCTATACCATACCATATCATACCATACCATACTACACCACACCATACCACACAACACCTTAAAACACCACACCATACCACATTACACTACATCACTCTATACCATACCACATCATACAATAGCATACCATGCCATACTACACTATACCATATGTTGTTAACATGACTGAGGGTCTCAGCGCAACAAATATCTGGATTTAGAAAAAGTTTATACTGATGCATCGTTACAAGTTATCAAATAGCTTTTCTATAAACGATTTTGAGATATCCTCACATGTTAATGATTTACAGTTGTTTATAATTGATAATCTTACATGTGGGCCAGAAGACTCTCTCACAACAGGCAGATATCTAGCTTACAATACTAGATCAGGAAACAAAACAAAATACACAAAATAAAAGATAATAAAAATAATCCTAGCAAGCTGGGAGGGTGCGAGCTAGCCATATAAATCCACCCACTGCATCTTTTCAAGCTCTGGCTAACGCAACATCATTTGACAGCTCAACATGCTTGGATGAGACCATTAACTAATAATCCTACCTAAAGACCTGTCCTGTGTTGACTTGTCCCAAAAAGAATTGATTCCTCTAATCCAGGCATTCCAGAATCAAGACTCAACTCCAAGGTTTTGGACTCCACACAGCAACATGATGTTTGCCTGCACTTACATGCACAAAGCAGATCAAGACATATATATTCTGCTGTCACTATCAGGGCTGTCCATGTGTTCACCTCAAAGGGCTCGTGTGGCTGCAGGTTTTCATTCCAAACGAGCAGGAGCGCACCTGATTCCACTTGTTTATTCAGTCTTAGGCTTTAACAAAGATCAAGAGCACTCCTGCTTTTTCAGAATGAAAACCCACAGCGGCCTTTAAGACGGAGCAACACTGCTGCAGTGAGGGTGAAGGAAAATTGCAATATTTAACAACAAACATATTAAATTATCTTACACTCAAACAACGTCAGTAGACACATTTTTTAACATTTGCTTGAGTGGGTTTCCTCCGGGTACTCCAGTTTCCCCCCACAGTCCAAACACGTGTGTGTTAGGTCGATTGGTCACTCTAAATTGCCTGTAGGTGTGAGCGTGTGCGTGAGTGTGTGTTGGCCATGCGATGGACTGGCGAACTGTCCATGGTGTAATCCGCTTTCGCCCAATGATACTGGCAATGGCTCCAGCCCCCCAGTAACCTGGATGGATGGATTTCACCTGTTGTTCTTTTACATGTCTTGATTTTTGGAATCGAGAGAATTATGTGGAATCAACTGCATGAACTGCCGCCACTGCAGTCGATTCCAAAATTTCTGGAACTGAACAGTCCTGCTTTGCTCTGAGTAAATGTGGGGAGATGGAGAAACATCCCACCCACCCAGAGAGAGAGAGTTCTATTCTAGTTTTATTCTCATAGAAATTCTATACACGTTTAAATAGAGGAAATTCAATGCACCACTTTGTTTTCAGAGTAAACAGGGCAGGCACGCTCAAGGACCAATGTTGGGAATCGCTGGTACTCATAAATTTACAGGCCGGTTTACGTACGGGACGCGGCATCATGGGACAGGACGGCCACCATGCCGTGCCGTGCCTCCCTCTCCTCGCTGCATTCTGCTCTCGTGGAGAGAATAATAGAAAATGTCACCGCCCGCTGCGTTAATGGCCTCCATTTGTTCCAGATTACAAAGCTGGGACGGCAGCCGAGGCTCAGCCGAGGTGGAAGTCACGGTGGAATCGAACCGCTTGTTTTCAAAGGGAAGTCCTGGAAATGACTCCTCACGTTAAGTGGTTTGCTTTGGCCCGTGGCAGGACGTGTGTGAGGCGCGCCGGGACTCCATCGATCTCCAGGCACGTGCTGCTGCGGCTGGCCTGTCCGTTTGCCCTTACCGTTGGTGAGTGGCGCATGTGCGACACACATACACACGCTGCCTCAGGCTGACAGGGTGGCAGGGGCTTTGATCGAAGCCACAGATATGAGTCTGAAAAGCACTAATAACCATGGGTTGCACATCATTTCGCATTAATACAATACATCAGACTCCTAAAATTAAAGTGACTAAAGAGGCTTTTTGGAGGAACAGCCCAGCAGAATAACTTTTGGTTGCCTAAACAAACTTTTAAATACATTATCTTTTAGAATCGTGGTGCACAAGCTTCAACGTGGGGTAAAAAAGGCAAAGCAATAGACAAAAAAAAGGTACATGGGCTTTAAATTGTATTTCTAAGAACGGAATCTAATCTTTACCTGCTGCATCTGTGGCATACGGTTGATTCCCAGAAAACCAAATGACGAAACCTTGTGCAACGGGCTTTGAAGTGGGTTTTCTCTCTTTGATGGGTGCATCAGAGGTGTCATCCAATCAGTATCAATCAATCAATTAACTTTTATTTTCACTCGGAAATACGTTGAGGGAGACCCTCATTTACAATGTCGCCGAGCATTACAGTTTTGAAACAGAAAGGGATTGAAAATAAATTATAATTAATTTTAATGAGTAATAGAAAAATAAAAAAAGAAAGAAAAATAAAAAAATTGTAAAACAAAAACAATAAAAACGGAATGAGAAACTAAAATCAGGAATAAGACAAAGATGAAAATAAGTCAATAAAGTAAATATAAATATAGTAGTAAAACATAAAATAGTAAAATAAATAATAATAAAAAATAATAAAAGTAATAATACATTTTTATATAAATAATAAAAAAATCAATAAAAGAATGGTAAAAGGAAAAAAAACTAAACTAAATATTAAAATCATAAAACCGTTCACTAAAATTAAATAAAACATTGGCAGGTCGTGCGGAGGTGGTTAGAAATTAAGAGTTTAAAATGACTCCAACGAGCTGAGTTTTAGTTTCCTGCAGTGAGTTCCAGTTTGCTGGTGCACTGTAGCTAAAAGCAGATTTTCCCAGTTCAGTAAAAGCTCTAGGAACCTGAAGGGTGATCCAATCACTGGAGCGAGTTCTGTAATTTGTACTATTCTCAGTGAACATGGTTGTGATATACGATGGCGTACGGCCAGAAAGTGCTTTAAAAATAAAAAGAAACCAATGAGTTTCTCAACGCACATCAAGAGAAGACCAGCCAACCTTTTCATATAATAAACAGTGATGTGTGCTGTAGGGGTCACCAGTAATGAATCTTAAAGCTGAATGATATATGGAGTCTAAAGGTTTCAATGTGGTTGCAGATGCATGTCTATAGATCACGTCATCGTAATCCAGCACAGACAGCAGAGTAGTGACATGTGAACGCCGCCATATTGAAAAGGCAGTGTACACAATAGAATATTACAAATGCAGCTGCTGCAGCTTTGAGTATGCACCACCTGAAGATAAAATTATTTTATTATAAAATTTTACCAAGAATGGTCTTCTCAGCTGCCATGGTTGCTGTGCTTGTGTAACATAACAGAGGTTTGCTGTTTTGTCAGGCTTGGACAAGAGTCTAGATTAAACAAGGTAAGAAATCCTGATTGGGATGCCTTTCAAACCAGTCTTAACAAAGAAATCAGAGTATTACAACTATACTTTAAACACCTTAAATATAACAAACATGATTATTTTATTAAATTAAAAACAAACAACAAAATTCCAGATGTCTTTTTTACTCCCTAGAAATCATAAGACCTTCTTTGAGGACCTAGAAGGCCTTGAGCGTTCCTCACTGTGTAAGTACAGGCGAAAGTGTTTAAAGTTTAGCTGTTGCTAAGTGACTGTATCCCACCGATTCAGTGGACAAAAATGAAGTTGACAAGCACTGGAGTTTTCCCTTATAGAACATTCCACTGAAAGGTTCTTTAGAGAAGATCTTGGGCACTTTGTACATTAGTGTTCAATACATTCACATAGTTTGTTTAATCTTTGGCAATATTCATGTTGATGTAATATATTGAACTCACGTGGAACTGATGTACACATCTGAACTGAGTAAATTCAGTACACTGACTGTAGTGCATGCCACGGTGAGCTAACCAGTGTCAGATGGTACCCATATGAGGGGCACTGTTTAGGCTATGTCTTCTAGACTGTGCATTACTAACATGGATAACAAAGAAAGAGCGTCAACAACTGGCCCCGTGTGCTGGTACTAGGATTAGGCTTGGCCTTGACCTAGGGCTGACACCTCAGTCCTTTAAAACAGGACACCCAATCGTTTACCCAATCAGGGAAGGCAGGTCATGATGATGCCCAATAGCCCTTTTTCTAAAATCTGGAAGGTGTTATAGGGCCAGGTGATGAAAATCATGAAAGGGCAGTGGATAGATAGATGATAGATGATGTACTCTAAGGCAGATGTCAATAAACCACCACAAGTAATTTAAACTTCATAGGAACTGATAACATATGGTCACTGTCCATGATTTACACTGTGTAAATTTGATGGATAAATCAATGGACCAATAGAAATGCACCAAAATGACTTCCATTGACTAAAAAAAGTTGTTGCCCTCTCCTGTAAAGCTGCCATTTAGAAAATACTAGGACAGCGACGATATGCTATACATCCGAAAGTGTCCAGACATGCCTTCTATTTAGAGACCCAATGCTGATACAGGTGTGCAAGCATACACACATAGTTTGTATAATCTCTATAGAAAAGCATAGACAATAGAATGGAATGCTCTTGAGCAGCCACACATGAGCCTGTGGTCACTAGAGTCAGCTTGAGATGTTAACAGCCCTCCAGCATCGGCCTGTGAAGCAGTCTCTGGAAAGCTCCTTTCTACTCCTTTAGGATAAGTTAAGGAGTGGCGTCTGTGTTGCAGAACTAACAATCCAACATCAGCACCTGGCCTCACCAATGCTCCAGTGGCTGAATGCAATCAAATCCTCATAGCAACATCCAGTGTAAAGTTTTCCCCAGAACAGTAAAAGGCTGCTGCTGCAGCAAAGGGGAGATAAGCGCTTTATTAATACCCTAGATATCAGGAACAAACATCCAGCACATCAATTCTGTATTGATGGCAACCTGGCTTTGATCTTCAATAACCTTCAAATAAACCTTCAGGTTTATTCTACTCTCCGATTTCTCAGATACTGAAACACCACTTTATTCATTTCATATCAAATGACTTAACGTGTCCTCCATATGTTCTGCGATGTTACACTGCTCAATATCTGCTCAATACACCGGCCACTGAACTCAAAGGTCAAGCTCGACGGCTGCTTTATGCCCTTATATATCATCGCATGCCATAAACGATATGAATGATTTAATCAGCTTGTGACAGCCAAACCCTCCACGGCCAGTAAGGAATGAAAGAGCTCTGGGATGTGCATTACTCCGTCCAGCGTAAACAGTGACATATTAGATTCACAGCTGTGAGGCGAAAAATACAATAACTCAACGGAATTAAAGTAATATCGATTTAGTCCCTGATCTTTCACCTTCATAAGAGAGTGAAAAGGTAATATGAAGCAGCTCTCATATTATTCTCTATAAGCACTTACAAATAATACAAGGTTCAGGAGAAGGTCATGAACTCTTGATGTAAAATCATACTGGCTCATTATCAATGGACAAAAACCCTCAATGAAACAAAACTGACCACCTGCTTAACCTGTTATACCACCACAACAGATTCACAGAACAATCCGCATACATCCTGATAAAGAACCGTATTGACAAGGACGTAGGAGTGGGTTTGACATCGGGGGGGACACTTTTGCTAATATGAATCAAAGCCCACCCTATCCCCCAAATTATTACTTATAAGCTGATTTCATTGGTAAGGTAGTAAATCACTGTATGTATAGTGACATAGAACAACATTTGTGGAATTACAGTAAATAACAAATAAATAAACACAATACATTATCTGTACTTCTGTTTATTATTAGATAGATTTAATTAAAAATCACATTACAAACTAAACAAGATACTCCACATTATACATTCCTGACTATTGTCAGGAAACATTTAAACTATACATGCCATGTCTAGATTATATACATATATGAGCAAATACACACTACTGCTCAAAAGTTTGGGATCACAGTGAAATGTTCTTGTTTTAATGGAGTATCTTCTTCCTTAACACAACAATGGACTGACGGGTCTCTAAAGAAAGTTGTTTCTTTCTGGTCATTTTGAGTCGGTCAGCAAGCCATCTACTGCTGATGCTTCAGATACTAAACTAACCTAGAATGTTGTTCTCCCTTTTTTACTCACTTATTAGTAGAATGTTTTTTAGCTGTGATCACAATTAAACAAGAGTGTCCTAACAACCAATTAGTCCAATAACATCCTTAACTTGGATTAGCGGCCGTACCAGGAGATTTAGACAGAGGACTGAGAATTACTGATAATAGGACTATATGCAAAATAAGCCTCTATACAAAAATAGGCTTTAATACAAACATTTTTATTCTTTAAAAATCATCTGATACACTAACTTTAATTAAGAAATGGACAATATTGTTTGTGAATTGCATGAAAATGGCATGAAATGAAATTCTGAAGTGATACAAAATGTTATTATTATTTATTTTATTTTATTTATTTTATTTTATTTTTTATATATATGTGTGTTTTTCTTTGGTGGCATAATACTGAAATGAAATGACACAGAATGTATGTTAAGGTTTTCTGACTAGTCTAGACTAACATTAATGTTAGACAGTAAGGCTGTCTCCCAAACAGCACCCTCTGGAACATTACATACTGCACTACTAAAAAGCACTTCTAACGATGGTGTCCTTTATTTATTTGTTCATTTGTTTATTTTATTTATTATATTTTATTATTTATGTATTTAGTCTAGTAGCAGTCTGCAGTTTGAGACGTGGCCAGACAGTAATGTAACTTTACGTGTCAGAGTGCTTTCTGACTAAAGTCAATATAAACGTTATCTAACCCAAACCCTCCTAGTCTGTTACCATAACAACACATTATACTAAAGCTGTTGTATAACAGTATATATGGTCATCATTGCTGTTCATTGCTTTCATCACTGACCTCGCGTTTAAAGCTGGCGTGAACTACCTGACGCTTCAACAGGCATCTCAACACAAGCCTTAACAAAGTGAAAGACCCAGACCACCTAACAACCAGAGCCAGTTGCTAAAAACATACAAAGCACGTGAATTGTGAAGGCTGCCAAATTGCACTTTTAAAATAAAAGTGTTTTAAAACAGTTTCTGCTTTTCTGTGATTTAATTTTTGGGTTGGACAAATTGACCTGTTTCTGATATTGGGTGGGCCACGCCCCCCCCCCGGTTTCTACACCAATGCGTAGTGATATACTAACTGTGTTTTACATAATCTATCTACTATTATTAAATTAACTGACTAATAACTTTGCCACTTTTCTATTACATCACCACATTAAAGTTTCATTAAAGCCACAAGTGGCACTGTTTACATTTTCATCTTCCCAACAAAATATTACTTTCATTTATGGTACAAATAATACCAGAAGCTATATCACCCCCTAACACTACCTGTAGTGTACTGCAGTACATACTGCAGAACAACCATAAGGGTCATACAAAGAGCACCACAGAGCATCCCATAAAGAGCATCACATGAAAGTGTTATTGTATGTCGTCGCTGTCCAGAGAAAAACATGTATGCTGCCGTGTACGTTGTGTGGAAACTTCATGATGAATTAACCAATGGAAATGCTCCAAAACAGCTAGGAAAAAAATCTGGTTCTATTGACTTACATTAAAAGTAAAGACAGTTTTTGTCCTCGGCTGTAAAGCTGGCATTTTTGATATACTTGTTTTTCTTTGGAGAGTGACGATATGTGTATATTATATACTCATTATAGAACATCACAGCACTAGATTACATAATAGAGCGGTGGTCACAAACCCTTGTGCTGCAGTACAACCTTACTGCAGGTTCTGATTCCACCACAATCTGCCATGCCTACTATTGGTAATGAACTACTTCAGAAGCATTAGCGTTAGATAAGGAGGAGGCCACACTTTAGAGGCTGGTGTGTTTTTGTTTGCCATGGCTCTTCTAGACAATACTCACAACAAGTTGAAACTTTGTCCACTGAGGACAGAAAACTTTGTGTAGTAAAAAGTGAGTCCTCATCAGCATCTAGTTCGCAAGACAGCTCATCAGGGTTTTCAAAGAGGTAGCATCCATTACTAACCAGACATGAAAACCAACCACTTGTCTATGTGTGAATAATAAGATATATCTAAATTAGCCTGAATCAATATTTCCAATAGGCACTAGTACAGTGTATACATGTTATGTACTGTTACCTCTAATAGAATTTTAATAGAAATAAATAATGGGTTTAAATAGTGGCTTTAAATTGGTTTAATTGGAGGAAACTCTGTTTGACGATCCCAGTTGTATAGTTCTGTTTGTTGTTCTGGACACATATACAATTTCTTCTATATTTATAGTGGTTTTGCAGTGTATCCTAGCACATGTCTAGCACCAGCACCAATGAAGCAGCCCTCATGACAAGCATAATAAACAGCCTAGGCCTGCCTTCCAATTCAGCCGGGGCCAAACAGGCGATTACACGCCTCCCTCTTTGAGTTGTGTACAAAAACGCGACAAGGAATTAGCCCTGTGTTGTGGTCTTCGCATCGCCTGAGGGTAGCAGACAATTTATGCATCCTGGCATGCAAATCGCTCTTCTTGGCCATGCATCAAGTGAATTAGCCATTTTTGACAGGATGGCTAGCGCGGGAATTAAAAAAGGTGCAAAACCACTTGAAACCGCTCCGAAGCGCGCATTCCTAGTCCAGCTTGCCGTCCATTACAGACGAACGTAAACAGGAAGGGGCTGTTTGCAGGGGGAACGCATCGATGGATGTCTGCCAGCATTGTGAGTGCAGAGACATCAAATGGCCTTGTTGTCCCACGAGGCCCCTCCAAAGTCGGAGAAACATTGCATGGCCAATTTAATTTAATAGGACAAAATGAACATGCCACACAACTATGTTCAATAATGGAGTATTAAAAAAACTGGGCTTGACTGCAGCTGCCAAGAACAATTAGGGTTTTATGTTTTGAACTGTTTTCTTTTTTCTTTTTTTGGGGTTTTACAAATTGTCCTCTAACACTGTTGATTATTATGCTCTTAATCACAACATATGGGAGTTATGAGTGGAAAAGATGGAGGAGGTCTAGGGTTGTTCTTTTTTTTTTTTCAAAGCTGATAAGATCTAGATAAGCATAGTGCATAGGCAGAGTCGGATTCCTGGGAGACAGAAAACTCCACCCAAACAAAGAGCACAGTTTACATCTGAAAATTGTTGTTACAGTAAATGCCTGTGCTTCAGCGTAGTTAGCAAGGCCGGCTGTTATGCAGTGGCTGTCGCGTTGACTCTCTCACGGGTTTAGCTGAACTGGTGGGGGACTAACTCAGACCAATTACTCCCATTGGTCTGAAGTCCTTCAATGTAATAAGGAATTCCCTATACAGATCCTATTTGATGTCAGTACAGTGCATACTAAACCTGTTGACATAAGAACTAACAAGCACATGAATGTTTCCAGCACTGTCTCGGTTCTTAAATAATTTTGTCTTGGTTTACTTAAGTCGTATGGAATATTTACATTACTAGGTTCTTCCTGCTTAATGCATCTTCCTAATAGGGTAGTGTTGGCAGTCTTAGCAGCGGGCTTCAAATTCTTGCTGCTATTTCTGAGCGAGTACTTAAAAACAGATTCTTAAAATCATCCTATTACATTTTACAAATACCATACAAAACAAAAATCAAAGCACCAACAATGAAAGTGATTACAGAGATGAGCTGCTGATTGAAAGCATGTAAACAGGCCACTCGCACTTGATTCCCATGTCAACTGAAATGCTACCCACATGTGGACCATCTATAAAATGGGGACCCTTGATAAAATAACTTTTATGTGTATAATCAAGTGAGAATGTAAGGTGTGATGTGGACAAATGGTGTAGAACAGTTGACATTCAGAGTCTCTGTGACTTTTTACTCTTTTCTTTTCATTTATCTTCATTTGTTCTACCTGACGAGTTGTGCACAGTGATATTAGGCTAGTGTGCAGCATCTTGGTCATGGGAAACCCATGAAGCTCCTGACTGTGCTACATGCTTCATCACTTGGTGGTCACTGAATTTGCTTAATGTACCACTTCAAGGCATTTGTTGCTCCTAGATGCTTCTATTTTAGAGCACTCACTGTTGACTGGGGCAGATTTAGCAGGGCAAATATTTCATGAACTGACACAATAATGTTAATAAATACAGTATAATTCATCCTACAGCCAGTGTTTGTCTATGGAGACTGCATGTACTTGATCTTATACACCTGTTGGCAATGAGTGTGGCCGAAATACCTGAACTCAGTAATCAGGATCACATACCTTTGGCCACATAGTAACCATTTTTAACTGGCCTACATATTTAAACATGTGATGCTCTTTACTTTATTAAATTTATAGATAAGAATATAGAATAGATCTAATTTCTTCAGAACAAAAATACATAGTGTTCAGTATTTTTTCTGATGTAAAAAAAAATTTGAGTGCTGTTTATACAATCAGTCAAACAATAAAAAGAAATAACTATTTAAAACAAACCTACAAAGCAAATAATTCTTTATTACTTCATAGATGTTTAAAAAACAGTTGGTCTGCCCAATTCCTGTTGTCTTCTTACTACACTTCCTACTATAAAGGTATCTAAATGGTACAAGGAAAGAACTGAAATAGGTACAGAACCATTAAGCATTAAGAAGAGGTTTCTTATTTTTTAAATAAGGCTCTACACCAAACAAAGTGAAACCTTTAATTGAAACGTTCTGTAAGGGGTTCCTCAATGGTATTACACCAACGAACCCTTTTTGGAAGGAAGAATGTATCATTCCTTTGCCTTACCACTGCATTCGTTTCAGTACCTATAAGTAGACAGTGAGAAACGGGGCTGTAAAGGCAGTCGAGAAAGCACACAGCGCTCTCTTCACTGCAGCCCTGCTGTCTGGCCTTAGGGCATTCCCTCATGTCTGACAAATTGCCATTACTCTCTCAGCAAACACACCAGTATGTGGCTGCGCGCCCCCACTGATGTGTGTTCTGACACAAGCTCCAATAGAGAAAGACAGACAGGCAGAGAGAGAATAGAAGGTCAGTCAGTGCTCATTGTGATATAGGAGCTTATTTACAATAGGACTACAGCTAATGATTAATAATGTAACTGATTAATCCATCAACTATTACTGGATTAAATGACTAAATTATTATGTCTTCTGCTGTTACTTTATTTATTTATTACTGTGCCAAACAGTATCTTTTCTTACCAGTAAACTATATAACCACCTATGTTTCCATTACTGTATATGCACTACATGGCCTAAAGTATGTGGACGCTTAAACATCTTATCCCAAAATCGTTAATATGGACTTGTGCACTTGTGTTCACTCCTTTCATAAAGCTCTTTCCAAGATCTGGGGTAAAACTCTGATATTGGATGGGAGGGTCTGGTTCACAATCAACAATTCATCCACAGGTGTTCGGCAGGGTTGACGGGCTCTGTGCAGGCCACAGGGGCACAGAAAGGGTCTTCACTAAACCGTTGGCACAAAGGTTAAAGTAAAAAATGTATTTGTATGCTGTAGCCTTAACATCGCCCTTCACTGGAACTAAGCAGTGAGACCAAACACTGAAAAACAGCCCCAGACCATTATCCCTCCTCCACCACACTCTACTGCTGGCACTATACTTTATGGTAGGTAACATTCTCCGTTATTTAGATTCATCCATCAGACTCTCATATGGTGAAGCCTGATTCACTATTCCAGGAAACACTTTACCACTGCTCCACAGTACAGCTTCAGCGTGCGTTACACCACTCCAGATGACACAATTCACAAAGTGACCTTGGGCTTGCATGCAGCTGCTCGGCCACGGAAACCCATTTCATGAAGATCCTGACCCACAGTTCTTGTGCAGATGTTGCTTCCAGAGGCAGTTTGGAATTCTGTAGTGAGTAACGCCGCAGAGGATTTTACACACCATATGGTTTCCACAATGAGCTGTGAATTTGGTCTACTGCTGAGCTGTTGTTGCTCCTAGACACTTCCATTTCTCAATAATAGCACTTACAGTTGACTAGGGCAGATCTAGTGCCATGTTTAAAGTTACTGAGCTTTTTTAGCATGGCTCATTCTACTACTAGTGTCTGAAACACTTGAGCTTCAAAACTAGAAGGATTATATACTGAGCTAACCATACTTTTAACTACATATGGAATGTTTTCAAATGGCCCAAATAATTATGTCATTGTATTGTAAATCTCCAAAATTGTTACTTTACAGTAGATGCCAAAAACATACTTCACTTTCAATGCGAGTCAGTAGAACCAGTTTTTTTCCCCAAGTTTCTATTAGTCCACTCATCAGGAAATTTTCACACAACATAACTGGCAGCTGTAGTGTTCAGATTGTGTTGAAAATTGAATATCAAACAAAATTGACTTTTTTTGGAAAGCAACAATATTCTTCACATTCTTATTTTATAGAAACAATAACTTAGTTTGTTAAAATTTTATAAGCTGAAAAAGCCTGTTATGAATAAACCAACACGTTTCCATGTAGCCCTCTATTCAGTGTACAGCAGTTTAGCTCCGCCCATTCACACAGAAGTTATATGGAGTGTTTCAGCACGGACTGCTTTTTGAAAAAGGGACACAGGGGTTGGTCCAAAAGGATCCCTTACATCAGTCCTAAAGGTACAGTACCAAAAACACGTGGTTTATTCTAATGGATAGAGAGAGGTTGAAAATGGCCATTCAAAAGTAAATAAGTGGAATTCAGAGAAATAAATAAACCAAAAAAAGAAGGAAAATACAAGATATGTCTATTTACAGCATGCATAAATAAATTGTGAGAATATAACCAGAATGTACCTACTGCACCATTTAAGGTGGAATACGAAGTTCAGTGCCAGAATTTAAATACTGAACCATTTAAGGTGGAATGGGAACATTTGAATAAGATGCTGACTTCAGTCTTTGAATGCAGTCTTTGAATGTTTTAATGATGGTTTAGGCGATTTAAGCTATGCGACCTGGGATTTTATGCACAGAGCTATAAGTAATATGCACTACAGTAGGACATATGGTCAAGGATTACTCATATTCTTCTTTCTACGTCTTCTAACCAATGCTATTGCACCCTCAAATTCAAAGTGACATTAAAATGTAAATATGGGAAACTCCACAGCCAGGTTGTGGTATGACCATTACAGGCCACATTGGCAGCCTTGGTTGGAAGAGGACCTGTTACAGGTAACTATATGCAAGTAGTGTTTCATATACTATATTCCATTTCTGCTAACAGATGCCTGTAACTCTCACACACTGCTGACACACATATCATTACTGTATGTGTACACGTGCAAACGCTTCCAATACGATGTTTCAGCCATCCTTCAGCCATCCTTCTCTCATTCCACGGCCTGAATCCCAGGTGCGCCGTCCATCAGTGCCCTTCGCTGATAACATCTGCCACAGAGCGCGAGAGATGGCTGCAGGACCCTAACCTGATACCCAGCGGCCTCCTCCACCTGGGTGGGCCGCCTGTGCTGGAACGCGACGGGCCAGGGCTGGAGGGGGCTGCCTGTTAGCGGCTGTGATTGGAGCCCGAGGCTGCGGCTGATAGAGGAGCCCCTCTGCTGAAAGACGGTGGCGCGACCCTGAAGGAAGGGGCCGAGGACAGAAAAGGAATTGCTGGAGGGGGATGGAGGGCGTGGTCACGTGGGGAGAAAGGACAGCGTGTTCATATTACTGGGATGTGAATGAGGCACAATGTGTTACACATATGTGGATGCAGAAGATCAGAGGAGAAGTGCTCACTAAGGCTTGGATAGACAGAATGGGTTCAGTAACTATTGCTTTTTATTCAGATCTGTTCGTTTGCTACATCACACAAAAGGGTTTGTCATTTGATTTACTGTTAAGAAAACACCCCACATAATATGAAGGCTATATACCAATTCATGTTCTTCTTCTTGTCACTAGTCAGTATGTAAAAAAAATAATCTTCATTTTTTGTTGATTTTAATTTTTCTATATCATATGAACTCAGCTGCTCTTTATATCCTGTGAATGTTTCATGATGAATGGGCAAATAGAAATACTCCAAAATAGCCTCTTCTGTAAAGTTGCTATTTTGGAGATACTTGAGATTTTTTGGACAGTGGCGATATGTCCATGGCACGAATCATTTAAGAATCTGCATTTGTAATCCAATCTCGAAGTCATCATAAAAGAATGCATCAGGCAGCATATTAACAACCAATTTATGCAATAGATTTCAGAGATTTTAGAGACATTTAACTCCCCAGGCCTCTAATTTCTAACTCTATAGCTTTCTTAAGAATGCAGCATTTCATATCAAACCACTGTGAACTCTGATCATACAAGCAGAATTCACCTTTAAGGGGAACCTTTATGTTAGGTGTAAACCAGTATACTAGGATCCAAATCAAATCATATGCTGGGTTTGGTGGTGACCAGTGTACTAACATCCAAATCACAACATAATCTGGTTTCAGTGGTGACCAGTGCACTAGCATCCAAATCCCAACATATGCTGGCTTTAGTGGTGACCGGTGCACTAGCATGTAAATCACAAGATAAGCTGGTTTTGGTGAGGACCAGTGTACTAGCATGTAAATCACAAGATAAGCTGGTTTTGGTAGTGACCAGTGCACTAGCATCCAAACCCCAACATTAGCTGGCTTTGGTGGTGACCAGTGCCATAACATCCAAATCCCAACATAAGCTGGTTTTAGTGGTGACCATTGCACTAGCATCCAAACCCCAACATATGCTAGTTTTGGTGGTGACCAGTGTACTAGCATCTAAATGCCAACATAAGCTGGTTTTAGTGGTGACCATTGCACTAGCATCCAAACCCCAACATATGCTGGTTTTGGTGGTTGACCAGTGTACTAGCATCCAAATGCCAACATAAGCTGGTTTTGGTGGTGACCAGTGTACTAGCATCCAAATCACAACATAAGCTGGTTTTGGTGGTGACCAGTGTACTAGCATTCAAACCCCAACATAAGCTGGTTTTGTTGGTGACCAGTGCACTAGCATCCAAATTACAACATAAGCTGGTTTTGGTGTTGACCAGTGTACTAGCATCCAAACTCCAACATGAGATGGTTTTGTTGGGGACCAGTGTACTAGTATCCAAATCACAATATAAGCTGGTTTTGGTGTTGACCAGTGTACTAGCATCCAAACCCCAACATAAGATGGTTTTGTTGGGGACCAGTGTACTAGTATCCAAATCACAATATAAGCTGTTTTTTGTGGTGACCAGTGTACTAGCATTCAAACCCCAACTTAAGCTGGTTTTTGTGGTGACCAGTGTACTAGCATTCAAACCCCAACTTAAGCTGGTTTTGGTGGTAACCAGTGTACTAGTATCCAAATCACAATATAAGCTGGTTTTTGTGGTGACCAGTGTACTAGCATCAAACCCCAACATAAGCTGGTTTTGGTGGTGACCAGTGTACTAGCATTTAAACCCCAACATAAGCTGGTTTTGGTGGGGACCAGTGTACTAGCATTTAAACCCCAACATAAGCTGGTTTTGGTGGTGACCAGTGTACTAGCATCCCAAAACTTAACATTAGCTGGTTTTTGGCTGTGCTGTTTTTTCTAGCAAGGTAGTTTCGGGTCATGAAAGAAACAAGGTGGATTTTTGGGAAAGAAATCTGTTTTAATTTGGTCTTATCACCTGATATCGATTCTCAGCAAACCATTAGTCATTTTGGAAGTCATTAATTTGGGGCTAATTATTTTGAGATGAATATAAAGGCACACATCTGAACTCCAAGCTTCCATTTCACACTTGAGCGTTGTTAGAAAGCTCACACTGCCTCCTGCTGGCGTGCCAGAAGCCTGCATGGCCCAAACTTGATGCATTCTGCTGGAGGGGCCGGCAGTGACCTCTGTGCTCCACTGCAGTGGTGGACGCCATTCGTATGCTGAACGGGTTCTCATGACGTGAGAGGAAATAAAACAAAACATCTACTGAGATGTTACACTAACGACGTGCCCTTTTTGCTCCACGCCGAGGCTGATAGGCTTTTTAATGAATACAGGTTCCCCGATTACACGCGGCTTAATGAAACATGGCAAATCCGCCCATCATCGATCAGTTTAAAGGTCAATCTATTTTCCCTCCGCTTCGTATTATTATTTTTTTCCCTCCCCCTCAGCGCCGCGCTCCATGTTATTACCCGGATGGTGATCAATGCCACATCGACGCGTCCTCATGTCAGCGACTCTCTCTCTTTCTCTCTCTCTCTCTCTCTCTCTCTCTCTCTCTCTCGTTCTCTGTCATCCACGCGCGCTCCTCCTCTCCGGCGCTCCCCCCGCAGTTTAATACCTTCATTACGCTCCATTACCTTGTTTGCTCGCCGTTTCGCCCTGTAAACGTGCGTCGAGGCCTGGACGCGCCGAGGGCCGTTTGGCAGCAGCTCGGACGGAGGACTGACCAGCTGTCAGGCCGGTGGGAGTTTCATAGGCGCGTAATTAATGAACGAATCGGGGTCATTAAGGGGGGAACATCAGCTGGCGGGCGCTTATGACTGCGGCTAGATTTGCATGCAAACAAGGTCGTTTGATTTGATGACCTGCCTTGTTGCTGTGCTCGAGCGCTTTGTGCGCCAAACAGGCTGGTGCTGCAGAAAAGCGAGGGGGGGGGGTGCCTTTAGAAGCCATTTATTTATTAGTAGTGTTGAAGGGCACATATCCTACATGCATTAGCACATTAGTATTTTTTTCAACTTCTGGTCCACTTGTGGTTTTATACACCAAACACGTTCATAATTCATTTCCAGAGAAGCTCTGCTCTGAATGGTCCTGCATTGAGTCTCATTCATAAACCACACAGCCCTTAGAACTTCAACGGGCGGAGCTAAACCACCATTGGCTGTGTCATATCAGAAACATTGAATTCAAGTCAGGCTGCTTTTGCATATTAGTTTCCATGTATATATTGGTGTGTTTTAAACCTGATCATTGGTTAAATATAATTTCAGCCTCCTTTACTTCAATAAAGTTGAGACAAATTCGGTTTTCCATAACATGGGCTGGTTCATTTTAACCTCCCTGTTGACACCAAGGATTCTAAGATGGTCTGGTATATGGTATATGCTGGTATATGCTAGTTTATGCTGGTCCAGTGCTGGTTTATATGGTCACCCAGTATGGTCATGCCAGATGACTATAACAAGGGCATTCAAAACACTACATGTGTTGGTATTGTGAGTGACTAGAAGGGATACTATTTAAAAGACTAAACGATAGTTTTCTTGTTATGTTATAATAAAATGACTTTGGTCGACCGCTATAAAAACTTGTCATCGTGCACCACCAATATAGAACAATAGTATATATATATAAATTGCTGTCTACAGAAGAACAAGTACTTTACAGGAGAAGACAAATACATTTTTCTTTTTCATTGTTAGCCAATGCAACCAGAATTTTTCCCAGGTTATTTTGGAGCATTTTTATTGGTCTGTTCATCATAAACATTTTATGTAAATGACAGCTGTCGTGTTCGAATTATGTTGAAAAATAAAAATTGTCAAAAATTGAGATGCATGTTTTTCTTTGGACAGTATATATATATATATATATATATATATATATATATATATATATATATATATATATATATATATATATATATATATATATATATATGCGTGACTTTAACTAAGATATGGTAAATGCATTTAATAAATCCACTTTACATATCACTATCTGAACCAAATCTAGTATCTCTAAAATGGGAAGTTAATTTTCTGAAAACATTTTTTCAAGTAATTTATGCTGTTTCTATTTTCCATTTATGCTTAAAAATTAAACAAAACAGAAAAACGAAAACCTGGATTTTGTATGAAAGCGACAATATATTTATTTTCCATATGGGTAGCAGACAACTGAAAATGATATTAGCCTATAAAGGGTCTTAGCGCAGAGCTGCCACCATTTTTTGTTTCCAACAACTGACGGAGATCTGGTTAGAATACCACCCATATTCACAGTCAGTGATGTATCTAGAACTTCCAGAAGGCCTAGAGTGATGTTTTTTACTCACAAGTCTGGTCCCACTCGATGTAACTCGAAACATCATTGGTAGATTACACGGTCACTTCCTAATTAATATGATGTTGATAGTTTGTCTAATGTGCAAGGCCTTCAGTTCAGCTTCTAAGGATCAAAACAATGGCGGTATGTACCTAGAGACCACATGATAAAGATTTTAGCCCATTTGTATCTAACCAAAACTTAATACGCAAAATAGGACAATACTTATAGTGTGTGAATTAAATAAGCATTATGATTCCATATGACTGGGAACAGTCGTGTGCTGGAGTTTATGGATCCGGACTTGTGACCAGAAGGTTGCCGGTTTAGACCAACAGGACGCTATTAAAGTGCCCTTGAGAAAGGCGCCTAACCCTCACCTGCTCCCCAGGCACTGTGGATAGTGCTGCCCACTACCCTGGGCAAGTATGCTCACTGCCCCATGTGTATGTATTTGCTAGTGTGTGTATATGTGGGTGTTTCGCTGTGCGGATGGGTTAAATGGGTTAAAATCTGCTATGTGCAAACATTGAAATGAACTAAACTATACGTATATTTACATTACCAAGAATAATTTTGCCTTCTTTGACTGCCTAGGAGGCACTGAGGGTTCCCCACTGGCGATGCTACACCACTATTAAATTCCTGCAGGGCTTTTTAATATGTCTCTAATAACATGTTATATTTTTATCTGTGCATAATCATACTCGTGCAGTGTCCTGGTGAGATATGCATTAAATCCCACAGTTCATCCAATACACCACTGAACGTCAAATATACTGTAAGACTATTAAAGGAGCCCTGTAGCATTACTTTAGATCTTTTTTTTCATAAGGTATTGAGGGATAAAAGCTTTGAACCATTCGTTAAACATCTGCGTCAGACCCTTTAGGTTCGTCCTGAAGGACTTTCAAATGTGTGGAACACATCTAAAAAGTTATGCAGCCCACTAGCACGACAATAATGAGCCACAAATGGGCAAAATACCAGTAAACAAAACCTCAACAGGAGACAAGAGAGATAGAGAGAGAGAGGGAGACTGCATTGCTCAAGCACTCTGTACTGTAAGTGCTCCTCCTCACCTTGCCTGTAGCGGAGTGGGTAAGTGGACGCAGGCGGGCGGTTTTGTGTGGGGTTTAGAGCAGCATGTGGCCTGTGAGAGCGCAGTGGTATTTGGGCACTTAAACCATCTCTGAGACACTGATCAGGATCTTCAGAGGAGATGTAGCTTGGCTGGAAATTGATTTTACACAGTTCTCCCTCCTTTTCCCCCGAAATGAGGTTGATCGGTCAAGGCATGTTTGGTGTCTGGAGAATGGACAAAAGTACACGCAGAGCCAAAAACAGAAGTGGAACATCTTGAAGCCTGAATTTTTGTTCATTTTTTAGTAATAACATATAATATAATAATATAAAATGTCAGAAACCACATCTCAGCAACGTTTTAAATGTGTGTTATGCTGTAGCCATGCAGTTTACACACTGCTGATTGAATTACATTGGTAAAATTAGCTTCACAGCTCCAGTAACTATAACACTTTTAGTCACTGACCAACAACATTTGGAAGAAGTGTGCTGAATTACAGTGCTGTGCAAAGGTTGTAGGCACTTGTGGACACTATTACATTTAAAAACATCTTTTTCCAGACAGGAAGCTTCTATTTGCTCAACAAAACACTTATTTTTTTAATATTTAAGCAGTATTTATAGATTAAGTGGTGCTTTTACATATGTCAGTGTGTTCATTTAACCCTTTCCAAAGTTTTCATCTAAACATGCTTTGACTGCTCAGTACTTCATTAAGCTAAATCAAGATTACTGCTGAAGGAACTGAATACATTCATACAATGTCTGGGGCGTCCAGGAGAAATCTGGACCCTAACTTTGTTCTTCAAACTGGAGCTCAAGATATGATCTACTTCTTTCACAATAAGATATTTATGCTACTTTGTATTGTTTATTAATGATTATTTATGTCTGTTCTAATGATATCTGGTGTTTTTACTAGTAAAAATGCACTCATTGCTAAGATAAAGGTGTTTAAATGATGAGCTTAGGTGCCTCAGACTTCCACACAGTAGTTTATCTTGATCGGTCAAGCAGAATGAGGCTTTCACTGGCTAGTTACAGCATAGCATGTCATCATTAGCATAATCATTAGCAGATAACAACAACATAGCCGGCGACTAAGGTAGAATAATAACCAAACTCTTTTACTGATTCTTGTTAATGAGAGGCTATAGTCTTACACATTAAGCTCATTTACCAGTTCCTGGATTGGATGTACTAGCCTGCTTGCAAATAGACTTTCGGATGTGAATTGGCTTTAGGGTTAACATTCGAGACCTCCCGTTTCCTGTAGGAGACCTATAAGTCCTATTAGAAAAGCATCAATACATCTGAAATCAGTCTCACCTGTTAAACTATTAGAATCCCCTCCACTGTGAAACCAACCCCTAGAACAAAATACCTTTACTGACAGCACCGAAAACTCTTAATGGCTTCTATGATTTTCCCCAGCAGGCCAGGACTACATCTTACATCAAGTGAAAACTCTTATGGAGAACCTAACTGTTAAGACATAAAGGCCCCAATACGCTGTACATGGTTAACTGATGACCATTAATTATTAATTAAATATAAATATTAATGATTCAAATATACTGTATGAACCGAAGTACTTTATTTATTACTAAACGTCTAAATATCTAAATAGCTAAATTTCTTATTTAAGTCTTATATACCATTCAGCCTTTCCAGATTTAAATAGAGCCACATAACCTTTATTATAATATTAATAATTTAAAAATCCTTTTTACCGTCATACTTAAGTGATCCTTAAGGAGAGGGCCGTCCACCGACACCCCCTATCAGCTTCTTTATTTAGGGTTCAGGAAAGCTATACATGTAGAACTGAGAGGGACTGGAGAAACTATACTGGTAACTGAAGGCTTAGTAAACTCTGACACTTGTAACAAACACATTGTGTCCCAGCTCAACCACTCCAATGGCAAGGCTGTATTAGTTTGGAGCGACAGGTGGCGCTGTTTGTCCACAGATCGGGCTGAAGCCACGTTCTAATAGCTGCTTTAACAGATGTGCTAGAATTCCCACAGTAGAGCCAAGTCATCCAATACAGCACGGAGCGCAGAGAAAATAAGCAATAACCAACTGTCTCTTGCGGGCAAAGGCAGAGGAACATTTTAAACATCCTCGCACAGCTCAAACAATTAAACCCTCTTTCCAAGTTCCACCGTGTGAGTAGACAGACAAGCAAAGGTAAATAAGAAAAAAGTCTAAATGTAATTGTAAAATGATACGAAGCTCACTCTTTGATCTGGCTATGTTTAGACATGTAGTGTACATGGCTTTGCCTGCTACCGTTCTAAAAAGAAACGATCACAATAAAGACGTGCTGGTAAAAAATAAAAAGGTCAGATCACATTCACACTTTACTTTTTCCAGCACATTCTTGGGTTGAAAGAATTTTAATTTTACTTTTAATAAAAAATACTGAGTATTTAGGTAGGAATTAGGTCTAGTTTCCTAACAAAACATTACAAGACTATAAGACTTGTTTCTATTCAGTCATAACACATACAGTGCATATATGACTACTAGAATTTAAAACTACTGCACTGTAATTGTGTATTTACAATAATAGACGTTATCCTGCGATTTAATTGCCGCCTTTCATATAGGATACTGGATATAAATAAATATTTAATTATTATTTTAATTAATTAATTTATTTATTTAAAGTGTTTAAGGAATTACATACAGATCTGTTCGTTATTATTATTCACCGAAATGTGTCTCCCGAGCTCACAGCTGTAAAGTTATAGCTATCTTTTGAAACTTTTCAGGTGTTTTGTTTTGACATGCACCCTGATGCTGATTGGACAGCTTGCCGAGTCGCTCGTCCAATCCCAGTTTCGTGCGCGGGTCACGTGACAGTTGGTTTCCTTGTTTTGAACTTGTCAGTTTCGCTGAAGTGGAGTTGGTGAAGTTTGACCTGAAGGTGAGCTGCCGGTCCAGCAGACCTCGAACCTGCCGTTTTCTACTGTTCTTCATACTACTGCGAAGGTCAAGGGGCGTAAAATGGCACATTAGGCGATTAATGAAACGCAAATTAAGTGAATTAAAGTAAAATGGGACACGCTCCGGCAGATACAGCTCATGGCGCGGTGGCTGTTTCTTCTTCCTGCCCAGGTTTAGCAACTGCGTACAGTAAATAGGGGTTAAATGTTAGGAGTGATAATTCCACTGTTTTTCAAATGTTTCCATTGAAACAATGTCATCCTGAGTGGTTAGATGTGAAATGCTGAGTCCTGACAAAATATGCATAGGGTTTACCATAAAACACAACCTCGCTATTAGTTTTACTGGAAAAGCTCAACTGCCTGTTTTCTGAAGTTAGCTCCTTGTTCAGATTCTCCGTTCCACCTTAAATGGTGCATCATTTACATCCTGGCGCCTCAGGCTCAACTGCAGGCCTTCTGAGGTTAGTTTGTATTTGCTGCACAATTTAAGGTGGAACGGGGAGTTCAAATAAGAAGGCTGAGACACCAGAATGTAACTCCTGCACCTCTTAAGGTGGAACACGGAATTCTAATAGCCTCGTCTTTCTTCAGGCTCATCAATAATAATCTAAGTGCCTCTATTATCTCCGTTATTGAAATGCTAGGTGGTTGATGCAGGATGTTGTGAGGCAAAATAATACCTAATAAAAGTGTATTAAGCTTATTAACCTATATTAATGATATCCAAAACTCATAGAAATACATAGATGCAGTGGTGTTTTGGACAATAAATACAAAAACTCTACTCGTATACGATCCCTATCAAGTCTATTGTAAAAAGAGACTTTTAATATTTTATATTTAATTTAATATTATCATGTCAAATGCTCAGCAAACTGAGATCCTCTCATATACCATGTTTCACCTGGTAATACATTAAGGCACAGAAAGATACTGATCTATGAATTCCACTGAATGACAGGAGCTGGGACATGCTGACCTAACGTATGCTGGTTGGTTGGATCTTCCCAGGGTCCAACCAGTATGAATATTTTATGACTAATGCATAGATAACCATAACAGTTTCAGTGACTGATAGTGTAGTTTAAATTGTACAGACGTCTGGAGTTGTTGTTAACATTTAAGAACCTAAATCTGAACGTGCCTTGTAACTTAGTAGCTGGGTAATACCACATATGGCAGATAGTAATAAAGCTTAGGTTTTCTAATTTAAGGGGGGATTTATTAATGCGTCAGCTCCTGTAAAGTTATTTAGGTTTAAACAGATGTCAGCAGTGCAACATTTAATCTAACATGTATGCCACAAATAAGATTAGATAATGCAACATACAAACAGTGGGACCTCTAAAGCAATGGCTGGCCTTTTAATGCCTGAAAAGGTGGACCCGTGAGGCAGCTTGTACTGAACTGTAATGCTTTCTAAATTCCACCAGTATCTGACGATTTAAGGTGTGAGTGTGAGATGTGAGATAGATGACCACAGTAAAGGTGCAGGAATGTAACTGTTGGTCCATTTATAGTGGAACGGAAACAAAAAAGCTGATAAATAAGGAGCCAACTTTAGCCATTTAGAGCATAAAAACAACAGTTACAATTGTGGGCTTTTGAGGGCTAGTGGTAGAAAGCAGTACTGATATAACTTAGCATTGCGGGCTTTCAGGGGCTAGTGGTAGATATATATAGATCATACTATTTAGCACAGTAGAGCATTTAAGATTAACTTTGCTTGTTAGACATGGAGATGCCACAGTTACCTAAAAAAAGTTTCAATTAAACACCTGAAATGAAATATATATATATATATATATATATATATATATATATATATATATATATATATATATATATATATATATATATATATATATAGTAACACTGATGTGGTAGTAACACTGATGTGGTGGTTGTTTGTTGGTGTGGGTTGTGCTCTATTAGACACTCCTCCCTTGCTTGGGTTGGTCATTCTCTAGTCCTTCATCGATGGTCTTGCTGTTGGCTGGATGTCGCTGGCTGATTGGTGGACTGTTATCAGTCCAGCAGAAACACTGCAGCACTGCTGTGTCTGATCCACTCACACCAGCTCAACACACACCAACACATCTTCAACACCACTCTGATAAACAGTTTCTGTTACAGTATATATAGTCAGTTGTGTTTTATTGATACCAATTAAACCACAGAACATCAGTACTGGCTAACAGATACATGTGGCTGGCTCTGGATCTTCCTTTAATAAGAGATTGTACTATAATGTGCTGTTGTTTGACACTGATGATTGTATTGCATAGAAGAATGTTGAGAAAGAATGAGGCTTGTCTTTTGTATTTTCTGTTTTTTTATATCACATAGAATGAAACCTCAGTGGATCCTGCTCTCCCTCAGCGTGCTGCTCCCTGCGCCTTTGGCTCAAGGTGTTTCGAAGCCTAATTTTGTGCTGGTGATGGTGGATGATTTGGGAATAGGAGACCTTGGATGCTATGGAAACACAACTCTGAAGTAGGCTGTGTGGCGTCACTGTCAGCTTTCATTTCAGACCTTTTTTGTTTGAAGCTTTTTTTTATACACGGCGGCTCAGTCGTACAAAGCATGATCTCTGTCTGGAACTTAAAGAGCAGACTCAAAGGACAGCAGGCTCTCGAATCTGAACAACAGTATGATCAGAAGATATAACCCTAGGCAGACAAAAGATCACCGAGGATTTTGAGAGGTCCTTATATATTCTGATGTTCCACTAACTAGATCTGTACCTACACAGGGTGACATTAGGGGCATGGAATTGTGAACCTGGATCAAAAATCAGTTCAACATGACTATTCAATTTGGACCTTTGGAGCTTTCTGATTATAAGGCTTTGTTGCCTAAATCAGAAGGAATGATGTACTGTCCATATTCCATCAAGCTGTTTTTACTAAAAATGAATGGACAGTAGACTACACAGTAAACATGCTGTGTTGTAAGTCAGAATTGTTCACAGTGGTGGTGATGGGAACCAAAATTTTAAAGAGTTTAATGCCTAAAAAGCTAGCTCATACAAGAAATGGTTATAAAAATGCTAAACCATTGTTTTGCCATAGTTTTGAGGTACGTTCATGGCCAAGAGGTACATGCAGGGGGTTCTGAGGCAGAACTGATATTTGTAGTATATATAAAATTCAAATTCACATCTCTTTCTCTGTATACATTTTTGGCCCCCTTTTACCCTGTTCTTTATTAATCAACCCTCAAAGGATAGATATTATTTGGGTGGTGGGTCATTCTCAGCCCTGCAGTGACATTGATGTGGTGTGTTAGTGTGTGTTGTGCCGGTACAAGTGGAGATATTGTTTTGTGATAGTTTTGAGGTACATGCATGGCCAAGAGGTACACGCAGGGTGTTCTGAGGCAGAACTAATGTCTGCAGTACATATGAAATTCAAAAGATACATGAAGGTTCACTGATGTTTCTGGAGGCTATATTTGCATTGTAAACATCTTGACCTCTGGTTCCTATCATCACCAGTGGAAACCCGAGCTGGAAACCCAAGCTGGTAAGGTTTTATACTGTGAATCATCACTCTGAATTACTTTGTGTACAAACTTTCTCTCATTTACAATGAACAGGACTGAAATTTAATGGTTAAATAAATATATAAATAAGATGGTTTCATAACTAGCTGATGTCCAATCAGCTACTAGAATGACTATTTTGGTTGTTGGCTGTCACTATAATTGATCTAAATCTGTCATTTTATGATGCATGCTGCTGTTCAGTGTTCTAGAAGTTCTGCCGATACTCATGATATACTCAGGTATACATATAGCAAGAAAGGTTAAAATTATCATCCTTAGTGTTGAAGAGGTTTCTCTTTTACCATCTCGAAGTCCGGAGTGTTCTATAAAACCTTCAGCTGGAGATACATTTTATCAGCAGTTGTGTGCAGATGGAGCATTAAGTCAGGAGAAGATTTAGAGCAGAGACTTTCCAATAGAGAGACTGAAGATTAGTACAAAGTGCACAGTCCAGCTTTTATCATTCCTTGATAGTAAGGCATGGTCACTGGGGTCTGCAGTACAGGATACAAGAGGGCGTTGAAAAGAGAAAAAGGAGAGGATAAAGTTTGGGAGGACTGGGATTCAATATATTGTACATTTGTGGTTGTTGCATATGTATTGGGTGATTATGCATTTAACACTGTTCTCTATGCATTAGATGGAATTGGGATGTAATGTAGCTCATATGATGAGGATTAATGTTTGAGATGGTAAGAAGGTAATCACTGAATGAGATGCAGTTCTGTGGTCTGAGTCGATGTAACGCTGGGTTTTGTTTGCTGTCTAGTCTTTAACATTTGGAACAGAAAGCAGATAAAAGCTTAGGAATGTGTGTTTAGTCACAAAATCCTCCATCATAGTCAGAATCTTTTATCTCCAAGTGTATACAGATGTGGAAGATCACAAAAGCATCCAGTCACCATATCAGTAATCAGTCTTGTTTCTTGGTAATACCATAGATAATAATAATGTTGAAAAAAAAAAGTAATTCAATGACAGATGTTTTTGAATGTTTTACCAGTGTAGTACAGCACTGTAAAGAACCAGAGCAGGCAATATTTATAGTTTTGTGAAGAATTATGCCATGTCAGCTACATCCAAAACATGTGGTCATACTATACATGCTGCAATAATGAATTAACTTATAATAGAAGTACTATCCAAACAGTCAGTGAACCTACATGTACACTACCAGTCAAACGTTTTAGATCACTACCAGTCAAACGTTTTAGATCACTACCAGTCAAACGTTTTAGTACACTACCAGTCAAACGTTTTAGTACACTACCAGTCAAACGTTTTAGTACACTACCAGTCAAACGTTTTAGTACACTACCAGTCAAACGTTTTAGATACACTACCAGTCAAACGTTTTAGATATACTCCAGGCAAACGTTTTAGTACACTACCAGTCAAACGTTTTAGTACACTACCAGTCAAACGTTTTAGATACACTACCAGTCAAACGTTTTAGATCACTACCAGTCAAACGTTTTAGATCACTACCAAGCAAACGTTTTAGATACACTACCAGTCAAACGTTTTAGATCACTACCAGACAAACGTTTTAGATACACTACCAGACAAACGTTTTAGATCACTACCAGTCAAACGTTTTAGTACACTACCAGTCAAACGTTTTAGTACACTACCAGTCAAACGTTTTAGTACACTATCAGTCAAACGTTTTAGTACACTACCAGTCCAACGTTTTAGTACACTATCAGTCAAACGTTTTAGTACACTATCAGTCAAACGTTTTAGATCACTACCAGTCAAACGTTTTAGTACACTACCAGCCAAACGTTTTAGTACACTACCACTTCTAGCTTTTTATGTATAATGTTGAGAATCGTGAAATGGGGAAAAGTCTGGGGAAACTATATACTGTTCTAGCTCTAGTAAGGACGTATTTTGTGATATTGTGCTGCAGGACGCCCCACATTGACATGCTGGCACAGGCTGGGGTGAAGCTGACCCAGCACCTCGCTGCCTCTCCCCTATGCACCCCCAGCAGAGCAGCCTTCCTCACGGGCAGATACCCCATACGATCAGGTCAGGCACCCCACAGGAACCTACATTACTGAAGGAGTTTAATTTGGAGTGTGGAGTCTGTGTAATAAGCAGTATGCACATGTAGTGCTGAGAAATGTAGGATGCTGAAGACACCAGAACTTAAACTCTATCTATTGATTTTTTACTGTAGCTGTTAGAAGACAGGTCAGTTTCTCTGGACTGGGATTAGGCCTAGTTCTGGGCTACATTTTCAGAATGCTGATTAGTCCAGGACTAAGCTTAATTCCTGTCTGAGAAAACCAGTGTAGTTATATTGAATGCTGAAATGATGTTTGGTTCAGGACTTTTTTTTTAATATCCACTTATTTGTGGCTCATTAAAAAAAGCAGCTGAAAAAAACACTGCTAACGATGTAAGTGTTTGGGGGCAGGGCTAAATTAATAAACAGATATATGTAAATGTGATCTTAATCATCAGGCCAATTGCAGAAGCCCTGTTCTGGACTTTTAATCCTTACTGCTGCCTGACTGTTAAAACTGTTTGGTATTTTTGTGTGATTGTGATACAGGAATGGCTGCTCATGGTCGTGTTGGGGTATATGTAATTTCTGCTGCTTCTGGTGGTCTTCCTCAAGAGGAACTCACGTTCGCCAGGATCCTCAAAGAACAGGGCTACATGACTGCTCTAATCGGTATCCGCTATATCGTACATCATACAAAACATTCATTTTACAAGACATTTAATGTACCATATTCATTCGGTTTGGAACATTAAATAGCTTTTATTTATCCTGAGGGTAGACATTCAGGCTCAGAAAGTGTTAATGTTTATGTATTGCTTCAAGGCAAATATTTGTAATAAGTAGCAAGCGCAAACCATTTCTGCCAAACGCAGGTTATTGTGGTAATGTATTCAATCAGGCATCACTCACTTTATTTCTGTGAACTTGTCAGGTCCAGACTTCAGTTTCCCAGTTTAATATCTGCATACCTCACATTATAGTTATCAAAGGAATCCTTTAAAAAATAACAGACATTCTGTAAAACGTTTTTAAAAGACTCTTCACATTTCACATCTCATTCATGTAATTCTTCTTCTCTAAGAACCATCCATGGAATTTGCATTGTTATTATTATTTTAGTAAGCCATTCCCATTTTAAATAAATTCACAACACTCACAAAATACTTGAGTGTAGGACCCCACCCATCCCAACAATGGACTCTTCTATCTGTCGAGGTCAGGGAAGCACTTTCGCTCCCTGAAGGACCACCTCACACACACTCATCATACATAGGACTTGTGCTCATTTGCACTTTCGTTCACTGTCATTTGGACTGTCATTGATTTCATCCACTTGTTACACAATTTGGACTTTATTCTACAATCCTTCACCCCATTGCAGACTTCTGTCTGTTTTCTACAATGTAAATGTATGTGTATTTTTTGCTTTTACTTGTATTTATTTTCTTGTTCTTGGTCCCATTTTAAATTTATTTACTTATTTTTATTAATATTTTGGATACTCTATACTGTCTTATTGGTTCATGTCAGCAGACAGCCATCGTCAAAACATTTCACTGCTAGTTGTACCGTGTACAACTGTGTGACAAACAAACGTTGGCTTTGGCTTTGACTTGGATGACATGCTCCTCCTGTGGGAGACAAGGGTTTCCACCTCAGAAAGGACCTCATGTCATTGTATAGTATTTAAATTATGCCAATGTATTGACAAATGCGTACATACATGCGTATATTTATTTATTTATTTATTTAAAAAGGTACATAATGTACTGTAGCCAATAACAATCCTAACGATCAAGGTTTGATTGTTTAATTTCTCTACAGGCAAATGGCACTTGGGCCTGAACTGTGAACACAGCAATGACCACTGTCACCACCCAAAAGTACACGGCTTTAACCACTTTTATGGGATAACCTTGACCAACCTGCGGGACTGCCAGCCAGGCCACGGCTCAGTTTTCTATAACATCAATGCCCACATCCCCTACGGCACGCTGGGTGCTGCCCTGGCCACCCTTGTTTTTCTCCACACCATTGGAATTATGGCCGTACCCCGCAGGCTAACGCTAGGCCTGGTGGCCTTATTGATTGTGGTGCTGTCTGTGTTTGGTTTCTTCGTCCACACATTCCCCAACTTCAACTGCTTCTTGATGAGAGGGGAGGAGGTTGTGGAGCAGCCGTATGTGTCAGAAAATCTAACACAGAGGATGACCAGGGAGGCGGTCGAGTTTCTGGAGAGGTTTGAGAACGTTAATATTGCTATAATGTATTGAAAGTTGGGATGTTTCAATCTGATTGGCATATCAAACCCTATCTTAATGGAATGGTATGACGTTTGTTAGCACACATTTGTTTAGTCCATTGTGGTGTATTTGCACGACCATCATAGAGGTTAGATGTAGCTATAGCTGAGTGGTAGGAGCTTGAGCGGAGTTGAAGCAGCTTAAAGTATATAAATTGTAGGGCTTACCTAAATAATACTAGAGTATTCCTTAATGACATTTGTATTTGGCGTACTATTGCCAGCACATTTCTACAGCAAGAGCATTTGTATGAATAACTTATTGTTAACATACTAGAAGTGCTAAAAATAAGTACATTACAGCTGGTTTAGTTGCATACATCATGTGAACAAATCCCAATAAACTGCAGCATTTTCTGTATCTGAAGAAATCACATGTGGGAGCCAGAAAAAAAAAATGTTTGGTGCGAAATTTAGATAAGTGGTTGGTATACCAAGGAGGCAGAACAAAGCTGATGAATCATCTCATGATATGTAAGCATAGTGGTATTTGAATACTGCTCAGTGGGCTGCATGCAGCTGATTTCAGTGTGGTTAAGTCTCAGTCATGAGAGAATTTGATGGCTCTTGATGCTAAACCCAGGGAACCTCAAAACCGGTTGTTGTAGTGAGTTCTCACAGTGGATGAGGAGGGCAACACCGGCACAGCTGGCGTCATGGCCAGTCTCAGGCAGACGCGGTGAGTTTCACTCAACCTTTAAATCATAGACTGAGAGCTGCACTTGTCAGAGTGGAAGTGATCACAGTTTCCCACTGCCTTACAACCCGTTCTTTGAGCTTGGGTAGCAAATCCAGGAGGACAGGCTGCCCCAGCCGGCCAGGGTACCTGGTGAGACGCTTCTAGGGTGGTCCTTTTGGCGTTCAGAGGATCCTGTAGCTCCAGAAGCTCCCTGATCCTCTTTAACTAGACTATGAGTGAACTGATTTGGGCCTGTGTGTTCATCGATGCTGCTTTCAATGACAAAACAATGGTAGCAAAATTAAATAAATCAATAGAAAAACAACAAAAACTACAACTGTGATCATAATCAATGAAAAAAGTTCTTATTTAGTTAGCACATGTTAGCTATGTGGTTTTGACCGTGGCAACAAACAGAAAGCACATCTGTGTTGTCCACAGAATCATACAAATACCAGATTTGGCGTGGTTGGGTACTCAGTATTCAAGCACTTGGATCAGGATTGAGACAAAAGCATCTAATCGAGACATTCCTACTTAAATATCATTCAAGGATTTACTAATTTTCAGACTCTGAACTATATTAAGATGCTAAATGTCCTTTCTGTCACTTTAAATGTTTGCCTATTATGTTTAATCTAGATGGACTACGTTGTTATTGACATTGACGGATTAGAAAAAACTCTTTTTGTGTGTACTAGTGAGTAGCTTTCAGCTGTTTGCAGTTTCTTATCTGTTTGCTAGCAAACATGTTTGCCATAAGATGTGTGCTTTAGGTAAGATACTATAACAACAATAGAACATTTGCTGCCTACGTTTGTTCAGTTATGTCAGCAACAATCAGACAATGCTGTGTAACCTTAACAGAAAGATGCCCACCGTTAAAGCTTGATTTTGTTTGTTTTTGTTTTAACAGGAACTCAGACAGACCCTTCTTGCTCTTCTTCTCTTTCATCCAAGTCCATACGGCTCTATTTATCAATCCACGCTTCCGTGGCAAGAGCCGCCATGGTCTCTATGGTGATGCGGTCATGGAAGTGGACTGGAGTGTAGGTACTGATGGTGGACGTTCATTGAAATTTTGATGAAAAATGTCACAGGGGGCTGTTCTGCGTGGGTGGTGGTGGAACCTACCTTATTTTTTGTTTGCAGTAGAAGTGTTACGAGCAAATGAGCATTAATCGTGGTGGTCACAGTGACACGGGCAGCGACAGATAAATCTTGTAGTCATATTTGACCATGTGGGGCAGTCACAGACCAACATAACAGAAACCCTTTAAATAGTGGAGTGTGTTAGTTTAATTCAGAGGCCTTGGCACAAGCTGGTAAGCAAAGTGGGGAAGGTTTTCATCGAGCTACATCCAGCCAGGACCCTGTTGGTTTCTCAACTGTTTCGTGTGGAATGTACTACAATTTTGGTGTAAGTACAAACAGTTGTGGAACACTATCTTTTCTCACACTCCCATCAAGGTCATAGTCAATAACTTAATATGCAATTTTACTAATGAAGCTTAAATCATTTTAAAAGATAATGAAGTCAAATTCAGGTAGTGAAGAAATACCCATATTGATTGAATGTCACAGATGCCTGTGGGTCATTTCAAAGACATGTCTACTGAAGTTAAGCAGGCCTAGACCAGGCCAATTCCGTTTGTCAGTACTACTGAATACCTTAAGAGGCTAAAGCGAGTCACTGTAGCGTAGAGTCAAATCAGTCTAATATGAAAGGATGAAGAAGTAGCGCTGCTGCCCAGACACCATATCGTCACTGTCCTATGAAAACATGTATCTCCATTTCTTTCAGTTTTGAGTTTTCTACATTATTTGAACACGCCAATGGCCATTTATATTGTATGCCAATTTCATGATGAATGGACGAATAGAAGTGCTCCAAAATAGCTTGGAAAAAATTCTGGTTCCTTTGACTTACATTAAAAATAAAGTATGTTTTTGTTCTCTCCTGTAAAGTTGCAATTTTGGAAATACTTGTTTTTCATTGGACAGCGACAATATTCTAACCTCGAGTCAGTCACGTTGAAGGTTCTCTTTCTGGTTGGATGATTTAAGGACTGGCAGCCAGTGAAAGGAAAGGTCAACGCAATGCAAGTGACCATTATACCGGCTGCTGTGTGCCACAGTTGGTAGTAAACATGTAGTAAACAAAATGATATAAAGAGATGCAGAACAAGAGTTAACATTGGTCCTACTTTCCACCACTGGAGACACTTTAGGAAAATAAAGTAAAATAAGGTTTGATGCTGAACAACATTCTGAACAACAACATGGTAAGAACTAAAGTGGGAGGAGGAAGAACTGTGCGTTTTCTGGTTATATGTTGCTCCCTATAGTTTGGAGTATAAAATTAACAGGTTAATCATCTTAACAAATTGTTTTTTTTAGTTTTTTATTATAGTTTCCTTCATAAAGTCATTTCAGAAATGGTGATGTGGGTCTAGTTCAGAAGATTACCGACACTTTAATTTTTTAATTTTTTTTTACTTGAGAGTTTCAGTCTGCTTTGCTGTTCCAAATCATTTTTCCGTACTATTATTGGCAGCAACCAAAGGTAAAATCTGTACATTAGCCCGATACATAACATTGACATAAGCACACTTGAACATGGCTTGGTGGATGTGATGTCCTGGCAAGGGTTTCATGGTATTTATTCAGTGATATACAGAGGTATGTTACCAATACTGTTTATTGTCCTGCCAGACGCTGTGATAATTGATGTTGTGAAAGCAAACTAGAACCGCTCAGTAAAAACTTGGGTTTTGAAACTCATGACAGTATATAACTTTTTCCATTACATGTTTATGGCATATTTCTTCCAATGTTATGTAGCAAAAACATTTAATCTTTTGGGATTCTCTTAGCCAGTGACTAATCTATACTCCACCCACAAATGCTGTTTTTTGTAGCAACTGTCATTTCGCTGGACACAGTTTACAAAGTATTGACCACCATTTCATTATATGTAATGAGAAATTCTAGTATATTTTGTTTAGAACTGCTTTATAATGGTTCAGTCTTTAGGTGTTTTTTAATAAAGGCAATGGTTCTATATAAAACCCGTCAGAATGCACCAATACTTTTTATTGTTCTGTTCTTTAAAGATTCCTATTAAAAATGAGTTCATTCACACCAAAAACTATTTTTATAAGTTCCCTTTTTGCTAAGAGTGTATGCTAATTAGTTGGACTTGAAAAGCAGGTTTAAAAAATAAAGATAACAAATTTGCTGGTATGCTGATTTGTATAAAGAAAAAAACCCTACTATCTTAGAATAGTGAGATCTTTGGCTTGCATACATGCGTGTAAATGAATTACCCAAGCTAAATGTGGGTAGTTTGAGCAAAACTGTGCTACAAAACACTCATCAGATGAAGCGGAAGTTTTGCCAGTGTTCTGTGAAGCTCTGTAAGGTTTGCTTTGCAGTGGTTTGAGCCTAAGCCCATTAAGTACAACATTCTAAATTAGAATCAATGTAAGCATGTTGTGTCCTTTTGCTGTTTCTAGGTCAAATAATGAAGACACTGGAGCGCCTTAAGCTGAAGGAGAAGACCCTGGTATACCTGACTTCAGATCAGGGTCCACACTTGGAGGAGATATCCATCCATGGGGAGGTGCACAGAGGCTACAGTGGCATCTATAAGGGTAAGTATATCTGAGGCCAATAAACAATGAGTATAACATAAAAGTTCAAACAAAAACTGTATGCAAGTTTTGAACTGTACAAATGTAATATTTATTTTACATTGTCACTTTAACTGTTTATATTTTTCTATTTGAAAGTAGACACCAACATTTATTTTAGGTGTTTATTTAATATTTCAGTGAATTAACTATTCTAAAGAACTAAAAATAGTTGAAAATGTGCTATTTAGCATCCTCGCTTGCTTTATTCTTAACTAGAATTAAAAGAAGATATATTTTTGATTACGGATCTTTATTTCTGATCACCAACCTAAAAAAAAGGTAGGAAAAGCTCTCTCTCTCTCTTTCTCTCTCTCTCCTTCTCTCTCTCTCTTTTGCTTTCTCTCTCTCACTCTTTCTTTTGCTCTATCTCTCCCTCTCTCTCTCTCTTTTGCTCTCTCACTCCTTTGCTCTCTCTCTCTCTCTTTTGCTCTCTCTTTCTCACTCTCTTTCTTTTGCTTTCTCCTTCTCTCTCTCTCCTCTCTCTCTCACACTCTCTTTCTTTTGCTCTATCTCGCTCCTTCTCTCTCTCTCTCTCTCTTTTACTCTCTCTCTCTCATTTCCTCTCTCTCACTCTCTTTCTCTCTCTTACTCTCTCCTGCTTTTTCTCTCTCTCGTTCTCTCTCTCACTTTCTCTCTCTCTCTTTTACGCTTTCTCTCTCTCTCTCTCTCTCTTTTGCTCTCTTTCTCTCTCGCTCTCTCACTCTCTCTGTCTCTCTTTCTCACTCTCTTTGTCTCTCTCTCTCTTGCTCTCTTTCTCTCTCACTCTCTCACTCTCTGTCTCTGTCTCTGTCTCTCTCTCTCTCTCTCTCTCTCTCTCTCTCTCTCTCTCTCTCTTTTTGTGTGCATGTGGGAGGGGATGTGCTTCACATTTAATGAAATATTTCATTTGAAATGCCAAGTGTCCATTAAGAGTGTTCAAGAGTCCTTGAAATGAATATTTTAATAAATATCAAAGTTCGAAAATGCCCTTTTCACATAATTAGCTCCAAATGCTAACTGTGTTTCCTTTCCTTTTGAGTAGCAGGGAAGTCAACCAATTGGGAGGGAGGCATTCGGGTCCCGGGCATCCTCCACTGGCCTGGTCAACTACCAGCGGGAAAAGTTGTTGACGAGCCCACCAGCAACATGGACATCTTCCCCAGCGTGGTGAATTTAGCAGGAGCCAACATACCCAATGACAGGTGAGCCTCCACCACCCAGCAGCTCAGCTGTCATCTGTCACTCAAAATGACAGGTTGCACAAATATGGGTCGCTGTGGTATATACTATTCTCTGTGGTGTTTGACTCGTTTGATACTGAAAAACAGAATTTAAGCTGGAGCGTGATGGTATTGATAAAATTCAATTTATTCTTATATAACTATATACCACAGTAACACAGTATTATTAATCATTAAGAAAATAAGACTTCCTCATTTATCCCATCCGTGCAGTGAAACACCTACATACACACTAGGGTGCAGAGAGCACACTTGCCCAGGGCGGTGGGCAGCCCTATCCACAGTGCCCGGGGAGCGGTTGGGGGTTAGGTGCCTTGCCCAAGGGCATTTCAGTCCTGTTCGCTTTGTCCAGGGGATCAAACCTGCAACCTTCAGCCCACGACTGCCTCCCCAACTTCTTCCAAAGGAAAATGACTCCCTGATTGCTTATACTGTTGTTAATAACCAGGTACGGCTCGTCTCGCTTGAACTGGACTGTTCTGGTCCTTAAAATTACACCAAAGGAAACGGTATTCAGTCCTGTAAATGGTAATCAGACAGCGACCACGTTCATAGAAACAGAACTTGCTGTATAATTACTGTTTATCTCATATTGTCAGAGCCAGTCAGAACGACCATTAAGCTCTAAATAATGAATTTTTCAGTGTCAGGAAAAAAGCAAAACACAGCAAATTACACAATTACTAAATAGAATATCTTGTTTTTCCAGCATTGAACATGTCCACACTTTGTCTTTATTACAGCTTCCATTCGTTGCAAGTCTTGCTTTCAGGTTTCAGCTTCAGTCTTAGAAGTTGGTTGCATTTTATGATTCTCAACATCCACATATTCCCAAACGCATCCCTTTGCTCAGTAGCAGCTTCTTGACATTTACATCATTTCAGACGCGGAGCAGTGTGTTCTCTTTTCATAGTGGATGGCCAGGACGGACAGAAACACACAGAGACTTTTTCAGGTCTAGAGCAAGAGTGGAGATTGATTAGTGTTTTTCCTCTCTTGTTAAGATGGGAGCCTTAGTGCATTAACCTGGCCACTCCGTCTGGATTCTGCCAGTTGCAATCTGATTGGCTTTCTGCACTTCCATACACAGATTGAGGGTGTGTCTCTAAACCTAGTGAGTGTCTAAGTAGGCTGTCTAGGTAGCAGTGTTCTCTCCTCATCTCTCCTCATAAACAGATTACTGAGACTCTCTAGTTAGAGAGAGACTGCGTCACGGCTTGTTCCCGCCCACTGCAGCCGCCACTGGTGGTGAACTGGTTGCTAAGCTACCGGCCGGCATCTTAAACAATAGCCAGAGGCTTAAAAATCCGCTAGCATCAATGCTAATGGATCGAGTATAAAACTGCTAAATGGTGAACGACTCGTTACAGAGTTGATAATAAAATACTGTTTTGTGTGATTATATGACCAGAAACACATTAAAACACCAGAAAGAATCAAAATAACTCACATTTTAAAACCACTTCACTGCTTGTAGATTTGCCTGTGTTGCATCATGGGATTGCCTTAGCGGCTGAGGAAGCGTTCGATGCTTCCTTAAAATCAGGTGAAAATAAGATACCTCAGTAGAGAGCATGTTTAAGGTATGTAAGAATTGGGACAATCTACATGTCGGGAGCGCATTGTACGCTGTCTATGTAGGCAGCACACTAGTTTTTGAGACACACCCTGAATGTTGGACGTATTTTGAAATGGTCTTACTTAGAGATGGAAAGATCGATTGGCTATGTATTGGTATCAGCCGATTTTTAATCAAAATATGTGATCGGCGATTGGCCGATATTTCTCCAATTTAGCCGTTCCCGAGAGCCGATCGATGGTGTTAAACAAATGAGCTTAATTTCCAGCTAGCGTTTCGTTTAAACCCCCTCTGGTCAGGTTGCAGTTCCTTTCTGAACCACTAGGTGGAAACACATACCCTTTCATTTTCCACAGACTGACTAAAGCGGCGGCCTCACGAGAACAGTTTGCGTTCACGGCATGTGCTGTCCGCCTGACAGTTTGTTACCGTATGTGACGCAGACTCATCCAGGACGTTTTGTAAAATTAGTAAAATCAACATGTCCCATTGAGGAACCAAGACAAACATATTTAACACTACTGATCTGATACGACACTGCATACGGCTGAATACAGTGAGTATCAGTAAACAGCAGAGCTAGCACACACAGCTAACACAAAACAAACAACCCAGAACAGATAATAACCCAGTACAGACCAGATCTGACCAGTACGAACAGAACAGCAGCAGCAATTCAAGATCTACATTTAATGATTGCAGTTTTTATTTAAATTAACCCAAAGTCTGCATTTAATTACTGCAGTTTTGACTGCATTTATTTAATTAGCTTTTTTGTTTTAAATTCAGGGTCTAAATTTAAAGTCTAATTTAAAGTTTGGAAATATTTGTTTAATTTACTTTGTTTATTTACTGCTAATTAACTTACTGTTATAAATATGCTGTTTCACGTGAGCTCGTTAAACATGGTAATAAACCAGTTTAGACCATGTTTAATGACTTGCTTGCGTTAATAACTACATGTAGCCCTTCCGTGGCATATAGTCCCGCCCTCGATCGGTATCAGCTATCGGCCGATCATACTTGAAAGGTCATCGGAATCGGCCTCAAAAACGCTGATCGGTCCATCTCTAGTCTTACTTAGTGGGATATAGGCAAAAACAACAGTACAGCCAGCTCCTTTAATTAGTTAGTTTGTTTCTTTGCTTCTTTGTTTCTTTACTTGTTTGTTTGTATTTTATTTGGGCAACAATTCATACATATTTAAGTACTTTATTGATTAATGATTGTAATTGCTTAATAACTTTAACATTACAAAATCTGTCTAGTCGAATCTACAGCTGTTTTTCTACACCCCCAAAATTTAAAGAGTAGATGGAAAGCAGCCACCAAGTTTTGCCAGATTTTGAAAGCTGGTAAGTGAGGGGGAGGCCATGGGTCAGGAGTCAGATGCCTTGGACTTCAGTACAGAGAACATGTATAAAATACAGTATAGACTTTTTAAGATTTAGGATCACCACCCACACTGCTGGATATACCCGATCTCTGTCTTTTCTCCCTTTCTCTGTTTGTTATAGGCAGATCGATGGTCGAGACCTCATGCCTTTGCTGCAGGGTCGAGTGGAGCGCTCTGAACACGAGTTCCTGTTCCATTACTGTAATGGCTATCTGAACGCTGTGAGATGGCACCCTGCTAACAGTGAGCCTCACCATTGTCTGTTTTATTCACTCCATTTTCCTTATATCTTCATAGTCCATCTGTTTATCTGTATACTCTACTAGCCCCCTTTCTCCCTGTTGAGTGATCAGGACTCCCACAGGACCACCGCAGAGCAGGTAGGGCAGAGCTTGTTTGGGTGGTGGATCAGTGTCAGCACTGCAGTGGCACTGACATGGAGGTGGTGTGTTAGTGTGTGTTGTGCTGTTATGAGTGGATCAGACCCAGCAGTGGTGCTGGAGTTTTTAAACACTGTGTCCACTCACTGTCCACTCTATTAGACAATCCTACCTTGTTGGTATCATCTTGTAGATGTAAAATACAGAAACAGTGGCTTGTTGTTGCACAGTTTATATTAGTCATCCTCCTCTAGTCCCTCATTGGTGGTCACAGGAAGCTGCTGATTGGTGGACTATTCTCAGTGACAATGAGGTGTTTACTCACACCAGCACAACACACACTAACACACCACTGCCATGTCAGTGTCACTGCAGTGCTGAGAATGGCTCACCATTCAAATTATAACTGCTCTGTGGTGGTACTGTGGAGGTCCTAACCACTGATGAACAGGGTGAAATGAGGATAACGCTGAGATAAAGACTGCCGCACACATGCGCTATAGTCTTCTTTACTGCTGATAAAGGAATAGTTCAGCCGCTTTCAACCTGATCTCTCTCTCTCTGTCACACCTCTAGCATTCAGTCAGTAAGCACAGACAAACATTTCAATATAGAACAACACAAATAACTGCGTACCTACAGCAGAAGTCAATAGGCAGGTGTGTCTGAGTATACAGGAATTCTGATGTGAGATAAAACTCTTCTGCAGCTTCTATTATTAAAACACCCCAAACAGCACAGTGAATAGGTAAATGTTTATTATGTTTTTAAAAAGGAATGTAGATAATGGAAAGAAATAGAGGTAAAAGTTTTCTTTTTTTGCCTTAAAATATCCTGCATGTATTGCTTTATCATGAATTAGTTAAAAATATACATTTAAGCCACATTTAATACATTTAATTTATTTTTTATTTTTATTTTAAAAGCATTAAAAGCACCTGATACCTGGTTACCTTTCTGGCTCCCTAAAATAAACCACTCTAAATTATTTACATATACTGCTTACATGTTACTGGCTGCATTGTGCAGAATTGTTATACAGTGATATACAGTGTTATACAGAAGACTTACATTAACCGTTTACAGGATTCAGAGTGGTTTGATGTGAAATGGTTGATGGTACAGACACTTACAAACTCAGATTTCTTTACAGTGGTGGTGATGGGAATCAGGGGTCACCATGTCTACAACACAAATATAGACATGTATTCACTATTTAAAATGACTAGTACTCAACATTACGTTTAAATGTGATGTAGATAATGTTAAAATACTGAAAGAAGTTTTCTTTGGTGACTATTTTGCCTTAAAATATCCTGCATGTACTGCTTTACCATGAATTATTAAAAATGCATTTAAGCCCAAATTTAAAAAATTAAAAACAATTTTTTTCTTTTAAATACATTAAAAGCATCTGATCCCTGGTTACTAAATTAATCCACTCTAAATTACTTTGCTTACATGTTACTGACTGCATTGTGCAGAATTGCTATTTATTCAGAAAAATTCCTGACTTTCTGTCTTAAAGTCTGTCTCTCAGCAGCTTCTACAGCACCTAAAAAAGCTAAGTGAATAGGTTGTTTTTAAAAATGTTTTTAAAAAGCAGGGAAAATATTAGAGCAATGCAGGAGATTTACTTTAACTGTTTACAAGATTTGCATCTTTTTTAATGTTGCATAATTCAGACTTTGAGGTATAAAGTCATTCAGAGTGGTTTGATGTGAAATGGTTGATGGTACAGACACTTACAAGCTCAGATTTCTTTACAGTGGTGGTGATGGGGATAAGGTCACCATGTCTAAAACACAAATATAGATATTTATTCACTTTTTAAAATGACTTGTACTACATCATAACATGGATAAATAGTGGTAAAAGTATTCATTGGTGACTATTTTGCCTTTAAATATCCTGCATGTACCACTTTTCCATGAATTAAAAACATACATTTAAGCCCAAAATGTAAAAATTAAACCTATTTTTTTGTTTTAGAAATCTTTTAAGAGCATTAAAAGCATCAGATTCCTGGTTACATTTCAGGCTCACTAAATTAAACCACTCTGAATTACTTGTTACTGATGGCATTGTACAAGAATTGTTATAAATTGGGAGGAATTCCTAACTTTCTGTCTTAAATCAGCAGCTTCTGTTCTTTCTCTGGTCTGACAGGTACATCTGTCTGGAAAGCCTTTTTCTTCACTCCAGACTTTCACCCCAAAAACGGAACAGGCTGCTTTCACACTCACGCCTGCTTCTGCACCGAACGCTACGTCACCCGCCACGACCCTCCACTGCTGTATGATCTCTCCAGAGACCCGTCTGAAACCACACCACTGACCTCAGCAACTGAGCCTAACATCTCCTCCATTTTGGAGGTGATGGTGGAGGCGGCGAGGGTCCACACCCAGGGTGTAAAGCCTGTGGTAAACCAACTCTCTGTTGGCAACTTGGTATGGAAGCCCTGGCTTCAGCCATGCTGCTCCTCTCTTAGTCAGCTGTGCAGGTGTGCTCGAGACCACCAGAAAGGGTCTCTGGACATAGAGGTGGAAACACAAAGCGACTAAAGGGAAGGTTTATAAAAGCTTACTTGAACTTACTGAAATGGACCAGGATCAGAGGACCCTCATAAAAGATCGATATTTAAGCTCTATTGTATTGTTTGTTCCGAGCTACATTCCATGTCCTGCCAAGCAACAGCATGGTGCTCAGAACACAATGGCTTTAAATGGTGTCCCACATGAGGGTGCCTGTTTGGAATTAAAAACAGAATTTGGTGTTTCTCTTTGGCCAACCGAAAGTCTCATTTGGTCAAAGAACAATAACATTCACTGTTTTTAAAGGCCTTTATTATAAAAAAAAACTTTTTTTTTTTCTAATTTATGTTGTACAAGACTGTTGAAGTTTCAAAACACCATTCTGTCCAAATTTGTACAATCCACAGAAAACTAAGCTCCAAAAACAGCCTACCTTGATTTTTTTGTGATGTCAAGGAAACACATATCCACCTGGCCTGCAGCAGTTTGGCTCTGTCCATTCATGATGAAGTAGGTTTTCAATCTGGACTGCTTTTTAATTGAGGCACAAAAAAAAAAAACATCCTGCAACTCATACGAATTTCTGCAATATATATATATATATATATATATATATATGCCTAAAGTAGTGTTCAGCTACTAAGCTGCTCTTAAATGGAACCAGTTGGCAGAGCGTTAGAAGAGCCCAGACACTACACACTTTTGAATCCAGGTCAGTTTAAAATGCTGTGAGCTCTGCAACACTTCTCTCCTGAAACAGCACTTTATTATTATTAACAAAAAAAAACATTTAATTAATGTTTAATTGTTTAATTTCTTCAAAATTCTTTTGAATTAACTGTTTATTTTCTTTAAATTATGTTTTATTTGTATTCTACATCTTTTTAATTTATCTGTTTTATATATATATATTGAAGATGCTACAAATGGACTTTATAGTGAGAACAATATTCTGTATTAAAAAGATATTCAATGCTAATTTGGGCAGCAAATATATGTGTTTTGTGCAACTTTGATTGCTGTGTGTTACCATCAACTCACAAACAGCTAGTTGCAGGAAGTTTTCACCATGTAAAGCCAGCCTAAAGGGATAAGAAGAGGTTGGAAAATGGCCATATAAAATTAAAAACAGCCATATAAAATTAGAAGTGGACCTCAGGGAAAACAATAAAAAATAAGAAAAATGTAGAAGACATGCTCTGAAGAAAAATATGAGAAGTTCTTTCTCCTCTTTATCAATCTCTATGTATATGCAAAACAAACCCTCAGACTTTTTGCTCCACTTACCGCGTGCTTGGTGGAATCGATTTCAGATTACAACCACAGCCAAAATGATGATGCAAGGCCAGTGAAAACGAATTCTGAATGACAGGCATCTTTCTGTCAGTCAAGGAGCGATGCAGCATGAAGCCTATTTGTCTCACCTCAGCCTATATAAATAAATAAATATCCTCCTCCCATAAAATAATCTGTCCATCAGCCCTGGCCATCGCCGTCACTGCTTTACCTGTTTTTGGGTTTAAATAACTGCATTAGCGTTTTACGGTGCTGTATTCTTTTGTTTCACAGCAGTCGCTCACTGACGCCGGTGCTGCCATCAACACGACACGCACACTGCGTTTAATTTGCACCCACAATCCTATGATAGTTTGTCAGCGCTTGCGGAGAGCAGCCTGATTGGTTCAATTCTAATCGGCAGAGAATTAAAACGATCCATCACGACGAAGCAGAGGTTAATTAAAGTTTCTTTTTATTGCACAGATTGTGACTCCGGTATAGTCAGTGGGCCTGCAACTTATATGAAGCTGAGTCTGAATGGATGGGATAAAAAATTCATACTAGCAATATGTGTGCGATACCTCTGGAGGAAAGACTTCGCCAGCATTTTTCATCCGAATCTCTAGAAACTCATCCACACCTTCCTTGCAGGATTGATTACTGTAATGGTCTCCTGACTGGACTCACTAAAAAGATAATAAAACTGCTTTAGTTTATTCAAAATGCAGCTGCCAGAGTTTTCAATAGGAGTAAAAGAAGAGAACACATCGCCCCCTATTCTAAAGTCCACACACTGGCTCTCTGTATGTTACAGAATAGAAGTTAAGGTACTATTGCTGGTCTATAAGTCGCTCAATGGTGTAGGACCAGCGTATTTATCCGACATGCTGCAGCGGCATGAGCCGAGCAGAACTCTCAGATCTTTAGGAGCTAGTCCATTAATTCTGTCTAAAGATACACTAAACATGGCAGAGTAGTGTTTAGCTACTCTTGAGCTGCTCTTTAAATGGAACCAGTTAACAGAAAGCACTAGAAGAGCGCAGACACTACACGCTTTTAAAATCAGACTGAAAACGTCCCTGTTTTTGCAGCTCTTAGGTCAGTTTAGAATGCTGTGAACTCGGCAATACTTCTCTCTTGAAACGGCACTTTATTATTATAATCTTTTTAAATTTAATGTGTAATTTCTTCTCTTTTAAATCAATGCTTTATTATTTTTTTTATTAAGTCTGTTTTATTTGTAATTCTCTTTGTTATTTCACTTTGAATGACTGCAGTGTATAAAAGGTGCTGTGTATAAAAAAAAAAAAACTGCCTTGCTTTGTATTATGGTTGTGTATGGGTAAGTACCTGCTGATATGGGCTGATTGTGGTACAGGGGTTATGAATAAATATATTGCAATACATTGCGATGCTGAAAGCAATTTCTTCAATTTAGCCGATCCAGAGAGCTGATCGATGACGTTAAACAAAGGAGCCTAATTTGTATTTCCAGCTAGCGTTTTATCCAGGAAGGGGAGCCCTCCGTGAAAACCCCTTCCGGCCAGTTCCCTGCAATTCCTATCTGAACCTCTAGGTGAAAATTTAATTTTCAACAGACTGACTAACATCGTCTGTCTGGTAGTGTTTTACCGTATGTGACACAAACTCATTCAGGGTGTTCAGTAACATCTGTAAAATCAACGTGTCTCGTAGGCGAATCAAGACAAAGACATTTAACACAATCTAATACGGAATTTAAGAGTACAGCATGTGGCTGAATACAGTGAGTATCAGCAAACAGCAGAGCTAGCACGCGCAGCTAGCACAAAAACAAACAACCCAGAAAACCGTGCAGACCAGTTCTGACCGGTATGAACAGTACAGCAGCAGCAACAGCCAGAGAGCTAAAGGAATCACAGCCAGATTGATTGAGTTTATAGCGCTAAATAACCACATTTTCATTATGTTTTATGACTTGCTTGCGCTAATAATTGAATGCAGCCCTGCCCTGGCATGTAGCCCCGCCCTCGATCGGTATCACGCTGAAAGGTGACCGGCGATCAGAATCGGCCTCAAAAGTGCTGATCAGTCCATCTCTATCTAAAATGGTCCACTTGTTAACTCGTTTCCTGTCCACCACAGTGTTTATTACAGTTTTTCCAGACTGCATACACACATGAATGGAACTATACACTCAATCCGGAAAACTTGATGCTCATGTACCAACAACATGGATCTAAACTGCTAAACTGTAAGCATTGTTCTCACTCAAATACTATAGAGGATTTTCAAATCTCTAAACACAAACTGCATTATTTAGCACACTTTGGTCACCTAGAAACACTGGCCTTCAAACTGCAACACCCTGATTACCAAGAAGTCTCACTCATGTTGCTCTTGTGCAAACTCAATTGGATGAACATTTTGGAGGCCTCAAGTGACGCATACATTCATTTTGTAATAATTTCTTTTTTTTCTGTATAACTTTTTGTATCTCCACATAGTTTCTCATTGTTTTACTACATACTACGTGCATTGGGTCACATATGTGTTACATATACCTGTAGTCCTGTAAATGCTGTTTTAAGACAAAGAACCCCTCGCTTCACTAAAATGATAATAAATCAAATTTCCTCACACTAGTGAAAGGAATTAGTGTTGAGAGAGAACTTCTTTTTGCCAGAGATTTGTGGCTTTCTTGAGTTTGTGTTCAGAGTTTTAATAAACTAAGTTTCTGGAAATGTGTTTAAACGTTTGGGAAAAACTTTAATATGTAGGGAACTTGGGAACGTGACTTTGGAGCTCTTTTGTTAGAGCATGTGTTGCAGCCTAAAGTTTCTCCAGTAGGGTGTACACAAGTCCCCATGAACCCAAACGAGTAGGGGCTCACAAACCCAATTGTCACAACTGGTTCCATTTAAAGAGCAGCTCAAGAGTAGCTAAACACTAGTGCCATATTTAGTGTATCTTTAGACAGAACTAATGGACTAGCTCCTAAAGATCTGAGAGTTCTGCTCGGCTCATGCCGCTGCAGCATGTTGGATAACTACGCTGGTCCTACACCGTTAAGCGACTTATAGACCAGTAATACCTTAACTTCTATTTCCTAACATACTGGGAGCCAGTGTGAATTTAAGAATAGGAGGCGATGTGTTCTCTTCTTTTACTCCTATAGAAAACTCTGGCAGCTGCATTTTGAATAAACTAAATAAACTAAACTATCATCCCTGCTGATTTGCTCCTCGCATGCACATCACCATCACCGTGACCATGAATAGCTGTCTTTTGACAACGTTGCACTGTTTGCCAGATTAGCTTGTGGAAACATATTCCAGATGTGTTCTAACATTAGCAAATCTTTAAAAAATCTGCTGTGTTACTATCATTTAGGTTTCACATAAGAGCACATCTCTGCCTGTATCCTACTCCCTATAACAGGTCATAAAACGATACCTTCTACACCCAAATAGAAAAACATTAGAGAGCTTTGACTGAATATACAAGGTCTTTATTTCATAACATAATGTAGTGTGCACAACATAAGCAGTTGGGAGCTGTTTGAGATTGAGTCTATATTTTGCTTTCTTACTTCTGCTGTTATTGTCACATCCATACAGGCTAAGAATGCCATCAGACACAATGCAAACCCAGTCAAGTAGATAATCAGCCTGTAAAGCTCTGTGTTTTCACTGGTAAGTAGGATAGCCTGCCATACACACATAAATACTGCTGGGGAAAATGACTGTTTTGCTACACAGTCATGCCACATTATTATACCACCTTTCGACAGCGGCAACGTTAAGGTCTGGACCCACTCATCCATGTGGAAGACACCCTCAACCAATTTGGGTATGGATCCATCCTTGCAGATCATGTACACCCATAGAGTCTGATTGTCTTCCCAGCAAGACAATGCAACACAACACATGACTAGAAATGTCCAGCATTGGTTGGAAGAGCTGGCCAAGACTTCCAAGTACTATCCTGAACCGCAGTATTTCCAGACTTGAACCCAACTGAGCATCAATGGGACCACCCTGAGTGTTGTGTTTGCCCTATGGATCCTTCATCATGTGCCCTCCAGCAACTGTGGGATGCACTGCAGTCAGCATGACTCCAGATACCTGTGACCACCTACCAGGACCTTATTGAGTCTTTACGGCGGATGACTCCACTTCTGCCATAAAATGCTTACACATGACTGGTATTCACTTTTATACGGCCGACCTGTTCTGACTGTGGCACAGAGTCAAATTAGTCTATCATCCGAGAATGAAGAAGTAGCACTACCCTCACAGTGTTTTCTAACTTCCCATCAATAATGTTGAAGGTTCTGCTCCCAGAACATTTAAGAGCAGGTACCTAATGAATGAAGAGTAAGCTCAACAATGGTTAAAGGTCTTGACCATTATGATGGCCACCACCCACTACCAGCAAGAATCCACATTCAGTAGCAAACAAATGAAGGGATGTTAAGAGTAACAAAACTAAATATAAAACTGCTTTCCACCGCTGACGAAGCATATGAGAAGTAAAAGGATAAAGTGTTATGCTCTGTTTGCAACACTTCTTCTAAACTGTTAAGAATTAAAGTGGAAGAAGGATGGATTGTGCATTTTCTGGTCATATGTTGCCCCCTATTGTTTGGAGTATGAATTTGACAGGTTTCATTATGTTACAAATTGTTATTTTAAGAAAGAAATAGTTTTGTTTTGGGATTGTCCAACATGCTGCTGCTTTTTACCCCATTGACTTTAATAGGTACACGCTACCTTGGTTAAGTTTATAGTGTTTTAAATTGGGCAAGGATGCAGAACTACTTCCATAAAGATTTTCATGAGATGTTAATATGTAAAGATGATTTTGTTGAAGCAATTAGATCACTGATTCTGGATATCCATTTCATAAAAATAACTCCTTAAATATTCCTCACACAAGTTGATGGCTCATTAATTTCTTTTTAGCATTAACCAGTCCTGCTGTTAGAGCAATAAACATCTTGCCAAGCATTTAACATCATTTATTTCAAAATTCTCACAGCCATTTTTAATGTGAACTGAAAAATCCACTGTATTTACAACCACAAACAGCACTGCTGTGTTATTTTTTAATACTTATTTAAAAAATAATAATAATAACTTGTATTTGAACCCACTGCTGCGGTGTGATCGGTCCAGACAGTACAGTGGCCTAAATATCTAGGTTTGAAATGCGACTATGAATATCATGCGCCTAATCCCTTGGCTATGAACCCTAAAGGAGAACCCAAGAGTTCTGGATGTGCTAATATCCATATCCCTTGGCACCTCTGGACGAGTACTCAAACCAACACTGCTGCCTTCATCAAGCCACCACCTTTCTTCAGGCACATAGAAAGAAAGAGGCCTTTGAAAGAGTGGGAATATTCCTCTGAACTTTTTCTTTGTGAGTTTGGATGATTTATGGAAGGCCTTTGGAAGCTTGCGCTTTGTCCCCAAAGCTCCCCCTCAATGATTTCTCAGAGGCCCACGCTAATCTAACATACACAAGACTCTTCATCATAGTCTACAGTAACCTGTGTTTCTACAGTTGCTTCTAATCCAAGGAGGTTAGCAAAGTCATCATGTCTAGTCTCTATGATGTGTGTATCGGTTTAACATGTGAAACGGAAAATGGGGCATCGTCAATCTTTATAGGGAGATTTTCTGGTGTAGCCTGAAGGTAGTGGGAAATTGAAAATACAACTACTATGGGGTGTTAGATGCAGTGTAGCCAAAGTGGGTGGGTAACTTTTTCCCACGTCCAACATCGAGACTGCCATACATTTCAGGAGACTTTTGTCTCGCTGATTCCAAGACACAAGCACTATTTTCTTTATGATTTTATTCAAAGACAAAAATAAAAGATACAGTTGTGTTAGTTGGATTTTATGTACTAGCTTATAGCTCAGTGGCTAAGCTAGCAGTCAGGTTTGGTTGACACCACAGAGAGGCCTTGTATGTGTATGAATTACTGGCAAAATGCATGGTGGGCATTGTATTGAGAGTACACTGATGAACAAGATTTAAATGCCCCATCAGCTTTGGAGCTAATGCTTATTTTGCTATTGTTTGGCATGTAGTTGATTAATGTAGCTACAGAGTTTAGTGTTTCCATAGTCTGGGACAGAAATGCATAAAAAAGCATTAAAATGTTTGTTGCCCATCAAAGCTAGTAGGGCTCATAAAGCATAAGCAAACAGAACCATGTAATGAGCAAAAATGATATAGTTGGGTAAATACGAGTGCATATATAATAGCATTATTATATCTATAACATTAAAACCAGCTCTTTGTATGTATACTCATTATCCATTTTGCTGCTTCGGTTACGTTATTGGATCAACTGTAGTTCTACAATTACAGACTGTAAGCCATTTCTTTCTCTGTATACCTTTTTTAATCCCCTTTAATCCTGTTCTTCAGTGGTCAGCAGAGCAGGCATTATTTGGGTGATGGATCATTCTCAGCCCTGCAGTGAAACTCATGTGGTGGTGGGATGTTGGTGTATGTTGTGCTGGTCTGAGTGAATCAGACACAGAAGTGCTGCTGGACTTTCAAACACCTCAGTGTCTCTACTGGACTGAGAATAGTCCACCATCCAAAACTATCAATCCGACAGTGTCCTGTGACCACTGCTAAAGGACCAGAGGATGAACAACACAAACTGTCTTTGACTTTACATCCACATGGTGGATCAACAAGGTATGAGTGTCTAAGAGAGTGGACAGTGAGTGTGTAAAATTCCAGCAGCACTGCTGTGTCTGATGCACATGTACCAGCACAACACATTAATGCACTATCACTATGTTAGTGTAACTGCAGTGCTGAGAATGAGCCACACTGTATACAATTTCACTGTAAATTAACAGTAAATTACTGGCAGCAGAGATGTTAATATGTTACTGTTATTTTACAGTGCATCTACTGTAATTTGTTCTAACAGTATTATGCTTATAAATTACAGTTATTTGCTGTTATTGGAAAACTGATTGTGTTACAGTTCATTTACATACACTGTATTTGACAATTATTTAAAAAAAAAAAACAGTAAGATACTGTTTTATATCCACAATAAATTTACAGTAATTAATTACAGTGTACCTCCCCAATAGTACATGCTATGTGGTGGTCCTGACCTTTGAAGAACAGAGTAAAAGGTGGCTAACTAAGTATACAGAGAAACAGATGGACTACAGTCTGTACTTTTAGAACTACAAAGTGCCCCTGTACTGTTGGTGGAGCTGATACAATGGACAATAAGTTTAGAGATACAAGGAGGTGGTTTTAATGTTATAGCTTATTTAAAATGTATGAGCTGTAAGTAAAGCTACAGCTGCCTTTAGCCACTACCTTGCTCTTTATCTATAGTGGTGCATGAAAGGAGGCCAAGCCTGCCATGGTCCATAAAGAGAGTCTTTATTTACTCTAGCTGGGTTCAGTACAGGATTATAAAGCTCTCAGGTGTTGGTGTGAACACCCAGGACAGGGCAGATGTTCTGTGGTCAAGGGCATTTGGAGAACTTCAAAGCACAACATGTTTATTATGACATATTGGTCTGACTCCCAGGCTCAGTCATAGCTCTTCTGTTTCTGCGGTTAAGATGCTTATGGTGAATTATCTCCACAATAAGGTGAGGTGCTGGCAAGGCTGGCTGCCCTCAATAACAGCATATGCTTAGCAAAGAGGTAATAATGGGCTGGAGTGCGAGCCAGAGAAGCTTCTGGCAATCGAGTGGAGGGTTTGTTTAACGTGTAAAGCCATCCATGCCAACAAAACACAATACACATTTTCTGTTCTCGCTCTCAAGCCAGCTGGTTCAGTCCCAGTTATAGATCTTTTTTCTTTTTTTTTGCATAATTCAGGTGTTGAGATGTAAGCAATGTCATTCGGAGTGGTCTGGTGTGAAATGGTTCATTGTAAAGTAACTTTTTTTGATAAGAACCAGGAGTGACTGACCTATACAATGCATCAATACTACAGACTGAATGTAAGTACGGGTGCATGTTGGTGTCCAATTCCGATGTCATTCAGATGGATGTTAGTGTTAATGAGTGCAGTGTAGCTTAACAATTAAATCATTAAAATTCTAAATGAAGTGCATGAGCTAGCTATGTTATGTTAGTCACCTAGGACTGAGGAGAGTTGGGGTGGAGAAGAGTGAAGTGAAGCAGGTTTCATAGATTTCCTCATCTGTCTGTTTCAGCAACAGTCTCTGTAGCACAGTGACAGCAGGAGTCACATCTGAGGCTAAAGCATCTGAGGATCTCAAGTTTGGAGTTTGGAGTCTTGTTGGAGTGTTTTGTTTGGCTGGTTGAGTTGTAGTCCTCTAGAGCCAGACTGTGGGGTTTTTAGGAATCTTGTAGTTGATGGTTCACAGTTTATGTTTAAATAGAATATGATTTATACCACTTAACCATAACATTAACACCACCTCATAGGTGGCATGGTAGTGTAGTGGTTAGCACTCACAGTGGTTAGTGGTCACCTCACAGCAAGACATTCCAGGGTTGGATTCCTGGTCCGGGCCGTTCTGTGTGGAGTTTGCATGTTCACCCCGTGCTTGACTGGGTTTCCTCTGGAAAGACATGCATGTTAGGTTGATCGGTCACTCTAAATTGCCTGTAGGTGTGAGTATGTGTTGGTCATACGACCTGTCCATGGTGTACCCTGCCTTTGCCCGATGATGCTGGGATTGGCTCCAGAGAAGTGGAAGATAATAGAAGGATGGATGGATGGATAAAACAATCTCCTTGTATATACACTCATTATCCATGTTATCAGCTGCACTTACCATATAGGTAGTGTATTTCTACAATTACAGACTGAACAGAATACTTTGTTAGCATAATATCACCCTTTTCTTCAGTTGTAAAGGCCCCACAGGACCACCACAGAGCATGTATTAAGAGGGTGGTGGATAATTCTCAGCACTGCAGTGACACTGACATGGTGGTGGTGTGTTAGTGTGTGTGTTGTGTTGGTATGAGTGGATCAGACATAGCAGTGCTGCTAGAGTGTTTTAACACTGTGCCTATTCACTGGTTGGTGGACTGTTCTCAGTCCAGCAGAAACACTGAGGTGCTTAAACACTCCAGTGCTGAGAACGATCCCCCACCTATATTGTAACTGATCTGTGGTGGTCCTGTGGGGGCCCTAACAACTGATTTGAGGCTAACAATGTATTTAAAGAAACAGATAACCTTCAGTAACTGTAGAACTACAGAGTGCTCTTATATGGTAAATGGAGCTGATTTCAATGTTATGGCGGATCAGCATATGTCCTACTCCAAACCACATGCATTTGATGTTGATGAAGGTGAAATAGAAGCAAGTGGAGACTATTTTGCTTTTACATGTACCTTTCCAGCATGAATTTGTTTTTATAAAAGAAAACCTTCCAGCGTAGGCCAGAACTTTATCTCAAACCTATCGTAGAATAGTGCCTGAGGCATCAGGCAACATATTTTCAAGCACTTTATATGCTCACTCTCCATGAGGGAACTTTTAGGAGCAATTTTTCTGTCAACTTGTGCAGCAGGCTGGAACTTCATTAGACACCAAGCCAGTTTTGGATTACTGTTGAACAGAACGTGCCTCTCCGAGTCAACGACTAATGAGATTTTTGCAGGTTTTGTTGTTGTTTTTCTTGTTTGTTTTTCATATTCACAGCTGACTGGCTATGATTTAGGCTGTACCTTTTTTCTAAATGGCTCAATTTGCCAGTCAGTACGTAATTGAATTACTCTGTTTTTTGTAAACAGTTTGCTTTATTAATTAACAATTAGCCCATGATTGTGGTCCTGTCAGCTGCTTTGATTGAGCCAGTTTGTATTACCTGCAGACTGAAAGCAATGTCAAAGCGATTAACCTGAGTAAATGTGACAGGGAGAAATGGCTGGGAAAATGATGTGGACTCCGCCTGGCGAAATGTTGTGTTTGTTTACGTCTGTTTTGTTTGTCGCCTATGACATCTTATTGATTCGTGAAGCGAAATATGAAATACGCGTGCAGAAGTAATCATAACCTGAAAGCTGTGCAAGTAAATCAAATCCAAGTTAAACTGAAATGATAAATTCTGGAATGTCTGTTGCATTATAGTTCAGAAGGTAACATTGCTTGGCTAGATAGTTTAGAGCCTGACAGGAGATGAGAATGTCATGGTTTTCCTGAGAAAATGATGAATTAGACTTTTTTATTGTACACGTTTTTTATTGTACACGTTTATGTGATTATGTCTCACACAGTATATATCCTTCTGAGACCCAGAAAAAATAAAGTTTGATAATTTCAGTAATTTCAACAGATGACAAAAACATGTCACCATGTTTTGTTTTTTTAAAAAAAACATTTTTAATTATTTTTTTATGGAATGTCCTTTATAGCGGACAACAGGAAATAGATATATTTCTTGTTTTCTGTTCTGCATCATTCCAAAAACCCTTCTACAACATCAGGACCAACTCAATCATAGAAAATAATGTAAATGAAAACTGAGTAAACAAACATTGTTCAACTTTTTTGATACCATTTCCACTTTTAGCAGTATAAGAAATATTTCGAATGCACTGTATATGAACATAAACAGGAACAAATATTAACCCATTCCAAAGGTTACCGTTACTTTGATTAAAATTAAAACAAAAAAGTTTTTAGACACACTAACTAAACCTGTGTTAAACTCCAAACCTTGAGCCAAAGTTTCACACTTTCAACAGTTGGTACCCAACTTCTCTTATGGTCCATTTCATTTTAATGTTCTAATTTAAAATGTACAATTATGTAACTTTTTCTAATAAATGAGGAATAAATTAAATTAGTAATCAATTAAAAATAAATTAGTAATGAATTTACATGTTTACAGCGCTTACATGTTGCAAAATGAGTCAAATTCCTGTTACCTGTGACATCATTAATTTCATATAAAACCAGTTTTAGTAAGTCCCAATGTCCACTACGAAGGACATCAAAAAAAGAGTATGCTGTTAGGTAGTTAAACATTTGTGCATATCAATAAAATGTGCTTTGAGAACTAGTTTTATACTTAAAAAATATCAATTATAGGTTTTAGAAACATAATATATGAATATTATTTGACAGTTTACCTCTCTTGCTCCTATAAAATGTGGTTTCTGAGAGGCAGCCATTTAAAAAAAAACAGAACTTCTGTTGTGAATGACCCACCCTAACATATGATACACCATTGGCAAGGCCAGGATATCATCTACATGGCACAACAGGTTTTAGCAAGGTACCTTATAAGGTACCTTAGATTTTGAAATATCTTTTGGAGACTCATGTCCCCTCCAGAGGACAAAAATGAATTACCAGGTCTTACGAGGATATGTTTGTCAAGATTACTTTAATCTTTTTGTAAGACATCTCAACATGTGAAATTCATACTGATAACATTAGGGGGCAACATGTCCTCAGCAACTTGTGATGTTTGCTCCTGATGTAAGAATTAAGGAACTGCACATTCCCTCCTCCTCTGTCTTCACTGCTTACCAGTCCAGAAGAAATGTTGGGAGTTCAACATCAAACTTCACCCTTTTACTCACCGAGAGCTGCTCCACTGGTGGAAAGCCCCTCCAGTGTTACCTTTTTGTTTTGCTTCCCTTTATATCACTTTTATTGTTTACTGGTGAAAGTGGTTTGTTGCCAGGCACGAGTGGCGGTGATGATAACAGTCGTTTGCCAAAAGCTTCGGCCATCATTGTGTTACTATTCCTTTCATTGGCTACCTGTTCTTAAATAATCTAAGCAGGAGCAGCACCTTCAACATGATTGACAAGAGGCCGTCAGGACAGCAGTGCTACTTCTTTATCCTCTCATGTTGGACAGATTCAACTCAATGCTACAGTGACTCACTGTCACCTCTTGAGGTAAAAAGTGATATTTATGGGGTTTTTTTGAGGAGCAAAATTTGTGAAGACACATTTAATCTCTGTTGTAGTTAGTTAATGGACTTGAGCTACGTTCACATCACACTGTGTGGTCAAATTCAAACTTCCTATGTTGAGGGTTCAAACTAGAAGCATATGTGAAAATGATAATAACACATTGTATTTAACCCAGTTCCAGTCATTTCAGTTCCATCTCCTTAGCTGCTTTCTTTGCTTGATGCAGGCCAATAGTCTGACTCTTCTGAAACACAGTAGGATATGCACAACTGCAGGATATGTCTTACCATGTGGCTGTTTGAGAAATAAGAAGCTATTCACTGCAGTAGTTAGAGTTCAAAGAACCGTTGCCAGCTAAAACATGTTAATCACTGGAATAATCATCCAATTACAGTAAGTATTTGCTTAGTTAAATCAAAACAATTACTTTTTTTGGCCTGGCTAACTTTCTGGCATGCTAAATCTGCCCAGCAATCTATAAAATGAAATTGTCTTTATATCACAATGCAATTAAAAAGGCCTTTAATGGGACAAGGATGCAAAATAAACCCAACAGGTTGTTGATTTTATAATAAAATGTGAAGCGCCAGATAATTTTATATCTACATTAGCAAGCCGCTCTCTTTGACTTGCTCTGCCTTATAACAAAAAAGTAGGGACCATTTATGTTCATTATGAATGCTGTGTATTATGACTGAAATGCTGATTTTCAACTGTTTCATTGCTACTTTATGTCTTTGGAGTGGAAACCATTTAAGCAATTTGGAATAAGATGCCGTTTACATGGTGTTTCAGGAACTCAGTATTTAAAAAGCACATTAATCACCCCATATATTTTGCAAACTAAACCATCATTTGTAACATGACATGCGTCAAATGCCATTTCTTCTGGTGTAGAAGGTACAATTTAATAGCTGTTGGCGCAAAGAAGTACAGGCTCAGCTACATCTGACATTTACAGTTTTCTCCCTCGCTGAACAAACCCAAGCAAAGTCGCCAAGCACTAACCTTTCGCTTTACTAAAGGAACGTGTGCAGCGCAGATCCCTCTGGCTCGGTCACATTTTGTGGAACTAAGTGGATATTACACATACGCTGGAGGATAAAGTTCAAGATGGACTGTAGCAGCCCGTTATCTTTCTTTTTCATTTTTTTTAACCTTACGCATGCTATCCTACGGCTCGAAGTCAGCAAACATGCATTGGAAAGGTTCCAGAAAAGCAGGCCCACTGGAGTGTCTTGTACTATTAAAGCTGCATTTCCTCCAGTGGAAAGAAAGAGGAGCACTAAAAGTCTTAGCCAGGGAATCTCTAGCCCCAGGTGCATGAATTATGGGCTGGCCAAACTGAGTAAAGCTCATTATATTCAAAAAAAAAAAGAAAAAAAAAAGAAAGAAAAACACAGACAGTCGGAGGCCTGGGTTAGAACTCCAAGAAGAAAACACTCAATGTGCCTGTTCTGTGAGGGGAAAGTCAATTCTACAAGGGGTATGTCACAAGAAACTTCGAAACTTCTGCTTCTCGCTTCAACTATTCTTACCCCCTGAGATTCCTGGATATGAAAAACAACTCTCCCCTCTTCATCTCATTTACTTCTTCGAGACATAGTTAAGTCTATTTCAAATTGAAGGCTTACAACCAGACCTCAAACTAATTTGTTATGTTATGTAATATTCTATCGTGCAGTATTAGATTCCTCAGGCTTATCGGTTTGACAGAATTCAGTTTTTTGTGTTTTTGTACTTCAATGTTGTCTCACTACAATACCCAGCATGCATGCAAATACTCTGTACTTAATAACAATCCTGACTCTTAGTACAGCCACTGATGTAGAAAGCTAATTAATACATATGTGAAGTCAGGCTACCTAGCAGAAACACTGGCTATCTGGCTTCCCTTGGTTTCAACCAGTTAGCAGAACATAAATTAAAACCACCCAAATTAAATTAAATATCCCCCTAAAACCACCTCTAATTATTCCTCCCACCTTCAACATTCATGATCAGAGGGCAGAAGTTTTCCTTCCTTAAACCCGAGCATTTCGAGGCACCGTCTCCTCCTGGTTACTTCATATAACTTGAGAATCCGGATTATATCTGATCACACATACCACCCAAACCCATTCCAGTACAACCCTAACTCCTCCCAGTACAAACCAGACCCCTCCTAGTACAGCTCAAACTCCTCCCAGTACAACCCGAACCCTTCCAGTACAACCCAAACCCCTCCAGTACAACCCAAACTCCTCCCAGTACAAACCAAACTCCTCACAGTACAAACCAAACCCCTCCAGTACAACCCAAACTCCTCCCAATACAATCCAAACCCATTCCAATACAACCCTAATTCCTCCCAGTACAAACCAGACCCCTCCTAGTACAGCCCAAACTCCTCCCAGTACAACCCGAACCCTTCCAGTACAACCCAAACTTATCCCAATACAACCCAAACCCCTCCCAGTTCAACCCACACTCATCTAAGTAATCCCCAAACTCCTCCTAGTACAAACCAGACCCCTCCTAGTACAAACCAAACCCTTCCAGTACAACCCAAACTCCTTTCAGTATAACCCAAACTCCTCCCAATACAACCCAAAACGCTCCCAGTTCAACCCACACTTATCTAAGTAATTCATAAACTCATCCCAGTACATTCCAAACCACTTCCAGCGCAACCAAAGCCCTCCAGAGTACAACCCAAACTACTCCCAATACAACACAACTTCCTCCTAGTACAACCCAGACCCCTCCAGTACAACCCAAACTTATGCCAGTACAACCCAAACTTATCCCTATACAACCCAAACTCCTTCCAGTACAACCCAAACCCCTCCCAGTTCAACCCACACTCATCTAAGTAACCCCAAACTCCTCCTAGTACAAACCAGACCCCTCCTAGTACAAACCAAACCCTTCCAGTACAACCCAAACTCCTTTCAGTATAACCCAAACTCCTCCCAATACAACCCAAAACGCTCCCAGTTCAACCCACACTTATCTAAGTAATTCACAAACTCATCCCAGTACATTCCAAACCAACCAACCAACCAGCGCAACCAAAGCCCTCCAGAGTACAACCCAAACTACTCCCAATACAACACAACTTCCTCCTAGTACAACCCAGACCCCTCCAGTACAACCCAAACTTATGTCAGTACAACCCAAACTTATGCCAGTACAACCCAAACTTATCCCAATACACCCCAATCTTCTCCCAGTACAACTCAAACTCCTCCCAATACAAACCAAACCCCTCCAGTACAACCTAAACTTATGCCAGTACAAACCAAACTTATCCCAATACACCCCAATCTCCTCCCAGTACATCCCAAACTCCTCCTAGTACAACCCAGATCCCGGAGTTCTGCTCTAAACTCATCCATTCCGAACAGCTTTCGGATTTGAGTCCAATCAGGCAGAAAATGTGATTAAAATCTTATCAGAATTCAGTCCAGATACTAGTCGCATAAGATGACTCGATGTAAACGGGGTCCCAAAGACTGCTGCAGCTGTATGCCGTTCTGTGTGGAGTGTGCATGTTCTCCCCGTGCTTAAGTGGGTTTCCTCGGGTACTCCAGTTTCCTCCCACAGTCCAAACACATGCATGTTAGACTGATTGGTCACTCTAAATTGCCTGTAGGTGTGAATGTGTGTTGTTCCAAGCCTGGCTGTGTGGTGAGGGTTGTGTCAGGAGGGGCATCCGGCATAAAACACTAAACATTAAATAAGGATATTTTATCATAAGGATACAATCAAAGGCGCTTTCATAGACAAAAATCAGTGTGTTTTGCTAGATCACAAAGTATTGGCATCTAAAGTATATATGATGAATTGTGCTTCATATGATCAAGAACATAAACTACAAAACTACAAAGTTATATTTATAAACTCATAAGTCATATTTCTAGAATTCTAGACTTCTAAAAAAACGTTCATAGCTTTACTAACATAATTCTTTAAAGGGCTTCTTTTTTATAGAAGCAGTCTATCAGTGTTGAAGCAGACCAGTCCAGAAGGTAATGTTATCTTATTGAGCGCTCTATTCCAGACATTCAGTCTGCCTGGAAACTCAGCGACAAGTCTAAATACTCCATATGGCCCTAGACATGGTTTAATTAATATCTACTGGGCATAAGACAGTATCCTGAGCAGATTCAGCTGTTGTAAAACGCAAGATGTTCAAGCATCTCGAAAAGCTGACCATGCCTGTAACTGACCATCCAATCGTGGCCTGAGGAGAAGCGATATAATTCTACTAAAGTACGCACGGTGCCTCATACTCTTCTAACTTGCCTCATACACTTAACTTAAGCTTGTCTTACGGGGGCTTTAAGAATTCAGAAATTGCTAATGTAATACAGTATTGAGATCTGACACAAAAATCTTAATCATTTAAATCTTTGGGACGCTCTGCAAACAGAATGTAAAACAAACTATTTATCTACTGATCAAGGACGAAGTACGAATTCCTCAACGAAGAAGTACACGTAACTGAGTGAACGTAGCCCCTACTACCCACCTCTGGAATGACAAATGTGTCTAAATATGGCTTGTGCTTCACAATGACCCAGAGTCTTTGCTCCAAAGAGCACCAGCCTTGACTAATGGCTGAATCTGACCGTATCGTATGTCTTAAGACTAATGTTTATATCATGCAATGGCAGTGATCCATGGCACGAATTCATCCATCAGCATCAAGTTAATGGCGCTCAGTAAATAACACGCAGCTCTTGTCTAATGGAGACGGATCTGAGTAGCTCCAGCGTTTCTTCAAATCTTGTGATGAGCTTTGAGGAACCATTCACAAGAACGTACTCACTCAAAACTCATGTAGCAGTAGCAAAAACAGGCAACACTTAAGCTGCCAGTTCAACCACTGTTGCCTAATATGGTTTGAGTACTAATTGTTAATCCTGTTTTTTTGTCTTACGTAACGTGGCCCCAATTCCATGAAAGGTCAATGTGTGTTAATACACTTTGGCCCATCACCAGGGTCTGGTATGTTTTGGCCCATGACCAAGAACCACCTACAGCCCATAGTAAAAACTTGGTTTGGTTAATAATAGTTTCAGGTATGATTTTCAGTTCGGAGCCCAAGATTCAATCTAAATTTCAATACTTCAAGCATTAAAATGGCTTTAAATTCCACAGATATTTCACAGATTCTACACAACTGAATTATATACTAAGTACTAAGCGATGATTTGGTACAACAGCAGCATCCAGTAAAGGCCTGTAGGAGCAGAGATGGCTGAGAAGCTCCAGTTTGCCATTAAAAGCTTATGAAAACAAGAAAAATATTTATGAATCACATTCCTCAAAGAAAGACATATCAGCCTCTACATTGCATCACATAATTAAAAGATTCAAGGAATTTCAGTGAGTTAAGCACTAATACATAGTTACATCCACAAAGACCAGCTAAAACTTTACTGTGCCAACGAAAGCCTTATGAGACCAGAAGCGCCGTCAGCTTCTTTGGGCTCAAAGGCATCTGGGGTCATGTTTGGAAGAAATGCACGGCATGGGGTCTGGACCCTCCAGACTGTTAGCAACAAGTCCAAAAGCCAGGGTTTGTCAGGGTATGGGGTGAGGGCATCAGTGTCCTTGGCAGAGGTGCATTACCACCACCTTGTATCTACACACATTATCCATTTTATCAGCTTTACTGACAGACTGTAGTCCATCTGTTTCTCTGTATACTTTCTTACCCTGTTCTTCAGTGATCAGACCCCCAAAGGACCACCACAGAGCAGATCTTATTTGGCTGGTGGGTCATTCTCAGCACTGCAGTGACACTGAACATGTCTTGTGGTGGTGTGAGCAGTACCTGAAGTGTTTAAACACTGTGTCCACTCACTAGACACTCCTACCTTGCAGGTCCACCATGTAGGTGTAAAGTCATCCTCTGGTCCTTCATCAGAGGTCCAGATGATGCTGCCCCCAGGACACTGTTGGCTGGATGTTGCTGGTTGGTGGACTGTTCTCAGTTCAGCGGTGGTACTGAGGTGTTTAAACAATGCAGCAGCATTGCTGCGTCTGATCCACTCACACCAGCGCAACACACACTAACACACCACCATCAGGTCAGTGCCAAGAATGGAGTGCCGAGAAAGAGAATGATAATAGTATAATAATAGTATCTGCTCTGTGCTGGTCCTATGGGGGTCCTGAACATTAAAGAACAAAGTGGAAAGGATAAACAATGCATGCAGCGAATCAGATGAACTATAGTCTGTGATCCGTATCTTAACATCTTTTATACAAGTGTTGTGTAAATAAATGGCAAGTTACAAAGCAGTAAATGCTGCTCATGTCTGAAAATGATGAGCTGCTGTTTTGTTTTTGAATGCAATACAGATTAAAAACCATTTACCAATTTTATTTTTCAATTTGAACTTGAGTTTAATGTACCATCCATTACTAATTTGGGCTAGCAGGTAATAACAGACTGTTATGAAAACTTACACCCAGCTGGAGACTTCTCTGGCAGAATCTCTCTTTATGGAATCAATCATTACATAGAATGACTGTAAATAACCCTGAACAACCTGTTTTTTTTATTTTTTTATTTACTTGTACAATTACAGAACATTGCACTTGCTTGTTGTACACTGTATTTAAATGTTAATACCATTATTGGTCAGGGGGCTCATTTGCATATAGAAGCTGGCTATGGAATCAGTATTGCAAAGGCCAATATTAATATTGCAGTTTACACATAATATATTGAGCAGGTCTAGTGTACAGTTTATATGCGCAGAACAGAGACTGTTACAGAAAGCAACTTGAAACCGAGTCAAAAGTCTATTCATGTCTCCTCATGGCTCTCATTCCTCTGCTGTTGGAGCACAAACACATCCAGCCTTCTGCTAATCTTGCAGCCTTCCCCAGGGAAACACTGCTCTCCTTCCGGCTGCAGCTGGCTAGAAAGAGTTTGTATCATAGCAAGGTCGAGCAAAACGGTTGCTCTGAGAAGTTAGACGACTCGCAGAGTTCAAACATCATCTCTCATGGTAGCGCTTCAAACGCTTGTTCTCCACACTCCACACTGTAGGACCAGCAGACACACTAGGCTGATAGAATGTGTTGCCTCATGAAAGACTGGCACCTGGATTCCTGCTGCAAGTGATAGTTTTTTGACAGATACAGCTCTGTGATAAGAGAGGCTTACACAGCACCCTTCCAAAATTGATAATCCCTTGAATTCTGCTGCCCCTCATATTTGTGAAATAAAATGTAAGTGATTGTCCAGCAAAAAATCTCATTTACAGTTTCCCTTTATGCCAAATGCAGCTGATTGGCCATGTTTGGTGTCTGAAGCTTGCTGACTTGCTTTTGCACTGCAGCTGTGAGGCTAATATAGCTCACAAGTACTGGTGGACTGGTGGTTCTGACACAATATCACATGCAAAGTTAAGCCTATGTCCAAAACCACTGTTCATTCATCACAAATGTTTGAAGGAAATTAATATTAAAGGTGACACATTTAATAACATTTGAAGAACTGACAGTATTTATTGTGTTACAGAGAACTGACTGAAATTAGCATGCTAACCAGCTAGCCCTGGTCTTTCCTGCCTCATAATACCACTTTGTACCTGAAGAGGCGCTCAACAGTGAGTCATCGTAGCAATGAACCCGTTATTAGTCCAACATGAGTGGATGAAGAAGTAACTGTGAGGGGTGGTGCTGTGCTGCCAGCTGCCAGCAGGGGGGCTAGTCGGCACCGGGTAAGAAATGGCGGAGATTGGTTAAGAAACTCCAAGTCCCAGAATGCACAGTGCTAATCAAGGCCAACCAGCAGCACCTGCGAAACAGGGCATAAACAACCAGCTTTGAACCTTGCTCACCATGGCACCTTTGTAGAGGGGTGACCGGTAAAGGTGGGTATTTAGAGAAAAGAACAAAATGTTAAAAGGGAAGAAAAGAAAATATCTTAAAGAAAAGTTTCTGAAAAGAAAAATAAAGGGTTTGAAAAAAATTAAAGAGATGAAAGTTTCTGGAAAAAATAAAGAGAGAGGTGTGGAGTTTGAGCTCAGCCCGGTTTGCGTTTTGATATTGTTTCTTTCTGAGTTCTGGTTTATAAGTCGTCTTTTATTTGTTTATGTCCAAATTCGCGTCTCCTTTGTTGAGATAAGGAAGGGATTCTCCACCCAATCCCCCAACTCCTCTAGTGTAGAGGTAAGTGAGTTGTGCTGGAGGTTGGGAGTTAGAATACTGGTCCCACTCCTGAGTTCACGCATCAAGACACTTGCACTCTCTGACAATAATTACATACATAAATCATTCAGCGCAAGTTGTCATTAATAATGAAAATAAATAAAAACACCTTGCATTTGGATTCTCTACCCACTCATAACAGTAACTCTGCCCAGACAGCATATTCTAACCTCTTGTTAATCGTGTTGAAGGTTCTGCACCTGGGTAGATTATCGGTGTGTCCAAAATCACCTACTTGCCTACAAATCAGTAAGGGAGCGCGACTAGTAGGTCCAAATACTCAGTAGCCATCAAGTAGTAGGTGAACAGGAACTGCCACTACAGAAGTTAACACTACTGCTGAGGTAAACAATGATTACCATTCTCCCGTTTCGTCTTCTCTGAGCTACAGAGTACATATTCAGACAAAAATGCAGATCAGTGTCACAAAAAGATCTAAATCTGTCAGTAAACGGAGCTTTTAAATGAATAGCAGGACTTTTACGGTGGTGGTCTGACGTCTTGCTTCACAGGACGCTGGCAATATGGTGGACGTAGTACGTCCGAGCTCGTGTGGCTACTAAAACTCAACTACTGAAATTACCTACTAGTCTGTCACTCGAGCAGTACGTACTGACTCTAATCTAGTACCTACTGACTAGTAGGCAATTTTGGACGCACCTAATGAAAGAGAAAGTAAACACAATGGTCGCTTAAGCTCTGGGCAAGAATCCACACTCACCAGTGAACAAAAGAGGTGATGCAAATAAAAGCACAACAAGAGTAAACAATGGTGTCGCTTTTCATTGCTGGGGAAACTCTTGGTGAGTAAAGGGATGAAGTTTGATGTTAAACATTTCTTCTAGACTGGAAATGAGTGAAGAGGGAGGAGGACAAACTAAATTTTTTTTGTTTCTTACAATAGTGGTGAAAACAATATAGTTGTAATGAAATGTTGCCCCCCATTGTTTGGAGTATAACTATGAGATTGCATCATATTACAAATCATTGCCTTTAAAAACAAGTTTTTAGGAGATATTTCCGAGAAGATTGGATGTCTGATGGTAAGGAAGGAGAAGACAAAAGGAAAAGACTTAAACATTTTATATACATTTTATATTAAGTTACAGCAAAAATGAAAGACTCCTAACAACCATACAAGACCACCAGACCATCCACACTATCACTGTCAGATAAACTGTACCTAAAGCTTTATCTTTGAGAAAAGGAGAAGAAAATCCACTGGTGTACAATTTAACACTATTGGGTCAACCAACAAACCTCAAAGTCTGAAATTTGTATGTGATAAAAAATATCCCTGCAGATAAGATGTAATATTTAGTTGTTGAAGCTTCTGTTTTTTAGTAAATACTGTTTTTTCAGACACTAAAAAATAAACAACTTAACAAGTCCAAGTTGACAGAAAATTAATTAAATAGAGAGTTCTCTGAATTTGCACAGTACTGTTAGGTAGAAAAATGGGCAAATATACTTGGCATGGTTAAAAACCACCGCAGCAGCTATTTTGAAGCCAAATCATTTCAGCCTTAGCCAGTTTCCAGATAGCATATTGTTTGCTTTGTTTAGGAAACTATGCTTGGCACAAAATACATAAACACACCAGCAATTTCATTTGAGAATAAATTATACACTAGATTGCTAAATGTATTCACTCACCATCCAAATAATTGAATTCAGGTGTTTTTTCTAGTCAATTTCAGGGGCACAGGTGTATAAACCCAAGTACCTAGACATGCAGACTGCCTCTACAAACATTAGTGAAAGAATGGGTCGCTCTCAGGAGCTCAGTGAACTCCAGCGTGGTACCCTGAGAGGACGCCACCTGTGCAACAAGTCCAGTCGTGAAATTTCCTCACTACTAAATATTCCACAGTCGACTGTCAGTGGTATTATAACAAAGTGTAAGTGATCAAGAACCACAGCGACACAGCTTTCTGCAGAGCAAATTGCTACAGATCTCCAAACCTCTTGTGGCCTTCAGATTAGCTCAAGAACAGTGCATAGAGAGCTTCATGGAATGGGTTTCCATGGCTGAGCAGCTGCATCCAAGCCTTACATCACCAATAGCAATGCAAAGTGTTAGATGCAGTGGTGTAAAGCACACCGCCACTGGACTCCAGAGCAGTAGAGACTTGTTTTCTGGAGTGACAAACCACACTTCTCCATCTAGCAATCTGATGGTTGCCAGGAGAACGGTACTTGTCTGCATTGTGCCAAGTGTAAAGTTTGGTGGAGGGCGGATTATGGTGTGTGGTTGTTTTTTCAGGAGCCCTCTTAGCTCCAGTGAAAGGAACTCTTAATGCTTCAGCAGACCAAGAGATTTTGGACAATTTCACGCTCCCAACTTTGTAGAAACAGTTTGGGGACGGCCCCTTCCAGTTCCAACAGGACTGCGCACCAGTGCAGTGGATGAGTGAGTTTGATGTGGAAGAACTTGACTGGTCCTGACCTAAACCTGATAGAACACCTTTGGGATGAGACTGCGAGCCAGGCCTTCTCTTCCAACATCAGTGTCTGACCTTAAAAATGTGCTTCTGGAAGAACATTACCATAAACACACTCCTAAACTGTGTGAAGCATCTTTCCAGAAGAGTTGAAGCTGTTTGGTATATACACTTGATTCAACACTTGATTATAGTCAATAAAATAAAACATGTTAATGTAAGTGGCTCAAAGTGCCTCAGCCAGTATGTCTTTTTAACAGAGAGCAGGTAACAAGCATGATGTCCCAGAGTCATTGCTGCAGTGCGGCTGGGCTGATAAAATCTGGCGGGGGAGAGGGGCTGAATGTGGTGACACACATGATTAGTGTATGTTCTGCTTTAGTCTAGAAGGGTTTTCTCTCCAAACTGTGGAGAAACTGGACAGCTTCACAGCCTTATTCACGAATTTCTCCATGCACACAATAGCTTTAGTTCATTATCCTCCCTGTGTGAATGATGCTGTTTAATCTTGGTATTGTTTTATTTCTGTTCTTTGATGCTTTTTTTCTTTGTTTCCAGCCCCAAAGTATTCTTTGTTAATGCGGCTAGTTTAATCAATTTTTAATTTTTTCACACAACCTTAATAATTAGGTAGAAACAGCTTATAGGTAACTATGTGCAGGCAGGTGATATTTTCAGGTGATATTTGCAAGGACAATGTTTCACTGGCAAGCCTTAAAAATCATCTAATATGAATAACATTAATCTAATAATATGAATTCAATCAACGATAATGATAAAAACAATGAAATCTCAGGGTTCAGCAGTCCGATCATTAACTAACCCCTTGCTCACAGCTGTGGCTTGGTACCAGCCCACAAGCCAGTCAGTGGGAAATCTCTGGTCTGTGGAATCTGGAGAAAGAGTCAAGTTGGGTAATGCTGTGTTTACATGTTGGCACAGAAAACCAGCCTTGATCCATGCCTCATCACATAATCCATAGTAAACAGTGACTGACATGTATCCATGTAAACTTCGCCATGGTAACAGCAGCTGCTGAAACCGGTAATGATCTAGGAGGAGCTTTGGCAATGTCTATGTATTTGACATGAATAAAAAGATGCAGGTTCGCTGCATTAGAAGAGCTCATAACCATATTTTCGTTGGCCTCCTCATGTCCTTGTCCATAGCAGTGAGCCAGTTCCAGTTAAAACATTCAGTAAAACCCCAGTTAACGAAGCTTATTTCCAAGTGCAAAATACTTCCAGTCTGCCAAACAGTTACTGCAGTAACGTCATTCATGACATTTATGGAAATTTAAAAAACACTAAAATGAGGATCTAAGACTTATTACTGTGTCCAACCCGCCTGGTGTATGGCCTGCATTCTGGGCAGGGATGGAGGGAACAGGACCTGGTTTAGTCGTTTTGTCTCCATTCTAACAATGATTTGAAGACAGTTGGTACAGTTGGCTGTAATAAGATATATCCAGCTTCCAAGCAGTAACATTAGCTATACGCCTGCTTTCTGCATTTGCCAGATAATGAGAGAACAAAAAAGACCGCTGCCAAGAACTACACCTAAAAGAAGTTATAGTGTTTTAGGATTTCCTCCCACCTTATGAACAATGGTTACTGCTCCCCGTAAGGTAAGTGTACTCAACAGCATGTAAGCTTCAGGAAGCACGATTTGCATTCAGAAATAATAATATATGTAAAAATACATTTTTAAAAAATTGCAAGACAATCACATCATGGCTCATGTATCATGACAGTATTGTGGGGTCCGTAGCAATTCCTGCTCCAACTTTAACACTGGACCTAAACATAAATACTAAAACCTAGCCAGTTCCTGTAAAACATTCAGTAAAAACCCACTTAAGCTTATATCCAAGTGCAAAATACTTCCTGTCTGCCAAACAGTTACTGTAGTAACATCATATGGGACATTCATGGCAATTTTAAAAACACTAAAATGAGGATCTAAGACTTTTCATTGCGTCCAGCCCTCAGTTCTCAGAAAGCACAGAGCGTCCGCATAACCCTCCCGGTGTATAGCCTCCATTCTGGGCAGGGATGGAGGGAACAGGGCCTGGTTCAGTCGTTTGATGTTATCTCTAGAAAACTGAGAGATGAGAATCAAAGCAAGAGAAAAAGATTAGTGACGTTCCTCAACATGCAAACCTTCTCCTCAGACCTAGTCCTTTAGCATATATTGCCAATCAAATGTTTGGTAACCCCAACCTTTAGTATGTTTTCTTCATCAGCTCACGATGAACGACCAAATTAAACACTGACGTCTGAGACTACTAGTGGAAATGCTTCTATATCTTCTAATACTTAATACAAATGTTTCCTGACTAATTACACTGCCAGCTAACAATCTGAGTTAAAACCATTACATTCAGAATTTCTTAGTATTTAGTTTGTGCCCCTTTGCTTTACTAAGAGCGTGTGCCTGAGTTGGTATGGAGTTTTTAGGTTTGTGCAAAAGCTTCTGATGAGCTGATGTGTCTGCACTCGTGCTACAATGAAAAGAACAACAAAATCCATTTATGTAGCAGAATCTTTCATATTCTTTCTTTAACTTGATTGTGGGAACTGTTGCTTTATATTTTCCAAAAAATTTTTTGTTGCTACCAGGTTACAATGAAAAAAATCCCAATGTCAGTGTAGCCTCAGACTTTTGGACCCCAATGCTTCTCATGCATCCAAATATTTGTCACACTGTTTGTGGCACTGCTACCTTTAGAATAAAGCCAAAGCCCCACACTTCATCTCCTTGTTGTGATGTCAGCGCTCATCACTCAAAACTTTGGCTGAACAATTTTCGGCACATGCTTTTAACAACATTTTAGAAAAGAAACTACATACTATAAATATTTGCAGGTGTTTTTGACACTTAGCTGAAAATGAGGCAAAGAAACTTTCAAAAGAAGTCAAAGTATCCCTACAATTAATGGGCAGCGTATTCTTGCTAGAGATCTGACAAACATCATAGATATCAAAATTTGGTGGGACTTTAGACTTTTAGTCTTCTCTCAGTTTGTGATACTCATTAGATAGAACCAACTGCAAACTGAAAGAACAACTGATAAAAATACTACCTTGAGAATAATGGCAAGTCTGTTAGATGTGCAGACTCTAAACCTTTATATTTGCTTCATGTTTGTATGAAAGATCTAGTCCACTCTAGTCCAGATGTGATCTCGTAGAGAACGTACACCAATTAGCCATAACATTAAAACCACCTCCATACATCTGTCCATTCTATCAGCTCCACTTAAATTAGAGAAACACTCTGTAGTTCTACACTTACAGACTGTAGTCCATCTGATTTGCTGCACCAAAAAAATACCTGCTTTGTGGTGGTCTGTGGGGGTCCTAATCACCGACGAACAAGGTGAAAGAGGGCTAATAAAGTATACAGCGAATCAGATGGACTACAGTGTGTAAGCGTAAGTTTTAGTGTGCTAAGCGTGGTTTTAATGTTATGGCAGACACATGTGGACAACTGTTTTGGTGTTACATAACCCCAGCAAAACTAAAAGAACTCTTTATTCCTTGCAAGAGCCAATATTTATTTTCTTATCACATGTAATGTATTCTCCACAAACACCTATATGTTTAGTTGGTGCATCTTGATGCTTATTCTTGTGGGAGGACTTTCCATCTTATGCTATGTAACATTAACCAACTTGTAATTAATTTAATAACAACAAGTTTTCTGTAAACCAGACATAAAAAAAAATCAGGTATTGGATTGGTCTGGAAATTTCAGACTTCAATTATTCAAAATCAACCCCAAGTCTACATTCCCAGCAATGTTAGACCAGAATACCATGACTGTTTCAAGAAGTTATTGTTACGTGATCACATCTGGTACTACGAGACTACTCTAAAATCTGTTTATACAGGATGTAAATCATGTGTAAATGTAATTCAGGGTACAACTCACTATGCAATTTGATACATATTTACACTCAGCAAAAGCGAGAACTATATATTCTAAAGGTTGAACCAAAATTAGCCAGACTCACTATAATATTCATGTTAGCCACCCTGACATGCAGCTTTCTGTGGCCAGTGTGACGTGGGCAGATGTTCTGTGACCCGCTGAACGGGGACACAGTGATGGTACGTCCCACAGGAAGGACAGGAAGACTGTCTGTAAAGCCACCGTCTATCCATTTCTGTAAAAAAAGAAGAAAAGTGAAAGCACATTTTAAGTAGAGGTTTGAGAAAAGAATTGTTACAACAGTACAGTACCATTCACTCGGCCACTGCTATATAATGCTATATTATATTATATTATATTATACTATTAAATTATTTATTCTGATATCACTGCATAGACAATATTACTAAGTCACTTTAAATAGATATATCTTCTTAGATAACCTGCCTGTGCAAAAGTTTCAACATATGTCCTGCTGTATATCTTATGTATATATCTTGTGTAAGTTTTGTATATTCCCCTATATATTTCAGTTATTACTAAATGTATATATTCTAGCTTATTTTTTACTGCCTTATTGTCTATTTATTGTATGTTTGCACTGTTTTTACTACTATATATAATGCTGCCCTACTGTAGAGTTATTATCTGAGCCTCACCCCAAGAATTTCAATGCAGGTTTTGTCCTGACATGATGTGCAAATGACAAATAAACTCGAAACTTGAGCTATCGATAAGAATCCTTGCTAAAAACTACTGATATATTCACTTATGACTGTAACTTACTCGAATAAGAGCTAAATATGTAAATATCTGCTAAATATGTAGATGTAGAAGAACCTTAATGGGAGATTCCAGCCAAAACCAAAGTTTGATATGTAACTTTTGGTTATGCACCAGTTTAACATTATTAAAGATCATTATCGTTTTCATATTTTCATTCTTCAATATTCTCTCACTACACAGCATATATAACACAACCATTGGAAATCCCTCTGGTATCAACCATTTTTTACTGCTAGCCAAGCTACTGATCTATAGGCTATTAAACATATCCAAGCTGGCATTAATGTAACTCTTACTATTGAACTAAATCATAAAGCAAACACTGATTCTGGTTTGTTTTGGTGCAGAATGGAAACCAGATGCAATTATTTTATTTTTTTAGCTAGAGAGAAGAAGCCTGAGCTAAGCTTTCTATGGCCAAGTACCTTGCTGACTCATGTGTTGATTTCTCTCATTTCAGTAATCCATTCTTTCCATTCTAACAGTGATTTGAAGACAGTTGGTACAGTTGGCTGTAATAAGATCTCCGGCTTCCAGGCACTAATATTAGCTATATGCCTTCCTTCTGCATTTGCCAGCTAATAAGTGGAAAAAAGCCTGCTGCCAAAAAACTAAACCTCAAAGAAGTATAGAGTTTTAAGATTTCCTCCCACCTTCACCATACATCATCATAAAGTGGCTTTCCCAGTCTTTAAACTGAAAAATCTCACTGTAGAGACTATACGTCACAGCTGAAAGAGGTGAGTGCACGTGTTATAAATGGATGCAACAATGGTTACTGCTCCCTTTAAGATAAGCCTACTCAACACAACGTAAGCTTCAGGAAGCTTACAGATAGAATAGAATCACATTCTGGCTAATATATCATGATGATGATAATAATATGGGGTCCATAGCAATTCCTGCCCCATCGTTAACACCGGACCCTATACATAAATACATACACCTATCACAATGTGTACTGCTCACAGGCATCTGAAAGCAACTCCTTCAACAGCTTCATCCTGACTCGCTACTTAAATGTCACCAAACATCAGTTATACAAGAAAATCTGTTTCATGGCGTTTTAACAGCTTTGCTCTGTCAGTTGGAGGAACATGTTGAACTCCTAAAATGCACGGCCAATATCCACTGCTCACACACCTGACAAATAGCCCGCAAAAGGCTGTTCCAGAGCCATTCACTATTAATCACACACCCAGCCAGTATTTAGAGTTGAGAGACTCAAGCACCCTTGAGCCCATTACCTGGCCTTGGAATTCCACTGGCTTCAGTCCAGCATAAACGGGCACGAAGCTGCTGGCCAAAAGGACCTTCAAGAACAATATAAATACAAGACATGCATCACATTGGGAAGTCAAATAACTTTTTTTGGGGGGGTGGGGTTGGGGGGGAGTAGGATTAAAGCAAGCGAGAATAAACTGAGAAAGAAAATAAGGAGGAGTAGGTGAGAAGAAAAACATTAAAACAGGGACAACCTTCAGAAAACAGCATGGTCCAGTTTAAAAAATAGCTTAAGCTGAGGTGCAGCAGGAATCTTCCTTACCTTCTCTCCTATTGGAAAGACTAGAATTTAGCTGAACTGAACTAAAACATCATCAGCTTTTTTCTTGGACCTGCTTATTGAGAATTACTACGTTGTTCAATACCCAAAGGCTACTGAAAGAAACAAAACTGCAAGTAGGAGTCAAGTAATTAGAGGTGCCATAGTTTCCCAATAACAAACTCTTCTTAAATCAAGGGCAGTGGTTTATTCTCAATTTCCATGATTTATAATGTACATTTTTAAATTCTCTCTTACACTCGCGTTAGATAAAACTGCTATCCCAAAGTTAAACACTATTTAAAACCAACTATGTACTCAGGTCTTATGTTATGCTATGATCTATGTAAACTGTAACTGTGATAGTGTTGTGAATATTTCTTACAGATAATGCTTGGCAACTTAAAGCTTGTTGATACAAATGACCGTCATATAGTTTATGGCTCAGCAGAACTTGTTGGTTTATGGGAAGGACCGCCCAAGGAAAGCCAGTTGGACCTGTAGTCAGCTGGGCTTAAATAGTGTGTGTTTGCTGATTTGAGTTAGACCATTATTAGACCTCCTTAGAGCATGTCTGTACCGTGGTATCTTCTAGAATAAAGTATATCGTCGCTGTCCAATGGAAAAGAAGTATCTCCAAAACAGGAACTTACACTGAACTTACATTGAAAGTAAAACAGTCTTTACTTTCAATGTAAGTCAATGGAACCAGAATTTTTTCCAAGTGATTTTGAAGCATTTGTGTTGGTCTATTTATCATAGCAATTGTAAACAATGTCAATGGCAGCTGTTGTTTTCAAATGATGTAGAAAAATGAAAATGGACAAAATGAAAATAAATGTTTTTTAACAATAGTAATAAGCTAAGTATACACAAAACCATGACCACACAAAATCCTAACAGCCAAACTTACATTTGTGAAGATCCTAATAAAAAAATATTTTTTTAATTATTTTTTTAAAGATTTAGATTTATCCTGAATTTGATGTTTTTTAAAATCAAATAAACAAAATATAAAAAATTCTACTACAAAAACTAAAAGAGTTTTAGTCCAGAGCATCATTTTAGCCACAGCCCTACATTTTAGAGCCGGAGATGAGACAGATCTCAATGTTTTAAAGTAAATGTGTCCAAAAGTCTACAAATGAGTGTGGAATTAACATCAATTAGTTAACATAAACACATATTTTACTTAAACTTTGTTAGTGTTGAAATGAAAATATTATGATTGTGTGTGTGTGTGTGTGTATGTGTGTGTGTAACTGTTTGAAGCTGTTTGCTAGTCATGCACTGGCTGGCGCTTTTGAATTATGCTGAAAATGTGCTTTTTCCTACCAAAACAGTCACTACTGAAACATTTCAGGATTGTTAATGAATGAAATGTCTTTTAAAAAGCTTACTTTGTCCAGTAACCAAAAATATTTTGGAGATTCTTGCTTGGCTGTTGTTCAGTTAAACCGTTCTTAATGTTTAGCCATTTGTAAAACTCTGATTGCTCAATTAATCATCAAAATAACCAGTAGATCTTTTGATTGCTTTGATTGACTGCTATAATCAACTGTTACATATCCATATGTAGCATTACTCCTTACAGCATTGCTTACTGATCAGAGAGCACCGCAGATGAAAACTGTCTGTGGAAGAATGTTTTTAAGTATAGAAATTTGATTTTTTAAAGTAATAAAAAAAAAACCCATATATATATATATATATATATATATATATATATATATATATATATATATATATATATATATATATATATATATATATATATACTTCATCATGTGACATAGAATATACACTGAATACAAATCATCGCTGTCCACTGAAAAACATGTTTCTCCATTTTTGTCAATTTCGAGTATTCTACACCATTTGAACACTCGTTAACAGTGTGTGAATGGACCAAAACCAGCTTGGAAAAAATTCTGGTTCCATTGACTTACATTGAAAGTAAGATCTTAAAGTAAATGTTCTCTCCTGTAAAGTTGCAATTTTGGAAATACTTGTAAATAAACATGTAATTACACATTTATATTTGACTACTATTGTAAAATGATAATCCGACTGTTTGTTTTGACCTTTGAGGAAAGTCATAAGAGACAGTTTCTGAGAGCCAAGCAATCAGCAATGGGAGCCAGCATAATAGCCATGTACTGTAACTATTTCATTTATTTTTATATATTTTTCAGAATTAAGAAGCTTAGCACAACATGGCCAATGTTCCAGACATCTGTAGTAATATAGTATAGTAATATTACATTGACACTACTATAATAATCTGTAATATTTTCAGATCTGTATAATATCCCTTCACTAGTAACCTATAACACTACTAGTCTAGTATTACCATAGTAGTAGTTTAGTTAAATCACTTCTCCAAATTCAGTACAGGACATGAGAATGCTGGACACTGGATTAAGGATTATAGGAATGCTGCAGAAATTCATCTATTATTACTATATATCATTAAGCCCTCTGTCCTTATTGAATAATAGTAACTCTTGTAAGCATTAAGCAGAGGTGTGAATACCTTAATGAGGTCATCTCTTGAGGTAAAGCTGGACACCATGCTGTTCTTGCCCGTCCTGGAGTTGGTAATGGAAATGTGGAGGCGCTCGTTGGCTAACAGGTGGGCATTCGGTGGGAGAATGTCTTCTATGCCGTCTCTGGAGTCCAACAGCAAGACAGATGCTCGTTTGTCATCTCTGCATAATTAACAACCTCGGCAGACAAGAAATTTTCCCAAACACCGTCTCATAATTGCACAATCTGTTTGGCCGAGCCACTCTGTTAACAACACAAGAAGCACGTTCAGCCTGAAATTTACTTCCAAAGTATTTTCCCGCAGACGCGCGGTGGTGTCTATCCCTCGAGAGCAGCACTCTGAGATGATCTGGACTACACGGTGTATACTGATATATCAGTATTGGTGCCATACTGTTTTTAGTATTATTGATCGATAAATACTTGAGGTCTTTTTCATGTCTGGAGGAAGAAAGCATAAAGCCACGTGCAAAAGTAGAGTTGCGTGTTTTGTTATGTCAAAATAAGTACAATAAATTGAAAACATAACTTTTCCACATATTTTTTAATACAGTAAATTCAGCAAATAAACAGCAACTGTGCATTAAAATGTAGAAAGCAGAAAGGTGTTCTCTGTAGAGGATGTTTTACCTGTTTCTTTTCCTTAGAAAATCAATAAAACGTGATTTGAACAGTGCCGCCCAAACTACTGCATAAGAAAATTGCAGAAAATTGCTCAAAAGCCTCAACAACTAAATAAAACATATTCCTTTCAGTCTTTTGTGTGTCTTTATTACAGCTTCCATTCTTTTCAAGAATCTTGCTTTCAGTTTCTCAAAGAAAACTGTAGGAATAGTTTTCTACACCTCCTCTTAGAAGCAGGTTGCATTTGTTACTTCTCACCATTCAAGTAACCCCAAACATATTTAGTGAGGTTGAGGTCCAAACTTCACTCTAGATGAAGAATTTATATGTTTATATAAACATATATATTATTATTTATTTATTATTTTATATTATTTTTTTAACTCCTCTCATAGTGTTGAGTTCTCACCTCACAGTGTAGGGATTGTGGATCAGATCTGAAGTATAAGCTGGATTTTCCTCTCTCTTTCATAGATGAAAGCTTTCAGTACTGTTTAAGTGATGGTGACAGTTTTGGTGGTCTAGGTCTTTTATGATCGTCCAGTATTTTTAACACCAGTTATAAACTCTCTGAACTTTCCCCGTCTTATGTAATCATATACTTGATGCCCTCAGAAATATCTCTGGAAAATCAGTAACTTGTACATAATGGTGTTTCAAATAGAAATAAAATGATAACAATAAAAGCTTATCGTTGCTTTTACCACACTAACTGTTACACTAACTGCACAGAGCAGCGAGACTCAGGAAATGTAAATAAAAGCACAAATAAATATCATCTGACATTGTGATACATTTGAAAAATACCATGATACTGAATTTTATCAACAGCGCCTGAGACCACTGTAAGGTTTGTCCAGAGCCCAGATATTATTTTTTTGCTCCTCGACAAGGCGTTTAATATCATAGCACCGCTATCTGTGCTTGTATCTGTATCTCCCATTACTGAGGCAGCCATGACACATTTGAGCATCGGAATGGCATCTTCAAACCATTCGAGGCTCGTTCTCGCAGGGCCAGGGACAGCTTTTTCTTCAACATCTCTGCTTCCTCTGACAGGCCTAATTCGGCTGCAGCAGGAGATACACTTGTGGTGCCCCCGAAACAGCAACGGCGATTCATATTTCATGTGGAGATGAAATGAACGCGTTCTGGAGGGTGTGCATCAAGTTACCCAAGGTCAAGGCAGTGTTGTTCGTTCTCTCTCTCTCTCTCGCTTACAAACACACACACACACACAATTATCTCGTAACTGCATAGCGTCAATCCTCCATACCCAAGGACATTCCCACTAAAACATCGGCCTGTTTCTCGCTCCCGTTCTTCGATAGAGTCTCACACCTGCTCGGTATTTATCCGCCCTACGGTTCTGGAAAATACACGGTGCCAAAAAGCTGGGTAAGGGAAAAAACGGATAGCCACAGAAGTGAGAATGCGAGTTTCATTGGACCGATTAAGTTAATTTACAGGCATATTCATCTGTTTTACGAGCCAGGCTCTGCCAGCAGGGGGAAAACATGCATAATAATGGTTGCACAATAAATGGAGGCTGACCGCCCATTCTGCCATTAAACTTCAAGGACCCTGAAACACAAAGGTGTTTAGACAGGCTGGCTTGGCTTGCAGCACTGTGGCGCATCTTGAGTTGATGAACAGCTAAAGTGAAAGCTGAAAGCAGCGAGAGAGGTGTAGAATATATAATGTATATGTACACCAAGCTTAAGCTGACTAATGATAGTACCATATATCACCTATAGTTTTAATCTAATCTACTGGGAATGTTAGTCAAGTTATCGTAATCTCTTCTCGTCAACAACATCTACAGGCTTTCGTATCATTAGCTCACATCCCAAATTAGCTCTGAAATAATGTCTGGCTTTAGAACATTCTTTATCACCAGATCTTATTGACACCCATTGTCATGTTTGTTAAACTAATAAACTAGGGCAGTGATGCAGCCTTCCATGCAAAGGAACTTTACTAACTGACAACTGGAAAAAAGGTTTTCATGTTAGGATAACATCAGTCAGTAAAATCAACAAAAAACTACAGCAATAGTAGTCTTGAGGCTTCATATGCTTATTTACAGTATTATCAAACTACCAAACCATACCAACACTATCAAACCATATCAAGAACAATCAAACCAGGTCAAGAGCTACCAATCTATACCAAGAACAATCAATCAAAGGCAAGAATTACCAATTTATACCAAGAACAATCAAACTATAGCAAGAACAATCAAACCAAGGCAAGAATTACCAATCTATACCAAGAACAAAATTAGAAGAATAATAGGCCAAGTTTATTCATGGGAATGTCTTTAGGTTTGGAGAATTGACAAATTGACAGTCTGTCCGCGTAAGAATGTATCCATATTTATGCCTCCATGTACCTCACTGGTTTCAGGAACCATGTTTCATCTAGAGCTCTTATAAGAAGTCTTTTCTTTGAGTGAACTCTTACGACACGGTCCTTGATGGCATCCAATGAGGTGGTTAGAAGGTCCTACACCAGCTTTCATGGATTCCTCCATTAACCAACTAATATTGGATATTATTTTGAGCCACCTAACCCAATGCAAGAGTTTGAAATGACATATTTTGTTTACTTTTATAGGTAGAAATAAGTTACCACATCCTCTACAGAAAGCAATCCTAAATATTACTGCACAATTTCTGTTTATTTGTTAGGCTAATTTACTATTATACAATACAAATACAATACAACGTGTGCTACAGCACTAACAAAGACAACATTATATGTTTTCTTTTTTTATTAATATGTTAAATTCAGGAAATACACAGTAATTGTGCATGACATCAACAAAAGATGACATTTGACCACTGGCACCCAAACATTTCCATATGACTGTATTCTAGCATCATTTCACTCATACACTGCTGCTATAGGCATCTTGCATTTAACCTGAAATCCCAGTGTTTCCCCAAGACTGCCCACCGAGTGCTTTAAAATGTATCTGTGGTGACGGGCCCAACTTAACTTTACCTGAGCTCCAGCATGAAGTCATATCCTGGGGTCATTGGACCAAACGTCTGTCTTCTTACATTGCTTGCAAATCGGTATGTGAATTCTTTACAATGCTGCAGAAGAAAAGACAAAGAGCACAAAAGGACAGCTAGATATTTTAGAGAACGTTGAGGCACCACAGCATCTATACGAGTAACAGTACTGCATTACGACTGTAAACATTATTCAGACTTAGATTATTTACATAATAAAGAGTTGGAATTGGGGTGAAATCACTGGCATGGTTTTAGGCCTATTACTTTATATGCATGAAATCTGTGACTGCAAACATGCATACATGGGTGAGACCCAGCATTTTCTTTTCTCCTTCAAGCTGGGCTGGACCAAAGTATCCTAGGTTATGATGTCTCTGGCTGCGCTTGAGTTTATATTACACTGGGAAAATGCAGAGCCTATATATAAACTATATAATACAATAATAGTCTGATTACAAGGTTTTATGATTCACAATATTAGGAACTACTAAGAACTACTAGTCTTCCAGTCTTTTAGGTTTTTACACCATAGTCATGTAGCGGCAACAGGCAGACATTATCTACAACCTGCAGCAATGAGGTATGTTCTGAAATGAAAGCTTTAGCAAAAGTTCTGCCAGGAAGACTCCAATGCCACGTCACTCTCTTATCTATTACTTCATCCAATCGCAGGCTGCCACCTGTCTTTAAAAGGATTCAACACATGCTCCCTCTTTGCTGCCTTCAGGTGCTGATGTTTCTATGCGCTCCCCCATCCTCCCCACCAGTCCCAGTCCTGCCTCCTGGGAGGCAGCTTTCCCGCCTGCTGTCCATATCCAGCAGGATCTGCGAGGGTCTGCATGCTTAAAAAACTGGGCCTAGGACTGGGCTTAGGCCAAAGACTGTTTCTTTATGTCCTACAATATCTAACCTTCTAATTGTACACCTTATCGAAGATTAAACCTTGTTTTACATTCCTCTACTCCTTGTCTTTTTGGCAGAAGTTTGTTTAGATAGTTGCAGTGTGGCAGTAGTTTGCAGCAGAGTAACTTGAATGACAGAGTGCTTACACTAGAATGACAGAAAACACCATTTCTTAGCACATTTTATATACATTATATATATATAATGTAAAGATTTTGGCTGAAAAGTCTAACACATTAAATAGATTGATCCATTATGAAGTGTCAAAATGTAAAAAGTGTCAAAATTTTAATTTATTTAATATATTTTTTTAGTATTAATATGGCAAGTAATGGTTTTACATATGTCAGTGTGTTTATTTAACTCTTTCCATGCTTCTCCTTGTGGAAACAACCCAGTATTATTTACAGTTCTCATCTAATACCTGCTTTGACTGCTCAGTACTTCATTAAGCTAAATCAAGATTGCTGCTGAAGGAACTGAATACATTCATACAATGTCTGGGGAGAAATCTGGAACTATGATCTACTTCTTTAACAATAAGATATTCAGGTTACTTTGTATTGTTTATTTATGCACATTTACATCTGTTCTAATAATATACGGCTAACTAGGTTCTTAAAATGCAATTAAGACTTTTTCACAGTGGTACATATACATGTATGTATAAAGGTTTTATTCTTTACAAAGTATTTTATTTTAATTGAAGTTATTTTGGAGCATTTCTGTTGGTTTTAACATAGAAAGGGCAGCTGCTGTGTTGATATTATGTGGAAAAATGAAAATTGGACAGTGACGACAAATAAATAAAGCATGTGGGCGCGGCTTTGGAACTCCCGCCCAGGAGTCTGAAGTTTTTACAACAGGCATGCAAGTTGCTTTAATGTTCATCATGACTGCTATGACTATGCTATAAGCACAGCTGAAGAGGAACGTGTTTGTATGTTACACTGTTGATCTGCTGCTGCTCGAACAGTCAAATGTGTCAGTGCTAAACAGAACAGTAGAGCGAAAGAAACGGGCAATGTTTTCAACTTCTTATCTTCATCTCTGGTGCAGTTTTGGGCTCCGAGGTAAATTCGCAACTGATAAAAACAAGCTACCATCTCGCTTTTTGCTACTACGTATGTGTATGTATGCGTTTATGCTGTTGTTGCTGTTGTATACAGGCTCTCTATAATCTGATAATTTTTTTTATGGTACATGTGCTCTGATGTTACCCATGAGATACTCAGAAAAGCACACTGTGCTGTAATTTATAACATTACAAACTTCATTGCCCACCGTAAATCCAGGTACTTTACCTCTAGCTTGTCAGGGGCTGTGATGACTACACTGGCAACCAAAGCTCCAGCTGAAGCTCCTGCGTACGCTCTCACAGACGCCAGCAGTCTGCCGCCGTGTCTAAGGAGCGCTTCCACTGCACCGAGCTGGTAGATACCCATAAAGCCACATGCAGCAAATGACAAGTTCACCACCGTCATCATTGCAACCCACAGGCCTGTGATATAAACAGAACAGATTTTGTACTGTACAGTGCTGTTACCCTCAATTACATTAGTAATCAAGTGAGGTACCAATTATTTTGATAATTAATAGAGCTTTTACAAACATGCCAACTATTCAAAGACAGAAAGTAGGTATGTCAGTCCATCATCATGCAAATGACCAAAGGTAATTGTTAATCAGTTAATTTTCTATTTTATATAGTCATCTAGTTAATTATCGTAGCAGCACTACTCTATGTTTTCTCATAATATGCTTTACCACGGAAGGTTAAAAGTGTGATGTTCTCCAAATTTAAAATAAACCTGTAGTAACTAACTAATGACATCATAAACACTGGTAATAGGAATGCTACTTTATTAATTACTTGAGTAACTTTTTGTAAAGAAAACATCTGAAAGATAACAGAGGCTACATCTGTTAAAACTTAACCTTAAACTAGAATTTGTTAATATGTTATAAGACTTCTTTTATTACATTTTCAGTGGTCTCTCAACAGAATACCCAGCATGCACTGCATAAACATGTCAACCAAATCGCCCAACTGCAACAAGAAATTCAGCGATGCAAGCTAAAAAACAGCAGCAGTTATCTAGCCATCTAGTGAAAAAAATACAGAAAATCAGCCCATATAAGAATTTGCCCCAAAGTTTGATTGTAATTTATGATTTTTTGGAAATAGCAACAAAGGAAATATAGCATGAAGGCATATTGTTGTCTCAATTGGCTCCAAATGGTCAAGGCCATAGAGAATACTATGGTTCAGATGGCAATTCCTTGTTGAAGCATTATAAAAAATAATTTGCTTTATACTTGCCATATACTTAAAAATATACCATATTTAAAACAACTCACTGTAGTTGCTGTGCAGTTGATTAGCCCCATCTACCTCATTCATCACTCTGACCACAAGGCCACTGTTGGACAAATATTAATTTGGGTGGTGGAGCATTTGTAACACAGTGATACTAAGTATTATACACAGTGTTATAATACAGTGTTATTGCTAGACTATAGAGTAACCAAAACCATACAGCCAAATAAAGCTCTCTGTGGTCTATGCAGGATTTTCCTCGATAGTCCAAAACTTTGGCTTTGGATCTGTTTACAAAATGTTAATTTTCATTCCTGGCCTTTGAGAATTTTTATATGTTCTATAAATCTGAATTGTTTACAGTGGTGGTGGTAGTGATAGGAACAAGACGTCTACCTCTGATAATAGTTAGATATATGCTCTCTACTGTCTGGCGCACTGCTTTATTGATAGTTTTGTGATAAGGCTTTGGCTTAAAATGTATTTGAATCTCTCTCTCTCTCTCTCTCTCTCTCTTTATATTATAGAGAGAAAGAGAGAGAGAGAGAGCAAGAGAGAGACAAAAGGACTTTTAGTCCCAAAAGAAACCTGTCCTGATTTAACCTGAAACCTGATTTATGAATATTTTACGGATAATATTATACATAAAGAAGACACTACTATACTCAGAAGACACTTGTACATTCACTTTTTCACATTTCATAGTACAAAAATATAGTTATAGTTGTGTTGTAAACATTATGACCCCTAGTTCCCATCGACACCACTGAAACCGCATTCACATGGAACCACTCTGAATGAACATGTTTACATTTCAAGGTCTGAATTACTCAGACATTTAAAAAATTAAGTTTAATGAAATCTGCACTGCTTCTTTTATTCAGTCTGTGGGTTTGAGTGGTTCAGGTATCCCTCAGTGTGGGGTCAGCTGTCTGGGAAGGGGGAGCTGTGAGTGACGTAAGGACACTAGACAGCACTTTAACGGTGCTGGTCGTCTAACCTACACTGCACCATGGACATTTGTCCTTGTTACAGGACTGAGGTACAAACAATAGCTGACCAGTAACTGAGGACTAGAGCTGATCAACACACACTGGTGCTGAGGCTGAGCTCAGCTCCGATAAAGTGGCCAGCGAGAGTTTCAGTTACAAATAACATTAAGCTGACAGTTAACGTTAACATGTGGGTGGTCGTTTTTCTAACTTCCGAAACTTGTAAACATGCAGTCTAGGCTTTATTGACTCTTTATCACTGACCTGTTTAGTGCATTTAACACAAACACCGAGCTCAGCTTTCACCGGCTGAACAACCAGCACAGATACACAAACCTGCTTCCGGTATGAACTTTTTCAAAATAAAAGTCGCCTGCGCTGAAGGCCAGTGTGGCGCAGCAGGTTTTAGTTGTTACTCCACAGTCTTTGATATTACAGTAAAAACGGGTTTACTGCTTTTTTTTTAAAGAATGTTATAAATCTAAAAATGAAAGACTTCATGTTTTTAACTAGTGTCAATTACATTTTAACAGAGTACAGTTTCAAATTCAGTTATTACATGTTCAAATTCAGTTATTACATGTAAATATTCAGTTATTACATGTTCAAATTCAGTTATTACATGTTCAAATTCAGTTATTACATGTTCAAATTCAGTTATTGCATGTCCTGGTTGTCAGTTAGGTTAAAATTAATTTGTGTGATTACATTGCGATCCTGACCATCTACTACAAACGGTGCTGGACCAAGGCTAGGAAGATTGTGAAGAACCCCAGCCATGCCAACAATAGACTCTTCTCTCTGTTAAGGTCAGGAAAGTGCTTTCACTCCCGGAAGGCAAACATAGAGAGGATGAGGATGAGCTTCTTCTTGCAGGCCATTTGGAGGCTGAACCAGGACAACAGTAAAGACCTACTCTCTACTGCACACATCTGTCTGTTTTCCATAGTGTAAACGTAAATTTATTTCCATTTTTATTAATTGATTTTTATTTATAATTTAGATTACCTATATTTTTGTATTGTTTAATGTTGCTACTTGTACCACATATGACTTTGTATGTGACTAATAAACTTTGATTTGATTAGCAATCCATCTCCTTGTTTTTATAAATAATATATTTAAGGAGTTTTACCCATTAGACCATTATAATACCATATAGAATGTAAAACATTTGCATTAAGCAAGCAAAAATTCATATATGCAAATAATAAATAAAAACAGGTAGTTCAGTAGTAGAGTATGTTGACAGTGGGCCTAGATTGACAGCCAGGCAGTGACAGACCAGTAAAAATAAACAGGTACACATAATAAATTACAAATTTAAAATTTTAAAGATCAGAGAAAGATAAACACTGATTTAGGACACATCATCTTCTTTCAGCATCTTGTTCATGTCTACCTGTGACAAATAGGTTAAGAAGGGATTACATTTCTTGATCGTGCATGAGAAGCTGAATTTTACATATACTGGAATTCACAGAAACAGCTGGAATCCAGGCACTGAAATGTGAATTTGCAATTAGATTTTGTGGCAAAATGACAAGTATATAATGTTTTGACCTCATCAGTTAAATATTCAGAGTATTTAATTCCAGCTATATTCTGTGTAATTAAGTTAACTATTAATTTTTTGTCAGCATTAGTGAAAAACATCTATGATGATGATCTTGTGTCCTACAGACAAAATAAAGAATTATTAGACAGTGTTAACTCTTCTTATAAGAAAAGAACTCCACAAAGCAAGACTAGACAGCCAGACAACTTTTTCGAGTTAGAAATTCTACCTGCAAAGGAGAAACAGTAAAGGTCAAACACATAACTACAGCCGAGTTTGAGATCCGAACTTGTGATTATTAAAAGTTTTATTGTTTACAAAGTCAAGAAATACGGCTTAAAAGACTGTTTAGCCCCGTCCACTGTTCGGAACCTGCCGTATGCGATATGCGTGTGATGTAGATGGTGGACAACACACTAGAACACACAGCACATTGGAAAGGACCATCCTCCCACTCCGTCATCTGTAGCCATCCTTTAACGCCTATTACAACTATGGGATGTAGGCTTACATGACGACTGGATCCTAAGACTGGCGCTGTTCCAACAATATGGGCATGTAAGGAAACCAGCGAGAGGTGTTCAAGAGCCTCAGTGTACGTGGAGGTAAACAGAGTAGGTGCACTTACTTCGCCTGTTTTTGGCTCAAGTTATGCAAAGCTAGTTGGATTATGAAGATTGATAGTATCGTATGAGTGAGAGTTCCACTTTGATCATATTTACAACAAAAGACATACCTCTATATTTGAGTTTAGCTGGTTGTTTTCATGAATAATGTTGAATATTTAGCTAGATACTGTTTGCACTAAAAGTGATATGGTGGTCTATTTCTAGATTACAGCTCTTTCACATTCAAATTCAGAAATATCACCAGAATATGAAGAACCAGCACTGAAAAATTCTCAATTCTCAGTCATAATGTTGTTTTACTGTTCACTGTTTTCCACCAGTGACGTCACACAGTAGCGTTCAGGAATTTCCGTAGTGAGCCTGGGTTTTTCCATCAATTTAATTAAAATCATTTATTTTGAAACAAATTAAGCAGCGAATTTCGTTTTAAGTAATGTTTATATATTTTCAATACCTAAAACAATGTGAAATCACTAGGGGTGTCCATAATTGGTGCTTAGCCTTTAAGAATCACAATGACCACAAAAATGTATATTTTACTGTAAGTCCAGCTGCTTTTAATTTACACAGATAATCACGTGTTTCATTCCGGGTTTCACTGCTTCCCTTAGTCAACACAGCCTTGGTGCGGAATGTTAAGCCACTCGTCCCGATAACATTGATATCAATGCATCCCCTCTATGGGCAAACAAATTCTTACCAATGAAATATATAATCTTGCATACTAGTGAACGTTACATGTTTATTTATTTATTAATTGTGTATTTGTATTAGTACTAATACTATTTTTTGGTTCAAATATCAAGAACTACAACAGCTTCCCATAGTGACATAATCTGTAAATATGTTTCCAAAGCAGCACAATGTGGGAGCATGGTTCTAAAAATGTTAAGTTGGACAAACCTCTCTATTTAGGTCTAGACATAAGTGAAAAATGTTGATAGTCTCTATAACCCCTGTGTCATTATTGTCACTTGTTTATTGTTATTGTCTTTTTCTCTCATTATCACAACTCCAGAGAGTGTGTAACACCAGCTGTGGAGTACTTGGTTTCAGCGCCAATTCAACAGCAGCCAGTTCACATGGGGTCCATCTGAGAAAAGTACGTTTAAAACATGCCAGGCACAGCTTAAAGCTCAGCAGACCACCACCTTCAGCGCATAGCCTTTCCCCACGATCAGTCTAAACGTCTTCTCTAAATTACCCCGTCACTTTTGGGCATGAAGCAGACAGACGTATTACTGCTCAGCGCAGCCCACGAGAGCACGACAACACATCCTTTATTAAGAAGCATGGTCTCGCTGAAGATCCGTGGATTGGACCTAATTGTTCTTACCCTCACTGGACTGAGGCTTAATCGCTCAGCATCATCTGTGGAGCAGGAAAGGCCCTGGAGAACATCTGGAACATGATTCATTGTATGTCTAGGTGTAGATTAGAAGAGAGTTACTGTGCAGGAGAGTTTTAGTGTTTAATCTGTGTTTAACTGTATGGTAGATAGCTGTTACAGACCTAGATAGCTTATTACAGGATTCTTTATGTTTACACACTGGGTCTGCCTCTTTGTGTTTTACACTAAATTGTTAAAAATGTAGTGTCAAAGGACTAAAGTACATTTTTAAATAATTTGTTACATACCGTTGCTGTCCAATGAAAAACAAGTACCTCCAAAATAGGAACTTTACAGAAGAGGCCAAAAACAGTCTTTACTCCCAATGTAAGTCAATGGAACCAGAATTTTTTCCAAGAGATTTTTAAGCATTTCTATTGGTCCATTCATTGGAAATTGTACACGATGTAAACAGCAGCTGTCAGGTTCAAATGATGTAGAAAAATGAAAATAGACAAAAATGGAGATACATATTTTCATTGGACAGCGATGATATAATTTACCATTTTTTGTCCAGGCTGTTTTTTATGTAGGCACAATGCTAGCACACTTAGTTATGACAACATTATGATGACATCTTGTTTTGGTGCCCACAATGTTGTCACAATGTTGAAATGTAATGCCTCAGACAACTGTATCTGACAGCATTGTAAACGGTTGTGACAGTGTAGTGGCATCGCTAGTAGTACGTTGTCAAAACCTATTAGAATCCTTCATAAGTTCCATTATGTTGTGGAATTTTGCTAATAGTAATAATATGTTATGACGTTGTTTTGTAACAATGATGTTGTGAAATCCTTGTTGAACCTGGGACCCTTCAAAAATAGAAATCCTAGAAAAATAAACCTTTACCCACAACTAACAATAAAACAACATTACACCACACACTGGTTTTCTAAACTAGGTTAATGTAGGCATGCTCTGACAGGTAGAGAATAAAAACACTAAAGAAATAATCTATTCAACCCTGTGGGTGTACATGCTGCTGGAACTATAACTAAAGGACTCTCTCTGTACTTTTTTTTTAAGGATGTAGTTTTAATGTGTAATGCAAAAAAATGAACAATGATTAAGTTTTAAAACTTTCATTCTCAATCCATTAAAGCACATTTAAAAATTTTCCAGCTAACATATTTTTCCCACGACTTTGGCTAATGATGCAAGTTTTAATAATGTATTAAAAGAAAACCTGTTCATAATATTCATAATTTTATAATCTACTATAACATTTTACGAAATATAGTATTTTTTCTCATATTGTACATCTGTATTTACTCTTTGTCTAAAATACTTAAGTAGAGCTCCTAGAGAATAACGATCCGGGTTGTTCTGTGTGGACTTTGCATGTTCTTCCCGTGCTTGAGTGGGTTTCCTGTGGGTACTCCGGTTTCAAAACACATTCCCCCACAGTCCAAACACATGCATGATAGGTTGATGGGTCACTCTAAATTGCCTGGCGAACGGACTGGCGAACTCTCCATGATGTACGATGACGCTGGGATTGGCTCCCGTGACCCTGACTAGCGGGATTAAGCGGCAGATACTGGATGGTTATGAGTAGTCTTTCAGCCCAGGCTGCTTTTTGAATGAGGCATAATACAAGCCAACAGAACATCAGAGGTCATTTGCATATAAAAGTCTTACAGGCATGGTAGCAAAAACATGTTTAATTTAAACAGAGATACAGATTATGACTGGTTATGACCAACCCTTTCCCAAGTCTGACTGACCAAAGGATAAAGTAAATTGCAGTGCTATGGCCCTCCAAGATGTGGAGTAAAGAACGCTTACTTTAGCCTGCAAGGTCACGCAGTAGCTGACAGTATGTTATCAAGCTCAGAGACAGCCTGCAAATCCAGCTCTCCAAAACTCCTCCACTTCATTTCAAGCTGCAGGAGGACCATAGCAAAGATCCTACATTTAGTTCAGTACAGTACTATTACCACAGATATTTACACAACACAGTGCTAAGCAAGGCTACAGACGATTTGTTTAAACGTCATCTCGCTTCTGTTGAGTGTAGCCTTAAGCTATAGCCTACAAATGTGTTTCTTAGCTAAGACAGGCTGTGTAGTTGGTCACAAGACAAAAAGCTTAAGAGCTGTAAGTTCATGTTGATTGTTGTTTATGTATAGAATTTAAATGAGTAACTATTTTGCACAATAAGGCAATTTTAAAAGTGCTCAACTCACTGAACAGCTGGAGGCACAACAAAAACAAAATAATGACCTTCATGATGGAATGCCAAGTTCAGTAGCCCTTTCACAAACAAAAAAATTTGGAGTCATGATCAGAATGGTTCAGTTTACCATGTCAGGTGGTACAACCTCAGGAAAACCATGAATATGGCTAATTATTATAATAATGTGTAAAAATGTGGGTAGGAACTCAAGCTCTGAGTAGATGCCTGTTTAATTTTACATTATTCTAAAAAGTCAGGTGGCACAACCAGTAAGTCAAATGGAACAACCAGACCAGAACAAGTTTAATGACTGGAATAGGCAATTAAAATCTTTACTACCTATCTATCCATTATCCTCCGCTTCATCCCGCTAGTCAGTGTCATGGCAGGCCTGGAGCCAATCCCAACGTTGTTGGACGAAGGCCACCATGGACAGGACGCCAGACCATTGCATGGCCGCCACACACTCACAACTACAGGCAATTTAGAGTGAGTGATCAACCTAACATGCACGTGTTTGGACTGTGGGAGGAAACCGGGGTACCCAGAGGAAACCCACTCAAACACGGGGAGAACATGAAAACTCCACAAAGACCGGGAAACAAACCTGGTTTTGCTGTAAGGCACCAGTGCTAACCACTACACCACTGTGCCAACTATCTTTAATACCTATTTATAACTATTTAAATATGAAATGCACATTGGTATACATGTAAGTGTATACACAGATATAAAACTGATCATTCTTTCCTCTTAAATAATATTTTTTAAATTGTGATTTTGAGAATTTGACCCATAAGTCACAGTGCTGTGCTTAATAGCTGCCTGGGCTGTGTTCATGGTTTTAGCTTATGCTTAATCTTATACTAATAACAGTTATCACTCAAACCAATAAACTAAAATGCACATCCCTATTTACAGTGTTTTCCTCTTAAACTCCTGTGTAGGCACCTCTTTCACAATGGATCTGCTTTGTGATTTTAATCTCAGACTTCTTCACCTCAGTCATGTTAACCCATCAAGTCAACTCTCAGTGTTTCCCAGCATGCTCAGCGCCCAGCCCCCGGCGTGTCACCACAAATTTGCCGCTTCTTTACTCTTCCTTATTGTTATATGGAGTGTGGCTAAGAGAGGTTACAGGCTCTGTGGGGAAATACAATCTCGTGTGTGTGTGTGTGTGTGTGTGTGTGTGTGTGTGTGTGTGTGTGTGTGTTCAACTAAATACTGGAGACGAGAGAGTGCGTTTAAGGTGATGGAGCGTAGACGTGTGGTTAATAATGCTCGCGTGCCAGTAAACATCCTTTCTGTTGTTGCTCCTTTTGGTCTTCGGGCACCGAGAGACAGAATCCTGAAATGATTTCAGACACGCTTTCAAGTCGTTCTGTGAGCGAACCTCCACAATCCCTTTGTATTTGTTTTCCCATTTAAGGCGGATGAAACTCGGGTAACACTGCTTACTGACATGGTGCTGTTAAGCACCGCTAATTAAAAGCAGACTTGATTGATGCTAAGCTAGGCTAATGCGTTTATGTACATAGCTTGTTGTTTTGTAATCTTCTGATAATAATAGGCTTCCATGTTCGTTAAATACACAAGACTAAAAGTCATGCTCGTGGTTTATCTAGACTAGAGCGTGGAACATTTGTGCCTGAACCCAATGGAACCTGCATTACTCACTCCAAGTTCCAAGTCTAGTTCTGATGTTATTTCTCAGATATACAGTGGCGTCGTCATGGAATAAGAAGGCATGGAAAAAGATTGTGCATGTGGGCAAACGCTCTTTTAGTAAACAGGCAGCAAAGGAGAACTGCCGTCTAGTGTTGCTTGTAGCCGCTATGATGGCTTGAAAGCCGGCCAGTGCAGTGAGCTGCACATGCTGCACCCAGGAGGCACCCGACTCTTCCCATACCATCTTCATGAACCACCACATTAGGCTCTACTGTCAGCTCACCCCTTCACAGTTCAAGAAACAAACTGTCTGGCCAACTGAAGTGTTGCTGGAGGGCCACAGCCAAAGCCATCATGCTGCTCTATTAGGAGGTCCTTGTTGCCACCTCCATCACTCTGCTAGTTCTTCCACCATCCTCACCCTGGGTTCTCACCAACCTGCTCTGTGGTCTTTGCCAGACTCAGTCTTTTATGCTATCCATCTTTTGAGTTTGTTGAATGGTCATTCCTTTCCAGGCCACTGGGTGTGCTGACACCACAGTCGTGTTGGCATGGAATAAGAAGACATGGTAAACATTATGCATGCAGGCAATTGCTTTATAAATAAACACACAGCAAAGGAGAACCGCCTGGCAGATCACTGCTAGCCATACATCTTTAATACATGATACATGCAAACCCACTCTAAATGCCCCGAACACTTAAAAACACACAACAAATCACCACATCCCAACAAGACCTACAGCAACATAAACATCAATTAAAGTCTCTCCTACTGCAAGTATGGCACCTCCCAAGAGCCTTCATGTTTGGCCGCTCTGTATAGCAGCACCTCCTGCGCTTTCATGGCAATGGAAGTTGGTGGCACGGTGCCACAACATGTCTGGCTTTAAATTTCACATTCAGGTTTTCACGGCCCACCTTCCAGAATTTAATCGACATCCCACATTTTTTTTTCATGATTGTATTTTTCCTTCAGTACCTAACAAATTTAATTTAAAGCACCATGAATTTAGCACTGCTTGATTAATAATTGTAATTGGATTTATAATAATTGGTGTAATTGGATTTATACCTAACATATTAGACATCTGATTATTCTGTTGTATCTTATTATATTAGTTTGTATTATATTTATACATAATCTAAAGGTGATATGGTTTTTGGGTCACATGATGTTTTGTATGTCTGTCTGTTTTCTGTTGTAGTGCAGCATGCCCTCATTCTAAGCAAAATTTCTCCTCTAGGAGACAAATAAAGGAACTATGACTATGACTATGTGGTTTTTGTCACTGGCAGGGGTTATTTGGCACTCTGATGATGAGCCAGTAAGATTCAGACAGAATTTTGTTGACGTTTTGGAGGGTCTGTATGGTATTTTGGGTTTAGTACGTAGTGCAGTGCGTCAGGTTGGGTCAAGCTTGGACAGTTCTCAGGCCGAATTGAACCAAAAACCTCATAGAGGTCAAATTTAATTAATCTACACTGCTGTGCAGCATTTTTCTCAAAATCGATATCTGAAAACATTCATTAGATTCTGTTTTAGAAATGTCAAATTTGATGGCTTTTGATGGATTTCTGCAATGTGTGAACATAACAGAGACCAAACCCTTCATGCCAAATGGCCCCAACCAAATAAGTGACTTAATCAGTAAACAAAACATCTATAATAACTTTTACATATATTATATGAACAACATTCATAATTATCTATACCAACACAGTTTATGCTGCAGAGTGAAAACACGTCTGTTGTATTGACAAGTAAAACAGTAACCAGTGTTGAATGGTTACTACACAATGGTGTAGCAGTTCACGATGAAATCTGTGCTTATCAAGTGTAGCCTGGTGAGGAGTCTGACAAGGATGCACTGCTAGTTACTGATAACAGGCTATTTTCAACTAGTCTATATTCTCTGTATAACCAGACTGTTCTCTGCTCTGATTAAAGTAGACTGATCAGTTCAGGGGAGAGCTAACAACTAATTTTTCATATTCATCAAGTCATGTTCTGTCCTGTTTTCCTGTTTGTCTTTGTTTATATTCCCTAGTCTGTCCTGTGTGTGTTTACGTTCTTCTGTTTATTTGCCATGTGCTCCTTAACTCCGCCCTCCTGTCTCCGCACCTCACCTGCTCCGTGTTGACTCCCTCTTGTTAGCCCCAGGTGTTCCTGTATATATCCCTGGTAGTCTTTTCTTGGTGTTTTGTCTTATTTTATGCCAGTGAAACCCTCATCTCCTGTTATCTGTTTTTTAGATTCCTGATAACCCCGTCATTGTTTTTCTTTTGTATATGTACCAGTGAGTCAGTATTTCTGGTTTCTTGTTTTCTTTTATCTTGATGGAGATTCATGTTTTGTTTTCTCAATAAACGGCCATCCGGCTTGCACCTGCATCCTACTTCCTCGACTCTGCCGCCATGACACATCATAAAAACAGAGAATATATGTATGGTATATATTTAATACAAATACATAAATGTATACATATACAAACATATACAAATACATATATGTATTAAACATTAAAATATACTAAAATATAATCAGGGGTACTACTGTGCCCAAACGTCATTGTGCCCAGAGCCCAAAATTACAATGGTCATGAAGAGTGCCACTGTGCAAATACAGACATAGACAAAAGTGTTGGTACCCGACTGTTCAAGAAAAAAAAACCCACAACGGTCCCTAAAATAACCTGAAACTGAAAAAAGTAATAATAAATACAAGTTTACTGAAAACCCAATAAACTAATGAAGATCAGACATTGTTTTTGAATTGTAGTTCAACAGAATCATAAAAAAAAAAATAATGAACAAAAATGGACAAAAATGATGATACCCTTAACCATTTGAGGCAATCAAATGATTTCTGTAACTCTCAGTGAGACTTCCGCACCTGTGCACAGGTATTTGCTCCGCTCTTCGCAAGCTCTTCTCCATCACAAATCTGTAAAGTTATCTGGCTTACTGTCTAGGCTGGCTTTGTGGAGTTCACCCTTGTTGATTATGATGCGCTGTCTACCTGTAACCCTACCCAAAACCCCCACCCCTCCATTGTAGAACACATAATTCATCATCATAAATGTTTAATAAATGCTGACAAACGTTACACCGAATATGAAGAGAGATAAATGATGCTAATGATTTAATATTTATTAATTGATGATTAAGTTGTCAATTCTTTATATATAACTCCAGCAAACCAGACACAAAAACTGCAAGCCTGCATTTTTGTGCCTGGATTCTGGTTGTTTCTGCAAATAGCTTTTATCCATATGAAGCTGAAGTGACAGAATGGAATTGCTGCACCATTTAAGGTGGAACAGCTAGAGATGCCTCCAAATTCCTGCTGAATCTATCTTTACAGTCAATTGCAAAACAACTCAACTGCATTTACACTAAAGGCTAAAGCTTTCACTCAGCTAGTATTTCTGTCACTTATGGGTGTGGCCAGTTTCCCCACCAACTGTGCTATCACATGCACAAACTCTATTATTACTGAAATCAAAATGTTAGTATCAATATGGAAAAAATAAGCCAGTCCTAATAGCCAGATTTGACCAGTATTCATTTTTGCCTCAGTAGGCCTGTGTATGTAATCCAGCATTGGCCAATCCTGGCCCTGGGGCTCTACCACCCTGAAGATTTCAGATCCAACATATCTGGCTATAATAGGCCTTTGTTTCTTGGGTCATATGTGTTGGGTTGGGTCTTGGGTTGGAGCTAAACCATACCAAGATTGAGCACCATTGCTGGTCCGTTAACTGGTGCAGTTAGCCACTGTTAATGTAATGAGATTGTAATGTAATGAGTGTTTCGATGGAGATTGCCTTCAACCAATAAGTATTGAAAATAGCATTGAATATCGACAAGTACTGGTGCCACTGTGCAGGTGAGGCACCTTCACTTTGTTTCCCTGTTTAAAATTCAGTGGCAAGACATCAAGCAGCAGTTGTCTTTTTCTCTCATTCTCTTCCTGTTGCTATGATTTGCTTTCATTTCTGGGGGATTTTGCTCGGGGATGATGCCGTAATGAAGTAGACCACTGTTTCGTGATATGGAGTTAATAAGGACGGAGGCATGAAAGTGCAAAGCTTCTCCAAGAAATATGTCGCGAAAGTGAGAGAGAGAGAGAGAGAGAGAGAGAGAGAGAAAGAAAGAAAACGAGTCTGGTTCTGGCTGCGCCAGCTCGATACTTGTTTCCATGTTCATTGCTAAGCTTAATCGCGTCTAATTAAACTTCCTCAAAGCTGTCACCTATCGAAAAGGCGGATTTAGTCTTCGTCAGAGCAGAGAAGCAGGGAAGAAAAAGCATGGTCTTCACGTCCATGATGGTGAAAGGCAAAGGCAGGGCAAGGTCATGCGCGGTGTAGATAGTGCAAATCGCCACCAAAGATCAAATGGTTCCCTTAGATGGAGTGGAAAGCCAAGGCGTGAAGCATAGGGATGAAAGGGGGGAAAAAAATCAAAGACATGGAGGGATAAGTGGAGAGTGAGGGGGGGGGGGGGGGGGGTAGGTCAGGTCAGACGAGAGGAGGAAGAAGAGTAAAAATTGTATACGACTATGACAGTGGATAAGAGGGAGAAAGGGTGACACGTTTCAATCTCAAGCGTGTGTGAAGAGGCCCTGGCTGTACTGATAGGGATCTACACACCTGAGAGAAGCAGGACGGACTGGACGCGAGAGATAAAAAATTCTCTTGCAACGTTGGAATAAGCAATGAGCGTTGTCGTAGTCCGTGGAGTACACTGACATTGTCATTCTTTTTTATCTTCAGGTTTGGATCTGTGCTGTCTGAAACACCTTCCTGGTTCGATTTGAAGCTTTCTTTGTACATAAACACCTCATAGCATTATATATAAACTGTAAATCCTAAACTGTTTTCGGCCTAGACGGACAGTTCTAGAAAAACATTTTAACTGACATGGGACACTTACAGGTTTACTCGCTAAACTCATTCACAAAAATCTTTAAACCGATATCCCAGTTCTATATTTGGACACTGCTAGTCATGCTAGTGCATATACATGCTAGTGCGTAGATTTGGTCAACATTGGTAGGGACACAACAACACCCCCCCCCCACACAACCACACAACCACAGACAACCACAACAAACCCCTCCCCCCCAAACACACACACACAACCACAGACAACCACAACAAACCCAACAACAAATGCTCCCCCTCTAAAAATCTGATTGCTAGCCTATACATGACAGTAAGGTAGGATTAGCGTGCTGTTTAATGAAGTTAGCAGCGGAAAGTTTTTGTGGTCATTGTGATCTTTAATGTTTCTCCATCACAAATCTGCAAAGTTATCTGGCTAACTGTCTACGCTGGCTTTGTGGAGTTCACCCTTGTTAGTTATGATGCACTGTCTAACCGTAACCCTACCCAAACCCCCCACCCCTCCATTGTAGAACACATAGTTCATCATCATAAATGTTTAATAAATGCTGACAAACATGTTACAGAGAATATAAAGAGAGATAAATGATGCTGATGATTTAATATTTATTAAGTGATGATTGAGTTAATTCTGTATACAACTCCAGCAAACCTGATAGAAAATGACAACTGCAATCTGCATATTGGTGCCTGAATTCCAGTTGTTTCTGCAAATTGCAATGAACCATATAAAGCAGAAGTGCCAGAATGGAATTGCTCCACCAATTAAAGTGGAACAGCTAGAGCAACAATCTAACTGTTAGCCTATATACAGAAGGTAGGATTAGCTTGCTAGTTAGTGAAGTTAGCAGTGGAAAAGACGTTCGTTAGCATTCACTGGCTGCTGGACGAGCTTCTAGTTTAAATTTCACGGGTAGGTGGTAACATTTGCCCTATCAGGAAAAATCAAGATACGCAATAATGAGAGTTTGCATGTTGGCTGGATCTGGACGACAAGAACAATATGACTCTCAGAACAATAGACCATTAATTGTGAGTTATAAGAACAAAAAGTACTGCTGTCTACTGGCTAGTTAGTTTACTACAGATGACTCACGGTCTAGGAGGTGAAAAAACACGTTGTAACATCAGTCTTCGGAGAGCACCCTTCCTTTTAGGCTACAAAACTTAAGCATGACAAACGGTGTGTAGAAGACACAGCATCTGTAAGGTTTAATCTGAATTATTCGCTTCAAATATAATACAAAAACGCGAAAATATTGGTAGGGACAATTCATTAAACCCGAAATATTGGTAGGGACATGTTCTACACCCTTGAATACATGTGCTGTTGATGCAAGGTGCAATATTTTTAGTTCAACACATTTCAAAATTGACTGCAATTATTAACAGAATGTAAAGGAAAAACAGTTTTCACCAATATTTCAAAAATGTCTATATCAGAGATATTTACTGAACCGGCCAGTCCCGACCATACATCTTGTAATAGTGTTGTAGTCAAGACAGCTAGATCCAAATTCGAGTCAAGACCAAGACCTGAAGTGTCTGAGACTGAGACCAGATTCCAATTTTTTTTTTCATAATAAAAAAATATTAATTGTACATTTATTGTCATAAATTTTACATCATATACACTAAGACACAATATTTAAAAATAGATTTAATAAAATATAGCATTAAATAATTATAATTATTATATATAAAGAATTATAATAACAATACAGTCTATATTATATATAAATATTTATTACATACAGTATGATATATTTATGTAAGATAGGAAATTTTGACAAGATACCCTATAAAAATTTTTGTCAGAGCACCGGTGAGTGTGGAGTGATTTTAATACAGCCGAGTGAAGCACTAAACTGCTAAACCTTCTCTTTAAGCTTTCAATATAAAACTGAAAGACATTATGAGTAGGTTCTCTTTGTTATTACAATGTAAATGGACATTTCCACCTGTTTTTGTCTGTATTCTAGTCTAGAAAACACTAAACTAGAAACTGAGTAAGGACTGATCCAAATGAGGTCAAAACAGAGAACGTTAGTGGTGTTGGATAGTATAACACTCCACGTTGTACATCAGGAGGTGACAGCGAGTTCCTCTGGCATTGAGTCTGTCATCAGTCCAACATGAGAGGATGAAGAAGTAATGCTGCCACAATGGTGTATTCTAACCTCCTGTCAATCATGTTGCTGCTCCTGGTTAGATCACGTAAGGACAATTACAGCGAATTAACACAATTAATATATCAGAAAAAGTCAAATGTAACTATACAACACTTCTGAACTGGCCTCATTTTTCCCCCAGTATGTTAAACAGTAACATTAAAATGTGCAGAAGTGTGTTCTGTTAGGATGTGTGAGCTTATTTTCACTTATAAAAAAAATAAAACATGTCATTTCACTTTAGGCGCCTAAACTTTTGTATTAAATTGCAATTTGTACTTTATGGATGCAAATGTGGTTCTTCTGTGGAAAATCCTTTATTGCTCTAATCTGGAGCTGGTCTCCTCTTTGTTGCAGCAACAGCCTCCGCTGGGAAGACTTTCCACTCGATGTTGGAATGTCTGTGAGGAAAGCGGGAGCATTAATAAGCCCAGGTACTGATGATGGCCAAGAAGGTTTGGCTTGCGGTTGGCATTATTCCTCCTGAACCAAACATTACAGCTGCCACTGTGTATTTAGGCAGGTAGCGCTCTCCTGGCATCGCCCAAACACAGATTCATCCATCGGACTGGCAGATGATGAAACAAGACACATCCCTCCAGTTTCAGCAGTTCAGAAGCAATGTGCATTACACCATTCTCGCCAACAAGGACTATTTGAACATTAATAATGCATGCTGGGTGTTGGGTGTCACATAGTAAGAGTGAGTCTGGCAGTAGTATGCAAACATTTTGATTAAGTATGTTGAAAGTGACATTTCAGTAATGACTGCTCTCATGTCCTGCATTCTGTCTTTAAGTGTTATCCTTGAGTCACTGTTATTTTTGCCCCAGATGTCAGTCTGCCCGTGGGAGAGTGACCTTTTAGCCTGATCCCAGCAGGACGATCAATGACCGTTCCTGTTGAGCTATGTGATCAATGAGCATAGGTACTATTTGTTTATTTCTTTTTTATTTACATGTCACATATATCATATTGTATCGACATACACTACTGTGCAAAGGTCTCAAGCACTTAAGCTGATTGTTTAAAAGCCTTTATCTTAACAATTTGTGTATTTCACCAGTATGAACACCAGATATCATTAGAACAGATGTAAATGAGCCTATATAAACAATACAAAGTAATCTAAATATCTTATTGTGAAAGAAATAGATCATATCTTGAGCTCCAGTTTGAAGAAGAAAGTGTAGTTCCAGATTTCTCCTGGACACCCCAGACATTGTATGAATGTATTCAGTTCCTTCAGCAGCAATCTTGATGAAGTACTGAGCAGTTATTAGATGATAGATGATCATTAACTGTATTAATACTATTAAAATATTTAAATAATAAAGTTTTTTTTTCCTGAGCAAATAAAAGCTTTTTAAATATTAACCTAAATTTTAACTTATCTCTAAATTCTAAAAAATACAATAAGTCATTGTCCCGAAACAATGTATTGAGAGTTTGAGAAACTATATAATTATTTTAATCAAGTCATATATCATTATTTCAACATTTTAAAAATATCTTATATTTTTTTGTTTCCACAATTCTCAAAAATTATAAACCGAATGTGATACATACTAAAAGGTTTGATGTTGTGTCAAAGACTTGTCATCTTGCATAGATACCTGTATGTCTCATAATACCACTTTGCACCTCAAGAGGCGATAGTGAGTCACTGTAGAGTCAAGGCAAATCAGTTTATCATGAGAGGATGAAGAAGTAGTGCTGTTCTAGCCTCTTATCAATCATGTTGAAGGTGCTACTCCTGGTTAGAACACTGAATGACAGATAGTTGATGAAAGGAACAGAAAAGGCAACGCTGACTGAAGCGATAATAACAGTTCTAATCCATGTTTGGCTGCAAACAAGGCAAGGCAAACATTGAGTTAACATAACAATGTTTCTTCTAGATGTTTCTAGTTAGAACTGAAGGGTGAGGAGGAGGGACTGTGCATTCTCTGGTGATATGATGCCCCTATGGGTTGGAGTATGAATTCTTCTGGTTGTGCCATGAATAGTACAAATCGCTGCTTTCAGTAATTCATTCGGCAGGAGTCAGCATTGCTGCCGGAAACAGAGAAAGAGAAAAACACAAGTGAGTTGTTTTTTTTTTTCTTGCTGCTTGGCTTCCATACACGCAGCCGGTGCTAGACAACCAGAAGGTCTCATTAAATGTGCGAAACATTCACCTCGCTGACGTCTGGGAGAAACAGGGCTCCAACGGCTTTCGCAAAATGGCTCGAAATAAAACAAGGGCAAACTATTTAAGTGGGGAAAATTGGATATCTTACCCAAACTGGAGGAGGGAGGAAGAGGAAGGAAGGAAATGTAACTGTGAGTCTCGCAGCCGGACGCTAATGACAGCAGATAGACCCCGAAAGAGGAGGAGGAGGAGGAGGAGGAGAGAGAGAGAGAGAGAGAGATTGAGGGAGTGAGAGAGTATCATATTTAGGAGCGATTCAAGGTGAAACTCAACCAAGTTGGTCATACAATAATAACCGACTGTCTCTGGAATGTTCACGTTCATCAGGAAGATGCTGCCTGAATGGTAATAAATGTATTACGTTTATGAGGTGATGCATTTACCTGCGCGCTGTCCGGATCAAACACGTGTATTCATCACTGAGTGACTCACACGCTAATGGCTGCATTAATTCAGGCATGCGCTTTTATTACTTCCACGCACAGCTTTAGTATAATAGGACTCCTGGATACGAACATGAAAATGAAAATTCTTGGAAGCTCGTTGCAGAAGCGTAGCTTCATGCACCAGATCCACTCAGCGCCCGAGTGCAGCAGTGTCATCCGCAGGGGCTACACTTTCAGAAGATAATCAACAAGAGAGTCACATTTACAGCATGTAACCAAAAGCCCGTCCATTTAGCACATACGTCTGCTAATTTATCTTCCCACAACATCACTTCTATCCTGTAGGCCCGGGTAATGATTCAAAGTGTTTTCGATTGGATCTGCTTTTGGATTTTCACGTATTTTCTGATTTTCTGACTGTCTATTAGTCTGGGAATGAAGTTAAGATGATGAAATATTGATGGATGTTTTATTTGTATTTAGGAGATTTCCCATGACATAACCGACTCTCCTCCTGTTTTAAATGAAATGAGATGTATTGTTGTTATTTGTTTGTTTGTTTGTTTGTTTTTTTACTTTCTATTGATGGAGAATGAAGCATTAAAAAGGAAAGCATGGGGTCAGAGGTCTTGCAAATGTTAAAGGCACCTAAACTGAGTTAAAGTGGAATTCAACTGTCCAATGAAATTTTGAATTATCTTAATTTAGCTTTTGGCAAGTAAACAATTCAACATTCATAGTGCTGTGATGAGATGTGAAATTGTTCATTTACTGACTTGGATTTCTTTACAGTGGCGGTGATTCGAAACCATTCTGTTCACAAAACCATTAGTGAACCTACAAGTTTCTACTGAGGATTTTTTTTATGTTGATGTTGGAAAATCAGGGATGATTCTGAGAAATAAAGATTCTGTGGGGACAATTTTGCCATACAACATACAAATTTTGTATGTACCTCTGCCGTGAAAAAATGCATTTTAGACCAAAAACTCATCTCAGAACTATTATAAAACAATGTTTCAGGCATCAGGTAACTTACCTGTAACCATTTTATTCAGTTATTTTTGTGAGGCAGCTTTAAGAGGCATGTAACTCTTCAGACATGGTTCCTATCACCTCCACTGTAAACAATTCTGACTCCATATGTTTCTCTAGAATTAACTCAATGATGTAAATATGCATCAGTACAAGTCCTCCATCCATTCATTATCTTATGCTTTATCCCGCCAGTTGGGGTCACAGGGCAGCAAAGGCAGCATGCATGGACAGGTTGACAGTCCATCGCATGGCCAACACACACTCACGCATGCACACACATCTACAGGCAATTTAGAGTGGCCGATCAACCTAACATACATGTGTTGTGGGAGGAAACCCACTAAAACACAGGGAGAACATACACACTCGACACAGAACAACCCGGACCGGGAATCCAACCTGCATCTTGCTGTGAGGCGACAGTGCAAACCGCTACACCACCATGCTGCCTCCTTGTTAAATACAGATTATTACCAGTCAAACGTTTTAGATACACTACCAGCCAAACGTTTTAGTACACTACCAGCCAAACGTTTTAGTACACTACCAGCCAAATGTTTTAGATCACTACCAGTCAAATGTTTTAGATACACTACCAGCCAAACGTTTTAGATACACTACCAGCCAAACGTTTTAGATACACTACCAGTCAAATGTTTTAGTACACTACCAGCCAAACGTTTTAGTACACTACCAGTCAAACGTTTTAGTACACTACCACCCAAACGTTTTAGATCACTACCAGCCAAACGTTTTAGTACACTACCAGCCAAACGTTTTAGATACACTACCAGCCAAACGTTTTAGTACACTACCAGTCAAACGTTTTAGTACACTACCAGTCAAACGTTTTAGATACACTACCAGCCAAACGTTTTAGTACACTACCAGTCAAACGTTTTAGATACACTACCAGTCAAACGTTTTAGATACACTACCAGTCAAACAATTTAGATCTGATAGTGTTCTAAAACATTTGACTGGTAGTGTATGTGATTAGTGATTGACTCATATCATGACATCTCTCCCTGAGTGCTGTGAATAGGACTGCCCACTGCTCTGGGCGAGTGTACTCTCTGTCTCCTAGTGTGTGTGTTTGGTGGTATGTGGGTGTTTCACTGCATTCCTGTGTGTGCAAACCCAAGTGGCAAACAGTTCTAAATTCTTAATTCTGAATCAAGCGCTGCTCGAGGTCGCTATGCACGGGTTCATTTTCATGCATTGTGTGGACACTGAGTGTGCACGCCTACATTAACAACAACAGTTTTCTGGACACTGCACAGTGCAGCCTGGTGCAATCCAGCCACGTCCTCGATCCATATCCACCATCGGCCAACTGTGCTGAAGAGCAATCACTATCACCACCAGAAACACTAATTTATCCATCCTCACAAATCAGCTTCACTGATTTTTCTTTGTTTGTACCAGGCAAAAGCTGCAGCAGTAACAAACAAAGCACAAAGTATGAACATTGAACTAATTTAGCTCCTGCTAATTACATTTTGTTTTCAAACTTCCGGATGATAAGGTTATGTTCATTTTCCATGAGGGCTATTAACAGACAGTAACCCAGATCTCTAAAGGATCTCTAAGTAGAAGAAAGTTTAGCTGTAGAAGTAGTAAAACCCTTTTGTAGGGCAAGAACATGCAGGACTAAATGTCTGTACACTGTTAACATCAGTACGTCAATGTGTTATAATAGCAGTGATAAGTGATGATTTCGTCAGGGCTAAAGTACTTGTAAAGTAGTAATGTTAATGGCTGAGTGCTGCACTCATGACCTGCTCTGTCGTTACACTTGGAAGAGCTTCACTGACAGATACGGTCAGATACGATTGTCTAACAAGGTCAGGCATTGCGCTTCTCCCCTTTATGTTCGCAAATCTCTGCTAGAGTCTCTGGTCTTCCAACTTGCACCTCATTACACCTTTTAGACCAATGACGGATGACTCCCTTCTGGGGGGGGCGGGGTCTCTGCTCGAACATCAACAACATTAGTCAGAACCCTGCCCCGCAGTGTTTAATGTCTAACCATTTAAGGCATTTTCAGAGAAGGCCGACTTAATACACAAGCAGACTTACAGACATCAACGTAGCACATCACTCAACGCCACAGCAGCTGGACGTTCTACCCCATCTTTGGCTCCTGTTGATGCAAATTGTATCTCCTTCCCACACAGCTCTCAAGTCCAGCTACAGAGCTCACCAGTGAGGCCAGTGCTTCTTACTTCCTGCCAGGCCTTGAGCTTGCGTTGTAAATGGATGGTATTGGAATTCCCTCTCTACAGTTTTGTCCACCCCTTGACCTTCTTTCCCTCATCTCGTTACCAAGAGATGTTTAGACAGAGTGGAAGGCTGTGAACCTGTTTGCGCTATTTGCTCTGCTGTCCTGAAATGGCTTTCAGTGTGTGTGTGTGTGTGTGTGTGTGTGTGTGTGCGTGTGTAGAAAGTACTGATAATGGAGTGTTAATGTAAGGAGTAGAAAGTACTGATAATGGAGTGTTAATGTAAGGAGTAGAAAGTACTGATAATGGAGTGTAAATGTAAGGAGTAGAAAGTACTGATAATGGTGTGTAAATGTAAGGAGTAGAAAGTACAGATAATTGAGTGTAAATGTAAGGAGTAGAAAGTACTGATAATGGAGTGTAAATGTAAGGAGTAGAAAGTACAGATAATTGAGTGTAAATGTAAGGAGTAGAAAGTACTGATAATGGAGTGTAAATGTAAGGAGTAGAAAGTACTGATAATGGAGTGTAAATGTAAGGAGTAGAAAGTACAGATAATGGAGTGTAAATGTAAGGAGTAGAAAGTACAGATAATGGAGTGTAAATGTAAGGAGTAGAAAGTACTGATAATGGAGTGTAAATGTAAGGAGTAGAAAGTACTGATAATGGAGTGTTAATGTAAGGAGTAGAAAGTACTGATAATGGAGTGTAAATGTAAGGAGTAGAAAGTACTGATAATGGAGTGTAAATGTAAGGAGTAGAAAGTACTGATAATGGAGTGTAAATGTAAGGAGTAGAAAGTACAGATAATGGAGTGTAAATGTAAGGAGTAGAAAGTACTGATAATGGTGTGTAAATGTAAGGAGTAAAAAGTATTTGTACTTCATTGCTTGACACCTCTGATTGTTTTACTGTTTGTTAAAAGGTCTTGTGTAAAAGATGATGAGTTCTCCTGAGCCTAGGAAGTGGGTCTAACTATTTACTGCATTGGCTTAACATTAGCTCACCTGAAAGGGTGGCTTTCGTTATTAAAACCTTCTGCGTATTAATTGCATCTAAGCAATATTCTTGATTTGATGCATGGAGCGTATGAAATTGGCAAACATTGAATTTTTTCTAAACATTTATGCACTAAGTAGGGTTGCATGAGTTCATATTATTTTAAAGTCCACAATTATGTGACCATGCTGAATAAAAGCACAGGGGAAGGGAATGCTTTACAATGAGTGACTTTAAAAAATCTCACTCCACAGTAGAGCATAACATGCCATCTATGTCCAGATGGCATGTTGTGCTCGCTGCAAGCCAATGCTAGACCACTGATTTCAGGAGGACCAGAGATCAGCTCTCCAGGCAAGCAGTCCTGGGTCTGGGATAAAAAGCTGTGGCACTAACCACTTTGAACAACTAGATCCTAGTGGAATCCTATAGGGCTCCTTGAAGAGGTAAGCATTATCACAGAGGTGTTTTTAACATGATGACATTAACCCTGCAGGAGAATGTACGCAGTGAAACATGCATCAGGCACGACAGCTTAGATCCAGAGTTACTAATATGGAAATGAAGGCGACTACACACTGATGCAGGTGCAGGGGTTTATTGGGAAACGGCTGGCTGTGTCACTGTACAGACTACTGCATTTAAAAGTTCAATGGCCTTGATCTTTTTTGTCAGAGTGTAATTTCACTCATTACCATGCACTCCGCTGTCTGTCCATCAATGTATTGTCCCCCCAGAAATCAATGGCATGAGGTACGTTTTCAAGCGGACACCAAAACCTTGTGTGTGATGGCTGCGTCCATTAAATAAAAAGAATAGACTCAATTTGTTATGCAAAAGGCCTTTATGTGCCTTTGCCTTCTAGCCCTTTGTATGTGGACCACCGCGCACACAATTACATGCAAAACACATAATTCCTGTCCAATTCATTCAAACAGGAATAGCTGGGAGCTTGATAACAGCCCAACACCGGCGCTGCACCTTTAGGACTTGCTATGGCAGAATCACAGTAAGCCGAGACCACGTTTTTTTAATTCATAGCTGTGGGACGGCAGCATAATTTAAACATTTCTGTTTGTTTTTTCTCTCCCCTTCTTGTTCGTCTGCCGTGCCAGCGAGAAAAATGAAGGGAAAAAATAAATAAAAAAATCCAGAAAGCGAATGAATTATGCATAACCCAAACACGAGTCTCGTGGTGCGGCTCTGTGTTCTTGGCTGTGGTGTTTGACCTGATCAAATATTAATCTTTGTTTCCAAAAATACGCCGGCGCGCGCACTTCTGAAATTCAGATCATCCGTCGCTGCCTGTTATGCGTTCCAGGCGCAGGACATGCGCTCCGCACTGACTCATGTCGGCAAATTAACACAGATGCATAAATGTTGTTGAAAAGAGCTGGCTTCATGAAAGCGCCAGCCTAACTGAAGGCAAGCAGCCGCCTGGGTTCTCCCCATGGGTGCTTTATTGTTATGCAGGTCTTTCTGTCATATGATGCAATCAGATAGTGTCTTATTTAGCACACATGCTTCCTGCAAGATGAAGATAGAGACTTTTGCAAGAACTAGTGATATCTTTTGTCAGGCTATCTCATTTTTTGTTCATAGTTCATCTTGAGGGCCCTACTGTAACTCTATTGTGAGCCACATATCATGGAAAACTGGAAAATCCCCAGTTCCTACAGTCCATAAATGGAAAATACCACCAATGTGGTGGTGATGTGTTAGTGTGTGTGTTGCACTAGTACTGGAGTTTTTAAACACTGTGTCCACTCACTGTTCATATTCTCTACAGTCATACTCCTGAGCTGAACTAACTTTCTCTCTTTACTCTTCCTAAGGTAATGACTGTCCTCCCGTCTGTTAAACGCTGTTGGAGGACTGACCATCAGGACCTCCACCCCACCATCACCAGCCAGCTCTCCTGTCCATTTGTGTCAACTTCTACACCCTCAGTTACGTCACTGTGCCATCCAGATGCGCCACCATTGAGATAGGATGGACTGTTTCAGCTCACGCCCACTTTGCATAAAGCCTCAGTCATAGACTGCCTCAGTCAGAGACTACCTCAGTCAGAGACTGCCTCTACCTGTGCAGTTTCTAAAGCTTTGCTATCCAGATTTCAAACAGAGACTCTTCTTTGGTGTTTAGTTTATTAAACTGTAAATACTGTATGATCAGAGGAGGATGGGTCCCCCTTGTGAGTCTTGGTTCCTCCCAAGGTTTCTTCCTCCAGCTCTGAGGGAGTTTTTCCTTGTCACTGTTGCCTCTGGCTTGCTCACAGGAGGGTATATATTGTAACTGTCTTTTTCCAAAACTCTGTAAAGCTGCTTTGAGACAACATCGTTGTAAAAAGCGCTATATAAATAAACTTGACTTGACTTGACTTGACTGTCCACTCTAATATACTTTCCTACCTTGTTGGCCCACCTTGTAGATGTAAAGTTAGAGACAGTAGCTCATCTCTTCCTGCACACTTTGCGTTCCTCTTCATTAGTGTTCACAGGATTGGATAGCTTTGGTTGGTGGACTATTCTCAGTCCAGCACGGACACTGAGATGTTTAAACACTCCCTGAAGGACTACTGGATTTCATGGATACTTCAAAATAAACGGTTCCATATAATCTCCAGTCTATACAGTCCATAAATGGAAACTAAGCTAAACATAATCAACACATCTATACATATCCTGTTATTTGGGCTTAAGCTATAAGAAATGTCTCTGCCCTGAAGTTTCAAAGCACTTACTGAATGAGGTAGAACACAGAAGTCATTTACATAGATAGTGGTGCCCCCACAGTGCTGATTGTAAGTGAGTCTTGTACAGTGAACAGAGATTAGTTAAAAGTAAGGTATTCCCATTCCACCTTAAACAACATAGTGATTACATTCAGATACCTGTGCAGGTGCTAGTGTGGAACTAAATAAGTAGCCAACATCAACCTTGAGAAATCAGTGTATTAAATTGATGCAGTGACTCTGGTACTTGTCTGACACAACAGGCTGAGGTCATTACTTGGTTGTCATATAGCAACTTTCATACAGTAATCATATGAAGATGGACAGCAGTGGCCAGAACTGCAAAGAAACAAAAAAGAAGACAAAAATGAGAAAACTGCTGAAGCAGGATGAAGACTGTGACAGCCCAGGCTGGGGGAGGGAGGACACTCTAAAGTTCTAAAGTTCAACAAACACTCTTCACTGTAAACACAAATCAGGCTTCATTTGGTGGTAGCTTTTTTTTTCTCTGCTTTTTATTCTCGCTCTGCGCTCTGTGCCCTGGTGTCTCTCGCTTCTTTCTCCGGTACCTACTGAGAAAAGACACCAATATAAGCACGACTGCCCCGAACCCCCATCAGCCACTCAGCCCACTGGTTCCACATGACTGGCTCTCCGTCCAGCATGTGACGCTCGGCCACACCCCCCCCTCCATAAGGATATATCAGAGATTGTGTGTGGGGGGGTGGGAGGCAGTGAGAAATTGAGCATATTGCATATTGGCTGTCATGATTATGTGACATTTATAGCCGTCGTCAGTTTTCATTTTATCACCAGTCAGCAATCTTGCTTATCACAGTGCAGCATAAATAAACATAATCTTACGAGTGAGAAATAAAGATGACTATGCATTGCACAAAGGCAATGGTGTGTGTGTGTGTGTGTGTGTGTGTGTGTGTGTGTGTGTGTGTGTGAAAAGAGAATTAGTTAGACTTTAAAGTGGGCTGATCTGCTTCAGATAACACTCACTCATGTGTACACTCATTGAGCACTTTGTCCGTTTTATCAGCTCCACTTATAGAAGCGCTTGGTAGTTCCACAATCACAGGCTGTAGTCAATCTGTTTCTCTGCAAACTTTGATGCCCCCTTTTACCCTTTTATTTTCTTCAATGTTCAGGACCACCATAGTATCTTTGCATATATATATATATATATATATATATATATATATATATATATATATATATATATATATATATATATATATATATATATATATAGTGTTAAAATCTATCTTGTCAGTTTGAGTGAATTTATTAGCTTTAAAGTGTGTTTTTTTTTTGTCTAGGTACTATAGATTTTGTGTATAGATGATATACAACAGCTTGAACGGTGTCCATCTCACCAGTTCTAAAACAATTAAATGCAATCATAGCGGTAGCGGTAGATTCACCGTTTTGTGAGTTTGGATAATACTTCAATATATGTTGGTCTTATGAGGAAGACTCTGAAAACTGTTTGGGCCTTGGCCTGATTGAGGTGCATATCGTCACTGTCCAATGAGACACATGTATCTCTATTTTGTCTATTTCTGTTTTCCGACATCAGTTAAATGCAGCAGCTGCCGTTTGCATTGTGGGAAAATTTCATGATAAATGGACCAATAGAAATGCTCCAAAATAGCTTGGGGAAAAAAAATCTGGTTTCATAGACTTACATTGAAAGTGAAGACAGTTACCATTTTGTAGATACTTGTTTTTCATTGGACAGCAATGATATGCTTGAGGGAACTTCACAAAATGAGAAAGACAGTGATCCAGACATTTCAACAACTGATTCTGAAGTGGTGTCATGATAACTGTGACCTGGGTAGAGAACTTGGTGTGAGTGTATGCCACCAGATTTTGGAGGAGCCGGGTGCAGAATGAGGGATTGATCAGATGGTTGATCAGATGGTTGATCAGATTTAGGAGTAGTGTCCCTTCACAGTGGCTTTGTATGGTTTGATGGAAGAGTTTAGCCTAAGCAGGAAAAGAATTCTATTTAAGTTGGCCGCTCATATGGCTCTTGGGGCAAGTTACTATTAAGGATGCTGTGAGCAGCAGAAACCATGGGGTCACCTGTAGGTTCAGAAAGAAGGGAAATCAGGTGGCTAGAGAGGTATAATAAGAATTCTGGGTAGTAGGAGGGGAGTGTGATGCAGTGCCTATTGGAGTGGGTGGAAAAAATCTGGACTAGAAGGCGGGGCGAATGAGTCCATTGTATCCACTGTTCCTGGCATGGTCACAGCGTCATGTAGGTGTGGAGCTGCTTCAGGATAGCTCCTTTTCATCCCTAGTTGGAGGTGTACACTGAGGGCTGAGAACATGCAATGATGAGTGCTGTCTACACAATGTGTGCTTGAATGTGTGCTTGTGTTAATGATGGGGGAGCAGTGAAGCCTGAAGAGCGTTAGGGCATGGCGAAGACTCTTTTTAGTCGTTGCCAGGGCGTGTGGAACATCAGGCACTGGTAGGTGTAATTCTCTGGTGGTAGAGGTGCAAATTACTTGGATGTTCCTTGGGTGCAGGCGTGAGGAACTGGAGGAGACATGAGGAGTCAAGCATTAATGGGGGAGGCAACCCAGTGGGAGGGGTGGTAGCGTGAGTCAGGTTGAGAATGACAGAGCCATTGGAGGGATGGAGCAAGAAGTCAACGCTGGGAGGATTTATGGGTGCAAGGCAGTTAGGACCGAAAGATGGGTGGAGAGACAGTAGCATCAATGCTGCAGAAAGTAATAAAAGCAGCTGAGGGTCAGGGTCAAGAGAAGGGACTGTAGTCTGAGACTCGAAGGAACCATGGGTGCAGACGAGAAGTAAAGAAAAAAACAGGGTCTTAAATGGCAAGGAAAGTCGACGGGGTGGATCCTATCAGGACCACACTAGCCAGAGACATGAAAACAGATGAAAACTGATTTCATTTTTGGCTGGACTGCGTCAGCAGAAGGAGCAGGCGGACAGCCGAGGAGAATTGAGGAGAAAAGGTTTGAGGTCGGTGTGTCCCACAGAAATAATGATGTCTTATGGTGAAAACATTGTCGTTAGAGGTGTCAAGTAATGAAATACAAATACTTTGTTACTTTACTTAAGTATACATTTTGGTTATTAATACTTTACTGGAGTAATTATTTTTCAGCTGACTTTTTACTTCTACTACATTTACACTCCATTATCTGTACTTTCTACTCCTTACATTTACACTCCATTATCAGTACTTTCTACTACTTACATTTACACTCCATTATCTGTACTTTCTACTCCTTACATTTACACTCCATTATCAGTACTTTCTACTCCCTACATTTTTAAACATAGTCTCATTACTCCAGTTTCATTTACAGCTTGTTTTCATTCATGTACATTTACATTCCAGTAAAGATTATTGATAACATGCCTTTTTGCTCCATTACAACACTTGTAGACACCTAGTCATCATATCTTCTGCTCCACGAAACTCACGTTAATGCTCAGTAGTACACAGATATGCTTTTTTAATATATTTACATTGTACTAAAATACATTCATGTTCAATGGGGGTATATGCATCCCAAATTTATCAACATTAACTTTTAAATACAACTTTATAGTCATTATGGCTTTTAGGAGAATGGGATTTTTTAGGGAGGTGGGCTAGTGCACTATAGACCCCTGTGGTGCATCCTAAGCTTTTGTCCTTAATGGTATTTCTTCCTTACATTACTTTTACTTTTATACTTTAAGTAGTTCTGAAAGCAGTACTTTTACACTTTTACTGGAGTAAAAAGCTTGAGTTCATACTTCAACTTCTATAGAAGTATTTTTAAACCCTAGTATCTATACTTCTACCTGAGTAATGACTGTGAATACTTTTGACATCTTTGGTTGTCGCAGTAAATAGGGGTAGGGATCCATTTCAGCTATTCCATAAGTCCATATAAACCTGTAAGTAGAGGCATTTCAGAGTCATTGATTGTTTGTTTTTATGCTCTTTTGAAGACATAGAGACCTTCGTTCACCTTTGCAGCTTAGCACTGTGCTCTATTAGCCTGGTTCAAAATGAACCCAATTACTTGGCCGCTATATTAGCTAAATCCATTTAGAGACGCGTTGAGAATTGAATGGCCTTTGCTTCCTTTCCCCACGCCTTGCTGTCATTAACCTGGTGAATCGAAACATAAGGAATGAATGAGACAGAGCAAGAAAGAGAGAGCGAGAGAGGGAGAGAGAGAGAGGGAGAATTTGTCAGAAGCAGACACATATTCATCTAATGGGCTTAAGTGTGTTTACTACTCCCAATGAGTGTTAGGCACAGTGAGGTGTGCTGCCTTGATGACTGTGTCAATTACTCACTTGTCTTCCCCCAGCGTTTGATGTGTCTTCAATTACACCGCATGTACACCTCCCTCTGCTCCCTCCATTTAATCCCTTTCGTCCCTTTGCATTGTGCTGCTTCATCCTCCTTCTTCTGGGTTATTTATAACGGACTAGGCATTTCACAGCTTGTGCACTGACTGAAACGCTATGGTGATTTGTGCCGCCCCCTGTAATCAAAAGTGATCACTTTATATTGATGTACATGCACCCAGTTATAGGAAAGGTCAAGCAGGCAATGCATGAGGGGCAGGGTTACCTTACAGTGGAGCAGAGATGGGCAGTCGAGTGAGCGACACGAGTTGAAGTTGTGCTTAAGTCGCCTAGAAAAAGACTTCAGACTTGACTTGAAACTCGTCCCTAATGACTCTCGACTCGACTCGTCCAAAATAACTCGTGAACAATAAGAACCAGTCCATTATCCAGGCACTGTACAAGAAAATTATAGAAAAAATACTTTTGTTGTATGTATATGATACATACTTTTACTTCAGTGATTTGGGACACAGCCCAAATGTCCACCAATCGCGAGCGGGAAATCGGAGAGAAGCGTCAAACGCAAACAAACGAGGGCGGCATGGCTTCAGCTAGAGTACCATACATGGTAGCATTCAGCTACAGGGAGTTTAAAGTCCTTGGACACAACCGAAGGGTGGCAACTTGTAAAGAATGTGGGGAAACAAATTAAAGACACTGGAACGACCACGGCAAACTTCATAAGGCTTCTGAAAATACACCCGGATAGGGCTGTTTACTTTATGCTTGCCACGTAGCCATCAATACAGCTAATATATAAAATACATTTATAAATGCATCCTCATCGGACCAGACTCAAATTTGAGCTTCTTAAAATGTATATAAACATTAAGGACACACCGACTGAGCCTACTGACTCTCCTACTTAATTCTAAGTTGTAAAGCAAGTTATATTACAAAGTAACCAGCAGTTGTTGTTCACTTAACAAAACAAAAATTATATCTTGCTCTAAATGATATCTTGTGATGACACTTGTGACTTGACTTAGCCTCTAGCCTAAACACTTGTGACTTGACTTAGCCCTTAGCCTAAACACTTGTGACTTGACTTAGCCCTTAGCCTAAACACTTGTGACTTGACTTAGCCTCTAGCCTAAACACTTGTGACTTGACTTAGCCTCTAGCCTAAAAACTTGTGACTTGACTTAGCCCCTAGCCTAAAGATTTATAACTTGACTTAGCCTCTAGCCTAAAGATTTGTGACTTGACTTAGCCTCTAGCCTAAAGATTTGTGATTTGACTTAGCCTCTAGCCTAAAGATTTGTGATTTGACTTAGCCTCTAGCCTAAAGATTTGTGACTTAGCCTCTAGCCTAAACACTTGTGATTTGACTTAGCCTCTAGCCTAAAAACTTGTGACTTGACTTAGCCTCTAGCCTAAATATTTATGACTTGACTTAGCCTCTAGCCTAAAAACTTGTGACTTGACTTAGCCTCTAGCCTAAAGATTTATGACTTGACTTAGCCTCTAGCCTAAAGATTTGTGACTTGACTTAGCCTCTAGCCTAAAGATTTGTGATTTGACTTAGCCTCTAGCCTAAAGATTTGTGATTTGACTTAGCCTCTAGCCTAAAGATTTGTGATTTGACTTAGCCTCTAGCCTAAACACTTGTGATTTGACTTAGCCTCTAGCCTAAAAACTTGTGACTTGACTTAGCCTCTAGCCTAAAGATTTATGACTTGACTTAGTCTCTAGCCTAAAGATTTGTGACTTGACTTAGCCTCTAGCCTAAAGATTTGTGATTTGACTTAGCCTCTAGCCTAAAAACTTGTGACTTGACTTAGCCTCTAGCCTAAAGATTTGTGACTTAACCTCTAGCCTAAAAACTTGTGACTTGACTTAGCCTCTAGCCTAAAAACTTGTGACTTGACTTAGCCTCTAGCCTAAAGATTTGTGACTTAACCTCTAGCCTAAAAACTTGTGACTTGACTTAGCCTCTAGCCTAAAGATTTGTGACTTAGCCTCTAGCCTAAAGATTTGTGACTTGATCTGGATTTGTATTTTGTGACTTGTGAACATCTCTGTGGTACAGTATGCAAAGTATAGGCAGCATGGTGCTCAATCTGGGCTAAAGGGGAATTTGACTAATTTTACTAAATCTCTGTATAATTGAGTCTAATTTACTGTAAACAAAGTAATTCAGAATGCTCTGATGTGAAACACTTTCTAAGAATCCACATGCGTAATACGTTCAGCCATCTGAATGCAGTCATTGAAAGGAAACATTTACTCCATTTAATGAAAACTCAAAACAGATGCTGGTATGTGCTGTTTTATTTTGTAGTGAAGAAAACATATACCACATATCTCAAGGTCTTTTTTCACTTGTCATATTTACTTTTCTGCACATACACACTGCCTGGACGAAAAGAAGTCATCATTTCAATTTAAATCAGCAGATAATTACGAGCCTTTGATTGCATAATTACCTCAGTAATTAATATGTTTCAGCTGACAACAGTTATTCTAACTGTAACTGATGCAGTGAGCAGCTTCTTATTTCTCATAGAACTGTGTTAAGAGACGTATTGTGGAAAAGATGTTACTGTGTTTCAGAAGTATCAAATCACTGGCATGCATCAAGCAACGAATTAAGGAGATTGACTGTCCAATGCATTATTAAAACCAGGAAGGACAGTGGTGAACCAATCAACTTCACGGATGAAATGTGGTCCAACAAATAACTTGCATGGACGTGACCAGAGATCACTTAAATGTACATGCAACCAGTTTATAGGTAAGGTCAAGCAGTGGACTTGTGACTTGACTTAGCCTCTAGCCTAAAGACTTATTACTTGACTTGGACTTATATTTTGTGACTTGTGAACATCTCTGTGGTATAGTATGCAAAGTATAAATAGCATGGTGCGAAATCTGGGATAACGGGGAATTTTACTAATTTTATTAAATCTCTGCATAATTGAGTCTAATTTATTTTAAACAAAGTCATTCAGAATGGTCTGATCTCAAATCACTGGCATGCATTAAGCAACAAATTAAGGAAATTGACGGTCCAAAGCATTATTAAAACCAGGAAGGATGGTGGTGAACCAATCAACTTCATGGAAGAAATGTGGTCCAAAAAATAACTTGCATGACCGAAACCGGAGATAACTTAAATGCTTGAAGTTAAATCATAACAAATGGACAGCAGAGCTGTGACAGTAAGAGCATCCCACACACACAACGCAACAAGAACTCCCAGGATTGTATGGCCACAAGAAAACTACTTGTTTGCGAGGCTCATCAACAAAAAGGCTCCAGTTATTCAAAAGAGTAATCTAAAAAGGGAAAGTGAGGGTTATAAATGATGTAGAACAACACTCAGAAATGGCAACAGACAAGGTTGGCATGAGTTAACAAAGAAAATAACAAACAGACAGGCTTATGTAGTCCAGGTGTGATTGTAAACAGGTCTGTAGGTAGTAGTCCGTTGACAAGTCTGGGAAGCTATGTCTGATTGGTTTGTTGGTGACCTGTGACCATGCTGGACTCTGGGAGTTGTAGTGAGTGGACTCAACGGAGGTCAAGCTCAGGAAGCTAGAGGGAATTATGAGGATCTGGAAAGCTGGGTCTGACTGGTTTGCTGGTGACCTGTGACCATGCTGGACTCTGGGAGTTGTAGTGAGTGGACTCAACAGAAGCCCAGGAAGCTAGAGGGAATGATGAGGATCTGGGAAGCTGGGTCTGATTGGTTTTCTGGTGACCATGCTGGACTCTGTGAGTTGTAGTGAGTGGACTCAACGGCGGTCAACCCCAGGAAGCTAGAGGGAATGACGAGGAACTGGGAAGCTGGGTCTGACTGGTTTGCTGGTGACCTGTGACTATGCTGGACTCTGGGAGTGGTAGTGAGTGGAATCAAGAGAGGTCAACCTCTTGGGAACTAGAGGGAGAACACAGTAGCTGTTAGAGTCAAATACAAAAAGTTTGTTAATTGCTGTGAGGAATGTCTCAGCCAGGTTTATGGATCATAATAATGTAGCACTTTAAGGGTATGTAACACTGTAGGCTGTGATTTGCTTTTTTCCTAATATAGGACTGGTCTAAAAAAATGAGGACTCTTACTCAATTGGTCTGTATTAACATCCAAACATGTACCGTTTCACAGTCGCGTGTTAATCTGATTTTTCTTTGCTCTTGTTAGAAGTGTTGTCATATCTCTCCAACATGTGCTAAATAAAGTCAGCTGTTGTTTTCACCATTTACATGAAAAGTACATTAACGAACCACCCTGGTGTCTTTGAAATGTGTTTTTTTTCTTCAGTCTACAAATCATTTGCTTCATCCCTGAGAACAGTGCTTTGCTGTTTACAAGAAGATCAATATAGCCTTCGCTCCAGACACTGATGTTGACTGTTCCTATGAATTGGATAATTTTATTGATCTCTTAACTGGGGAAAGAGAGGAGATGCTTCACTAACATTGAACGGACCTCCCCAAGGTAAGCATTTGTCCTCCTGTGCATGAACGACTTGTTTTTAAACACACTGGGGGTGTTCTGGGGGGGTTAAATAGAATGTTTGTACATTTATGTGTTATGATAGTTGCATATTTGCAACATATTTTCTGCAGCAATCATCTGTATAGCAACAATCATTATAAAGACCCCAGCACCCCAGCTGTTAGCCAGCTTGGTCTCCCAGTGTTTGAGTGGGTTTCCTCCCACAATCCAAACACATGCATGTTAGGTTGAGTGGTCACTCTAAATTGCCCATATGTGTGAGAGTGTGTGTTGGCCCTGGGCCCGACCTGTCCATGGTGTACCCTGCCTTCGCCCGATGTTGCTGGGATTGGTTCCACCAGCCCCCCGTGGATGTTTATCAATTCGCAGTTAGACAGACCATTAACAAATTTACATGGAACCCTGTTGAATTCACTCCAAGACCACAATGGTACTATCGTGAAAGGCATGTTAAAGAACTCAAGGTTAACAGCAAAGGACCTGCAGAAAACTCTACAAACTGCACAAATAGTTGCTCATGTGTCCACAAAGACTCATAGAAGGACACATCAAAGGAAGCAGCTGCTGTTCAAAAAAAAATATATAGCCCATATTAAGTTTCACCACAACCACCTGCATGTTCCCCAATGCTTGTGGAAAACTGTTCCATAGAAAGATGAGCACAAAAGCTCAGCCCTCAAACCAACATCAAAACCTCATCCCAACTGTAAAGCATGGTAGAGGGAGTATCATGGTTTGGGGCTGCTTTGCTGCCTGGACACCTTAAGATTATTGAGGAAATTCAAAGGTGTATAAAAACATTGTGTGAATGTAAGGGCAGCAGTTCTTGACCTTAAACTGAAAAGACGACAAGACAGTGTCTCAAAGCACACACATAAATAAACTGAAAAATGGTTGAAGAACATTAGTGTTTCGGAAAGGCCAAATCAGTCAGAGTCCTGACCTTAACCCTATCAAGATGCTGTGGTTTGACCAGAAGAGGGCTGTGTGAGCAAGGCAACTTAGAAATACTGATAAACAGAAACACATTTGCAGGTAGAAATGGTACAAAATACCTGCTTAACAGCTTATTTGCAAATCTCATTTGCAGCTGTGGAAACGTGTGGTAGAGGTGACTGTTGCTAAAGGGGTTTATTACATACAAGACTTGCTTACTTTTCCTAGCCTGCACTGTGGATTTTACTTAGTGTGCTCAATAAAATACATGAAAAGTATAACTGTGTGTTATTAGTTTAGTTAGACCGTGTTTGTCTGTAATTAAGACTTGTAACAATTAGACCACTTTTTTTTTTAGTAAACCGCACAGAAAAAAAAAAAAACACAGTGGTGAATATGTAGTGCTGGGCTTTACATGTGTTGTGACTAACACTCTAAGCTGTTAGCACAGAGATTTTTCAAATGAAGCTTTGCAGTTTTCTTCTCCGCAGAATGCTATCCTGCACTCTGGACAGCTGCCACACAACACCAGCTACATCAGCAGAGTCACAAAAGAACAATCTGCCCAATGTTGTGGGCCATGGAAGCTTCTGTGGATGTTTTGTGTGGACCAGAGTTTGCAAAGGTTTGGGAGCCCCTGATACAGGCAAAGCACTGTTTTGTTCTGTTTGAAGGTTTTCTTGGTATCCAGTAATCACAGGAGCAAAGGTTTAGTGTCCAGTTTTAACACCTATGCACAGTGTTGGATGTACTCATATGGGTCATTTCAGGTCAGAGGTCTGATCACACTAGATACAGGGGTTACTTATGAACAAGAACGTGAATGGTCAAAGTAAAAATATTAGATCGGACCCCAAATCAAAATTAAGCAGTCAGCATTTCACAAAAGTTGTTTTTTTTCACAAAGGTTTTTAATGCTTCATAAATAATGTACTATATGTACTACATGTTATATCACAAGTGTTACTATCCACTGTATTGGTTTTTAAAGACAGATAATAGCCTATATATATATATATATATATATATATATATATATATATATATATATATATATATATATATATATATATATATATATATATATATATGAAGCACATAACTTATTAATAATGATGAAACATTAACATTTAAAATGCTATTACTGCATGCTTCAGGTACAGTGAGTGATATTTTAATATTAAATGTGTATGTGTGTCAGTGTGTACCATTGTGTATATTCGTATTTTTTTATGATGACATGATATCAATTGCTTTACTGGAAGCACTCAGTGATAGCATTTTAAATGTTAACAGTGTTTTATCATTATTAATAAGTAATGTGTTCTTTATATTTATATAGAGGTCATTATCTGTCTTGAAAAGCAGTACAGTGGATAGTCACACACACACACACACACATACATATATATATATATATATATATATATATATATATATATATATATATATATATATATATATATATATAATGTTATGAGGAGTTATAAGCACATTTATAACTATTTGTGAACTATTTGTTTGACAGTTATAATTGTTTTATAAGCTTACCCATTTAAATGCCATTATAATAAACAAGGACAAGTTTAAGTACTATTATTGTTTTTAAATACAAAGCACTGTAAAAAAGTTTCAGTGATTTATAATCATCTTATAATTGGTTTTGAATACAGGCATCAGAGAAAGAATGATCTTTTATGTTACAGTTTTACATTATAAAGAGATGCTATATTGAGGTTCTCAAGCATCTAGAAGATAGTAGATGTAGATGTTTCCCTAAAAAGAATTCACTGAAAAAATAAACATATTATAGCCCATCTCAAGGTTCCCCAAGACCACCTGAATGTTCCACAGTGCTTGGGGGAAAATGTTCTCTAGGCAAAAGAGACAAAAGTGGAGCTTTAGTTATATAATTATATAGAGGTCATATAGAGATTCAGTATACTTTATTAAGGTTCTCAAGCATCTAACAGATAAAATCTTTACCTAAAAACACATTCACTGAAATAACCTTTAGGAAACCAAGTCTTTCTCTCCAAAGATCTCTTTATTTTTAAGAGTACAGGGTACACGTCTACTCTTTTATCCGCAGTGGCTGGCTCCTTATGACCAACATATGGGAGATGAAATAGTGAAAGAATAGAAACCAGCATGGACTGGATGAGCTCACTAGCATATGTCTCATAATGCTGTTTAATATGATGATTAAAGAGTTCAAGGTTGTTTTTTTTTTTTTTCCTTTTTTCTGGATAGAAAAGGGTCCGGAAACTGTCATGGTTTAAGTAGCGCTCTCCTAATGTTTCCCTGTGGGCTCAAGCATTCATGATTCATTCACATTTCTAGAGTTCACAGTTTGACAGGGTCAATAATACAGCTCAAAACTCGACAGCTCCAAAGCACCTAATTACTTGGACCTGGTAGTGGAGGAGGATATGAGGATGATTAAAATAATCTGACAGAGGCAAGGAGGGGATTACAGTGAAGGGAAAAATGGACTAAACTGACTTGTGAATATTTCTCATTTAGTCCTTGATTTGAAGTGAAATGTTAATTATATGTTATGTTAATAACTTGATTGTGCAAACCTACCTTTACTTTTAGTCCAGTTTTAGCTGATTTGAAACAACAGACAGGTTGGTAAAGTTGGCGCTCTGAAGGTACAGTGTACACGACACAACGGCACAGCAAAGTTAACTTTAGGGTACTGAGAGGAAGAGAGAAAGAAAGTGCTCCAAAGAGTTAGTTTCATCCAGAGTACAGGAAGAGAACTGGTGTCATTCCTAATCGATGGAGTATGCAGCTCAGGTTGGGTGAAGGATCAGAATTCACAAGCCCAATTTGGAGTTCTTCCTGGTAACTGAGCTGTGTAAACCTAATGCTTCACCTCTAAGCTCGTCAAGGTTTACAACAGATCTCTCTCATCCAACAAAGGCCTGAAATCTAAGAGTGGGCTGAATGTTTGAGCCCATACCTAGGGCTGATTCTGGGGTTGTCTATGTGGGGTGGTTACTTTTGAAACAGGAACTTTTCTTCTAAACCATGGATAAATTGTGCATTTTATATATATATATATATATATATATATATATATATATATATATATATATATATATATATATATATATATATATATATATATATATATATGTTATTCCATAATAAGGTTATTCTTCCCCAGTTGCATGACCAGGCTAATACAGTGTCATCTGACCATTCCAAATGCTTAGAGGAGAACTTATAATGGAAATTCTACTGTGCTCGATTACAGACACCCATGTTGGCTAGAATCAGGCTAAGTGAAGGCCAGTTATGATCTCTTGGACTCCTGGCCGTGGTGGCTGTAGACTGAACTCATGGTTGCACTGTCTGGGAGTCAACTTTTTATTATCATTTTAAATCTCCTTTGGTACCAACACTCAAGCTGTGATGAAGATATGGTATAACTTATTGGTACTTGAATAGTTCTACTGTCGAAACAAAACATAACTTTCCATAACTTTGGAACTGGGATTTTTTCTATTTTCTATTGATCCATTCATGTCTATTGATCAGGTCATGTGTCATTTTCAATTTCCCCAAAAAAGTTTAAAAAAAAAAACATGTATATGTATAAACATACAGTACCTATCATTATTACAGATAGGCATGAGATTGGCTCCACCATGACCTCAACCAGTGGGACAAAGCAGAAGACGATGGATAGATGGATGGATGGATAGATGGATGGATGGAAAACTCTAGTTACCCCTGTGCCAAAAGGCTGAACAGACTAGAACAGACCAAAATTGCCTAAAAATGCTGTTTCATTCATTCTTTGCCTTCATCTAAAATTTTGTTCCAACAGCAATATGTATTATACACACTGGACTAATAATTATTACATATACAGTGGGGTCCACAAGTCTGAGACCACTAATGAAAGTGCTTCTATTTTGCACATTTCTTTCTAGTTTAATAGAACAGAATTTTAGAAGGAATCAAATAAATTACATCTTCTTTTATCAGCATAAAAAATGTAATCAAAAGTAGAATATTTGAAAATGTTAAGATAAATTTCAGAATTTCTTAGTATGTGATATGTCTTTATTTTGCTTTGATGACAGCATGCACTTAAGTCAAGTCAAGTCAAGTCAAGTGGGTTTTTATTGTCATTTCAACTACATACAGAGTACACAGTGAAACGAAACAACGTTCCTCCAGGACCATGGTGCAACATAGACAGTGCATACAGACACAAGTGCAACACAAACAAACAAGTACGGACAGACAACACAACACAGTACAGACAGAGAATAATAAATAATTGCTGGTTGTGTGCAAATTGTGCAATGTGTAATAAATAGAGTCCAGTGAGGTAGTAAAGTTGTTAGTGCAATGCTTTGTGCAAAAAATGCTTCCCTTTTTTTATCTGGGGTAAATGGTTGGAGAAAGATATCAGTTCAGACGTTGAGTTGTGTTGAGAAGTCTGATGGCTTGGGGGAAGAAGCTGTTGCAGAGTCTGGTCGTGTTGGACCGGACGCTGCGGTACCTTCTTCCTGATGGCAGGAGGGAGAACAGTCTGTGTGAAGGGTGGGTGGGGTCATCCACAATGCTGGTTGCTTTGCGGATGCAGCGGGTGGTGTAAATGTCCAAGACGGAGGGGAGAGAGACTCCGATGATCCTCTCAGCTGTCCTCACAATGCGTTGGAGGGACTTGCGGTCAGAGGCTGTGCAGGTCCCAAACCAAGCAGTGATGCAGCTGCTTAGGATGCTCTCTATGGTTCCCCTATAGAAGAGGGTGAGGATGGGTGGAGGGAGACGGGCCTTTCTCAGCTTCCGGAGGAAGTAGAGACGCTGCTGGGCTTTCTTGGCTGTAGAGCTGGTGTTCAGGGACCAGGTGAGGTTCTCCGCTAGGTGGACACCAAGGAACTTGGTGCTCTTAACGATCTCCACAGAGGAGCCGTTGATGTTAAGCGGAGAGTGGTCCGGTCTTGATTTCCTGAAGTCAACAACCATTTCCTTGGTCTTCTCTACATTCCAGTGAAGGTTGTTGACTGTACACCAGTCTGTCAGCTGCTGTACCTCCTCCCTGTATGCTGACTCGTCGCCTTTGCTGATGAGACCCAGCACAGTTGTATCATCGGCGAACTTTATGATGCTGTTAGAACTGTGTTTCGCAACACAGTCATGAGTCAGCAGGGTGAACAACAGAGGACTCAGTACACTGCCCTGGGGTGCCCCAGTGTTCATGGTGATGGTGCTGGAGCTGCTGTTCCCGAACCGGACTAACTGGGGCCTCCCTGTCAGGAAGTCCAGGATCCAGTTGCACAGGGGGGTGTTGAGGCCCAGCAGGCTTAACTTCCTGGTGAGATTCTGCGGGATGATGGTGTTGAATGCTGAACTGAAGTCTATGAACAGCATTCTGACGTAGGTGTCCTTCTTCTCCAGGTGGGTAAGGGAGAGGTGAAGGGTGGTGGTGATGGCATCGTCCGTGGAGCGGTTGGGACGATATGCAAATTGCAAGGGGTCCAATGAAGAGGGCAGTTGGGTTTTGATGTTCCTCATGACTAGCCTCTCGAAGCACTTCATGATGATGGGCGTGAGAGCTACGGGACGGTAGTCATTGAGGCAGGACACCGTGGACTTCTTCGGCACGGGGATGATGGTGGTGGTCTTGAGGCACGTTGGGACAGTGGAGCTGCGCAGGGAGACGTTGAAGATGTCCGTGAGAACATCTGTCAACTGGTCTGCACACTCTCTGAGCACTCTGCCAGGGATGTTGTCTGGTCCTGCAGCTTTCCGTGGGTTGACTCTGCGCAGAGTTTTCCTCACGTCCACTGCAGTCAGGCACAGCGCCTGCTCGTCTGGCTTGGGTGTGATCTTGCTCACCAACGTGTTGTTCTGTGCCTCAAACCGTGCATAAAAGTCGTTAAGGGCATCGGGGAGGAAGGCATCACTGTCACAGGACGGTGGCATTGTCCTGTAGTGTGTGATTTCCTGGATGCCCTGCCACATGCGCCGCGTGTCACCCGTGTCCTGGAAGTGGTTGTGGATCCTCTGGGCGTGAGCGCGCTTTGCCTCTCGGATGGCTCGTGACAATTTGGCTCTTGCTCTCCTTAGGGCCGCCTTGTCACCCACTCTGAAGGCCGAGTCGCGGGTCCTCAGTAGCGCACGCACCTCAGGAGTCATCCACGGCTTCTGGTTTGGGCATATGGTGATGGTCTTGGAGACAGTGACATCATCAATACACTTGCTGATGTAGCCAGTGACTGATGCTGTGTACTCCTCCAAGTTAACAGAGTCGCCTTCAGTCGCAGCCTCCCTGAACACGTCCCATGCAGTGCACTCAAAACAGTCCTGAAGGGCAGAGATGGCTCCTGCCGGCCAGGTTTTCACCTGCTTCTGAACTGGTCTGGAGCGTCTGATGAGGGGTGTGTAAGCTGGAGTCAGATACACAGACATGTGGTCCGAGAACGCGAGGTGGGGGCGGGGCTCCGCCCGGTACGCGCTGGGTATGTTTGTGTAAACAAGGTCCAACGCGTTCGCTCCTCTCGTGGCAAAGTCCACATGCTGATGGAATTTAGGGAGGACTGACTGGAGATTAGCGTGGTTAAAATCTCCGGCGACAATGAACAGTGCGTCTGGGTGTCTGGTCTGCAGATCACTGACGCCCCCGTGCAGCTCCCACAGTGCCTCTTTAGCATTAGCGCTAGCGCTAGGCGGTATGTACACGGCGGCTATCAGCACGGCGGAGAATTCCCGTACTAAATAAAAAGGTCTGCACTTGACTATGATGAACTCCACCAGCGGAGAGCAGTGCTTGGCGACAGTCACAGCGTTGTTGCACCATTCTGTGTTGATGTAAACACACACGCCTCCACCGCGGGTCTTCCCGGACAGAGCCGCGCTCCTATCCGCTCTGAACGAGGCTAGCCCGTCTAGCTGAATGGCGCTGTCTGGAATACTGTCGCTGAGCCACGATTCCACAAAGACTAGAGCACAGCAGTCTCTGAACTCTCGCTGGGTCGCTCGCTGGAGTCGAATGCAGTCCAGTTTATTATCGAGGGAGCAGACGTTTGCGAGGAATAGCGATGGTATAGCCGGGCGGCTAGGGCTAGCCTTTAGCCTCGCGCGAACCCCGGCTCTCTTACCGCGCTTCCGCTTTCGCTCGCACCGCTTGCGATGACACTTCCGCCGGGCTCCGCCATCAGGAAACGCCGCGGACTGCAGGCCTGGGTCTTGTAGCAGGCTGAGCTCTTGTAGCGTCTGCAGAACTTCGTCCGAAAGATTGTTTGTAGGCTGATTTCTCCACTGAAGCAGGGTCTGGCGGTGGTAGGATATGTGCACTGGTGTTCCGATGCACATATTTGCAGAGATGGACGAGAATATTCACAAACAATAACACAAAAAGCGATTATGCACTTTACAAGCTTGTGCAAAACCCCCTGACAAGTAGATCAAATCCCCCCAGAAGTCATCTAGACTTCTGTTTCATTGAAAGAGATAATCTGACCTTTTGCAAAAAGGCCTTTACATGGTCAGTTCCCAAATTGGCTTAGGTTTGAGTAATTACCTTAAACTAGTGTATAATCTTTAATATTTGTGCTTTTTCCATATCTAAATATTTTTTATTAAACAAATTAAATAATGTTACATTTTTACATTAAAATAATGAAAGGCACCTATTTAGTCAGGTGTTCAAACCTTTGACTGGTGTCGAGGAAACACAATCCTAACCATCCTCGAGCCAAATTCCAGAAGAACCTCGGCGCACACAGTGACCTTTCCTGAGTGAGTTAGCGCTCAGACGCCGCGCTGCCGGATATGTAAAATGAATATAAATCTGAATACATACTGTTCATTTTAATACTTAGCGTAAGGTAAGCGCTCAGAGTTAGTTGTCCTGGCAACGGGCAGTCAGTTGTTTTGGCCTTGGCATATGTGTAATGTGATGAATCATTTTCTTGGAGTGAGCAGATCAGTGCTTTAAAACAAAATGGAAAACAAGTCACGACAGCTCAGGAAGATCATCTGTCAAATACGGAATGAAAATGATGACGAAGTGTTGTGTTCTCTAACTCTTACTGTATGTGTGTGTGTGTTTGTTACATTGTGTGTAAGGAATGGACCAATGCAAATGATTCAAAATAGCTTAGGAAACATTCTGGTTCCATTGACTTACATTGAAAGTAAAGGGAGTTTTTGGCCTCACCTGTGAAGTTGCCATTTCAGAAATACTTCTATATTTAAAAAATATGTAAGATATTGTTAAAACATATAACACATATGGGACATACTACAACATATACACACACACTGTTACAGACTGTAGTCCATCCATTTCTCTGTATGCTTTATTTGTCATGCCCTGTTTTCTTTCCGCTGGTCCTTGTTTACGTCCTGTCATTCCCATGTGCTTCTGCTGACGTCATGTGCTCCTCTTGTCTCCTCCCCCTACCTGCTCTGAGTTTGTGTCTCCTCCCTGTCCTAGGTGTTCCCTGTTTCCTTTGTCTACATATACCCTCTGTTTTCTCCTGTGCTTGTTCTGAATTGTTTATATGTGGTTGTAGCGTGATTCAGTGGATGTTTTTGGATTTCTGTTTTTTGTTCAAGTATGGCTAATAATAACCTCATGCATTCGTATCCGCCTCTCCTGCCTGCTCCTACAACACCAACCCATTGTTAGAGCCCTTTTCACCCTGTTCTTCAATGATCAGGAGCCCCACAGGATGGTGGATCATTCTCAGCACTGCAATCACACAAGTCTGAGACCGCTAATGAAAAGTGCTTCTATTTTGTATTTCTTTCTAATTTAATAGAACATAATTTTAGAAGGAATCAAAGAAATGACAAATTCTATTATCAGCATAAAAATTTAATCAAAGTAGAATCTTTGAAAATGTTAAGATGAATTTCAGAATTTTTTAGTATGTGATATGTCTTTATTTTGCTTTGATGACAGCGTGCACTCAGGCTATCATGCACTTCACAAGCTTGTGCAAAACCCCCTGACAAGTAGATCAAATCCCCCCAGAAGTCATCTGGACTTCTGTTTCAGGAGCCCCACAGGATGGTGGATCATTCTCAGCACTGCAATCACACAATCAATATATATATATATATTAGGACACCTGCACATGACATCCTATTCTAAATCCATTGGCATTAATGTGAAATTAGCTATTGCAGCTATAACAGCTTCCACTCTTTTAGGAAGCTTTCTACAAGATTTTGGAGAGTGTTCATCTAGAAGAGCGTTTGTTAGATCAGACACTTATGTTGGATGCGAGGGCCTGGCTCACAATCTCTGTTCTAGTTCATCCCAGAGGTGTTGGATGGGGTTGAGGTCAGGGCTCTGTTCGGGCCAGTGAAGTTCCTCCACACGAAACTCATCCAACTAGCATTTATGTACTGGGAAAGGGTCTGTCATGCTGGAACAGAGAAGAACCTTCCCCAAATGGAAGCATAAAATAGTCCTAAATGTCTTGGCTGAAGAATTCCTTTTGCTGGAACCACAGGGCCTAGAAAAACAACCCAACAGCATTATTCCTCCTCCACCAAACTTTATAGTCAGCAGAGCGCAGTCATGCAGGTAACATTCTTAACACTTAACACCGCTCCATCCAACGCTTGCCATTGTTCTTGGTGATGTAAGGCTTGCATGCAGCTGCTCGGCCATGGAACCCAGGCCATTAAGTTTTTATGCTGATGTTTATGCCAGAGGAGGTTTGGCAGTTATTGAGTCAGCAGATTGTTGGCAACTTTCATGCACCCGGTGACCCCGCTCTGTAAATTTATGTGGTCTGCCACTTTCTGGCTGAGCTTCTATGGTGCCTGAACACTTCTCCACGTCTCAATCATACCCCTCACAGTTGATCATGGAATGTCTAGGAGGGAAGAACTTTCACAGTCTGACTCGTTGCAACAGTGGCATCCTGTTACAGTACCCAAATATATGGACATTAATAATACATATAGGTACTGTACCACTCACTTCAGCTGTTGTTGGCCATAACTGCATATCCCTTTGCTGTAAGTTTATGTAAATGTTCTAAGTGATTGGGATATTTCTATTGGTGCATTCATCATGACTTTTTCACACAGTATATGTAATAAATATGGAACACATCACATATAAGTACTTATATCAAATACATATGAAACATATTATTGATCTACAACTATACATCATATGTGACCTTATTATTACATAATAATTATTATATGATAATAATATACAAATGGTTATTCCAATAGGCATCATATGTCATGAATGCCAACTTTAAAATTAGCATTAGATGATGTTTATTGGAATAAGTATTTATTAACATTTATGAAGGCATAATGTCAGTTGTCATGGCAAGTATGGGTAGCTGTCATGTATCCTTATGACAAGTGCCCTACAAGAAAAAGTTACTGCCATACTGTTATTACATATAGGGATTTCCATATACAGTATAAAATATATATAGAGAGAACATATTACAGCATATAGGAACATGTATATGGATTCATTGCATAATGGATGTGTGGCCCCACATCCTGACACAAACAAACCTTTGTGTGTGTGTGTGTCTGCCTTCCTGTGCTGTCCTATTCTCATGACAGTATCTCGTCCTTTTTTTACAACACAAATTTATGATCTATTGTACACTGCGCTCTTTTGTAGCTGTCCTTTTTCATGCTATCACAGCCATCGCCACTTTCCCTCCAGAGCTGCTTGCTTTCTCAGTCCTGAACTGGGCGGCAAACAAGCCAGCCAGCTCTTTTGTGCAGGACTCGATCATTATCGTTCGTCTCATAAGACGAATTCAACTGGGGGCATTTTTTATTGAGGCCCGCTTGCCAGATGAGCATTCATGGCTTTAAAAGGCTGGGGGCACGCACAGACAGACACACACACACACGCGTACCCACACACACACATACTCACACTGAGGCACTTATATCCATATTCCGCTCAAGGTCGTATTTAAGGAGCATTTTAATGAAGCTTTTGTCCCGGCCTCACCCGAGTGTTTTCAAAGCCTGGTCTGAGCTGAGCTCTGAGTTTGCCTTTAGGGCACTCAAAGCAATCGTCCAGCCAAAAAATCACGTTTGCACCATTTTCCGCACCTAAAAAATGGAGTCTGCCAAGAATTTTAGTGTCCTAAGTTTTATTTTTTTTAGTTTTGCACTGGAGCTACAAGGCTGGTGTAGTTAACAAGCAATAGAAGCTTACAGCCAATAGTCAACACTTGTCTCAAACTGGGCACTCTGGCCAAAATTAAAAATGTAACTACTGCTCTGTCTCTTGTAAACATGCCTACAAGCATCCCACAACAGCATAGCAGTGGTCTGAGAATGAAAGATTTCAGTTCAAAGACTAGGATTCCTTCACCACCTGTTGATGTATCTTGAAGGCTGGATGAAACTTAAAAAAAAAGGATAAGGACCTATGGTTATACTGACGCCATGCACAGTGAGGAGGATGGTTTAAAATTTCTAAGGATCAAAGCTGGAGAATTGCTTAGTTAGGTCTTGAGATCTTAGTTAGGGGTCAGAACATCTCACAAACTGCAATAATAAGATGCCCACATGACCACAAAGTAGTTTCGAAGGGCTGCCAGCCTCTGTTGTCAAGAACCAACAAACTCAAGCCCCTACAGCTTGCCAGGTGCTTCAGAAACTTTAGATGGGACCATGTTCTATTGTCAGGTGAGGCCAGAATAGAGCTTTTAGGTAAAAAACATCAGAGGAGCTTTTGTTGTAGGCACAAAGAAGAGTCACACAGACCTCCCCAACCCCACTGTGAAATATGGTGGTGGACCTGTGAGGTTGTGAGGTTTGTCTTTCAGGAGCCCTGGACAATTTATTCAGATACATGATATCACAGACCACCAAGGGGGCTTATTATAGTTTACTGACCACAGAATCAAATTTTGCTATAGTCACCCCACGCCTTGGACCTAAACCCCACAGAAAAAAACTGTAGAGTCAGCAAGTGTGGACCTCGGAATGTGAAGAGTCTGAAGAGATTCTGTATGGAGTAATAGTCTCAGAGTATTGAATGATGGTATGAAATGAAGGGGTACCAACAATTTTTAATTAGATTTTGAGAGTTTTTTTCAATCTTTGTGCTTAAAATAAAGGTTAGATTTTTGCTATTATGTTGAATTAAAGATCATGAAGTATAAGCTTCAAAGAATATTTTTACAGCCTGTTCTCACTCCCTGCCCCCAGCCATGTGCTATTGTTTTTGTCATGTGCTCCTCCGGGTCTCCGCCCCTCACCTGTTCTGTGTTTGCGTCTAAGTGTTCCCAGCTGTTGATTCCTCGTGTTATATAGTACTTCCATTTCTCCCTTGTGTTTGTCATTGTTTCCGTCTCTTTGCCCATTTTTCTGGTCCTTCTCCTTTTCTGTCTTTACAGTTTTCTCTGTCAGTTTATTTTGTTATTCATTGTTTCTTTTGTTTTGTTTAATTAGGGCTTATTTTTGTAATACTCAAGGTCCTTCAGAAATCGTTTACTAGTCAGTAGGTACTGGATTAGAGTCAGTACGTACTGCTTGAGCGGCAGACTAGTAGGTAATTTCAGTAGGCGAGGTTTAGTAGCCACACAAGCTCAGACGTACTACGTCCACCATCTTACCACTGTCCTGTGACGCAAGACGTCAGACCACCACCGTAAAAGTCCTGCTATTCATTTAAAAGCTCAGTTTACTGGCAGATTTAGAGACTGTTTGTGACACTGATCTGCGTTTTTGTCTGAATATGTACTCAGACAGTGTGGAGCTGTAGCTCAGAGAAGATGAAACGGGAGGAATGTAATCATTGTTTACCTCAGCAGTAGCGCTAGCTTCTGTAGCAGCAGTTCACTAGCCGTAACTGCATACACACAGGTTTTTTCCTCCGATTTAAATTCATCCGTGGCTCCAGGTGAATCATGGGATAGCGCAGTGTGCTGTGTTCGCCTACATAAAAACGGTTGCTGATTCAGTAGGGCACACGGGTACCATTTGTCTACTACTTAATGCCTACTGAGTATTCAGACATACTAGCCACGCTCGTCTACTGATTTCACTACTGAGCAGTAGGCAAGTAGGCCATTTCGGACGCACTAAAGACTTCGCAAATGTATCCGCCTCCCTTGTCTCATCAACACCACCATACACGACACCTGCTTTCCAAGGATCAAAGCTGGAGAATTACTTAATTAGGTCTTAAGATTTTAGTAAGGTCTTGAGATCTTATTTAGGTATTAATTAGGGGTCAGAACATCTCCCAAACTGCAATAATAAGCTGTCCACATGACCACAAAGTAGTTTAGATGGGTTGCCAGTGGAAAGCCTCTGTTGTCAAGAACCAACCAACTCAAGCCCCTACAGCTTGCCAGGTGCTTCAGAAACTTTGCGTGGGACCATGTTCTTTTGTCAGGTGAGGCCAAAATAGAGTTTTTTTGCAACAAGCATCAGAAAAACTTTTGTTGTAGGCACAAATTCACCATAGGCGCCATACGCGACGCCTGCTTTGCTTATGTTTAACGGGGGTGCCAATACTTGTGCAGGACATTGCTGAGAAGCTGAATGCACCTTCTTGTTATCTCAATATAAAACTGCTTATGTGGTTTTGCAAACTGACAAATCAATGGCTTTTAAATTCACTACTACTGCAGGATGAAGGAACTTGAAATGGTCTCCAAGATCAGAATTATCTAGCCTGCAGTCTTCTTAGTGGTTAATTTTGGAGGCTGGACAATAAACAAGCAAGACAAGAAATGATGTCTTTGAACTTTGGTGTTAGAAAAGACTTTTAGTAAAGAGCAATAATCTGTAAGAGAACAATGAACTGAATGATCAACCAGCCCAAATCCCAGATAACCCAACTGATGACCTCTTATTTGGGACATTCTTTCACTTCATTGAAAGAAATATAAGGTTTAGAACAGCTGAACATAAAAAATTTGATATATGCAATCAGAGGAGTCATGTATGATAAGCCAAGATATGTATTGTAAGTTTTAGCTACAACCTCATAGCTCTAGAGCAAAATCTAACAACTTCAGACACCAACCATATCTTGGTTTATCAACTGAGTGAATGAGGGTTCTGGCCAAACTATTTATTTAAGGTCTCTAGCTGAGCTGTGCTAGCTGACCCTAGATTATGAAAACCTGAACCTGGAGCTGAAGCTGCAGTCTTGCTCCAAAAAGGCCTCACGAACAATCTGAGCAGAGTGCCTGTAAATATCAATAACCCTTTTCAACAGCCGCGTCCCAATAGAGGTGCCATTTCGTGGAGGTGGCGGCTTCAAGATGGAGTTTCAATGCCCGCGCGGACACCTGGCTGGCCTTTGTCCCGCTTTTGCCCCCTAGCTGCCTGTGATTTCGCCGTTTGACATTTGGCTTTTCAAAAGCGCCTGGGTCTATAAGGGCCACTGCGGCGTTCGGAGCTTGAGAGGCAGGTGGCGGTGAGGTTCTTTTATTTGACCTCATTTCACCTGTGAGGAGTGTACCAGGGGGAGGGAGAGATGAAGAAAGACAAAGTAAGCAGGGGGAAAAAACAGGAGGGTAAAAAAGAGAAGGATAAAAAAGAAAGAAAGAAAAAAGAAAGAAGAAAAGAGAAAAAGGGTTTTCTGTCTGGAATAGGCTCTACATGTGGGAGGGGGTGTAATTACTAGTTGCAGCCATGTGGGGGTGCAGTGGTTCCACAGTGCATGCTTTTCCATGTCGGTCCCATGTTTCAATAAACAGTTCCACTGCTATATATATATATATATATATATATATATATATATATATATATATATATATATATATATATATATATATATATATATATATACAGTAATACCTTGTAGTTTGCTGAAAAAGACATGACTGGGTCCATATGGTGTTGTGTAATGTGATAACTTAGGTAAGGAATGCCTTTTGTAGTCACATTCAAGACACAGATCCAAGAACAGTTTCTTATGCTGGAGCCATGCAGTCAGCAGTGATGAGATGAACAGCAAAACTGGTCTCAGAACAACGTGAAATGAGAACATGGACTAGCGTTATAATACACGTTCGGTTCTGTGGCTTTCCTGGGACTTGTTTTAGTCTATGGAAAGCTACAGATGGATGACAAATTAAAGGAAAAACCTGAAGAATTTAGTGGGGAAACATAACAAGTGCAGATGCTTCCAGGCAGGTGCACTGTATGATGCAATTAAGCAATTAGCATCCTACCACGCTTGGTGGCACATATAAAAATCACAAGCAAGCCCAGCTGACCTTGTTTTTTTATCAAGATGGAAAGATGAAAAGTGACTTTAAAAGAGCATCCCTTATTGGGATTACAGAAGCAACTGTTTAGTATTTCAGTAAGAAAAGTCACTGAAGTATCTAAATCTGCTGTAATGGTTTGGCTTATAGCAGATCAATGCAACGTTGCTCTGACTGATTACCTTTATCATAGGATAAAACATCTCTATTCTGATGGCTGTGATCTTCTCCAGGATGGTTGTGATCTCCTCCAGGATGGCTGTGATCTCCTCCAGGATGGCTGTGATCTCCTCCAGGATGGCAGTGCCCTAATCCACATGACATGAGGGGTCACTGAATAGTTTAATTAGTATAAAAAATAATGTAAATATTCACGTGATATGTCCACCATCAACATATCTCAACCAAGCTGAACACCTGTGAAAGACCAACTTGCTCTCTACTGCTGTAATGAAAACACTAACTAAGGGAATGTTTGGGAAGTATGTTCCCTTCAGTACGGTTCCAGAGACTTGAAGAATCTAGATATATTTAGAATATGTGAAGATGTACTGAAGCTGTCCTGGCTGCATTGGGTGACCAGACGTCACAGAGGTCTACTTACATGTGGTTGCCAAGTGCCATCTACAAATATTGCATCATTTCGTAAACTGCATCACCTTTTCAGCCATCCACATATAGCATATGGCACATGTTGATAGCAGCTGTCTCTGTCCATTCAGAACTGGAGCTGTGTTTAGTGTCTGGCTATTGGGCCACTGGTCTCTTTTTACCACCAAATTGTGCTATACGAATATGAATTATGGGCTCCTTCAACCACATTGGTGGTAAACGTGTCCTCGCCTCATCCCTGGCTGCACTGCTAGACTTATTGACCTACTTGGTGATTTTCTTTCCAGAAAGCAATGAGCTCGGAGTGTTCCCAGCTTTAATTTTCAGAAATCTGGTCACCTTATCGTAGTGACCCAATCCTTTACTACGACACTGTATTTGTCACCCATTTATACAAAGTTCTGCTAATGAACAGTGCTTTCATTGTACATACAATATGTTTATTGGTAACAATAGTTGATCATCAGGGTTGTCAGTCTTGTGTCAATGTACCATAGTTTTGGTAGTTTGGTGATCTCTGCCCTATTGTCACACTCATCACTTGCTCCTATTTTGTATCCCAGGTGTTTCCAATCCTTTCTTGTGCTTTTATACCTCTGTGTTTGCTCCCTTTGTTGTCTAGTATTGTTCATATGTGATGCTGTGGAGAGAAAGAACTTGTATTTGTGGAGAAATTAACTTTGATGACCATCTCATACAACACTATTTCAATTAGTCTCCTGCCTTTAAGGTGATACCAATCACCCCCCAAGATGGCAACATATAAACCCCACTTAATGTTGACACCCCAAACTCCCCCCTCCCATTTGACAGTTTTCTGACTTCTACTTCAACCCTGTCAGACTGGAGTTAGTGAGTTAGACTGAGTCAGAGGTGGACTAGACTGGACTTTAAGAGAATGAACCAGCAACAGACCGAAGTAAGATGTGCCTATGCTTCTCCATGCACGTGATTAGGACTGCTTCCCGAGCGCTAACAGACTGGTTGTGATCGACTGAGCTGTACCCATACTTCCAGTGTGTGTCAATGAACTCAATGTCAACACTAAAGGTCTCCTGACTTCTGATTCCTGAGGGCTACATTTCCAACACTGTGTTGCTGTTGAGATGTTGGGTCCTGGTTTTGTTATTTTGGATCTTTGAGTTTGTGTTGAGTATGGACAATGAACGATTCCAGCATATGTATCCATCTCACGTTACATCTATAATGGTATTTCAGTAGAAAATGCTAACAATGCTAACAGTGTATGGAAGCAAACTGCCAGGAATTAGCACTAAGCAAATGATGCAGTGCTAAACATTGACTGATACCTGCCATCCATTGTTAGCTGAGTTAGCATGTTAAGTACCCTTACAAAAAAGAAGTTTATTCAAGTGTACCATTAGTATACTTATTTTAAACTAAAAATGAAGTGAGTACGCTTTCAGTTTACTTTTGCTTGGGTTATACTGACAAGTATATAACAGTCTAAGTATATTTGGCCTTTACTTGTACTTAATGATTGAGATAGTAGAAGTAAGTATTCTTGCTCTGCACAAAAACACATCCAGTACAATATTTATTTAAAATTTATATTTATATTATGATTTATAAAGATTTATAAAGATACAAATATGTTTCTTAATCTGAAGTGTGTCTTGTTTATTTTACGTGTGTCCCAAGAATAAAATATTAAAATAGTACATATACAAGTGTACTACTAGTACAATGACATAAGTATAGTAACTGCATAAAGTATACTTATAAAATGAACTTTAAGTATACTTATTTTCTGTAAGGGTACAGCTATTCGATCCATACCATGCAAAGAAAGCTGCTAGTGTGTTTTTATTTCTTTCCTTTAAACAAACACTCATTATATGTATATATTAATACAGTGTCTATATTTTAAGACATGTAGCTGGCAGCATATTGAAGTGTGTGTGTTTGTGTGTTTGTGTGTGTGTGTGCTTGAAGGAAAGCCTGACCTGTCTGTTTCCACTGATAGACTATAAATTCCAATTTCTCATGTCATCACATCGCATAAAGGAATCCCTACAGAATTTCTCTCTTGCAATCAGCTGGGTGCCAGGCTCTCTCTCTCTCTCTCTCTCTCTCTCTCTCTCTCTCTCTCTCTCTCTCTCTCCACACACACACACATACCTGCACAAATATGCTCATGCAAATGCACATACACACATTTGTTATTTGCTGCGCACTGGTGTGAAACAAGCTCTCACACCTGTCGAAACACTGAACCCTTTCTCCTCTCACTCCCGCGCCTCCTCCCTCAGGACGTGCCAAGGTGAGAGAATTCCCCGTAGACTCTTCTTCCCGGAGTTTACACAGGCCGAACATTTCGGAAGCGTTTAGAGAAGTCTTTAGCCCAAATGACCATTCACAAAATTACGGTGGACACTAGACCCGTCACGGTTGTTACATACGACCGCAATTATTTAATCCAGCCGTAATTATATTCCAGTTATTAGCTCTCGCAATCATATCGCCGCTGTGGGGACGAAACCTTTTACCTCCTGTTTTGAAATGTTTTTACATGAATCTGAAACGCCAGGTGCCTCTTTCATGAATTACTCCAAACTGACACTAGGTGAGCCCTACCCTGACTGCCAAAGTCCAATTGGGTTGACCTCTTCAAGCAGGCCTGCGCATGGCATGCAGCGATCACACTCTGATCAGGCTCAGTTGGACTCGAGCACATATCTAGTGTGGTCGCTAACCGCGCTCAAGCACAGAACAAGAACACGCTAAAGCTACGTCTTTCCTGATAAACGAACATGGCAAATGTCTCACTCTGCTCTACTGAGCAAGAAAGCACCTGCTGCAGCATTTAAGGTGGAACTAGAAAATTCAAAAAAGAAGCTGGCAGATAGGAAGTGTAGTTAATTCCACATAGGTGCTGTGATGATGGCTGAAGAATTCTTCTCTTGGTAGAGTCTTGCTTATAAATACATTCATTACAAAGAAAGATATACAGTATCAGACTGTCTAGTTTCCCACTGACCCAATATCTTTACACACTGATTGAGGCAGTCATGTGTCTTGAAGAAGTAATAACATGATTTTGATCAGGCTAACTACTTCCCTGATGCATTTATTTAAAATATTATTCAATTTACAGTTACTTATTGAAACAGACAGGAAAATAAACTGAACGTAGTTCAATCAACACAGCATGGCTGCTACTTGCAGGTTGTCGTTGGGCTTGTGATTCTTGTAAAGGTGTTTCTGTTTCTCTCTTCGGTCCCTTCAGTGTTAAACCTAAGCAAGCTGCTCGATATTGTCCTATTTTTGAGAAACTGTCTGCAGTAAAATGTGCAGAGAAAAGCAACAACTTGGAATTCAAGCCATCCAGGATATTGTTAAAGATGTGGGAGTTAATTCAGTTTGTTTTGTAAATGATCTGTTCCACTTTATATGGGGCCACAGTTCCATTATGGAGCCTGTACAAGCTGTAGCCTTTATGGTGGAATGGAACACTTGATTAAGAAGCCTGGGAATAGGAATAGGCCTTGTTAAAAGATAAATATCAAGCATGTGTGCTGATGGTTCAGAAAGGGTTTGAAAGGTGCCGACATCAGCGTCACTTCATGGGTTTCTCCACATAGTCTAGCAGTTACGTTGCTGTTGCTCTGTAAATATTAATGTATATAATATTAAATGTTAATGTCAAGACTGCTCTTTTTAAAATGTGTGATTTGTATTTAAAGGAGAAACAACCGTGTTTGAGTTTCACGGTATGTCAGTTCTATGAACTGGAAATAGAACTATTACAATGTAAATGTCAATATAATACAATATAAAGGTCTGTTCAGTGCCACCTTTAAAGTTTACCATGAAACGATATAATTTGATAAAAAAAAGGAAGAGTAAAAGATGAGTCTTCCTCAGCACCAACGAGCTGCTGTGCTAGCTTTTGCCTTAGCTTATCTGAAATTGCAGCTTCCACTGCTAGAACCCTTTTGCTTCTTGTTTCCAGAATCTATTTTGTGTTCACTATAAATATGTTCTCAAACGTATGTCTACAATGAGCTTGTTATAAATCAAGGTTATTTCAATTATATGAACTTTTGCTAGCACTTCTTATGAATCCTGTATTCACAGTGCCATAGAAACACATTTATAAGACATTATGTAGCATGCATAATACCTTATAATGCCTGGCATAAGCCTATATAATGTATAACACTTTACACTGTCAATTCTCTTACTTTATAATATCAGGTTTTACAATAGCCTTATAATATCCACTCATCAAAACACTGTAACATGAATCTGGAGATGCACTACAACCGGGTTCCCGTATAAAAACCACACCCATCAAAACACTGGCTACCTGTTTTGTGCCTGTCTGTTTTTGTTTACGTTGTCCTTTCTATGCCATGTGGTTCTGTTTGTTTTTGTCATGTGCTCCTTGTCTCCGCCCTCCTGTCTCCACCCCTCAGCTGCTCTGTGTTTATGTCTCCACCCGTTCACCAGGTGTCCCTAGTTCAGTGTCTCCATTTATACCCTCTGTTCGTGCCTTGCCTTTGTCGGTCTTTGTCGATGCACGTGTGTGTTGCTGTAATGCTTGTGCTTTGTTTAGTAGTTCTTTTGTTGTATATGTTTAAATGTGCAAGCCAGCACCTGTATCCAGCTCCCTTGTAGTGATGGCCAGATGAAGCCTCTTGAAGCGTTGAAGCTTTCCCTCCAGATGGTTCAAAAAAGGTTCCTTACTCGAAGCTTCATGTGCACACAAACCCCCTGCTGGCCAAAACGTTTATTATCATTTCAACTATTTACGATGGCCTCTTGCAACGTTTTCAGCATGGGAACAAGTATATACATAAAACACCTTAATTTTCTGTGGTTCATTAGTTTGTTCATCTGATCTGTGTTTGATTGTTTGGTTAATAGAGTCTGCAAATTTAAACAAACTGCCAGTATGATTTCCGTGGAGATGCTTCTAATACTGCTTTTTAACCTAAGCCAAAAGTTTGATGGATGTATCAACGTATTTATCAGAATTTAAAAAGCAGCCCATTTGGAAACACGTCTTAAGTTCAGCGTGTATGGGTGGAGGCTGTAGGCTGAATGGATAAAATATTAATTTCTTTACATTTCTCGTCAATAAAAGACATGAAAAGTACAACAATTTGTATGGTATTAGTTTAGTTTGTATATAATTGTGACCATCAGACCACATATTATTAGCAATCAACACAGGAATACATGTTGTTCTAAAGGGTTCACTCACTTTTTACTGTAAATGCATTTAAATGAATTGCTTTTCATTATATTGTGAGAACAATCAGTTCAAACCAGTTCTTTATATGGACTGAAATCCGTTCTGAATTCCGTTTACATGCCATCATCATGCATCAGTATCTTTTACTCTTTCAAAAAGCGAGCAACATCCAGTTTTCCATGATGCGGGTCCTTTAATGTCACAGTTTTTTCTGTTTTGCTATGAAGCTTTGGAATCGAACCCCAAGGGAACGCTCTTCACATTATCACTCATGGCCATCCTGCTCACCCTACCATCTCTCTCTCTCTTTCTCTCTCTCTCTCTCTCTCTCTCTCTCTCTCTCCCTCCTCCATCGTTCTTCCACGGGGCAGTGAGGAGGAGACTCCGCAAGTAATGAGCCACATTAGTGGCCGTTCCAGATAAAAGGAGAACACTCATCGGCTCTTTAAGATCACAATCTCGCCATGAGAAGGGGAGGGGAGGGGAAAGAGAGATAGGGCAGAGAGAGCAGCACAAGACAGCAGTGCAATGTTATAACATCACACACGCGACAAAAGAAGCTTTAATCTGCCTCCGAGTCTGAAACTCCACTTGAACTCACAACCCGTCTAAGAACAGCTCAATCTGTTATTGTTATATTGGAAACACAAGATGTGTTCGGCACCATTATTTCACTTCTTTGACTTTGCAATGGAGCTACAACAGGACCAATTAATAGATGATTATACTCCAGCAGTTAGTAAATGAATAATAATAACTTAAGCTCTACAAAAATGGATGACATTCTAGCTTCAAGGTAGCAGACACTGCTGTTTTTCATCATGTGATCAATTTGTACAGATGCACCGTATGTCATGCATTGCTGGAAACCACATAAGCAAGTACATTTGAGATTACTTGATGTTGTTGGAAACATGGATATAAGTTATTTTACTGAACTAGCAGCAAAGAGAACCACTGCTTAGCTCAGCATAATGTCGACACAGTCCAGAGTCTATTTTACTGTTTGTACTCCTAGGAGGCTCCACGCATCGGCACCCTGCAGGAGGCTCAGCGCATCGGCACCCCGCATAGGCATGCCTCCCAAGTGTCCATGGATGAAGAAGTCAGTGACTGGATGCTACAGTATTTTAGGCCTGCAGGGCATCATGAGATAAAATAAAAACCAAAACATGTTTTTAGTTTTATAATTTGCTAAATATGGATAAATGTGTAGAGTCTCAGGAGGTTGTGAATTGTAAATACAAATACATAGCTGTTAATGTTGTGGCAGTTTTTGATTGATGTAATGTCTATATATATATATATATATATATATATATATATATATATATATATATATATATATATATATATATATATATATATAAAATACACTACATATCAAAAGTTTCAGTAAACAAAAGTTTTTGTTGGTCATGTATTCCTTGTGTCCGCCCTTCACCTGTTAGTGTTTGTGTCTAAGTGTTGCCAGCTGTCCCTCGTTTCATATGTGTATATATTCCCTCTGTGTTCTCCTTCCCTTTGTTGTGTGTTGATGTTACTCTTCCGGTCCGTTGTGCTTCCTGTCTGTCGTTATGTTTCCCTGTTATTAGTCTACATGTTTTGTTTCTGCTCGGTCGCTTTATGTTTCTTTTGTTTCATCGATTTGTCCAACAGCATGAATTTTAATAAAACACATTTGCATATGTATCCGCCTCCTCCATATTGTTACCCATTACATCCAGAAATATTTGGTTTAATTGAATAGGATTGTGAGGTATAAACATTAATAGGACTTAATAGATTTTTTATTTCTACTGCCTTTGTAAAGGCTGTAGAGAGACCGTACACCAGTGCGTTGTTCTGGCTAGCTAACCAGTTTCTCAGCATTCCTGCTAGGTGCTCGATCATGTTATTTAAACAAAACACTGTTGTTGATAACTGTCCATAGAAATAACTGTCTGTAGAGGCTGCATTACACATAGCATGTCAAACCCAAAGTTTCCATACAATTTAAACATACTTACATTTATATTTACATTTACGGCATTTAGCAGACGCTTTTATCCAGAGCGACTTAAGTCGAGTCAAGTTTATTTGTTTAGCACTTTTTACGACAATGTTGTCACATAGCAGCTTTACAGGAGTTTAAAAGCATGAAAACATGAAATCACACACTTTATCCACTGTGAGCAAGCCAGAGACGAAGGTGGCAAGAACAGCTCCCTCAAAACTGGAGGAAGAAACCTTGGGAGGAACCAGAGTCACAAGCAGAGACCCATCCTCCTCTGGTCACACAGTATTTACAGTTTATAAACTAAAGCTGAGTCTGAAGGTAAAAGCTTTAGAAGCTGTACAGGTGATACATCAGGTGGAGGATACAGCGATGCAGTCAAGGATGGAGCAAATGGCACCAATGGAGAGGAGAGCTGGTTGGTGCCGCATGACAGGGGTGCCCTGGTGGTCAGTCCTTTACAGTATTGGGTGGGACAGGTGGGCGGTTATTACCTCAGAAAGAGAAAAGAGACAGAGTTAGGTCTGATTTAGGTTAGCACAGAGACAGAGTTAGTTCTGGTTTAGGTTAGTACAGAGACAGAGTTAGTTCTGGTTTGGGTTAGTACAGAGACAGGGTTAGTTCTGGTTTGGGTTAGTACAGAGACAGAGTTAGTTCTGGTTTGGGTCAGTACAGAGACAGAGTTAGTTCTGGTTTGGGTTAGTACAGAGACAGAGTTAGTTTTGGTTTGGGTTAGTACAGAGACAGGGTTAGTTCTGGTTTGGGTTAGTACAGAGACAGAGTTAGTTGTGATTTGGGTTAGCACAGAGACAGAGTTAATTCTGGTTCGGGTTAGTACAGAGACAGAGTTAGTTCTGGTTTGGGTTAGTACAGAGACAGAGTTAGTTGTGATTTGTGTTAGTACAGAGACAGAGTTAATTCTGGTTTGGGTTAGTACAGAGACAGAGTTAATTCTGGTTCGGGTTAGTACAGAGACAGGGTTAGTTTTGGTTTGGGTTAGTACAGAGACAGAGTTAATTCTGGTTTGGGTTAGTACAGAGACAGGGTTAGTTTTGGTTTGGATTAGTACAGAGACAGAGTTAGTTCTGGTTTGGGTTAGTACAGAGACAGAGTTAGTTCTGGTTTAGGTTAGTACAGAGACAGAGTTAGTTCTGGTTTGGGTTAGTACAGAGACCGAGTTAGTTCTGGTTTGGGTTAGTACAGAGGATGAGGAGAGTTTAGAGTGTAGCTGGTGACTCTGACAGATCTGATTATAAACAGAATGAACTAAAAGGAGACAAGCTGCACAGGTGCTACATCTGGAGGATACAGTGATGCAGTCAAGGTGTAGTAGAAAGAGGAGAGCTGGTTGGTGCCAGGTGACGAGGAGGCCCTGACAGTCAGACCTCCAACAGTATTTGGTGGGAGAGGTGGGCGGTTATTACCTCAGAGAGAGAAAGAAAAAGAAAAACGTTAATTCTGGTTTGTGTTAGTATAGAGGATGAGAAGTGTTTCAGAGTGTAGTTGGCGACTCTGGCAGATCTGATTATAAACAGAATGAACTAAAAGAAGAGCTTTGTGTTCAGTCAGAGTATGTATCTCTATCTAGCACAAACAGTAGTCCAAACTACTCTTGAGCTCAAACACAAGCAAAGGCCTGTGTTGATACATAGAAAGAAGACAACAAAATACAAGGTTAGATACAATACAAATGCAATACATAGCAAGACAAGAATACCTAGAAAGAAGAGAATAAAATACAAGGTTACATACAGTATAAGTGCAACACCCAGCCAGTGTTTCTACCTAGATGAGAAAAAAGTTAAGCGCAGCTGCATAAGTGCAATATAATTAATTTTAATAATACAGTAGATTCACAAAGAGATTCAGTCTGCAATTGAAGACCATGAGAAAGTCTGCTGTTCAGGCAGCCAATGAAAGTTTATTCCATCATCTGGGTGCCAGGACGGGCGGGCCAAGCTGAGCTGTACCTGATGCTCAAATTATAAATTGCTGGCTTTCGTTTGGCTTTGATACTAAAGAATGGACCTCATTCACCAATATCATCTTAGGTTTCTCAGAAATGTGTTCTTAAGAAAGATCATAAGAAAAAGTCTGTCATATTCCTGACCTGTTCTTAAACTGAGACTCGTTCACCCCTTTGTGCTCTGGAGTGTGTGTAGATTCTGTTCATACACTAGGTGATCATCAGAATCTTTGAGAAAACTATGTAGGTGGGTTTTAAAGAGGAAATGTTTTTTTATGATTGGGCAGCCAATCAAAGGACTCCTACAGCATAAATAATGAGCTCCTCACATTAGCCTGCTATCACTGTGCTCGAGAGGCTGTTGTTGAAAACTGATCTAAACTATGAAATATATTTCAGTACAGAACTCATTACTGTGAGCTGTATGCGAAAGTTGGTCCTCGCTAACAGGATGAAGGTAAACGCATTGGTTGATTTTTATTTATAAAACACTCTCCGGTCATTTCCCAGAATACATCACTTCATTGATGAGTATAAATAACAGTAATTATCAGACTCGGTCTAGTGGTTGGATCAGCTGCCAGGTACCAAGAGTTTTTACTGAACTGGGAAAATCTGCTTTTAGCTACAGTGCACCAGTGAGCTGGAATCTACTACAGGAAACACTAAAACTCAGCTCACTGGTGTCACTCAATCATTTTAAACTTTTAATATCTAATTACCTTTAAACAGCCTTTACCTGTTTTACTTAATCACTCACTTTTTTTTTTTAATTTTTGTCTTGTTTTATTTTACTTTATTATTTTATTTAGATTTAATTAGTTCTTTATTATTATTTTATTTTATTTTAATGTTATTTTATTTTTAGCATTATTATTTTTATTATTATTTTATTATAATATCGTGTTTTTTCCTCTTAAATTGCTTTTGAACTTGAATTTCTTTTATTATTATTTGTAATCTCTCACCCTCTTTTTATCTTAATGCCTTACTAATTAAATCTGAACTTTTATCTCATTTTAGTATTATTATTATTTCAATTTCTATATTCACTGTTATTTTAAAACTTTCATTTAATGTGCATTAGCTACTTCCTTCTCAGTTGTTTTAATTTATAATGATTAAATTTTGTTTTTATTTTCTTTTTCAATCCTTTTTCATGTGTATGCTCGGCTACATTGAACATGGGGTTGCCCTCAATGTACATCCAAGCTTAAATAAAGGTTGATTGATTGCTTGATTGATTGATTTATGGAACCAAACCTGCTCTTCTCCGCTGCAACAATACTCGATTCAATGCAACTAACATAACATAGCTAACCAACTAACCAGATTTAACTATTTTTTTAACAACTTTTAAGATACATTGCACTCGATTACACAAACAACTACTACATTCTAAGTAGTTTTAGTGGTATTAAAGTATCTACAGTGAAACAATTTGCATCCACCCACTCTTAATGACTTTGTTTACATCCCAACAATCTAATTATGCAGATCGCAACAGCAATTATGCATATTGGAATTCCCATTTAAGAACTCACACACGCAATTCGTGGCAAGTGTATAATGATGTAGGCAAGCGCTTATCCCGGCAGCTTCAGCGCAAAGCTAAAGAAGAGCGCTTTAGACTCTAAGCGTGTCTTGGTTTATTGACTACGTTTAAGATAAGGGTGAAACTGTGTAAAGCCAACTTTTTAAAACTGTCACTTTAAGCCTGGGCTCTGTTTGAGTTTGTGCTCTCTGAAGAACCTTGTGTGCTGGTGCATGGGTTATTATAAGGGTTTTAAAGTGCACAGCAAAAAAAGATTGGGAAAACTCAGCAACAGTCTTTCTGAGCCAAACGGCTTCTGAAATCGATCAGCATGCCGAAGTAACAAAGAGCCGAGGGATTATATTGGGAGAGGGAGCTGATCCTAGATTAGCGCTCTTACATGCGGATGCTTACAACACATGGAGTTAGTTTGCATTTCAGCTCCCGCCAAGCCTGGTTCGAAGTCTCTGCTCTACAGAATGGAAACCTTTCTTCCTATAGTGTTGGTAAAGTATTACTGCTACAGTGAGATGTCCTTGGTCATACAGTGCATGCGAGTGGACGCTCGTGTAGATAACACTGAATGAAAACTGAAAAGAATGGCATGGAATACTCAGCATAATGCTATTCAGTATTAGTGTTCTGGGGATTAAGTATCCTTTTAAATTAACTACTTGAGGTAATTAGAGTAAACATGATTTTGGGATTTGGAGAGCATTCGTGGTCTAGTTATTTACTGAATGCAACAAGATACAATTAGTAAAAGTACCTTAAGGACTAAGTTCATGTTCACATATAAATATCTGCTATTTTTTTTTAATTTTGCACATTGTACTGGTGCAACAGTCTGTTATCGGGTATTATGCACATCAGTCAAATGGCCTGTTCCTGTTAATGTAATTGATTCATGGCTGCATTAAAGGGAACCTGTTATGCTAATTTTCAATATCAATATTTTTATTGTACTTGAATAGATTTATATGCTCACATTTTTTTCAAAACACAATATTTTTCCTATAGCGTACATCTGTATTCACCCTCTGTCTGAAACGCTGTTAGAGTTCCTGTTTTTTTAAGCCCCACCTCCTAATGAGCCCAGTGTGCTCTAATTGGTTAGCTTGTCAAATCTTTTCTGATTGGTCATAATGCTGCATCCTGCTACAAGTTCCACCCCCCCATTGATTCTGCCATATCAGTTTGAGCCAGAGTCTGATTCTGAGAGTCAGGTAGAGCAAGTTGGTAGACCTGATCCGCCTTCACAAGTTAGACATTTCAGAGAGGTAAGCTTTTACTTTTTTAGCTCTCTGTATGCTGTGCGAGGAACAGTAGCCTTTTTGTATTCATTCCGCCGATTCGTGTAAAATCATATTTAGTGTTTCAGCCCAGACTGCTTTTAAATGAGGCATAGTACAGGCCAGCCAATCAGAACTGAGGTCACTTTCATATATTAGGCTACACCTATTATGCTCATTTTCAACGTTTATATTTTCATTTCACTACAACACATTTATATGCTTCCATTTTTTCCAAAGCACAATATTTTTTCATACTATATATCTATATGTGCATTCATGAGTTTGCGGAGTGGAACTTCGGACGGAGCACTGAAAGGAAGGGGTGTATTTATTTTGCTGTTGAATTTAAATATCAACGATAAGAAGATTCAGATTCAGAATTGCTAACTTTACCTTTACAGAAAATATCCAGAGAAGCAGAGCCAAAAGGTTGGAGAATGATGGCAAGTGTTTTAAAGTGAGTGTATATAGTCTTGCTTTTAGTTTATCTAGTTATATTCTAGTTTGGTCATGCCCTGGAGGACCCTCCAACCATTATCTTGTTAGTTTGGTTTCACTGAGTGGTCTTTGTATAAGAAATGAGCAATAATTCACTCTTTTCACTGGTCTTTTGAGAAATTGGGAAAGTTTAAATTTACAAATTTATTATACTATGAGAGACCAGCTAGGTGAACCACTTTGCTACAGTGCCACCCTGAGGCAGACCATCTCTGCTGCAGCTCTAATTAGTTGATAACTCCAAAAGTGGAGTTTTGCAGAGTAACTTTTGAGAGTTTTGAGAAGTAACTGCACATACCAGCCTTTCCTTGAATTTCTATTTGAGTGTCTACTTTACCCTGACATGCAGTGCAATATCATAATAAGTCTTTTTGCAGGGAGAATTTTGATTTTAAGCCATTCAGGGGGTCCGAGAAGTTAATTAAGGAGTCTTAAAGTTAAATACTTACTACCAGTTAAACAGACTTGCTGAATATAACAGCACACTGCTGCTTGTGGGTGACACACTCACCATCCAACATAGTACTGTTCTGCAAAGAGTGACACGTTTGTGAGTATGTGGTTTAAATGCAATCCTACTGCTTATCATTTTTTTAAAGGTACTCTTTTATGATGCACCCATAATCTGGTTACTGTCCTAATTTAATGTAACTGTATTGAAATACAGCTTCCTCTATTTGTATCCTGATTACATAACGCTATTACTACAGCAGCCTGAGTATAAATATGGCACTTGAAGCTTGAATTGCAAAGAACGCTTCCATGTTTTTCCTTCTGAATAAATTTGAGACTTCAACGCGCTAGGCCATACGTTAGAATGGAACCCCCTCTAACCTCGAAGCAGTCCTGTAACATTCAGCTAACGCCGTATGATGCACTAGGATTAGCAAATGCCAATTAGGTCAATTAAGAGCAGTGATATTTTGCAAGTCGCCCACACAAACTGCTCACACTGCCGCGCTTCAGGCATCTCCAGCTCGCTTTAGATTCCTACATGACTTGTGCTCTTCAGCTTCATCCTCCAATATTCACATCAAAGCTGGGCTCGGGATGAAAGTGTCTGTTTTTTTTTTCTCGCTCCTCTTTGACCTCGAGGGTGGGGGTGGGGGGCAATTTATGTACAAAGACATCCTTTTTTTGAAGCGTACATATTCATATGTGTCTAAATAGAGAATGCACTAAGGAAAGCACATACATTGTTTTGAATGGGAGGAGGCGGATGGCCACCCCCGATCAATCATCCACCGCGCTCCGCACATGCTCTTTAACGCTTTATCGATATCTGGAAATCATTCCATTACAAAGCCTTTGATTTTCCTTCCCTTTCCCTGTCGTGTGGGTTGAAAGCTGCTGACTTCTTTTGCTACCTTGCTTGGGCGTGTACAGATCTCCGGAACGCAGGAATCGAAGGCGCTAATTTATGCGACGGCAAATAACTCACCTTAATTACCCTTGATTGCAGATGTCAGTAGCGCCCCTCCTCCACTGTACTAATCTTCTTGTTTATTTATCCATCCATCTAGTAATGCATGCCAGGTCTGAGATGTGTTAATTGTGTTTCTGCTGCTTGGATGGACTGCGCAGAACCAGTCGATCATCAAGATATTTGAACCTGCGCGAGGCTGAGGAACGCTGAATGTCACCTAAGCAAAAGAAGCTCTGGAACTGTTCGAGCTTGAACGAGAAACACTTTTCTTCTTCAATGCATTTAAGCCGTCATTGAACGTTGCCCTTTACTGAGGCTAAGAGTTAAATAAAGTATCATTGAAAGTGTAAAAGTGTACCAAGTGTCTGACTTTAGACCCTATATAAAGCACAACCTCTGTTAGAGCTTCATAACCTACTGTTTACTCTAACCATTCAGTCTAAATCTAGCAGATATGGAAAACGACCAGCAAATAGAATCAGTTTCAAGTTGTTTTCAGGATTCGGCCTACAACAATGTAGCTATTCAAAAGTGTTTTGGCCCTGGACTGCTTTTTAAATGATGCACAGTCTGGAAACAACCAATCAGAACAAGGCTGTTTATTTCTAAGAAAGGTAAGGAGACACTGGAAATTGGTCATGTAACTAGTATGAACAGTATTCCAATAACACTTATTGAGTTAAGCAGATGCTGGATTATGTTCTCTGGCTTCTCGTATGAAACTGCCTCTACGTTTGAGGCACTTTAATGTGACTCCAGCACTGTTTAAGGTAAATGGACAATTCAAAGATAACGTGTGTGAGTCTGAGGAACGTTGAATGTAAAAGAAACTCTGAAACTGTTTGAGCTTGAACGAGAAGAGCTTTTCTTCTTCTGTGCATTTAAGCAGTCATTGAATTTCGCCCTTTATATTATACTCTATTTAGCTCTCAATCTCAGTAAAGTGTAATAGTGTACTAAGTGTCTGACTTTGGACCCTATATAAAGCATTAAAGAGCCCATGTAACCACTGTTAGAGCTTCATAACCTACTGTTTACTCGAACCGTTCAGTCCAAACCTAGCAGATATAGAAAACAAGCAGCAAATAGAATCAGTTTCGAGTTGTTTTCAGGATTCAGCCTACAGCAATGTAGCTATTCAAAAATGTTTTGGACCTGGACTGCTTTTTAAATGATGCACAGTCTAGAGACAGCCAATCTGAATGTTCATGCAACAATCCAGCTTGAACAAGAAGTACTTTTCTGCTTCAGTGTGTTTAAGCCGTCATTAAACGTCGCCTTTTACTGAGATTAGAAGCTAAATCAAGTATAATATTAAGTGTAGTAGTGTACCAAGTGTCTGACTTTGAACCTAAAAAGAACAACCACTATATATATATAAAGAGCAACCACTGTTAAAGCTTTATAACCTACTATTTACTCTAACCATTCAGTCCAAACCTAGCAGATATGGAAAACGAGTAGCAAATAGAATCAGTTTCGAGTTGTTTTCAGGATTCAGCCTACAGCAACTTAGCCATTCAAAAGTGTTTCGGCCCTGGACTGCTTTTTAAATGATGCACTGTCCGGAGACAGCCAATCAGAACAAGCCTCTTTATTTCTAAGGAAGGTAAGGAGACACTGGAGAATGTTTATGTATGAACTAGTATAAACAGTATTCTGATAACACTTATTGAGATAAACTGATGCTGGATTGTATTCTCTGCCTTCTTGTTTAAAACTGGTTCTATGTTAGAGCAACTTAAACAGTTCACTACCCAGTCCAAACTTTTCAGATATGAAAAACAAGCAGAAAAAATAATCTGTTTTGAATTATTTTTGTGAATCAGCCTACAGCAATTTAACCGTTCAAAAGTTATACTGAGTGTTTTGGCCCTGGACTGCTTTTTGGATGAGGCACAATCCAGAGACAGCCAATCAGAACAAGCCTGTTTATTTCTAAGGAAGGTAAGGAGACACTGGAGATTGGTCATGTAACTAGTATGAACAGTATTCTGATAATACTTATTGAAGATAAATGGAAAGAGTATTGAGGTGAACTGATGCTGGATTGTGTCCTTTAGCTTTTTGTTTAAAACTGGCTCTACATTTAAGGCATTTTAGTGCAACACTGTTTAAGGTGGAATGGACAATTTAGAGATGAGGCTGAGGAATGCTGAATGTCACCTACGTAAAAAAAAGCTCTGAAACTGTTCAAGCTTAAACAAAAAGCACTTTTCTTCTTCAGTGCGTTTAAACCATCATTGAACATCGCCCTTACTGAGGTTAAGAGCCAAATAAAATATCATATAAAGTTTAATGGCGTACCAAGTGTCTGACTTTGGACCATATATATAGCTTTAAAGGCCCCACATAACCATTCTTATACTGTTTACTCCACACTAAACTGCAAAACAGCCCAAACTGAAAACAGTTTTTTTCCCTTACAATAAGATAATTTATAACCATAAATTGGATTGGATTGGTGGCCGTACCAGGAGATTTAGGCAGAGGACTGAGAATTGCTGATAATAGGACTATATGCAAAATAAGCCTCTATACAAAAATAGACTTTAATACAAACATTTATATTCTTTAAAAATCATCTGATACACTTACATTAATTGTGAAATGGAAAATATTGTTTGTGAATAGCATGAAAATTGCATGAAATGAAATTCTAAAGTGATCCTTTTGAGTGGTAGTGTGTGTATATATATATATATATATATATATATATATATATATATATATATATATATATATATATATATATATATATAAATACATCCACATATAGCCTTCTTGTTCAACCTGAGAAGACAGCAGTTGAGCCCAGCCTATTCAAACTGATCGAGTGTTTCAGCAGGACTACTTTCTGAAAGAGGTACAATATAGCCAATTGGAACAGAGGTCATTTACATATAGCAGTTTTAAAAGGCACAGTGAAAAACAGCATGTTCAATTCTAAGGCAAACCTTATTAGCTATTAAGGAAATGAAAGAATTAGATCCAGCCAATCATAAGTGGGTAGAATGTTCCGCCTCAGCGATATTTAATTTTCAACTTGAGCTGTTTTTCCTTCTTGAGGAATGAGCTACTAACTGCTTTATGCTAAGTACTATTTTCTTTGTAATAAATCTATTTTAAATTAGAATTCTTGTGTGTTCTATTTATTTGCCTCAATGTTGGAAAGATATCATTTAACGCAAAACTTGTGGACCTCAAGGAAAAATAGCAAATACAAGAAGGATATGGGCCCTTATGTATGGCAGGATCTTAAGGAGGCCACATAGTAGAAAACCTGGAAATAAAAGAGTTCAATTTAATTTGAAAACCAAGTTTTAGAACACATTATTCACTCCCCCAGTCCATACTTTCCAGAAACTAAGCTGCAAAAACAGGCTATTTTGTGAGGTTACAAATACATACATGTATATGTACAGTTAATACCTCAAAAGTTCATTAACAATAACAGCTTTAAAGAACTAAAATCAAGAAAGTTGCCCTTGTTGTTGTTTTTTATTGTATGAATGTAGCCATTGTTAACACTGACCAATCACTACCAAGTCCATATGTTTTTTTTTTTGTTTTTGTGATTCAGCCTACAGCAGATTAGCCATTCAAAAGTTATATGAAGTGATATGGACACTACTGGACTTTTTATGGCATCCTATTTTACACCCAGACATTAATATTGAATTGGACCCCCCTTTGCAGCTATAACAGCTTCCACTCCTCTGGAAAGTCCTTCTCTAAGATTCTGGCGTGCATCTATAGGAATTTCTGTCCGTTCATCTAGACGAGCATTTGTGAGGTAAGCCAATGATGTTGGAAGAGAGGGTCTGGATCACAACCTCCATTCTGGTTTCTCTTAAGCGTATTTGATAGGATTGATTCACGGTCATGCTGGAACAGTCAAGGATCTTCTTTAAACTCTTTCCACAAAGCAGGAAGCATAAACCGGTCCAAAATGTCTTGGTATGGTGAAGCATTGAGAGTTTCGGTCGCTGGAACTACGGGGCCTAGAAAACAACCCAACAGCATCATTCCACCTCCACCAAACTTTACAGTCAGCACAGCCCAGTCATGCAGCTAATGTTCTCCTCGCATTCTCCAAACTCCAGGCTCTTACACTTCTTCATACCACACTTGGCCTTGGTGCATGGTGATGTAAAGCTTGCATGAAGCTGCTTGGCCATGGAAAACCATGCTGTGAAGCAACTGTTGTCTATGGAAGAGGAGGTTTGGAACCATACAGTTAATAAAGCTTCGGTGACTTATATTCACTATGCTTAGCACTCGGTAACTTTAAGTGGTCTGACATTTTGTTGCTGAGCTGCTGTTGCTCCTAAACACTTCCACTTTTCAATAATACCTCTCACAGTTGATTATGGAATATCTAGGCAGCGTTGTAGCTGCAGTAACGGTGACGAGACATACACAGCCAGAGCTTGCCTACCAAGAGGGTGACAGGGACGAGGGTTTCCTAATGATGGAATCAAATACTTTGAATGTATAAACAACCCTTTGAAGTAAACCTCACAGTTATACTTCTAGAAGCCAGTAATAGCCACCCCAAAAAAGCTAATTCTAAATACAGTGGCATCTTTTTAATGGAACTCTTTTTCTCCGATGATTGAAATGATCGCAGAGATAAACCAGCTTCCTTCTGCCTCGTCATAAATCTAAATAACGTCGCGCTTAGCTCTGCCATTCCCGCAAATGTCCCCTCGCGGAATCAAAGCCGACAAAGGCACTCGCAACTGTCACGGCTATCTAGCATCAGACGCCTGTCATCAGTTGCACAGTCACTCTTGCCTACACAAACAAAGCCAATATTATGCGTCTAGACGTCGCCTCCTGGATGAAAAATAAATAAAGAAAACAACATAAATGGCAGTATCACTCTTTTTTTCACTCTTTCTTTTTGCTTCTTGCGTGACTCCCGGAGAAAAATAAAACAACCCTATATGCTGGCAACAAATTTTTATTCCTGGCAAGCTCAATAACTGAATCATAAGCATTTTAGTACATCCACCCCCTCCCCCTTCACTTTTGCATCAATGCTGCTTTTATTCGTCCTGACACGTACAGAAGTCTCTGCAGGGCTGCCCTATTCTGTATGAGGCATCGCCAAATAAACCTCAAGGAAAAAAAATAATACAACAACAACAAAACAGCAACAAATAAGAAGCAAACGCCAGTGTTTGATACAGAGAAGGTGCCAGTCTCGGAGCACATACAATGCAGAGATCCCCCCTGCCACTGTGTGTTTCCCTGCTAAACAAGGGGGGAACCACTGAATACACTTGATGGCGTTTATTCTCAGTGCTGCCAGTCATGCCACTGTACACTGCTACCCTGTTAATGTGCTGAAAATCCACCTGACAGTTGCTCTACACGAGCCGTGCGCTGAGAACTCAAAGACGTATGAGGGCATCTAAGGAGGCAGTGTGAGTTAAGGTGCAGTCTCCTGCTAACAACGAGACCACCAGTTCCTCAGCCAATTGCAGCTGTTTTAAAACATGGGTAGGCAACCTTCTGGGAAGAGCTCCCCCGCTGTATTCTCTTTTAGTGCGAACACTCGTTACAAGGGTAGACACCTCCCACGTACATCTCCCATGTACTGCAACGTTAATACCAAACAACCGATTCATTTACATATTCATTTAACTGTGAATAATAATCTAGTCCCAGAGTGGCCCGTGCAGCTAACCAGCTGCTTCTACTGAGGAATCCCATCGGGGCTGTTTGCTGTCAGTGGATGGGGGTCCACAAAAGTGCACTTGGCTCTGCACACAAGTCCTACTTCTTCAAACTGGTTCAAAGTCAAAGTTAAAAATCCATACAGACAAAACCCATTCTGACTCAGATCCTCTTGTTATGAGTGACTCTAAACTGTAGTTGTGTTTTTTTTTGACTAAAACTGATTGAACATGTTATTTTGCCACTGCTTAAACCATCATAGTGCTACTAAAACTAAATGTTTCAGCAGTGATCTTATTACCCCTTTTAACTTTGGCAAACTCAGCTGTGAATGTTTGTACACACATACAATCACATTACATTTTTTATTAAAACACCAAAATTCTTAAAGTAAAGTGTGGAATTTAACTGCTCACCATGTGGCCATGAGGGACAGGGATGCAGTCTTACTTCCTGCTCTAAATTGCAGGGGTGTGGCTAAAATAAGTCTCTGCCTATGGACGTTAATAGTGACATAATAAATTGGGATATCATTTTAAAATGATTAAAAAAATGGGTTTTTATTTGAAATCATTTGAATGATAAATCTAAATCATTAACATTAAAAAGACCTTTACAAACGTCAGCCATTGAAAAAATGCAACATTTCTAAATGCTGACATATAGGATAGCCACCTCCTAAAAGAAAACGCCTTATAAATGATGAGTTTGTATATCATCACTGTCCAAATAAGAAGTATATCCAAATGGAGACTTTAATGTAATGTCAGTAGAGCTAAAAATGTTTTCTAATTTATTTTAGCATTTCGGTTGGTTCGTTCATCATAACATTTTCTCACAATTTCAAAAGCTGCTCAAATGATTTGTTGAAAAAATAATCAAAAATAAAGATATGTTTTTCTTAGGACATTTCTATCTTTAATATGGCCTTGGGTTTACATGTATAAAAATAAAAATTTTCTCTCACTCTTTCTAAAAGACTAAACACTCCCAAACACTAAAACGAAGCTGTCTTGTAAATTGCACAGTATATTGTATATAGTACTTTATTATAACACAGGCCACAGTGTTCTCATATTTTCACTTAGAAAGGATATTATTTTAGTTATAATAAAATAATTATAGAAATTATTATAGGGAGATTTTTGTGACATTAATTTTCCTCATAGACAAAAATGGCATAGACCACAGAAAGAGGGTACATCTGCACATCTGCAGACAGCCATAGACATATGTTTGAAGAGGAACTTCATGATTTTTCAAACTGTCTCCATAATTAACTGTACAACATGTCATCAAAGTCAGAGTCAGAACTGTTCACAGTGGTGTTGATGGGAACCAGACACTGGAGAGTTCTATGAGCTCCCTCCCAGAAAGTTATTATAAGAAATCGTCATGAACACACACTGCCTGATGTCTGAGGATTTCTTTTCATGTTTTTTTTTTTAAATCCAAAACATATTTTGCTGATATTTGTTTATCCCCTTCTTGGTGGAGGGAAGGGCGTTCCAAGGTGAAATATTCCCAAAAGAAAATGTCCTTGTTTTTAGTTTTATCTCTATTCACATTACTTATCATCGCTGTCCAAAGTAAACATGTATTTTCAATTTTCATTTATTTTTCAACATCATGTGAACATATTCTATATTCAATATCCATCCATTATCTTCCGCTTTATCCTGCTAGTCTGGGTCACGGGAGGGCCGGAGCCAATCCCAATGTCATCGGGCAAAGGCGGGGTACACCTTGGACAGGACGCCAGACCATTGCATGGCCAACACTCACTCACACCTACAGACAATTTAGAGTGACCAATCAACCTGACTGCATGTGTTTGGACTGTGGGAGGAAACCGGAGTACCTGGAGGAAACCCACTCAAGCACAGGGAGAACATACACACTACACACAGAACGACCCAGACTGTCTTGCTGTGACAGTGCTAACCACTAGACCTGAATGGATCAATAGAAAAGCAAGAATTTTGGTTCCATTGAATTACACTGAAAGTAAGGTAGGCTGTTGCCCTCTCCTGTAAAGTTGTGATTTTGGAGATATCTGTTTTTCTTTGGACAGCGACAATATATAAGCTCAGAAGACACGGGTAGGTTCACTGGTAGTTTTGAATAGGAAATGAAAATGGCTGTATTTGTGTTGCAGACCTGGCAACCTCTGGTTCATATCATCAACCCCCATGTAAAGAATCCTGTAAGTGTCTCAACAAATGAACCACTTCACACCAAACCACTCAGAATGACTCTGAATGACCACATGCTTAATACTGCTGAACGTTGTTATCACACTATAGAAGCTCTCAGAGTGCCCACAACAAAGGTTTCCTCTTCTGCTTGAGAACGTGCAGAACCAGAAAAGCCACGAAGCAGCAGAGATTAACCGTTACCACAGGCAGTAAAAGGTTAACAGCGTTTGTATCGTTATGGCAGTGACTGATCACGGTTTAGTGGCCGCGTTTGCAGTGACAGAAGTTCTTCTGAAACAAAAGAACAACAGAAGCGACGCGTCCTTTTTTTCATTATACAGGGAACAAGTGAGAGGTGATTAGGCCTGCAACTGTGCCGGCAATAAGTATCAAAGTACAAGCCTGAATTGCCAGTCTGGCACTGCTGGATGGTGAGATTGTATGTGCTGTGGATGCCGAGAAAAGCTCAAGAGAAACAGATGGTGTGAAGCGTCATTAACATGCTGATTATGTTAGCCTCGCTCTCTCTCTGGTGGCTGGAAGGGGAGAACTTGTGTCTGCGTGCGGAAGTCCATACGGAGCTGGCGCTGTGGAAAGAGCTAGCATCTGAATGCGGTGGTTTTTAATCACACCAGCAAACCACTGACTATGTAAACAGCCACAGGTTGGGAACGTACAGCAGCTATAGAGAGAAAGCTCTGGGGGGAGCCACGGGGGCGAGCAGGTGTTCGACCCACCGCTTTTCAAAGTACTGGGGCGATGACAGCTGGGAGGCCAGTCATCTTCCAAACAGTAAAGCCTTCGAGAGTTGGAGTTCAGAGAGAGAGAGAGACGTGGACGAGTGCTCCGGGTCACGTTTGCTGTTTCTACCGTTGTACATTTTCGAAATGTCAGCATGCTAACCAAAGGACGCTTGCACACCTACCGTGCTTGGTGCGGACCTTTTCTTTAGTTCAGCTCATGGAGCGTTACTATTGGGTCGTTGATCATAAAATTTTTATACAACGTCAACGGCAGCTGCTGTGTTCCAATGATAGACAAAAACATTAACAAAGATGGAGATGTTTTTGTTTCAACAACGACGATATGTTTCACTTAGTTCTGCTGGAAGAGCAACAAGCAATCATCCACCTACTTTATCCCACTGGTCAGGGTCACAGGAGCCAATCCCAGTGTCATTGGGCGAAGGCAGGGTACACCACAGGTCATCAGTCCATTGCATGGCCAACATACAAAGCCCACCCACCCAACATTGCCTGTTTAGTTTTTGTTGTGTAAAGTTTGCTCCAAGATAAACTACAACAAGTTCGAATGAAATCTCTCTCAATTTCTCAATCAATGCCCAGCTAACAAAAACAGGTCCCGAGGACGTCTGTGAAACAGGTGTCATTCATCAAGGGTAATACATGGAGCACTGCGTAACCTGGTGCTACTGTCAATAACAGCCACATGTTTGTGGCTGAGCATTAACCTGGTAAACAAGTGTTAAAGAAGCAGGTATCAAGTGAGGCTCATTTGTATTACTCTGGTCGTTGTTCACATATGTTTTAAACATTTCTGCTTTTCTGCTTTTCAGTCTTCTTCATCGTCTTCATGGTGAACGTGAGAGTAACAGAGTGCTTGTATCTCATTCAAAACAGCCACTTCTGTAATTTAGTCCATTCCAGCCGTTTGAGTATGAATTCAATCGAACAAAATGAGCCCAAGCTCTGGTGTGAAAACAGCCTGGTGCTCTAAGATGTCGACTTGCAAAGTTTACTGTCTGAGCCTGAAGCCAGTGAAGCGCACCAAAACAAATACTAACACTGTACAAAACTAATTTTTTTAATTCACATCACTTGGTGCCACCCCTGCTACCACTCATACATGGGTGACCTGGGTGACCCAAACCCGGGGGCACCAAAGTCTTGGTTCAAAAAAATGCCAGGCTTTAAATGATTATAATCTTTTAACATTTTAAAGTATAACTCTAAATCAACTCATACAGCATAACAGTTAGCCTTATAATCCAACTATAAACAGCGGAAAAGCTTAATCTTTGTGTAAATTTAGCAGACAGTGGCTTTTATGTGGGTAAAACATGGATAGGATCATTCTTTGGCATGAGAGCTGAGGCTTTATTGGCGCATAACCCGTCTTAACAAGATCTTTGCTAAAACTCTGGTTTAGTTTAGACCAGAGGTCACTAATAGGCAGACCGGGGTCTTGGTCCAGACCCAGACGTTATCCAATGCGGACCCAAACTGATAATCTATTGAGAAGGATTTCATTCTGACAGTGTTTATTTTGAGTGACGGAGCTTTTCTTGTCTTTACGGTATACGGGCTTTATGGTGCAGTAACCTCACAGACCAATCGTGTGCGTAGTAAAAGCATCAAACGCTCTTCTCAGCCAATCAGATGTGTGCAGATTCGGTGGTGCAGCGCACACACAGGTGAAAAGCAGTAGTCGGACAATAAAGCGAGTCAGACGGCGTGCTCTAAAAAAAGAAAAGTCGACGCCGAAAAATATTTTTCAACCAGACAGAAATGTACACTCCACACAGAACGGCCTGGATATCTCATATGTGTGTGAGAATGATCCAAACACAGTTTCAGCCCAGATTTATAAAGTCCTGGCTAAACAACCAAGATCTCACTTCTCTCACTGAACAAGAGAAAGTGTGGAGGAATACAAGAGAAAGATAAACGGTTAAGATGTGAAACTCAGTTAACAAGACCAAGCAGTTTATTTCACTTTTTATTATAAATAAACACTTTATGATGCACTTTTTTCAAAGGTGTTTTTAAAGTAGCCCTTATTTTTACTTAGTGATGAAAAAAAAGTATTTACTTGAAGTTCAGCATTTAAACAATAAATATACTGAAATATACTGAATGGTATGTGTGATGTGTTGGTGTTTCAGTAGCTGATAGTATAAGATGCTGATACTAGACTACTTCAGTAAACAGGATACACCACTGAATCAGAACACAAGTCAGAAATAATGAGGGTCCAGACATTGGCCTGAGGAAATATCCTCTAACTGGACCTTACTGAACACTAATTAAATACTTCTGGTTTAGACATTCAGGAAGACCCTAATTCTATGCTATTCATTTTTCCTGATAAATAACTGGTTTTTAAATGATTCTACCTGTCTATCCCTCTCATTACTTTCAAGTGCCGGCATTATGACGTTCCCCTCCTTCCTCCCCACCACCACCACCACCAGTTTGGCCCTTTCCAGTTGCTGAGGGGGTGGGCTACACCTCTGCCATTCCGGTCAGGTAGGAGAAGCAGAAGTCTTGATGCTCCAAGCATGGATAGGGCCTACGCCAAGTTTGCCAGTTCGGGCTATGCCAAGTTCCCAATCAATTTATCCCTCACATACTTTAACCCTCCTACACTCATGTCTCCTGAGGCTTTATGGCAGAACTAGTCTTAACAATACCAAGACCTTGCCAGCACACAGCCGTGGGTTTGCGAGGGTAGGGCACTACATCTTAATACCCAGGAGCACCACTGGTACTTAATCTGGCTCTGGGCTTAAATAACAGCAGCATGTGAAATGCAAACATGGTGATTAATTAAAATATTTTCTAGCGTACAGGAATCATTTCCTTTAAGCAGGTGACCTCTTTTGAAGAAACCTTTACTGTTCCAAGTCAGAACCAGTTTCAGTGACCTTGAAAAAAGCAGATGTTCGCTGCTTATCAGCCTTCAAGCGCTAATTCCCGGCTTTTGTTACAAGTGCTAATTGAACCAGTAGCTGAGTGCTGTTCACCGCCCTCTACAAAACTGTTCTTGTGGTGACAGTGGGCCCGCCGAGAGAGAACAGACCCACTTTGCTGCCACGCGTCCAATTCTAATGAGAATTTATCCTTACCGGCTCCTTCCCAGACAATGTGACGGTCTCTTGTTATGGGAGAGACGCTAGCCTGCAGTGTGCTTTCTGATTGGAGCCCTGTTGTCACAGTCATTCTTCAGAGAGCGCAAAGCTATAGAAACTCTTCAGCCATACACGGGCTCCAAGAGGTAGATAAAGACCCACACTTCAAAACGGGCTTGAGGGAAAATCAATCACGGTAATGCGCTGGCTGGGACCTTGAGCTGAGGACCCACAAGCCTCTCATGGATGTCTCCATCTCGTGTTTCGAGCTGATGGAATGAAATGGTGTGAAAATGCGTGTTGGTAGAGACCTGGTTTCTTCAACATTAGCCGAGGGTCACCAGAGCCTGACTGCTGTGTGGCATCATACCAGTGTGAACAACATCCATCTTGAATATGTCTTTTTCGGCTGCTTCATAATGAGTTAAAGCTAATAAAGCTAAGTTTTCATACACCTGTGAGATCATATTAACTTTGGTTGAATATTTCTGCATAATTAAGTTGCTGAGATGTAAACAAAGCTATTTTAAGTGGTTGTATGGAAATGGTCCATTGTAGAGAAACTTACAGGCTCTGATCTCTTGATAGGGGTGGTAATTATAACCAGGGGTTATGATGTAGATATATATATAGTCATTTTTATATATCAAAAATATACATTAGATGCAACCTTCAAGAACAACCTTCTTTACTTTCAATGTAAATCAATGTAAATAGGTTTATACCAGGTTAAAGCCATTTTGTAGCATTCCAATTGGTCCATTTATCATGAAACTTTCAAAGGATGGGTTAAAATTACATAGAAAACAGAAAATGTGAAATGAGATGTTCTTTTTTGGACAGCAACCTCCAACACTATATTTTCTATGGGTAAAACGGTGCCTTACAATGCCATGTATAAAGAAAAGGAACGGTTTAGACCAGTGTTTTCCAACCCTGGTCCTGGTGGATGCCCTGCCCTGCACTGTTTAGTGTTTTCCCCAATCCCAATATGCCTGAGCTAACTAATCAGCTAATTAACAAGCATTGAAGTGGTTGTGTTCTGGCAGGAAAACATGAAAAAGTGCATGGCAGGGCGTCCTCCAGGACAAGCGCTGGATACCACTGTTTTGGTAACATCCTAGCATCCACGTGGAATAGCATAACAACCACCTAGAAACTATCTACATTAGTAATATTTGGTAACACTCAACATTTTCTTCAGGAAAAGCACTTTTCCATTGATATGTGTTCTCTGTATATGTTCACTTTTATTAATTACATGTCTTTTAGAGTGATATTTATATCACCTATGATATAAATTTCATCCCAAAATTAATAATATTTAAGCTTACTGCAAGCTACGACTCATTATTAGCAACATATGTTTAGATGCAAAGCAAGCAAATTACACTTGGGACCATGACAGGGTTCTTAAATTCTTTATCTAGCTCCAACAATACACAGACAAGCCAACATATAATCGCTCTCTTATTCATTAATCATCTCTACAGTAACTGGTTTACACAGACTGTGTCATATAATCATTACTTATAATACTAACATGCTAAAAGATCAAAAAATAGTTGTGTTAAAATAATACATTAATGTATGTTTTAATTGGATATTCATGGGTGCTTGGGAGGCTGTTGTGACCATATGTCCAGTGGTGTGTCAGACAGATAAAGAGAATAACTAAAGCACACAAACAAACTGAAAAGTGAAAGTGGTTTTAATATGTGGGGCTCATTGTGTGTGTGTTTTTTTTTTTTGGCCCTGAATACCATAGTTACTCCATTGACACTATGTGTCCTTGTTCTTTTTGGATCTTGGGCAGTTGCTCTGCCAATATTTGTTCAGCTGGAAACTTCTGTTCTGCAGCTACTCCTCTGTCCACCACTTAACCCCATCAGCTATAGGGTCGATAGAGCACTGCTAACCCTATGCTCTGAGCACACATTGTCTGTCTGAAGAGTGTCTGGATTGAAATCCAAGCAAGAATCCTGTCATGAGTATTGAGAAGACCTCCTAGAAGTCTTGCCAAGAAGAAGGTTGTGGATATTTGCCATCCACAGAGTCATATTTCTGGTGAGCTTTCTGCAAGAGGAATAGACAGAAGTGGCCATCCAGAAGAGTCAGTGAAGTAGAAAGGCCAACAGGGTATGTGAATCTTAGAATTTAGAAATATTTACCACATGAGTTTGCACAGAGTTGAATTTGACCTCTGCATTAAACCTATCTGTGCAGTGGAACGCTCACACACACTAGTGAACACACACACACTAGGGGTAGTAAGGTCACTTGCCTGGAGCGGTGGGCAGCCCTATCTGTTGCGCCATTTGGAAGTTAGGTGTCTTGCTCAAGGGCACTTTAGTCTTTGAGTTCAGGGGATCGGACAGACGTGCTTCCTATCACTAGATTAATATTCTTACCTCTAGCCCAAAAATGCTAAATCATTGTCCACAATCAATTGTTAGGACCTGGTCTAGCGAAAGGCCATAACAGAAATTGAGAGTGTGTTCTCTCCCCTGACCTCTGCCAGACCAAACACCAGACACTTTTCAAAAGCAGAAAACTGCAAGTTTATTTTCAACAAATGAGTAAAAAAAACACAACACTGGCTTCAGGGACGGGCAAACACCAAAATAACAAACAAAACAACTAAAGAAAGAAATCTAACTAACCTGAAAACAAAGCAAACAAAAATACTTAAAACTACCCCTAACTCCCTACAACAAACAGGAGAAACGCTAGCTAAACAAAAGGCACCCGTCCCCTACGTCCCAAAGAGATTTTACAGAATCTAACAAAGCTGTAGCTAAATGAAGAGTAGTAGAGAGTGCTGGGTTGGTCTGGGCAGGAGTTGTTCCAGTCAGGTTAAAAAGAGAGAACCCTGGACATCTCAATTTCTGTTACGGCCTTTTGCTAGACCAGGTCGTAACAACTTTTTCAAAATTTAGTTTGTTTATTTAAAAAAACATTTTTTTGTCTTTTAAGAACAAGTAAGTATAACGGCAGTTAACTCAGTTAATGGCATTGCTCCCTTCACAATTTTATGTAGACATTTTCTATAACTGTCCACCAGTTCCTGACATCTACAACTAGATAGAGACCATTCCTCCATATAGAGTTTTTTTTTAACTGTTCAATGTTTCAGGGTTTTGTGCATGTACAGTCCATTTTAAATACCAAACCATTACAATGTGATTAAGATCTGGACATGTTTCATGTCTTCTTTTTCGAGACCTTACTTGGTGGATTTACTTGTATGTTTAAGATCATTATCCTGTTCAAAGGTTCACTTTTTCAGCTTCAGCTTTTCTCACATTCTTCTCAAACACATCCTGATATACAAGAGAATTTGTTATCAGTTCTATGATTGCCAGTTGGTCAGGGCCTGAGACAGCAAAGCAGGCCTCAACTTTTCAGTTTCTTCTGATCAAATGTTGTCTTTGGTTTTTGAACATGGCTTCAGTTACTGTGGCCAAATATTTCTATCTTTGGTTCATTTGCTCAACGGTCCTGATTCACAAATATCAGGCTTTCCTTTAACTTTGTTCTTGAGAAAAGTCCTAAGATTCCCATTTACCATAAAATTTTCACATCATGTGTTAAAAAATAATAAAGAAAACTAAACATAAATGGACATTTGTTGGACAGCAACGACATGTAATGTTGATAATAAAATATAATGCTTATTATAAGTAATGGTGATGATCAATCTGAAACACTATATTTTCTATGGGTGAAGTTGTGCCTTGCTGTGCATATAAAAAATAGATGTTTTAGGACAGTGTTTTCTAACCCTTGTCTTGGAGGATGCCCCGCCCTGCACACTTTAGTATTCTCCCCAATTCCAACACTCCTGAGCCAACTAATCAGCTAATTAACAAGCTTCTTATGTAACAACAAATTCCAAATCAGAAAACACATGTTAGTTTTAGAATCTTTATAAAAAAAGATTTTAGATTTTAGGAAGAGACTTTCTCTTAAGAACAGTTGGTAAAGGAGGCCTATTGTCCCAGAAGTCCTGGTCCTTGCCAAGACATTCATTAGCAAACTTCAGTTATGCTCTGATGTTCTTTTTAGACAGCCAGTTCTTCCACCTGGCGTGCCTTCCATGTAGGTCACAAGTGTGCAGTATTTTCTAATATTAGCTGCATGCACTTTCAACAGTGGAGAGCTACCTGCAGAAATTTGGGGTTATTAGAAAATTCTTTTAGCATCCTACAGTCTGATTTCAGGTAAACGTTGCTGGGGCAGCCTGGTGTAGACTTGCTGGCAGTGGCTTTAAATCTTCTCCACTTATAGGCTTCTAGACAGTGGCACAAATGATTTCCAATAGTTTTGATACCTATTTAAACCTTTTCACAGACTCATAGGGAAGTACAGCCCTCTTTCTGATGTCCTCAGAGAGCTCAACTGATGAACTCATAGACAAAGCAAATCAGAACAGAGCTTTAAATCAACCAAGATATTCGCTAACAGTGTCCTAATCATCATCACCTCTTGGGTTAATCTGACTTTACAGGTTTTACAGGTTTAAAATAGCGACATATGTAAAGGTATACTTGCTTTTTCTACATAAGAACACTACATACTACTCGACATCCTGAGTGAGCACTGTCCAATTCTTCATTTGAATGATAACCTGTTCAGAGGGGATGACATGGTTAACTGTCTGTCCAGGCTATAGAGCTGAAAAACCCATTGTTTTGTTTCAGATATGTTATCTTATACTGTAATATAACTATGCATATATTACCAGCAAGGACGTAGGAGCAGGTTTGACATTGGGGGGGAAAAATTTGCTACTATGAATCAAAGCCCACCCTTTCCCCTAAAATATTACCTATAAGCTGATTCCACTGTAGGTAAGGTAGTAAATCACTGTATGTGTAGTGATGTGGAATAACATTTGTGGAATTACAGTAAATTACAAATAAATAAACAAAACACAACATTATCTGTACTTCTGTTTATTATTAGATAAATCCAATTAAAGCTCACTTTACAAACTAAACAAGATACTCCACACTACATGATACGGTCAGAAAACTTTTAAATTATACATACAATATCTGGATTATATACACATATAACCACAACAATTATTATTTTCTTTGGTGGCATAATGCTGAAATGAAATGACACATAATGTATGTTAAGGTTTCCTGACTAGACAAGACTAACATTAGTGTTAGACAGTACAGCTGTGTCCCAAACAGCACCCTCTGGAACATTACATACTGCACTACTGAAAGCAGTTCTAAGAATGGTGTCTATTTATTTATTCTTACATTTATTTACTTTATTTATTATATTTTATTTTTTACGTATATAGTGTAGTAGCAGTCTACAGTTTGGGATGTGGCCAGAGAGTAATATAACTTTATGTTTCAGAGTGCTTCCTGCCTAAAGTTAATATAAACGTTAGCTAAGCCAAACCCTCCTAGTCTCTTACAACATATTTTATATTATATATATATATATATATATATATATATATATATATATATATATATATATATATATATATATATAATTTTATATACAATATATTTTACTGCAGTATATTTTGTCATCGTTGCTGTTCATTGCTCTCATCACTGACCTCGCATTTAAAACTGGCATGAGCTACACGATGCTCCAGCGGGGTGAGAGCTCGGGTCAGTGAAGCTGCATCTCAACACAAGCCTTAAAGTGAAAGACTTTGACCACCTAACAACCAGAGCCCGTTGCTAACAACAAACACAGTGCATGAATTGCGAATGCTGCCAAAACGAGCTTTTGAAATAAAGTGTTTTTAAACAGTTTCTGCTTTTCTGTGGTTTAATTTTTGGGTGCAATAAATCTACCTGTTTGCCAAATCTACTTTATGCCAATGATCACCAGTGTGTGTTATAAGTGTGTTCTACATAACAACCTATTACAGCCTCTTTCACTTCTACTATATTCCTTCTTTGTGGACTTTCTCCAACTTTTTATTTTTTTAACTTCAATCATTTCTCACTGGTTAACATCAGTTATCATACCCATTGTTCTTGTAGGCTGTCCAGCTCACAGGTTTTCTTAAAAGCTGCACACAAGAAACTTTAATAATTTTCTCCCATGACAGCATTTTCAAACTACTTCAATTTGGTGGAAAAAAACTACAGACATGGCAACCTTTTTTACAGTGGGAGCACATTACCCACCCAGACCAGAACTCCTTTAGTGTGTAAATCTCATGTATTGATGAAATAAAAATCTAAAGTCATATCACATGATATCTAAAGAGGGTGGAAAGGGGGATAGTGATTTTACTAGGGGGTAGTTTTTTTGTCGACTGATGGGAATGGCAACCCTCCTCAAATAACAAGATGTACCGTACTGTGCAAAAGTTTTAGGCACCTGGGGACCTTATATTAAAAAGTTTTTATTGGCTCAGCAAAGCACTTAATGTATTTTTTCAATTAGTACTAATACACGTAGTGGTAGTGTATTCTACATATATCAGTGTGTTTATTTAACCCTTTTCAAGCTTCTCCTTGTAGAAACAACCCAGTATTATTTACAGTTCTCATCTAATACCTGCTTTGACTGCTCAGTACTTCATTAAGCTAAATCAAGATTGCTGCTGTAGGAACTGAATACATTAATACAATGTCTGGGGCGTCCAGGAGAAATCTGGAACTACTCTTTGTTCTTCATACTGGAGCTCAAGATATGATCTACTTCTTTCACAATAAGATATTTTAATGGTATCTGGTGTTCTTACTGGTGAAAATACACTTATTGCTAAGATAAATGCTTTTAAACAATAAGCTTAGATGCCTTTTGTACAGTAGTCTATATTATGACTATTCCATCTACAGCACAAACTTTGCTGCTCTGTTAAGCTTAACCCTTTTACTGTATTCAAACTAAGTGTATACCACTATTTACAGGGTGTCACTTCACTCCACACACTTCACTCCTTCCCCCCGGATTAAAAAGAAATCAGTTGAAAGGAAGAGTTCAGCTTGCTAAAATGAAACGGAATTCCGATGTGCCATTTGGGAGAGCACGTGAACGAGATCATCACAGTCTCCGGGAGCTGCAGCTGGGGACTGCTGGCGCTGTGGGACAGTCCTGCTGCAACACTGCTGTTGATAAAACAAAACAAAAAAAAACAAAGCTAAGAGATCTTCGCTGAAGGCAACTGTTCCCCAAATCGACCAGTTCTCCTCGCAGTGAGAGAGTAAGCAAAGAGGGAAGCTGGAGGTGCATGTGTTTTCTCTGGAGGAAACCGTTGCAGCAGTATCCTAGCAACCGGCATGATCACAAACGCAGAGCGAGGCCCTCCGATTCCCAGCGCTCTGATTGGATGATGAAATCAGCGGCGCTGATAGGACACTGCGATGCACAGCCTTAACACAAGCCTTGTGAGTGCGGTGGCCTTTACGCAACAAAACCCATCTGGCTCACTTCAGCCTGAGTGGAGCAGAACTGGCTCTTTGGAAAAAGGTCAGCTCTCAGCATCCGGCAGGTAAAACACGGTGGCCTAGAACTTTAGCCAAAGCAGTTCAACAAGGTTTTCTCACATCATCATTTGTGAAACGAGCGTGTGATCTCTCTAGTGCTCTCTAGTGGATGTCGCTGATGGTTTGTAAGCACATACAATACAGTACAAATGTTTTAGGCACTTGGGAACATTGTTATATTCAAAAAGCTATATTTCCAGACAGGAAGCTTTTATATGCTCAGAAAACATTCATTTATTTTAAACATTCAAATAGTACTAATACTGTAAGTAGTTTTATTTATTGTTGCTGTCCAGTGAAAACACAGTATCTCAATTGTTTGCAATTTCTAGCTATTTAGTTATAATTAGATTTCACAGTTGTGTCAAAACTTTATAATAAGCAGACCAATAAAATTTCTCCAAAACACTTTTCTATTAACTTACATCTACAGTAAAGGTTTTGTCCTTTGCTGTAAAGTTATCTTTTTGGAGATTTTTGTTTTTCTATATATCACTGTTTTTATTAAACCCTTTCCAAGCTTCTCCTTGTAGAAACAACCCAGTATTATTTACAGTTCTCATCTAATACCTGCTTTGCCTGTTCAGTGCTTCATTAAGCTAAATCAAGATTGCTGCTAAAGGAACTGAATACATTCATACAATGTCTGGGCCGTCCTGGAGAAATCTGGAACTACACTTAGTTCTTTAAACTGGAGCTCAAGATATGATCTACTTCTTTCAAAATAAGATATCCAGGTTACTTTGTATTGTATTTATGTTATAGTACATCAGTTCTAATGGTATCTGGTGTTCTTACTGGTGACAATACACATATTGCTAAGATAAAGGCTTTTAAACAATTAACTTAGTTGCCTAAAGCTTTTGTCCTATGGCGACCAGTTCAACTGTCTCTGACAGTAAGATGGCAGCAGCTTATAAGTGAATAAGTCCTTTTACAGAGATCACACTCGTATCATGGGCCAATATTACAGAAAACCAAATTTTTTAAGAAAACCACTTTTTTCAAATTAAGGTGTAAACATTAATATGTAAACTTTGTTAAAGTTTCATAAGATACTCTTCACTTCCCAGATCTGCAAAACACATTTTCAGACATTCACTGTTTCTGTGATGTCACAGAAACCAACCTGTTTGCAACCTCTATCAACCTACTGGGCCTACAACAGTTTAACTCGTTTCTGAACGAGACTCACTACAGGACAGCCAATCAGAACAGAGCTTATTTACCTTAGCAGTCTTAAAGGCACATTGACAGCCTGTTTTGTTTTAAGGGATAAATTGTTACCATGTTTAGTTCTTAAAACCATGCAAATGTGGAAAGAACAAGAAAAAACTGTACAAGTAAGAAATGCTGAGTTTAACACACTATAACAAATGAAAGATCAATTTAATATGTGCCATAACTTTTGCACAGATCACATGTTGTGTTTATTTTTTTTCCCAAAATGTTACATACAGCAAATAATAATTATATATTAAAACGTGTATTAAAATGTGCAGAAGGACGTATTGAGTTATTTTCACTTAGAACATCAGCAAAACATGTCATTTGACTAGGAGTGTATTTGCACTGTGATACGGCTGTTTTAACAGGAAATTGTTAAAATTCATATATATATATATATATATATATATATATATATATATATATATATATAATGTGTGTGTGTGTGTGTATGAGTAATGGTTACATAATTAAAATAATGTTATCATAAATGTATTTTGCTGTTTATGCTTTTTGAATTGCTGTAAAATGCTTACTATGATGCAGAGCTATTGGGAAAGAAAACTGGAAGAAAGAAAAGACTAAAACATTAAATACTACTTCTACTACTTCTATTTATTCACTTGTATTGCTAAAGCAATCGATTACTACCAGGCATCAATAAGCAGTTAGGCTAAGGTAAATTTTCCACCATCTTTGTTGGCCTCCTGTAGTTTATTATAGTGTCTGAATGATCAGCTCAGTGTGAAAGATGTTCTGTTAAAAAGCTTTTACTGAGAAAAGAACAAGAACATTTGTAAGTGAACCAAGGATCTGCTGCTGTTCTCAGAACAATGAGAGTAAGACTCCCAACCTCAACATCACTAAACGGATTGGGATTACTTGGGCGTTGAGAAGCAGAACATACAACCAAGTAAAAAGATATCCCTGTGGGTATCTTTGAAATAACCCTGATATAGTAGATTAAAGCAGTAGTAAGGACAGGGTGTGGACTCACTTAATATAATATCACATTTTATCAGTATTAAGTCATCATCTGTGTAATTTTCTGTTAAGTATGTTTCTGCTGTTTTTTGGAGTTTTAAAAAAACTTAAAAAATGAAATAAATTATCAACAATATGTGAAGCAATAACTGTATGTCAAAGATTTTTATTGTGTTAGCATGTTAATCAAGTAGTCCCACCCCATCTTGTCTTGTAATACCACTTTGCACCTGAAGAGGTGAAAGTGAGCCACAGTTGCGTCTAAACGAAGCAGCCCAACATGACAGGATGAAGAAGTAGCACTGCTCTGAAAGCGTATTCCAAACTTTCAATCAAACCAATCACGTTGAAGGTGCTCCTTATGGATAGATGATTCAAGAACAGATAACCAATGATAATCAAGACAGAGTAAACAGAACTAGCAAGCACACAACATTAATGAAGAAATGAGGAAGCAGAAGAAGGGACTGAGGCGATATGTTGCCCCCTATTGCTTGGAATATGAACTTGACAAGTTGCATGTTAATTGGACTGGAAATCAAATGAATGAAAGGATGGTCTCTGATTCCTCGTAGTACTGTATGCAGTGATTGTGGATACAAGCTGATACAAGGGAAAAAGCTTGCCGGGATGTGACTGGGATGCGCAGTCTTTGTTTATTTCATTATTTTGATGCGATGTTGTCTTTATCTGGGCTGTCTGCCTTTGTGCTCTCAAACTAAAATGTTTATTGACCTGCTTAATTTGTCACTTTGGCACCTACAAACTACTCAGTGAAAAGCTGGCCAGGTAGACGGGCATGTTGGTGGCAGTTTGTTGTTTGCCAGAGTGTCCAGCAGTGAAGACCACTGGCAACATTTACAGTGCTTTGGCTGTGCTGGCATTTGTCTCTTTTACTCTGTCCACACACACACACACACACAGTATAGAGGCAGGAAAGAGGAGGAGGGAAGGAAGAGTGGGGCGGTGGCAGTGATCGATAAAATCATTTCTCTCCGGAGTCCTCAGTAACCGAGTTGGCTCTCTCCCTCTAACCTCATGTCCACTCTTAGTAGAGCTGTACCCAGTGGAGGGCGCGTGGCATTAAGCGTGGCTGTTTAAAGGGCCCTTATTTTTTGGTGTTGGAATTTTTCCCTGAGGTGCGCTCGCAATGTTTATGTGGCTGTCTGTACCAAAAAAGCTTAATGTAATTCAGATTTATGTTTACATTACCGTTTTCTGACCTCTCTATAACGCTTACAATAAACGTGTGTTTGTTACTTTGCCCTTAAGACAGGTATATGTAAATGTGCGTAATTTTTTAAGGAATATATAATGAATGGGCGGAGCTAAAATGCTGTAGGCTAAAGAGGAGGACATATGTAACCATATATTAGTTTTCATGACATCACAAACAATTACTTTAAAGCTCAGTTTCTACATATAGACTGTACTAAGACTGTGTGACCCATCCATTATCTGCCTCTTTTTCCTGCTAGTTGGGGTCACGGGGGGGCTGGAGCCAATCCCAGTGTAAACGTAGTCCATTGCATGGCCAACAATCACTCATGCACTCACACCCTCAGGCAATTTAGAGTGACTGATCAACCTAACATGCATGTGTTTGGACTCTGGGAGTAAACCGGAGGAAACCCACTCAAGCACGGGGAGAACATAAACACTACACACAGAATGACCCGGACCGGGAATCCAACCCGGATCATCTTGCTGTGAGGCGACAGTGCTAACCACTACACCACAGTGCCGCCCAGACTGTGTGATATGGACCAGAAATCATATCTCAGTATGTTTTGGGCTAAATGCAGAAACATAAAATATATTTTAGTATTTGCTGTGAAGTGGGCTAAAACTTTAGAACAGTTTGTCGAGTCAACGCCACGTGTGAGATGTCACAAGCTGAGATGACCATAAAGAAAAGTGAGGAGTTTCATGTTTACACATTTCCTTTAACATGTAAATGAAAATGATATTAAAGCAGTCAATGCGACGGGGCAGCTGGTGTCTTGTGTTAATGGTTTAAACCCCCCCAGTGTTGTAACAGGGACCATATCTTCAGTAATGTGGTAGACCACTGCCTTAGTTCTACTTCACCATCCCACCAGCATTACACCATCCTTACTCCACATCACCGTTCCACTATCGCCTCCTAAAACCTCTACGTGTTGATGTTTATACAAACTTATTAGATAAAATATTACAATGATGGTAGTTTCAGGAGTGATTTGTGACAAAAGAGTGGCAGCAAAGCTCAAAGGAAAAGTTTACAAGACAGTGGTGAGACCAGATACATTGTATGGTTTGGAGACTGTGGCATGGACAAAGAGACAGGAGAAAGAACTGGACGTGACAGAGCTGAAGATGTTTAAGTTCTCCTTGGGAGTGACAAGGATGGATAAGGTTAGGAATGAGATCATCAGAAGTACAGCACAGGGTAAACAATTAGGAGATAAAGTTAGAGAGGCCAGACTGAGATGGTTTGGACATCTCCAGAGGAGGGACAGCAGGTATGTTGGTAGAAGGATGTTAGAAATGCAGCTGCCAGGAAAAAGACAAAGAGGAGATATATGGATGCAGGCAGAGAGGACATGGAAGTAGTAGGACAGAGGATGCAGAGGACAGAGTGAGATGGAGGAAGATGACTCACTGAAAAAAGGAAAAGCCAAAAGAAACAGAAGAAGATTACAATGATGGCAGTGGTGATGCGGAGACAGAGCTGAATGTGTTGCTGTTTATTGAGAGGAATAATGTGGCCAGCACAGCAGCTAAAACCTTGGAAATAGAAACTAAAACTGGAGAAACTGATTACTCATTTAAGATCACAGTTGCTGCAGTGATGGTTTTTGGCCTTGTCTGGCAACTGCAGTCGCACAGATCTCCACAACGAGCTGGGCTTTTGCCACCAGCACCACAATTACCTTAAGCTGGCCAAAAATCTGATTGTTGTTTTTTTTCTTGAAGGTGGGGCGTTTTTCGTAAACAGACACCATATTGAGTGTTGTGATATTTCCCTATTCATATTTAACTTGGGGTACTCAATTATTACTTCTCTGATGTGGCATAAAATCTTAGCCTCCTTCCACCTCGCCACTTGAGAGGCTTCAAACGTCTGCAACTCGGGATGTGAATTAACCCATCAGTCGGTTAACGATTTCCACAAAATCCCACAATCAAAACTGTAACACTGTATTTATGGTGATTCTAACAGAACCTACATCAGTAACTTGCTTCTCTTTTGTTTCTTTATCCAAATTCCTGAGACTCAGTTGTGTACATTACACAATACAATGTAGGGTTTAAACACTCTTCCAAAGTGTTCATGTCAGATGTTGTTCTCAGAGTTTATGATTTATTTTGTATTTTTTTCACACTTCCTTTGCGTTCCACCCAACATGAAATTTTGGAAAGCATGCAGAAGTCATTAGCATGTCCCTTTAGCAAACTCTCTTTACAGTGCCTCTTGATTATCGCAGCTCCGGATCCTAAATGCTGCTAATCGAGGGACAATTAGCGAGCCGCCCACTTCTTATCGGCCTCCTTCGCTAAGATAACAAACGAGGCCTCTTCGTTTAAGTGCTCCTCATGCATAACAGATGCGTTTGTTGTTGTCGTCGTCGTCAATCTGTCGCTAAATGCTAATGCGTTCCATTACAGAGAGCGGACGCTTTTGCCCGTGGAACTGTCGTGTAGTTAGGATGACTAGAATCATTGGTTTTGGTATACAAATGGATGTGCTATGGCTCTGTAATCGTCACGCATAACAATGAATGCTTAACTACATTTCAGCGTTTGCACAGAAAGCATTCAGTTGTTGCTCATTCAGGAGGAAATTGTAGCCAATCAGCTGCTTAACTTCTCTGCTTTGAAACGAATAACTCTCTGTAATCAAAAAACGCAGCGCTGTTTTAAGTAATCAAGCTGTTGGTGGAAGCGATGCTTAATGAAATTTGCTAATTTGCTAATTTGCTGGGTGTACTTTGACACCTGAATGCTCATTGTGGATAATGCACTATGAACCTCGTCACAGCAAGTACAGACATTCATAAAACATGCTGCAACTTAATCAGACGTAATTATATAAATGAGTCAGTGCAAGATGCGTTGTATTAAACTCTGAATGCTTAAACTGCAGCAACAACAAACTGCTGTTTGGTACTTTCTGTAGGACGAAACTAAGGATAATGTCTTCATTCAGCCTGTTTGTGGGTCTTTGCCAGTTTTTGATACCTTTAAAAAAAAAGTCACGCTGGAATTGTGTGAATGACCTCATGGTGGTCCTTGGAGAGCAAAGGGAAAGAGTGAGATATAGAAAAATGGGGTGTGTATGTGTGTGTGCACTCAGCTCCCCAGAGGCTGTCTGCTTATGAGTGGCACCGTGACTAATAGCAATCCAGGATGTCATCTTGGGTCCATATGGCAGATCAAATGGAATTAACACCTTAAATCTTGGCAGCGGCCAGTCATGTTGTGTCATGAATATATGAGGCTCTAGATACCAAGAGGTTGTCTAATGAAGCCTCTGGATAAAGCCCACTTTATATTTGCAGTCTTAAATATAAAGGGAGCAAAAGATGCCAAAGAACAGGAGCGCCTAGACCTGGTTCTGCAGATCTAGCTATGTGATCGACTGCTGCCTTAGTTATCCTTACTTCACGTCACACATCGCATCAGCTTTGTGTGCAAACTCATTAGATATAATGTTACAATGATGGTAGTGGTGATGAGGAGACAGAGTTGAATGTGTTGCTGCGTATTGGGAGAAATAACATGGCCAACACAGCTAAAATATTGGAAATAGAAACTGAAACTAGAGACTAATTAGTGATTACTGACTGGAGAACTGATTACTGTTTTAAAACATTTAAAACACTTAAAATCCCTCAGAAAATCTAACAAAACCTCATATGGTTCATAGCGTTTGGCTCCATAACACAAAATAAGTTAATTTCATGTCAATAATTTATAAAGTTGCAGGTACTAGATACTAGAAGTTGTCTAATGAAGCCTTGGGTTGAAACTTAAAAATAAAGGTGGCAAAAAAAGGTTCCTTTGAGAAGATGCCAAAAAACAGGAGCACCAGACCTGGTTCTGCAGATTCATCATTCTGGAGAGTTTAGATTCAGCACACTTGGCTCTAATATTGAGACCTACATTACCTGGAGTTGGTGTGTTCAGTTAGAGTTGGAGCTAAACTCTGCAGGATCAGGCACACATGCCATAGAAGAACCACCTTTGGGTCCATAAAGAACCTTTCAGTGGATGGTCCAGCATTTTCCACCTAATCTTTATCTGCTGCATCTGTAGCAATTACAAAAGACAGGAATTTCTAACTCTGTATTTATTAAATCAACACTTACTTGACATGGTTAGAATAAAAGTCTGAAGGCTATGTGTTTTGAATCAGTTGATTTGAAATTAGCATTCAAATTATTTTCTTTGCTAACAGACTGCTTGCTACAGATGGAGGAGATTGGAAGACTGAATATACTGGGCCTATGTTGTTTTTTTTTTTCTTTTTGCACAGTTTTTAATACAAGACAGGTCTGAACTGCAAGCAGGTCACTGTAAGCACTACTGCTCAGTGCCACCAGAGGTCTCTGTCTCTGGAGTACTAGGTAGCCTAGAACTCATGCACCTGGCACTGATTGGCACTCTGCCTTTAAATACCCTCCTCACTCTCCCCTCAGTGTGTGGTACTGAATGTACATGTCTGTGTATGCACCAGTCCTCCTGTTGTTTCTTTGTTCAGTCAGGATATGCTGGACTCTGGCAAGTCAAGTCAACTCCCTTCGTCTTCCAAGTCAAGCTCTGTCAAGATCATCAGCGTTACAGTAGACTCTCTCTCGTTCTAAGCTCAAGGTCAGTCAACTCTCCTCTGTCTTTGCTCTACGTCTCGATCTGGTGAAGAGTTAGCTCAACATGACGCCAATGGAAGGATTGTCCTGTCTACACTCTCTCTGTGCCACTCGCTGGTCTACGGGCTATATGACTCTGTTTTGAACTGTTCTCTAACGTTACCCTTGAAAAAGGGCTTTTGTGTCTGCTGGGACTTCTATCCTTAAGAAAATGCTATGGTTGAGGGGATCTGTTCTACGCACTGTTAGGACAGGACTCGTTCCTGGAGAACACTACGCCAGAGGGGACTGCTCTATTCACTGTTAAAGCGGGATACCAACACTTGTAAAAGCCAGCCCTAGTCGAAGTTACCATCTACAGCTGCTTCCTATCTTCTCTGCTCGACCTGCTCCTGCAGCTAACCCTCTAAGCTGCCCTCGTTTCCTGGTTATCTCTTCCATCACCCTGCCCAGTTATTTCTGCATTCCATGATATTCAATAAACAATCCTGCTTATGGATCTCAACTTTGCATCCAAGTGTTCTGAGAGTCAGCCTACAGAATAGACCAGTTAAGGTATTTATTTGTTTTATTTATTCTCTATCAGATGTTGTCACAAAGCAACTTTACATAAATTGTAAAAGCTGGTTAAATTGTGATAACAGTGGCAAAAAAACTCCCGAAGAGCAAAAGGAAGAAACCTCGAGAGGAACCAGACTAAAACAGATGAACCCATCCTCATCTGGTCAACATCATATAGCAAAACAAGTACAAATACAATAAGCATAAAATTTTTTGTATTTGGAGGAAAACTGTTGAAGTCCTATATCTGTAGCAATGAGAACCAACTTGGTGTTTTGTGAGGTAGCAGAATAACGGACTGAAGAAATGTCTGTGATTAAGTAAGCAAACAGAAACTTTGAGGGTGCCAGTGACATGCAGGCGAGTCTTCCAGTAGAAAGATCCATAGTGGGAAAACTGGTCTAGAATGCAGGCAAACAGGGGCATCTGATCACAACAGTTTTCAAGCTAGTCAACTTGTCAGTGATGACACTTTAAGCTTGAACAATAACAACATAGATGCCTCAGACAAAAGGGGAGAAGCCTGGTGATTTAAGGGTCTGCCATCCAGATCAAGTGACCAGTTGAGTTGATATTAAATGTTTAACATTTCACTGCTGAATCCTCTGTGCTTTACAAATCAGATAACATGTCCTGTATGTTTGGAGAGACGACAGAATGGTATATAATCCTGTAAAGTCTGAAGTCAGTTCTGGTTATTTTTGTTGAGTTATGGTGCTGGTGAGAGCACTGGCACTGGTGTGCCTATGTCAAATACAAATTTGCAAGATCTCCAGTTTGAAGACCAGAATGCGATTCAGAGCTTGTTGAGAAGGCTACATGAGGCTCTGCAACCTGTGGAGTTTGGCGTTGTTTCTAAAGCTGCTTGCTCTAAACCATTTTCCTCGCCCAAAGGTTTTATTGATGACATCATCATCAGCAAATAGTGGATGTTGGCTTTTATAACATAACTGTTGACCTTAAAACAGGTGAGGTTGTGAGACACACGCTCTCTGATTACACATGTGACTGTGTGCTGTGTTTTGTTGAAAGATGCATGAACATCTCTAAAAGAGATGCTGTCTTGAGGATTGCATACATATGTTGCTCAAAAATGTGTCTTTCAGTGTTCAGTGAAGTGGAGGTTACCTATGCCATGGGTACTAATGCCCCCCATGCCTTTGGAACTTTATGCTGGTCAAAATGTCCCTTTTCTTTCTGGGCCTAGAGAAAACAATGCCCATTATTTACATAAGCCATCTGAAAGGTTGACTTGCAGACCACAATGTTTCATTTGCACTTTACAGACTCTCCCAACATTTTTGGATTGGATGTTTGTAATTCTTCTACAGCATCACTCGAAGGATCCATTTTGATACCTTAATCCTTTGATGAAGCTAATCAAAAACCTTCTAATGCACAACGTGGGTCTGTTGTGAATTTTAATCTGGTAAAGGCATGTGCTTACAGATAGGTCCACTGATTGCAGCCGGGCTCGCAGGAAGGTCATGGCTTTGTGACCCCCAGCATTTTGGGGCTTTTTATGACGGGCAACTTTAGGCCCAAGAACAAGACCCTGCAATGTTTTTGAAGGAACTTCTATCCGAGAACCACTCCACCCAGGAGTTGAGGGCCGAAGAAGCAGGAAGGGCTGGCCTATAAAGGGATTATGTGGCAGACCATGGTGTGAGAGCTCAGAAAAACGTTGGTACCACGATCCCAAGAATAAAAAGCTTAAACTCTGAACTGGTCTTCCTCTTCATTCAGATGGCAAAAACCAAGTTACCTGTCACACTTGACCCGTATTCATTTCCTACGTTATTTTAAGTATCTCTTTGGTAAATCTATTGAAATCAGTTTATTTCATTATTTAATGTTTCATGAGTTCATTAAAATTCATGCTTTTGACTTTTTTTTTTTTTTTTTTTTGGCCTTCTTATTTTAATGCTAATCCATTTACTTCATGAACAAGAATAGTTTTTTTTATGAATTTGTTCCTGACTGCAAATGTTTACAAGTGTCAATAGCTTCTATCAAATTCCATAGTGAATACATAAGGGTTGATTTTGACTCATGTCAAAATGGTTTAGAAGTGCAATGACCAGGAGCGATTGGAGGTTTAGGGGTGCTGAGCACCCAAATGAGAACAGCTCATAAACATAATACATTTTAAAGTCATTTTAGACTGTTGGGGCAGCACCGTGACTGGAAAGACACCAACAAATCTTAAAAAATCTTGTTTACAAATGTATTAAGACATTTTATTAAAAGTAAAATATAATAAAGGATAAACTCTATATATCATCTAAGAGAAAAATAAATAGATTCATATTAATATATAACATTTTTCTCATTGAATATGGAGCTTCTGTGGGCTAAAAGGTGACCAGATAAGAATGAGAGAAATTCAGGGCATGAGACTTGGGGCGAGAGTGTCATGAGAGAATAATTAGAATAAATTAAGAGTTTTGTTATAGCATCATCTCTTCTTATCTTATCATTCTGTAGCATTAATTAGCTAATACACATACAGACAGCATTACCCTAGCATCTTAGCTTTAATAACACACAGACCAACCAACAGCACAGCAGCTACAGCTTTTTACTGCTTTGCAAAACTTACTAAACACACAACACCAGTCAAATAAAACACTGACACTGTGTGTGTGCGCGATGCGAAAAGAGAAGCTGCATCATACCATTTCTGCAAGGTGCGGGGGGGCGGGGCTGGTGTATTTTCGTTGTTAAAATAATTGGTTTAACCATATACTCTCTATGGATTTGACATTTCCAGCTTGTCAGAGACAAATTAATGTCAAAAGAAAAAAAATAGTTTTTACTATAATCTTTAGGGGTGCTGGGACTCAATTTAGGGGTGCTAAACTAGGGCTAGCTATGCCCCTGGCAATGACTTTCATTAAAAAATGAAAAAACAAATATATATATATATAAAAAAAACTGAAATAAGGATTTGTGGAGATCAGACACAAGTAAATTAATGAGTTCATTGAAACTTAATGGTGAAATTAATTTATTAATTCATTTTAAGGTCACTTTTGACCAAGGCTGTGCATCAAAGGGTTCATTTTTAGATGTGAATTAGGGGGTCAGATCTCATCCAACCACCTCTTGCTCCCGAATTCCGCTAAACACCCTGTCGTTCTGACCTTTGGATGCAGTAGATAAAAGAGCAGCCGAGGTAACCCTTCTCCTACCTTTTCACCAAGCTCTTCTCTCAAATCTGCTCGGAAGAAGGTGCAACAGGCATTACTGCTAACTCCTAATGATTCCAATGGAGGAAGACACAAAGAACTCCTTCAATGCATGTATATAAAGGTAACACTCGCGCCTTACCAAAGCAGTGTCAGATATTTCAGCTGTCGATGCCACTATTACGTGCCTTAGCGAGCACTCCGACACCATCCAGGGTGCACAGCGTCAGGACAGAGCTAGCAAAACCAACTTTCAAGGCTGTCCAAGCCCGTCTGACTGAGCCAGAGGACAGAAATCATCACTCCAACCTTCGCCACATAAGGATTAGAGGATGAAGATACAGTCAGCTTTCTCCAGAGGAGTCAACCATCTGGATCTCTCACCAGCCAGGTGTTCGAGCTTGAGAGCGCCCATCGAGTGTACAGCAACTGTACGTGATCTTCTTCTAAGCATGGCACATTGATTTTCAAGCTGCTGCTGTGCAATGATCGTCAGGATATTATGGCTGCTTATAGGTGGTCTAGAGCTTCTCTCACATATAACCAAGCCAAGCTGTTACTGCTTCCGGACTACTCAAATCACACCGCTGCTCACTGCAGGGCATATGCCGCTAGCGTTGCTTCGCTGAAGGAAAAATAAAGGTGTTAAGACCTTTTCTCATCTACCCTGCAACAGTAAAGGTACCTCTTGACTCTGAAATGACTCGGGAGGATGCACAGGCATTTCTGTAGAGGTTGAACACATAGATTAAAATATGGCACCAAGACTTCTAGACTGCAGTAGCCCTGCTGCGTGGCCATGTGCTTCTGCTGTACCTACTCAGCAAGGTGTTTCACTGACTCTGACGTCATCTCGTCAGAGTTGATTGTTCTGCTTGGAGAACAATTTATTGTACTGCATACATATTGGAGCCTGAGGGGTGACTTCTTATGGGAGATTGAAAGAAGCATAGTGTTGTTGCTTTTTTTAGTTTGTACAGGGCTGTTCAAGTGCTTCCCTGGCCTGTTAGCATTATATTCTTTATATGTTTTTTGTTGATACACGAAAAGGGTTCATGAACGCTGCTCACATTACTGTTTCTTATGCTCTAGTTTCTAATGTCATGGTTAGGTCACTCTAACCAATTGGACTATATCTAATTAATGTCCTGGAATCCTCATAGTCCTAATGGCTAGATTAAACGTTTTAGATGATTTGGATTTTCCTCACCGCAAAGCAATAGGAAAAGATATTTCAAAGATACAGATGTCCACAGATTTCAGAATAAAGATTATAAACACATGGCCAGCTCTTCTGCTATGACCAAGACAAAGGGAGTATCAGGTTTGATTAGCATGAAACTAAAATTAAATATAATTGACTTGGGTGCTGATGATAATGATAGCTTCTGGTATATCATTTGCTCACGGAATATGACTAAGTTCTGTATTTGTTTTCAGTGTATGCCCCCAAATCTCTGGATACCTGTTTTTTATTCTCTTAGATCCTCAGCTCTACAGTGTATTGATTAGACTTTGATAATGGGTAAAGATTACAATACCATACTGGATACAAGTTAGGACAGATTCTGTAGTACAACCACTTCACATTTCCCCAGTTCATCCAATTTACTGAAGAAATTCATTGACATATAAACAATTCAGGCCATAGAGCTTACACCTTCTATTCTGGCCCACATAGATCAAATTTAAAACTGATTATTTATTTATATCACCCTTCGCTCTTAAATATTTATATATTATATTACAATTCTCCCATTCCTATTTCAGCCCACTACACTATTCAGTGTCCCGTAATCTCTTGTAGAAGATGACGTTTCAATGTCTTTTTAAAATATATTAAAACAGAAGTAAAAGCTTTCACAGAAATCAATAATCACTCTAATGTGACTCCACATGTTCTATGGGAAGCCACTAAGTGCAACATCAGAGGTCACTGCATTTCTTTTGCCTCCCATCTTCCCAAGACATGTTCTGTTAAATTACGTAAAGCTCAAATACATCAGTCAGAACTGAGCCACATATTAAAGCAGACTGTTCAATGTTGGAGTACAAGCTGAATTCTCACTGCTGGGGACATGGCAGAAGTATTATAAATATTTGGACAGACCCAGCAGACTATTAGCGTTGCAAATAAAACTGAACAACTGGCTGCAATAAGACATTCTGGCATGTTGCGTGTACAACTAAAAGACCTTAAGGGTCTACTACTCTGAGTTACATGAATCAGATATTACAGCCTGCCCATCTAAAATAGTTGCCTTCTTAGACCCTCTTGATTTACCTTCTTCTACCCCCAATCAGACTAAAAACTTGGATATAGAAATATCATTAGAGGGATTAAAGAATTGCAGTGACCTCACTGAGCAAAGAAAAGTCACCTGCAATGGATGGCATCCATTGACCTTCTTTATTTCAATTCAATTGAGTTTACCTTAAAGAAATGGGATAGAGACCAAAATACAGCTTTGATTTCTCTGAGTGGATAAGACCCCCTTGAATGTGTGAATCTCTTATCAACTCAATTTAACAGTACACAGTCAAGTCACATTATTATGACCACTTCCTCCTTTTGATGCCGGCAACCCGTAATTACCAGCGCTTTGATTTGTTTATGAATCCATCCTTGAAGATGATGTACAACCATACATGCTGATTGTCTTCACTGGGACGGATGGGATCTTCCAGCAAGACAATGTGACGCATCACACAGCTAGAAATGTCCCACATTGGTTGGAAGAACTGACCAAGACTTCCAAGAACTAGCCTGGACCCCTAATTCCCCAGACGTGAACCCAATTCAGCATCTGTGAGGCTACGATGATCATGTAGTCAGCATGGCTCCAGATAACTGTGACAACCCACCAGGACCTTATAGAGTCTCTCAGTCTCTCTAGCTGCTGTCCATGTTGCACACAGAAGTTAATCTGGATTTAATAATAATTTGATTGGCCACTAGACTTAACTCAGTAATGCCAGACTTGGTCGATCATGATCAAATATAATTTATTGCAGGCCATTTACCTGCAATTCATTTGCCTAGACTGAGAAATATTTTAAATAATTCATTCCTAATACAAGAATCATGTGGTATCCTGTCTTTAGACGCACATAAGGCCTTTGACTGGCTCGAATGGAAGTAACTGTGGGCAGTTTTAAAACGATTTGGATTTGGGTCATATTTTATACATGTTACAAACTTTATATGCAAATTCATCTACCACTGTCCAGTCAGGACCTGTAACATTATCTCAATTTCTTATAGAAAAAGGCAACAGAGCAGGCTGTTCGGGTCTCTTCTGTCTCGCCCTTGAGCCATTTGCTCAGGCAGTATATCAAAGTAACTCTATCGCTGCTATCTCTATTAGAGGTCCTCGCTATGTTATATCATTATATGCCAACAATGTCCTACTGGGTCTATCTGATCTCCACCAGTCATTTTCTCAAGTATTACCTTTTTTTTAGTACATGTGGTTAATTCCTTGACTATTACATTAACATGACCAGGTCAAGACAGATGCCATAAAATATTGAGCCTCCCACCTAATGTACCAGATCAAACCACATGGATTTAAATACAAATGAATACAAATGAAACCTAAAATAAACATTTGTGTACACAGATTTGCTAGTCACTGTTAGAGAAAATCATTGATGGCTATAAAAGATGGAAAGTTAAATATGGGTCTAATATCGGTCAGTAAATAAAAAGTTCAACAATATACTTACATTTCATGAAAATTCACCAATATGGTACAATAGTCAACTACTAACAGAGTTAAAACCCTTTCACATCATGGTTTAGACATGTAAACACCTTAATGTCAGGCCCTGCCTGTCCTCGTCTGTCTGTTTACGTCCTGTCAGTTCTCCATGCCTCTGTTTACAGTTCTCGTGTTTTCATGTGCTCCTTTGTCTTCGCCCTTGCCCCGCCTCGTTTACTTGTGCCCTATTAGTGTTCAGTCCCGTCACCTGTTCCCTCTTGTTAGCCTTTGTTATTTACACCCTCTGTCTGCTGTCAGTGTTGGTCGGTCATTGTTTTTGTTGTATCTATGGTGTGGTAACTTGGTGTGTTGGTGTAGCTCTGTCTCCCGTTTGTTTACCTTTCATTTTTGTTTGTTTATTAAAAGTTTAGTTTATTTAAAAGCTTGCATGTGTGTCCGCCTATCTCTCATCTACTCCAGCCTCCCGCCTGACACTCAATGACGTAAAGGAATATTACTCTATTCTACATGCAGTATTGCAGGTGTATTATGTCTCATAAAACAAGTAGTTGGACCAATAAACTAGTCATAGATGACTCGATCTGGAGGTATATATTCCTTTACTCTAAAAACATTGTCCATCAGCTATACACAGAGGTTAAGTAACTGAGCATCCCCAATGATAATTTTTACTTATAAACTTTGTACTAAATATTTTTCAGATGCTCTCAGATCGTTCATTCACATTTTCTGACAATGCCCCCCTGTGAAGCGTCTTTGGAAAACAACAGTCTCCCTGCTTTCTTTCTTTCTTACTTTTTTTAGATATGAATCTGCATTGATGTCCAGCTTTGAGATGATTCAGTGATTAAAAAGCAAATGCTGACACTGTGGTCATTTGGTCATCTGGTCTGAGGCTATTGATTTGGTCAAAAAAAGTATGGAACAAGAGCCTTGTCCAACTTCATTGTGTATCTTTCTTTATGCCAGTCTCTTTTCATATTGGAAATGTTTAAGTGGTCAGCACTGTTGCCTCACGGCAAGACAATCCAGGTTGGATTCCCAGTCCAGGCCGTTCAGTGTGGAGTTTGCATGTTCTTCCTGTGCTTGAGTGGGTTTCTTCTGGGTACCCTGGTTTCCTACCTCAGTCCAAACATATAAATGTTAGGTTGATCGCTCACTCTAAATTGCCCATAGGTGTGAGTGTGTGTGTTGGCCATGCGATGGACTGGCGACCTGTCCATGGCATACCCTGCCTTTGCCTGATGGTGCTGGGATTGGCTCCTGCCCCCAACGTGACCCTGACTAGCAGGATAAAGTGGAAGATGGGTGTAAATTAATATTGTTAATACACATAACAGTCATAATAAGTAACCAGATTTAAACAGTATCACAGATTTAAAGAAACTAGCTGTGCGAATCATTGCCTAACTTTTTCCCTGCATTGATTTTAAGAATTACTCAGCAAATAAAGCTGTTGAATCATGCTGTATAGTAATCAAAGCCAAAAAAAATATATCATGGTGTAGCACAATCTCAAATTCTTCCCATGAATACTTGATGAAACTGTGCAATCAAGCTGTGCCTCTTAGATATTTGATGACAGCCAAGTGTGAAAGTGAGATCAAAGTGATGTAATACATGGTTCCTTGAAGGATTACATTTCTGATTCAAATTTGCATGAAAACTATGTAGAGACATGGCACGCCATCGACGATGATACCAAAACCAAGTTATTACTCACTTTTAATTGAGCTTATACATATGTTTTCAAGCAAAGGCTAATATGGTACATGGCTGAAGCAGTGGGTCTGAGGATTGACTCAACCATGTGTGAGAAATGTGTGCTTTAACAAGCTGCAGATTAGCCAGAGCTAGAGGTCGAATCTTTAACATCTTGTTGGCCATCTGTGAGCCTGAAGAGAGCGTTCCTCCATCCATCTTCTAATTGATTTCCAATTCTCCCATAAGAATGAGGATCAAGAGCCTTTGGATAACACCGAGTCAGCTAGTTTTCAGACATATGGCTTTGTATTTTCACTGTTCTGGTGGAATATAGCTTGACTACTTGGTAACCCTTATATAGTATCAAGAACGAGAACCTCTTCTAGAAAACTGAGTGTAGATGAGGAAGAAAAACCATGTCTTAGCTTTCAGTGTTAAAGTAACAAGATTTTATTGCACATCATTTTTTAACATTTCTTTTTTTAATGACACAGTTTGCAACCCTCTCCAGAAGTAGAGATGCTGTGCAAACGTAAATAAAAAACAGAATGCAGTGGCCCTTTCATTTAAAACCTACATATAATAGAAAATAGTACAAAGACAATATATTTAATATTGAACCTGAGAATTTTTGTTGTTTTTTTTTTATTTGATTCCAGCAACATTTTTCAAAAAATGGTCATCACCTATCCGTTTAATAACTCTTTATAAGCACTGAGGAGATCAATTGCTGTAGTTTTGAATGTGAGCTGTTTTCCATTCTTGCTTGCTATGGCATATCAGCTGCTTAACAATTCATGATGGCCTTTTTTTTTTATTTATTTATTTTTTATTATGCGGCGCATGCGTTTTTTGGTGGGTGACAGGTCCAGGCCGCAGGCAAGCCAGTTTAGCCCACTCTTTTATTACTGAGCTGTGCTGTTGTAATATGTGCACACTGTGATTTGATTGTCTTGCTGGCCTTCTTTGAAAAAGACGTCATCCGGGTGGCAGCATACGTTGCTCCAAAACCCATATGTATCGTTGTTCTTTAACGGAGCCTCCACAGTTGTGCATGCCCTACCATGCCATGAGCGCTAATCTGGATCTGGATATATCTGGTTCCTTTTTTTGCATGGTTTTAACTTTTAATCTGTAACGTCATACCTTGTTTATATTTGTACTTTTCTATTTTTTTTTCTTATTTCATGTCTTTCTGTTTGTGTATGCCCTTCTGCTGCTTGCTCCCATCCCCACTTTTTTATTTATTTTTTTTTTTCACTTGTTTATTATATATTTTATACGATTGTTTCTTGTATTGTGTTGTTTGTAAAGTGTCTTTGAGTTTCTTGAAAAGCGCTATATAAATAAAATGTATTATTATTATTATTATTAACTTGCATTTGTGGAGCAGCGACAAACTGTGTTCACAGACATCGGTTTTCCGAAGTGTTCCCGAGCTCCTGCAGTGATTTCCAGTACAAACTCATACCTGTTTTCAATGCGGTGCTGTCTCAGGGCCTGAAGATCATAGCTCTCCAACACTGGTTTTCAGCTATGTCACCTGCTTACGGAGATTTCTTCCGATTCTCAGTATCTTTTAATGATATTTTGTAGAATTTGCTATTTAACATTGAGACATGATACTGTTTATTTACCCATGCAGCATTTCACAGAGTGGTGAACTCTTTCCCATTCTTTACTTCTGAAAGACCCCACCTCTCTGAAATGCTTTATTCATACCCAATCATGTTACTGGCCTGTTGCCAGTTACCCTAATTAGATTAGTTAAGAGATGCCAACTTGCTGCTGTTGGAACATGTTGCTGGTGTCAGATTCAAAATGGCCATATACATTAAGAAACAAAACAAAAACAACACATATGTTTATATTATCTTATTATAGCATATCGTCGCTGTCCAAAGAAAAACAAGTATCACCAAAATTCCAACTTTGCAGGAGAGGCCACATACAGTCTTTGCTCTTAATGTAAGTCAGTGGAACCAGAATTAGTTTAAAGTTATTTTAGAGCATTTCCATTGGTCCTTCCTTTTTTACAGGATATAAAGAGCAGCCGTCATACTCTATTACTGAAGCCTCCATTGTTATGTCCTGTTTCAGACCTGGAAGTGGTTTGAGCAGATTGAAAAATGTTTTGCTGATAAATTTAAGCTATGTTTGAGCTATTTGGGTGATTATTGAGTTACATTGTTCATTTAGTTTTAACAATGTTAACCTTGCTGCTTTATTTTAGGACTGGAACAGCAAACATGTCTTGGGCGAGCAACCACGTCTGGAAAAACATTGCACCACAATTTTGGTTGGTTTATTTTTGTTGTCGTTCATTCTTTGTATCCCACCTGTTTGTCTTGTTGTCGAGTCTGTCTTGTTATTTTCCCATTTTGGTTGTATTCTTACATTTTCTAGTGCTTCGTGTTTGTTTTACATTTGTTTTCAATAAATGTTTTTAAAAAAGCCTCCGTCCATCCTGCCTTCTCCTTGTTTGCTCCTTGGAAAATACCAGCCACCATTTACAACCCTGTGGCTGAAGAAAGTTGGAACTGTATGCAAAATACAAACAAAAACCATATGTAATATGTTTAATAAAAAAAAAATTGCAAAGACAACATATCAATATTTTGTTGCTGTCAGTTTTTAGAAGGCAGGATGGACGGAGGCTTTTCAAATACATTTAATGAAAACTAATGGAAAACAAACACGAAGCATTAGAAAAATAAACAGGAAAATAACAAGACAAACAGGTGGGATACAAATGAATGACAAGAAAAATAAAACCAACCAAAATTGCGGTGCAAGGTTTTCCCAGATGTAGTTGTTCGGCCAAGACATGTTTGCTGTTCCAGTCCTAAAATAAACCAGCAAGGTTAACATTGTTAAAATAAAACAAACAATGTAACTCAATAATCATCCAAATAGCTCAAATATAGCTGAAATTTATCAGCACAACATTTTTCAACCTGCTCGAACCACTTCCAGGTCTGAAACAGGACATAACAATGGAGGCTTCAGTAATAGAGTACCCAAGGCCAATGAAAATAGTACCAAGTTTTTTGGTGCCCAAGGTTTCGGCACCTTGTGCAGTAAAAGAGCACCTGACTGTGAAGGTAATAGCTAATTATAACATTGGCTAAGGCTTGATTCTGGGCCTGTTAAACATGCTCAAGATGAATTCCCCATTTATTCTCCATTAGGTATAAAAGGCGTTATAGAAATGAAGGATGGGCAGGGAGGAAGGAGAGTGAGTGCTTAAGAGTGTGCTGTGTGTCATAAATAGGATTGTAATAATAGGGAGAATGGCTCTACAAATGATGCTATTCTCTTCTACAAAGGTTGAATCGATGATGAGGGGTTCCAGTTCTTTTCACAACCCACAGAAAATTGCTCGATTAATGCCACATTACGTTGTGTGTCTGTGTGCACGAGTATGAGTATTGTAAGTTATGTGTATATACACCAATTGATAAGTTTGCTTGTACGTGACCTTGCAGCAGTACCTCCTGCCTTTCCCAGCAGTGCACACACTTTAACTACATGCATATTTGTGGTAGGTGACCTTGTGTCAGATCAGATTAGAGGGAGAGATGTGTATGGACCATCTCGCCTTACCCATGCACGTTTAGTGCCTCTCTCCATTCTGCAGTATGCAGATTACAATAGGGAAGTGATTGGCAACTGGGATATATATCTTTATAAACCTGTCCTAGTCATTATGTATGCTCTCGGAGATGAAAGCTGCCTACAAGAGAATTTGTGGTAACGTGTGACTGGAGAGCTCACACATGCAATTACATTCATGACTTGTGGGGAGTTTTACTGTATGCCTATCGAGCTCCACTGCTTACATTTTTAAACTATAAATCACAATCAATCTTTGTTGATTACTAGACATTTTCTGGGGATTATTTGAAAAAAATAATAATAGGTTTGCAAATGACACAGTATTAAATTTATAAAATGCACATATTAAAATATATAGTTGCTGTTGTAATTTAAACATTTGTTTAAATGGGAATTAGCTTCTTTAGGGAGATTGGATGATTTAATTCAACCTGGCTGACATTAAACATATTTCTTCAACCCCAAGGATGGCAAAAGACAACAATTATTATATATTTTGTTGTGTGTGTGTGTGTTGTGTGTGTGTATTATTTTTCTGTGTTATTAACAACCTGAACAACACTTTAAATCTCACTGAACCTGACAAGCATATCAAAATTCGTAATATTACAAGTTTACTTAGCTGGGCCCAAAAAATATAGATAAATAAATAAATAAATAAAAGAACACAATGAATAAAATACAATTATATATAAGATCTCAATTATATAAACAATTAAATCAAATATTGTCACTAGCAAATCAAATCTTGCCTCTCCTGAGTGACTACTGGCCTTTTGCTCAACGTCTCTGTCCCTTCCCTAGAGGTGAAGAGTTCCAATCCAAATGCAGCTCATTAATATATTTATATATATTTAATCTATTTAAAAGCTACAATGTTTTCTAAGGCCACATTGCAAAATGTAACACATTGTCATGGATTTAAAACAATTTTACATAAATTCTCAATAAATCATGTAAAGTTAATCTAAAAATTATATGCTTTTTTTTTGTTTAAGAGATTATTGCAATGACTATGTATCGATATCTAGGCTGACACATCCTACTCACCAGAATCTGTCTGTACATTATGTACAATGTGGTTTGAGCATAACATGAGCATAACAGTCGACAATCAAAGTGCATGCATGTACATGTGGGGATAGTTTGTTTTTTGAAAATCTATGTCTACTTCAAAGTGTCTACTTTATTCCTGAAATCGTTAAATCACATGATAACTCTGAACTGATATCTTCTCTGCCAACAAAGAAACAGCAGTTTTTTCACCAATGCTCTAAAGATAAGAGATGGGATAATCCTTTATTTGCCTCACAGTGGAGGAAATTCTCTTACAGCAGCAAAGGGACAGCAAGGCATTCAGTACAACAAACAGATAAATAAACAGTACAGTATATACAATGTAAATAATAACAAGTCAAGAACTCTTGAGAATAATTGCACGTTGCTTCTTAATTGCACATGAGGAATAGAAAAATATTGCACATCATGTTACACTGAAAAAAATAGATTTTCTGTAAGTGTGTGTGTATGTAGTCCACTGTGTATAAGGTTAGTATTTAAAGGTACATTATGTGTACCAACATTCTACTTTTTCCTATAGGGACAGTGCTCTCTACAGATGCACTCCAGAAAAAGGTTTTAAATCTCATTGCTTTATTCTCATTATCATTAAAATCAATAAACCATCTTGCCAAAAGTTACTATGATCTTCTTCACAAGCCCTTCAATGCACAACATGGGTTAACTTGACCCATATTCCTATATTTCCTATGTTATTGTATGTATTGCTGAGTGTCTCTTTGATATATCTAGTAAAATCAGTTTATTTCATTATTAGCGTTCATTAAAAATCCTGTTTTTGACCTTAAATAATTATTTCAATTCTTAATTATTTATTTAATAAAGAAGAATAGTAAATATGTTTTAGCCTATAAATGTTTACAAATATCAACGGTTCCTATCAAATTCCATAGGGGTTAATTTTGACCCATGTTGTGCGTTAGAAGGGCAGTTATACACAAAAATCAAACTGAAAGCAGGATTTGTGACGAAAGCTTGAATAATAAAATTAATTTACTGTTAAGATATCACTTTTGACCCAGGTTGAAGGGTTAAATGCCTACAGCTTGGCTATATGAGGTCATCATCATGAATCTTACTTATCATAGCCAGTACCGTCAGACACATGTGACATGGTTGGCGTAATAATAGTGAGCTGCTCTTCCCATATCAGCATGAAAAACATTGGATTCATTCATTTGTGTATTGATTTGTTGGTTGGAGAACACACTAAAACTAAACTAAACTGTAAACCTCGCAGAGCATATGCTTCACCTTTTAAAAAACTAATCTTGGTGCAGCTTCTGCCAACACACCCAACACACCAATCTTTATTATTACAAGAAAAAATAATCAAATAACTTCCCAGAAACAACAGCACCCAGAAACTGAAGCCCTCTCGACCACAGGTAAGGCTAAACCTCCCCTTCCCCCCTACATCATATTCCAGCTTAATTGAGCGATTAAGCTGCTCTTTTGAACTAGCGCCTTCAAGCTAATTAGTGTGACCTTCAGAGTGAGCTACCTGATGAGGGTGAGCACGAGAGAGAGAGAGAATATGAGAAAGCGAGAAGTATTTTACAACCGTCTTAACGAAAGCAGCTGCTCATGTTAATCAGCCTTTACATTATTCAGCCCCAGCATACAGAGGCAGAGGCTAAGAACACTGCCAAGAGAGTGACTAGCGCAATCTGTTTTACAGATTATGTCCTAGATTAGTAAGGATTACTCTGTGAAGATGGATGTCACTTCATTTTATTAAAATGCAGAACCCATATCACCCATGTAAAAAACTAACTAGCCCCTAATTGGCTGTGCCAATCTTGGTAGTAACAATTGCAATCAAGGGTGTAGGAGCAGGTTTAACATTGGGGCGAACACATTTACTAATATGAATCAAAGCCCACCCTATCCCCTAAATATTACCTATAATCTGATTCCACTGTAGGTAAGGTAGTAAATTACTGTATGTATAGTGACGTAGAACAACATTTGAGGAATTACAGTAAATTACTAATAAATAAACAAAATACATTATCTGTGCTTTTTTTATTATTAGATAAATCCAATTAAAGATCACTTTACAAACTAAACAAGATACTCCACATTACATGGTACTGTTCTTAGAAAACTTTTAAATTATACATGCAATTTCTAGATTATTACATATATAACCCAAAAATTAGTTTCTTTGGCAGCATTATGCTGAAATGAAATGACACAGAATGTATGTTAAGGTTTCCTGACTAGACAAGACTAACATTAATGTTACTACGGCACTACTGAAAGAACTTCTAATGATGGTGTCCCATTATTTATTCATTTATTTATTTATTTGATTTATTATATTTTTATAAATATTTAGTGTAGTAGCAGTGCTTTTTGACTAAAGTTAATATAAATGTTAGCTAACCCAAACCCTCCTAGTCTGTTACCATAACAACACATTATACAAATTTCGTGTTTATTGCAGTACACATGCTCATCGTTGCTGTTCATTGTTCTCATCACTGACCTCGCGTTTAAAGCTGGTGTGAAACGTCATACCATCACACTACCACCACCATGTTTGATTGTTGGTATGATGTACTGTACTTACAATGGATAGTTGATGTAACATGTTTTTGACTCATCATTCCACAAAATATTATCCCAGAAGTCTTGGATGCATCTAAAAGTTTTTTGGCAAATGATGAGATGAAACTTTGTGCATTGTGACTCCTCCAGAGGTGTCAAGTAACAAAGTACAAATACTTCGTTACCTTACTTAAGTAGAGATTTTGGTTATTTATACTGGAGTATACTGGAGTAATTATTTTTTTGCTGACTTTTTACTTCTACTCCTTACATTTACACTGCATCATCTGTACTTTCTACTACTTACATTTACACTGCATTATCTGTACTTTCTACTCCTTACATTTACACTCCATTATCAATACTTTATACTCCTTACATTTACACTACATTATCTGTACTTTCTACTCCTTACATTTACACTCCATTATCTGTACTTTCTACTACTTACATTTACACTCCATTATCAATACTTTATACTCCTTACATTTACACTCCATTATCTGTACTTTCTACTCCTTACATTTACACTCCATTATCAGTACTTTCTACTCCTTACATTTACACTCCATTATCAGTACTTTCTACTCCTTACATTTACACTCCATTATCTGTACTTTCTTCTCCTTACATTTACACTCCATTATCTGTACTTTCTACTCCTTACATTTACACTCCATTATCAGTACTTTCTACTCCTTACATTTACACTCCATTATCAGTACTTTCTACTCCTTACATTTACACTCCATTATCTGTACTTTCTACTCCTTACATTTACACTCCATTATCTGTACTTTCTACTCCTTACATTTACACTCCATTATCAGTACTTTCTACTCCTTACATTTACACTCCATTATCGGTACTTTCTACTCCTTACATTTACACTCCATTATCTGTACTTTCTACTCCTTACATGTACACTCCATTATCAGTACTTTCTACTCTTTACATTTACACTCCATTATCAGTACTTTCTACTCCTTACATTTACACTCCATTATCAGTACTTTCTACTCCTTACATTTACACTCCATTATCTGTACTTTCTACTCCTTACATTTACGCTCCATTATCTGTACTTTCTACTACTTACATTTACACTCCATTATCAGTACTTTCTACTCCTTACATTTACACTCCATTATCAATACTTTATACTCCTTACATTTACACTACATTATCTGTACTTTCTACTCCTTACATTTACACTCCATTATCTGTACTTTCTACTACTTACATTTACACTCCATTATCAATACTTTATACTCCTTACATTTACACTCCATTATCTGTACTTTCTACTCCTTACATTTACACTCCATTATCAGTACTTTCTACTCCTTACATTTACACTCCATTATCAGTACTTTCTACTCCTTACATTTACACTCCATTATCTGTACTTTCTTCTCCTTACATTTACACTCCATTATCTGTACTTTCTACTCCTTACATTTACACTCCATTATCAGTACTTTCTACTCCTTACATTTACACTCCATTATCAGTACTTTCTACTCCTTACATTTACACTCCATTATCTGTACTTTCTACTCCTTACATTTACACTCCATTATCTGTACTTTCTACTCCTTACATTTACACTCCATTATCAGTACTTTCTACTCCTTACATTTACACTCCATTATCGGTACTTTCTACTCCTTACATTTACACTCCGTTATCTGTACTTTCTACTCCTTACATGTACACTCCATTATCAGTACTTTCTACTCCTTACATTTACACTCCATTATCAGTACTTTCTACTCCTTACATTTACGCTCCATTATCTGTACTTTCTACTCCTTACATTTACGCTCCATTATCTGTACTTTCTACTACTTACATTTACACTCCATTAACAGTACTTTCTACTCCTTACATTTACGCTCCATTATCAGTACTTTCTACTCCTTACATTTACACTCCATTATCGGTACTTTCTACTCCTTACATTTACACTCCATTATCGGTACTTTCTACTCCTTACATTTACACTCCATTATCGGTACTTTCTACTCCTTACATTTACACTCCATTATCGGTACTTTCTATTCCTTACATTTACACTCCATTATCTGTACTTTCTACTCCTTACATTTACACTCCATTATCTGTACTTTCTACTCCTTACATTTACACTCCATTATCAGTACTTTCTACTCCTTACATTTACACTCCATTATCAGTACTTTCTACTCCTTACATTTACACTCCATTATCAGTACTTTCTACTCCTTACATTTACACTCCATTATCTGTACTTTCTACTCCTTACATTTACACTCCATTATCAGTACTTTCTACTCCTTACATTTTAAAACTAGTCTCGTTACTCCTATTTCATTTCAGCTTGTTTTCATTCATGTACATTTACATTCCAGTAAAGGTTATTGATAACATGTCTTTGAAGTTTGACTTTTTGCATCATTACAATACTTATAGACAACTAGTCATCATATCTTCTGCTCCATGAAACACATGTTAATGCTCAGTAGGACACCGGAGGCTGGTAAGGCCTGTGATTCTTTAGATGTTCGTTTGCGTTGTTTGGTGACCTCTTGTATGATGTCCTCTTGGTGACTTTCACTGAGCTCCTAACAATGGCTAAACTTTCCAGACTGGCAGATTTCAGTGACTTTGTTTTGCGTCTGTATTAAAATCTCTTTAAAATGCGGCCTTATGTGCTGCTTCACGTTGCCAGACAGGGTCTTAAATGATGTTTAGGTTCAACAGGTCTGACAGTATTCATGCCAGGATGTGTTAGGTGAAATTGAGTTTGCCAAGAGGGGCAATTCCTTTTTATTTCAATACATAATATCATCATTTAAAACATTTTTTTTGTGTTTAATTGGGTTTCTTTGTGTAAAATTAAAAGTTGTGTTATGACCTTAAACCTTCAGTGAGGCAACTATGCAAAAAGAGAGACAGTGATAAATTGTTAAATTATGATGAGATATTTTCATCCAGCAGTACTGGTTGGGTAGGCTGACGTGAAAGAGGATGTCAGTTTATAAGGGCTGAGAGTGTAGACCAGGACTCATTCAATAAATTTGACTTGGACCAGATTCTCCTGATAATTTTGTGTGTATTATCAGTGTTTAATGAGTATTATCAGTGTTTAATGAGTATTATTAGTGTTTAATGAGTATTATCTGTGTTTAATGAGTATTATCGGTGTCTAGTGTGTATTATCGGTGTTTAATGAGTATTATCAGTGTTTAATGAGTATTATCGGTGTTTAGTGTGTATTATCGTGTTTAGTGTGTATTATCTGTGTTTAATGAGTATTATCTGTGTTTAGTGTGTATTATCTGTGTTTAGTGTGTATTATCAGTGTTTAATGAGTATTATCTGTGTTTAGTGTGTATTATCGGTGTTTACTGAGTATTATGTGTTTAGTGTGTATTATCGGTGTTTAGTGTGTATTATCAGTGTTTAATGAGTATTATCTGTGTTTAATGAGTATTATCGGTGTTTAGTGAGTATTATCTGTGTTTAGTGTGTATTATTGGTGTTTAGTGTGTATTATGAGTGTTTAGTGAGTATTATCGGTGTTTAGTGTGTATTATCTGTGTTTAGTGTGTATTATCGGTGTTTAGTGAGTATTATCGGTGTTTAGTGTGTATTATCTGTGTTTAGTGTGTATTATCTGTGTTTAGTGTGTATTATCAGTGTTTAGTGAGTATTATCGGTGTTTAGTGAGTATTGTCTGTGTTTAGTGTGTATTATCGGTGTTTAATGAGCATTATCTGTGTTTAGTGTGTATTATCTGTGTTTAGTGTGTATTATCTGTGTTTAGTGTGTATTATCGGTGTTTAATGAGCATTATCGGTGTTTAGTGTGTATTATCTGTGTTTAGTGTGTATTATCTGTGTTTAGTGTGTATTATCGGTGTTTAATGAGCATTATCGGTGTTTAGTGTGTATTATCGTGTTTAGTGTGTATTATCTGTTTTTAATGAGCATTATCGGTGTTTAGTGTGTATTATCTGTGTTTAATGAGCATTATCGGTGTTTAGTGTGTATTATCGTGTTTAGTGTGTATTATCTGTGTTTAATGAGTATTATCGGTGTTTAGTGAGTATTATCTGTGTTTAATGTGTATTATCGGTGTTTAATGAGTATTATTAGTGTTTAGTGAGTATTATCTGTGTTTAATGTGTATTATCGGTGTTTAATGAGTATTATTAGTGTTTAATGAGTATTATTGTGTTTAGTGTGTATTATCAGTGTTTAGTGTGTACTATCTGTGTTTAATGAGTATTATCGGTGTTTAGTGTGTATTATCGTGTTTAGTGTGTATTATCGGTGTTTAATGAGTATTATTAGTGTTTAATGAGTATTGGCTGTGGGATACGTCTTCAGTATTGTTGGGCCATTGTTATGCTATCTCAAATTGCTGTAGTATTCCTGATGGTTGCTAAGGCATTAATAGGCCATTGCTATAGTGTCCCAGGTAGTTACTAAAGAGTTGATTATCTATTGCTATTGAATCCCAGGTGGCTGCTATTGTAGTGCAAGGCCATGACTATGTTATCCCAGGTGGTTGCAAAGATGCTGCTAGGCTGTTGCTATGCTATCCCAGGTTATCCCAAGTTTTTGCCAGGCTCTCTCAATTCTATCTCAGGTGATTGCTAAGTTGTTGCCAGAATGACGATATATCTAAAGTATCTTAAGTATGCGTGTATATATCTGGTAGTTTAGCACTCTGAACTTGTCTTGAGACTTGCCTGTACTAACAGTTTTTCACATCTTTCATCTTACCTCTATCTGTGGTTGATTATCATGGACAGACATTTTCTGCACAGAAAACACACTAAGTCAAGGTTAAGCAGCTGTCTATTGGCTTTCTTTTATAAGTGAGTTGCAAGTAGGCTCAGCAAGATTTTATTTCTCCTCTAAGTACTGTGAAATTACTTAAATGGTTGTGCAGAGTGACTAGCAGTATGGCGTACATATAGAAGATGGAGATTAGACTGAAAAACAGTTAAAGCGTGTTATCTGTATGGTAAGCACTCATTTACTTATGAAATTCATTAAAAGCACAAGAGATAGACATCAAAAAGCATACTCCAGCGTTTTCCAGTCTAATCCCTATCTGCTGTGATGGCATACAGTTGATTATCACGGACAATCATTTCACAGCACTTAGAAAAGAAGAGAAAAAAGAGGCCAGTGGACAAAGTGCTTCAGCTTCAGCAACTGCTCACTTGCTTCTATCATAAGCTTGCTCTAGGTCAACAGTTTTTAGTTTGCTTTCTAAGTACAAGGACGTGTGTCTGTGGTAAATATAACTGTTTGCTACAGATGCAGCAAATAAAATCTAGAAAGGCAGTTGCAGAACACTGCTGATTGCTATTGCTATGCTATCCAGTGCTAGTGTCCCAGATAGTTGCTAAAGTGTTGCAACCTGTTGCTATTATATCTGTTCTAATAATTGTAAAGGCAAAAAAGGCTGATATGCCATTGCTGTGCTATCCCAGGTTGTTAACAAAAAGCTTTGCCACTGAAATGGTATTCCAGGTAGTTGCTAAGGTGTTGCTGTTTGTTGCTACTTTATCACAAGTGATTACTAAGCTGTTGCTAAGCTGTTGCTATTGTAACCCAAATAATTGCTTAGGTGTTACTGATATGTTATCCCAGGTGATTGCAAAGATACTGCTAGACCGTTGCTATGCATATTTGGATGCTAAGGTATTGTTAGGCCTTGATTATTGTATTAAAGGTGAATACTAGGATGTTGCTAAACTGATGCTATGGTATCCCAGGTAGTTGCTTACATTTCATTGCTGTGCTACGCTAGGTGATTGCTAAAGTTTTACTAGGCCATTGTTGTGATATTACAGTGGTTAGTACATTTCGCTAGGGCATTGCTGTGCTATTCCAGATAGTTGCTAAATTTTTGACAGGGCATTGCAGTGCTATTCCAGGTAGTTGCTAAATTTTTGCTAGGGCATTGCTGTGCTATTCCAGGTAGTTGCTAAATTTTTGCTTGGCCATTGCTGTGCTTTCCCTGGTCAGCGAATGTTTATGTAAAAGCAGAGATTATGTGGTAAGGGGAAAATAACATTTAGTTATATCTTCTAGTTATGTCAAATGCCAGAGGACACTCCTGAACAAGTCAAACAAAACTTGTGAGCTTGCGCTTATGTTGGCTGTACCCAGTTGTACCCAAACTGAGGCTGAGCAGTGATCAAAGTACACAAACAACCATTCACAAGAGTCACCCCACTTCCCGAGCCAGCTAGATCATAGAGCATAAATACACATGTAGGTTGTGTCCTAGCCGAGGACTGATGATGAATTCGTGGTTATGCTGTTGTCTTCTTGCATATTTCATTGCATTTTTCAGCAAGCCGCCTCCGCCTCATTCCAAGTCTCTGTCATAACCGTATTAATCAAGACTCCTCTCTCTCTTTTTTTCTCTCTCTCTCTCTTTTCTCTCTCTTCTCTCACATTGCCTTTGAAATGCCATTAGTGCACTGTTGTCCTCCTTTGAACACCTCTGGCCTCTGTGATGGGCTAATCTGTATAAATCACAGCAAGCTGTAGGAGGGCGTATCATCACATACATGACAGGGTGGACAGCTGCTCATGATGACCGATGGGCAAGGACATGTGTGGAAGTCTGTGTGCGTCTGTGATAAGGGGATCTTGAAAAGCTGTTATCCTCAAATCCAACTGCAAGGCTCTGTTCAACATGAGCCACCATTAGTTTGCACTGTGGTCCTATAAGCCAATATAATGGTAAAAGACATTAAAACGATTTGATGATCTATGTAAACATTGTTTAAAACCATTCACTTCTCATGTAAGCTCTTGAAACTCAGTACTTTTGTGATGTCACAACCAAAGCATTTATATCACAGGTCCATCAAGAGTGTGTCAAGAGTATTTTAACTGATTTTTAATGTAGCTCTCTACAGTAACAGTAAGTTACATACATATATACACCAGTCTTGAAGACACAGCCTGTTTGATTATACGGAATAAAGAGAAGTGTGTGTGTGTGTGTGTGTGTGTGTGGAGGGACTGTTTGTATATGACACATTCATTTATGTTCATATTTCCAATTATTTATGGTTCCCTGAAATAGTAATGGGAGGATGGTTCCCTGAAATAGTAATGGGAGGAAGTTCCTATAAGGTTTGGCCTATATAGATGTAAATATCCTCAAATTAATGCTGACAGTAACCTTGTTGTCTTTGTTTTATTTCAAATCCTGTGTGCCAGAGCACTGAGCCAAAGCAAGAAAAGCTCCGTCACTGTCCAGTGACTTATGGACTGCAGTGTATATTAGCTCTGCAGCAGTGTATTATAAACTTCGTCAGAAGAATTTACTGGGAGTAATGCTGCTTATTAATTAGGTTAAAGTGGTAGTTCAGGCGAGATATCAAATTTAAACAAATTACACCAAATGTTTCATTACCTACAGGTGATGTCATCATATCTGTCTCAGTGATTTCAATACATTTTATTACCTTCTGAAGATCAGGAGTCATTTGAAAGGTTTACCAGGCGAGTGTCAGATATTCCTCAGTGGACGTATAAATTAAGAAAAAACTGAAATAATGATTCTTGGTGCTGAAGGACAAAGAAAAAAGCTTTATGACAGAATCTGTTCTTTAGCAACAAATATTAAATCTAAAGTACAAAACCTGGGTGTGATCTGAGACTCTTAGATCTTAGACTGAAATAGCTGATTAACATCTGGGAAATGTATCAAGTTCATCCTTTTATATATATATATATATATATATATATATATATATATATATATATATATATATATATATATATATATATATATATGGAAGGTTTCAGTGTTTACAGGCCTCGTACTGAAAACACAGTTGTTTATTATACAATGCTAATAGCATTCTTAACTGCTTAAATGGAAAAAATCACTAAATTCTGTGTAAATATATGGTTGATATGTAAACAAAGTAATTCAGTGTAGACTGATGTGAATTGTTTGGAATTGTTCACAGTGGAGGTGATGGGAACCAGACATCTAAAGAAATTGATATACACTGCTTGATGTCTAAAACAACACTTTCTTATAATGTGTTAATCCATTTATTTTAATCTATTCATGGTGGAGGAATACAGGCAGGGCATTGTGCAGCAAAAGTAGTCCCCACATTATTTCACATTTTTACCATTAGAAACATTACATATTAAAACTCAGAGGGCATGTATATGTTCACTGGTAAAATCAGACATCAGATTTTCACACAATGAACCATTTTGCATTAAACAATTCCGAATGAGTTCGTTCACATCCCAGTAACTGAATTATTCAGGGATTTGGGAAAATTGGTGGAATTCTTTGCAAAACCCTTCTCTGAGGGGCTAGATCTCTAGAAATGCTCTAATGCTTTGATTTTTCTCCATGCCTTTAAACACTGCTGGTTTACTTAAAAAGAAAGAATCCACTCTTAGTCGGCAACAAGGGGCCTCATTTACCAACCGTTCATACAAAAACCCACGTATGTAGTTTACAGCAAGTTGCTGACGTCCACCAGTGTTTTCTAATTTGGGATTTGTTCTAGGGCAAGAACAGAATTGACACACATTTAGGAGCACAAAGGTGAGAACAAGTCTGCAGCATAAGAACACATCATGAATCTTAGAATTAGAATGAACACACAATGTTTACAAATGGTGGAATTCAATCTCTGCATTTAACACATCTGTGCAGTAAAACACCCACATATACACACACACCAGTGAACAGACACACTAGGGGGCAGTGAGCGCACTTGCCCGGAATGGCGGGCAGCCCTAGCCATGGCGCTGGGGGAGAAATTGGGGGTTAGGTGCCTTGCTCAAGGTCACTTCAGTCGTGTGCGCCTTCTGGTCACAAGACCGGATCCCTAATGCTAACCTTACACCAAACGATTTTCAAGTGATTTTACTGTCTCAGACAAATTTCCAGAGTCAGAATAAAATTATGAGAGTCTTGCTAGAGTTGAGTGGCACTCGTTTAGTGTGAGGTTGTCAAGACTGCAGGTTTTTCTCGTCCTAGCGTTCCGATAAAATCAAATGTGTTTAATATTATTATAAGTCTTCAGTCTTGGCTCACGCAAATAGTCACGTGAACGTTGTCCACAACCAATAGCTCTGTTCACCACCCAACGGGAAGCCGCGAGGAACGCGCCCGCGTGTGCTGCTCCTCCAACACGGCGCACGAGCGCTTAGGAAAGTCGGACGGGTAAAGAAGTTAGACATGGAAACTGGACTGTACAGAAGGAGGAGGAACTGGTGGAGCTGTGGAGCGAGCAAGAAGTGCCTCTTTCACGTGTCTCCCATTTACACCACGACAGAAATCGCTGAAGCCCTCGAAATCCCCGCTGAGTATGCTATGCTAAAACACTGCCAAATGGGCCTACAGTTACAATTAGCCTAGAAGCGAACCATACATTTTAGCTAAATATTGCTTCAATCATATAAATGGGAAATCTCAAAAGGAATTTAGTTGCAGTCTTATAAATAGTGACTCTGAAAGATCCCCAGTCTTTGCAAAATCATAGTCTGTGACTAGTCTGTGACTAAAAAGTCTGTGACTAGTCTTTAGATGTGAGAGGGAGTCGGACTTTAGCCTATTAAACGTCTTTTCAGAGTCTTTTAAAAGCTTTCTAGTGTATGATCAGCATAACCTTCAGCCCACAACTGCCCCACAGATGTAGACTACTGAATCTGATGTAGACTTTCTCTTGGGGCCTTTCTCATGAGCAAAATAATAAAATAAAGAAATAAATTTTGGTAAATGAGGCCTTTTAGTAATATTTTTAGCAACTCAGCAACACCAAAATCAATATTCAAAGGAGTTTTCACCCTAAATCGTATCTGTATAATCATGACTGTGACTGCAGTCTGAGATGTTAATAACCTGTGGAAAGAGATTTAGTGCTCATAATATGAAACTGACCACTTCAGTTGTGTAGTATGTCTTGTGAGGTTGCTTGGAATGAAAACGTGGATAAATGCTTTTCTTTACTTGGACTGACTTACATCTCAGTGACTGAATATTACAGACATGTTGGGTTTGCTCATTAAAGCTTTGCTGGAGGCACGAGTAGCACAAGGAAATGTTGAATTTTCCAGCTCGACCTGTTAAGGAGAGCCATGAATCACCCATGAACATCATTAATCTTACGCAAAACTGAAAAAAAAAAACACGCATGGGTCCTCGAGGCCTACCTCGTATCACGCTCTCATTAATTGATAACCAAATAGGTCCTTAGTCACTAGTGTTCAGCCTGTAGATAATACCCACCCCATAAGGGAGTGCTTTGATGCTCACATGGCATGTCCAAGTATAGCATAATGACTCATTTGTACAGCAGAGAATCTGCCACATAATAATTATATAACCCAGCACATGTTCACCATGCTCACCATGGTAGACGTTTGTCAAATCCCTGGATTTCCATGCCTGGCTTTCAAAGTAATTAATTCAATGTCGTGATTAAAGCACTTTGTAATAGTCATGCTGACTGTACTATGATTAATTTGTTGTGTGTTGTTTTTTTTTTTTTTTTTTTACTTTCTCTTCTTTTATATTCTTGTGCGCGCCCCCATCCCCCAAACCCCCACAACCCCCCCATACCGGATGAAATTACCTACTTAAAGCAAGATAATTAATCTCGCTGACAGAAGACAGCACAAGCGTGATGCAAGTCACTAATTTCTAATTACGGGGCTGTAACTATGTGAAAATCACTTTGATAGACTCGAATACAACTGACGGGGGCCGGTACTGTAAATAACCCTAAACAGCTCCCTCCGAGAGGAAAGGTCTTTGGGGGGCTGGCGAGAGGAAGACAGGGGGCAAGGCAAACAACGATTTTGATGACGTGATTGACAGATATTGATTAGTAACAATCTCTGCCAGGTGGAGATAAGCCTTTATTGGCTGTCGCGCTGTCATCCAGGTGGATGGTTACATCTTTCTTTAGTCCTCAGCGTGTGATGCTCTGGACGGAAAATAAATTAAAAAAAATTTTTAAAAAACCTCTTGCGAGAATCCACCTCTTTTTATACATTAAGCGTTTTCTGAGCAAATGCTTGTGACTTCTTCGAAAAATGGTGGATGCCCTCCGTAGCCTCGGGCGCTTTCTCTTTCAGCGCACGCAATTAAGTACGCTATTCAACCCTTTCAGCTCACTTTGTTCAACAAATATTTAATTACACAGAACACTGTCATCCGACACAGGTTTCCAAGAAAGTCTCTCTAGGTCACAGGTACTGGACCCAATGGAGACCTGTTGCTCTCTGCTACCTTTCATTAGCAATAGCTGTTGTAGTGCTAACATAGGCTAGCTAATCACCCTGATGAACAGAAAACAGCAGCAGCATAGGCCAGCACGATTTCCAGACTTGTCTAAGCTGGTCTGCGCTGGTCTGGTACTGGTTTAGCTGTTCAAACAGCATTTTCATACCAGCATCCTAACCTCAACATATTGTTGTTGTTGTCTGGTGATCTTGTGTCTCCACAACAATATTGTCCATTTCTCAATTAATGTAAGTGTATCAGATGATTTTTAAAGAATAAAAATGTTTGTATTAAAGCCTATTTTTGTATAGAGGCTTATTTTGCATATAGTCTATTATCAGTAATTCTCAGTCCTCTGTCTAAATCTCCTGGTACGGCCGCCAATCCAATTTAAGGATGTTATTGGGCTAATTGGTTGTTAGGACACTCTTGGTCAATTGTGATGCACAGCTGAAAAACATTCTACTAATAAGTGAGCATAAAAGGGAGAACAACATTCTAGGTTAGTTTAGTATCTGAAGCATCAGCAGTTCATGGCTTGCTGACCGACTCAAAATGACCAGAAAGAAACAACTTTCTTTAGAGACCCGTCAGTCCATTGTTGTGTTAAGGAAGGAATATACTCCATTGAAAACAAGAACATTTCACTGTGATCCCAAACTTTTGAGCGGTAGTGTAAGTCAATGGAACCAGTTTTTTTCCAGTAATGTAAACAACTACTGTCAACAACGTTTCTCATTGGACAGTGACGATATGTTGTTATTACTGGTGATCAGATATACTGATCTATGCTGGCGGATCTGGTGGGGCTGGAGGATCACTCTGCTCTTTTGTTAGGTATAGTTGTTTCAGAGCTAACCTTAGCTAGCCTTGCGTGCAGCCTTGCTGCAGGATCACTGCTCTCTTTTGTTAGGATGAGCTTTATTTGGTAGATGATCTGGTGGATTTGCTGACCTGTTCCCAGGACTGGAACTAGCGAAGGGCTGTGTCTAGGATCTGGCTATTGGGGTATAACCATTTAGCCAGGGGTCTCTTTTATGGCCAAAATTTGTAATGTGAATATTGTTGCTGTCCAAAGAAAAACAAATCTCCAAAATGGTAATTTTAAAGGAGAGGACGAAAACTGTCTTTACTTTCAATGCAAGTCAATGGAACCAGAATAGTTTCCATGCTATTTTGATGCATTTCTATTGGTCCATTCATCATTAGATTTTACACACAATGTGAACGGCAGCTGTCGAGTTCAAATGATGTAGAAAAATAAAAATCTGCAACAAAGGAGATACCAATGTCTTGTGGTAAATGTATCCCTACCTTAGTGACTTTTAAAACTCTTCTTTACTTAGCGAACCTATGAAGTAATAAGCAAAAAGTCTTATAGTAGTTTTATAATGATTATCTTTTGTTATTTTCTTTATTTTATGTTTCACAGCTTACCACAGCTTTACTCTCCTTGGTAGCTACTGGATGATTATCTGGCACAGTTTACAAAGTTAATTAGTATCCAATTTTATCATCCAATTTTTTCACCATAGTTCATTACAGTACAGCAGTAGCAATATCATGCTCAAAATAAGTTGCCCCTTATTTTTAGTTCACAGATTAAAACATTGGATATATTAATGGTACACTGACTGCCAAACTGGTGGTGTCCCCGGCATTCATTTGAGAAATCTGGTCACCTTATGATAAACACCTTTTTTGGGTCAATGTTAGCTGATTTGATGGATCACTTCCAATGTGGTAGGGCTGGTGTTAGATGATCACTGTTCTCTTTTGGTAGGAATAACTCTTTCAGGGCTGAAATTAATTGTCATTGTGCTGTATTCCTTTAGGAACAGTTTCTTTAGGGATTATTTTAGCTGGATGATCTGTACGTCCATTCTACTAAGAATTAATTGTATTGCTGCTCAATTGATCAGGAAGATCACTTTACTTTTATTTGTTTGAACCAGTTGATTTGGAGGATTAGTCTGCTGGCTTTCTTTAAGAATAGCAGTTGTAGGGCTAATATTGGAGACCACCAGCTCAGGTTAGCTAGCTGTTCTCTCTCATTAGGCACTGCTTTGGGGCTGATGTTAGCTAACTCTTCTCTCTAGTTGGAGGAGCTGTTGAATGGTTAACATTAGCTAGCTTACTTGTTGTAGAATGAATGTTAGCCAGCTGTGGGAGAATTACTGTGGTAGTAGGTTTAGGGCTAGCATTAGCCGGTTGATCTGGAGGATCACTCTGATTTTTTTCCTTAGTTATAGATGTTTTGAAGATCTAACAATATTAGCGAGCTGATCAGGGGACACTCTGCTTAATCTCATTAGAAACAGCTCTATAGGCCTCATACGGAAGGATGACTCTGCTCTCTCATACAATAGAAAAACAAAAACAACCAAAGTCCTCAGTCTCTGCTTAAACTATTCTAGTGTATTGTGAATGAAGGCAGAGTATCATCATTTTTGCCTCCCATAACCCAACTGCAGTGATTGTTGCTATGTGTTATGATTGGACTCCTCTTGGATAAGTGTGTTTGGCATGGGTGAAGAAATCAAAGAGAATATCAAAGGGCAGCTGGGTGTTGTATCAGGATTAGAGTGCATATGGTAGAAGAGAGGTCATTTTGATCTTGCCCAGATATAGGAGTTCTACCTCTTTCGAATGCCAAATGTAAACGCCAACTACACAGAACCGCAGCTCTCTGCCACTGTTGACAAGATTAAAGGTCAAAGTGGGAAGTAAGGGCTTGTTTTGTTATGCGGTCAGCCCTTGTTTTTTTTCCTTCATCTTTTTTGTTTCTTTTGTTTCTTAAATTTGCCTGATTTCCGTACAATGTACAGTTACAAAAGCATATCTTCTACTTTATTATTTACTTCCCAATCCAATAATTATGAATAAAAACTAGTAGTGGCCAGTTTGCATATACATGAATGGTAATACGGCAAAATGTGCCATAAAGTTAAAGCACCTGTGTGTGCGAGTTTAGAATACACACAAACATACACACTGTTAAAGGAGATTGAACAGCAGTCAAAGAAAATATCAAAAACGAGGGTCCTGATCATTAAAGAACAGGGTGAAAGGGGGCTAACAAAGTATGCAGAGAAAACAGATGGAAGTATACAGTCTGTGAGTGTGTACCTGTATTGTAAATGGAACTGATAAAATGGATAATATGTGTAGATATAAGGAGATGGTTTTAATGTTATAGCTGATCAGTGCATATAACTGCATAATGATATTGTCACAAACTACCTACTGGCCATGTGTGGTACTGCATATAACTAGGCCATGTGCTTTTGTTTTTCTTTACTGACTCCACCCTCTCATACCTGCAGCTGATCATAGATTCTTTAGGATAGCTACTTTGTTTTCCTTGTCTGTTTGCCAAGTTGCTTACTCGCCTACTACTCAGTAGGTGAAGTAATTAGGCAAGCGTGGCTAGTATATCCGAATGCTCAGTAGTCATCGAGCAGTACACGAACATTACCCGGATGACCTCCTGAATCAGGAGACATTTTTAAATATGCAACCGCAGCACACTGTGCTATCCCATGATCCCGGATGAATTCAAAGTGCCTTGCGTCAAGGGACATTTGTAAGATGGCGATTGCGTGGATACTAAACACTTGCATACTGCTTACTAGTCCAGCACTCAAGCAGTACGTACTGGCTCCAATCTAGCACCTACTGACTTAGTAGGCTATTTTAGAGACACCCACAGAGTTACTGAGCTGTGGTTCTTTGTGTTCTTCTTTCTTGTGTTTTGATCCTTGCCTTTTGTCTGGATGTTAAATATTGCAATACCCTTGATAAAGCCACTCAGTGCATGCAACCTGCTTCAACTCCTACATCACAGATATGTGCTGTACATTAATTTTATCCATATATTAATATGGTTTCTATTAATGTTAATATTAGTTGTAGCATAGCATCAGGAATAACAATAACAGTTTAAACAAAGCATTCCAAGCAAGTAACAAATAAACGCTAATACTGGCTAACCAAGCCACAGTCAGCAACCAGCTTTAGCCTAAGAATAATATCAGTTTCAGAGTAGGCGTCAATCAGAACGGCTGGAAATTCTTCACGGGAAAACTGTCATGCTAAATTTAATTATGCTGTAAAAATAGATTAAACAACACCAGTAAAATGCCGACTCTAGATGCTCATCGCTCGGTTGCTTTAGTCTTTGTTAATTGTTAGCCACCCTTCCACTTGTTAAAGATAAATATTTCTTTTCATTAAGGCAATACATCTAAAAGGCCCTAATTATCCTACTTAACGCTGCATGCTCAAGACTGCTTCTTCTGAAGTCATTTACATCTCTGCTGCCTGTTCGCCTTCTCATCATTATTTTTCTCTAATGGCAGCTTATTTAGAAGGTTTTCGTAGAGTGGTGAATCATTCAGCTCTAAGCAGCTGCATGGCTTCATACAGTATAAACCCCTCCCGTCCCCACCCACTCTGCTGAGGCTTGGGTGAAAGCCATCGATCCATCCTATTTTATTTTTTTTTTCTTTTGTGATTCCACTTTTATGTGGCTGCACTTAACCCTTATGCTTTTACTGTTGTTTTATTTTTTAACTACATTTGCATACAGTTGCATAATTCATTACATAAGTAGTTATTTAAAGGGGAATAAAAAATTAATAAAAATAAAAGGGGAATTTAAAATATTGAGTTCATTCCCTGACCTGCACTTGTTTTATAGTTAAAAAGGACCTAATTTTTACAGGTTGCTGTAAACTGTTACAAACGTGTAATAAATTATTTATATTAGCGGTCATAGAATTTTAGAATTTTTATTTTATGAAGAAAAAATTTATGTATGCATCCTCAGAGTTGGTTTGATATTAATTAAATTATTGACCATACGCTTAGAGTAGTAGTTTAGTCAGAATTGTTAATTGTTGATAAGTTTATCATCATAAACATCTGAAGAGTTTAATGCCTCTAAAAATCCCCTTACAGACAGGGTTATTAGTTGAAAACGTTTTTGGTCTGCTGCGATATTGAAGGAAAAATAATACACTGTAAAGAAGTGCTTTGTACAAACTAAAAAATAAGTAGTGAATGTGGGAACAAGCAATAAAACTAACTTTACTCAACTCAACAAAAGATTAGTCCATTCAAATTACATTATTGGTTGAATAAAACTAGTTTAATAACTTGTCACCACATATAGCACCTTTCTTAGCATGTGCCAACAACAGTGTATGATGGTTTTGAAACACAGAGTAAAACTCAGAGTTCAGTTGCTTGTTACTGCCTGAAGTAATTTTTGTTAGCTGTACCAAAAAAGCAAATTCATGTGTAAATCCATAAATATCGTATATACAAAATACTAAAAGCCTTTATATAATTTGTTTCAATGTCATCAAAACAAGAAACACAAAATGATATATTTGTTGTAAAGTGAATACGAAACAGAACACCCCCCCCCACACCTCTAACTTTAAAGACAGTGAACTAATTCAGATTACTCTATCCTTTTGTAACCTGTTATTTTAATAAGCTTGCTTTCTAAGAATGCCGGTGCACAGAGTTTGCCCTCAGACTGTCCAATTGCTCAGCTCTGTCTCAGGTAAAGAACTCATGGGTCAGTTCAGGTTCCACGAGCTTCATCACTCTTGCGTGCCTCCTCGGGTGTAGCTCTTGTGCGCCTGTGGAGATTTCCCCTCAGTAACCTTCCCTTCTGCTTGTCATGGATGCACGCATCATCAAAAGATTGGAAATCTTGCTGATGTCTCTGTGAGGAAGGGTCATATTTTATATTGTGGTTATTCTGAACAACAACAAACCATAATATAAACAGCAGACATGGGACCAAGTCACTAAGTTGCAAGTAACAAATAAGTCTCAAGTCTTGACAATCAAATCCCAGATCAAGTCAATATAAGAGTCCCGAGTCAAGTCCCAAGTCTTAAACTTCGAGTCCTAGTCAAGTCATCAGATGTAATGTCATTTCAGTATTTAACACATTATATGCAGTTGATTAGTAGTATATTAAACTGACATTAATATTAATATTAATGTTAATATTAACATTAATATTTTTAAAGTTAAAAAATAACTTTATGAAATTAGATAATTTTAAGCAGTTCTAATCACTACATTACCAGTTCATTACCAGTTAAAATATGTGTTGAAGCAGAAGAACTACTAAAATGTGAGGCAGTGGGCCTCGAAGACCAAGGCTGAGAAACACTGCACTGTATGGAAGTGTTAGTACACATCACACCTACAGGAATTTTAATAACATCACATTCTAAACCCAAAAGCATTAATATCTGGACGGGGTCTTTCAGTTCTAACAGCATGTGTGACTCTGCAGTAGCTCTGCATGTACTTCCTGTCTGAGATGCTGTGGTTCCCAAAAGCATTAACGTTTCAATAAAATTCACAGTGGACGGTGGAATATCTAGGAGGGAAGAACAGAGGGAAAGAGCTTGTTGCCAAGTCAAGTCACAATTAGTTTAGTGTAGTCATGTGACTTGAGTCCACACATCGGATAAATAGTGGTAATAAGTGGTCCTAATAATGTGATAACCCAAGTTTTAGTTATATTAAAGGATGGAGATGTATAAAACTCACTGCTTCATTATAATTCAGTCGTGCCATTATTGGGCAGTCATGGGCTGAAGGTTAGGAATCCAGAAGGTCGCTGGTTTGATCCCCTAAACCAAAGGTGACTAGAGTGCCCCTGAGCAAGGCACTTAACCCTCTACTGCTCACCAGGCACTGCGGATAGGACTGCCCACCGCCCCGGCAAGTGTGCTCACTGTCACCCAGTGTTTATGTTCACTAATGTGTATATATGTGGGTGTTTCATGGCACGCATGGGTTAAATGCAGAGGTTCAATTCCGCTGTGTGTAAAAACAAGTAGCAAAAAAATTCTAACTTCTAGTTAGACAGTGATTAACATTGTATTCTGGATGACAAGGCTTCATGTCCCTGCTTAGGTGGCGACACAGATATCTTAAGCTTCTTTTATGTTCAGGTATATTTGGCCTGAAAGAATTGAAACCACTGCTTCAGATAGCCAGCTGAAATTTTTGTTTTTGATTCAGTCTCCTGGCTGATTAAGCGGTTCAGGGTTATATTGGGATTTTCTTTTTTAAACGTTACTTCTGGTCTCAGTTTGTACGACAAAGGCAAATGCATGTTCTAAAGATCTAGGCCAAAGTCCACAGCCCTTTGTAATGACTTGAATTGGCCTGAAACGGCAGAAGTGGAGGCGAGTGGATGTCGTGTCTTTTCCATCCGAGGCCAAAGGAAGCACATTCATGGGACACAAATGCCAAGCTCTTGTGCTCATTTCAATTAATAGACTTCACGGTGACCCGAGGTCAGGGATTCTTGAGTTTGTGTAGCGTTGCGCTGAAGAACTGAAGAACCTGGCGGTACTTTGAATTAAGGTGACTGAGAGGTGTACAACGTTCAATGGTGCTTTCTTGTCAGGCTCAGACAACACCGCTTCACCCCTGGTCCCAAACAAAAGGCCACTCTCGGCAAGTCTAACTCTGAATGCATCAGGAAGGATCTTGAAAAGAATTGGACCTGAAGAAGTGTCTCGCTCTACTCATCAAAAATAAGAAAGCATCTTTATTTCTAGAATATTTGGAACCATTCCTCCCTCGCTTGTGTCCCTAGACTGCAAATCGTAGTGCATCACCTGCACGCAAATTACGAAAGCGCCCCAATTGTTTGTCACAGCGAGAGCCCGCATCCATCGTGTTCATTATTCGGAGTCGGCGCAGGAGAAACCCAAAGTGTGCCCTTCCAACAAGCTGCAGCAGTTTGTCTCAGAGGGAGTCCTCCACAAAACCCACCATTTCCTGACTCAAGTGCTTTTCAGCTCGTTCCGATCTTTCATGAAAAAATGAGGGAGTAGATAAATATGCCATGATCATTTTCAAGAGAGAGTCTGATAAATGTAACCTAGATACGCTGTCGAATCAGTATATGCTGATTTACATCCCAATCTTATCTTTAACTTGCCCTAGAATGAGTTTATTGTTTTTATTTTGTTTTGCTATTTAAATACAGTGGGGAATACAGTTTGGGAACATTCTGCATTTCTGCAGAAACATTATCATGAACATAATCAGATTTCCTGAAGTCCTAAAAGTAGATAAATGAGAACCAAATGGAACAAATGAGACAAATATTATAATTAATCAATCATCAATCAATCAATCAACCTTTATTTAAACTTGGAGTACATTGAGGGTGGCCCTCATTTACAATGTAGCTGAGCATTATGCATTGTTAGGATATTGACAAAGTAAAATTTTATCTAGATGTAAGATACAAGATATTATAAAATAAGATATAAAACAAATAAGATAAAAATAAGAATTTAAAGGTAGGATTCAGTAAAATCATAGGTAAAAATTTAAGGTAATAAAAATAATAAAGACTACATATAAATAAATAAAACTAAATACATAAAAGAGTAAAATGTTAATAAACAATAACTAAGAACAATAGAAGAAAAGGAAATGATAAAAGAAAGATAAAAAGAAAACAGCTAAATAAACAAGATTAAAAAGATTTAAAGTTAACTTAAAAAGATAAATAAAACAAAAAACATAAAAACAACTAAAAACATAAAATCTAAAAACGAAAATCAGCTAAAACAGTGGCAGGCTGTCTGAAGGCTGTCTCAAATAGTGTGTTACATATATATATAATATCTCAGATATTATGATTGATGCTCATCAGGCTGAATATGGTTACAAAAGCATCTCTAAAGAATAGATGGATGAGACCAAAATAGATTTTTTTGCTTTAAATGAGAAGCTTTATGTTTGGAGAAAACATTGCATTTCAGTGTCCTTAACCCATCTGTGAAGCATGGTGGTGGTAGTATCATGGTTTAGGCCTATTTTGATGTATCTGGGCTTGCCATCATTGATGGAATGACTTATTCTAAATGACACCAGTAAGTTCTGAAGTAAAAGGACATCTGACATCTGTTGGTGAGCTGAATTTTAAGAGAGTGTGGGTTATGCAATGCGGCAACAACGACCCGAAGCATACAAGTCCGTATACCAAAGAACAAAGAATGGTTAGAGAAGAACAAAGTTAATGTTTAAATTCAGACCTTAATCCTACAAAACTTGAACTTGAAGCCATTCTTTGCAGGAATGGGCTAAAATTTCTTCCAACCTACAGCAAGACTGATCAACATTTAACTTAGTCGTTCTTTGTAACTGCACAAGGGTGTCACGCCAGATACTGAAAGAAAGGGTTTACATACTTTTGCCACTCACAGATATGTGATATTGGATCATGTTGTTCTATAAAATATATTTGTTTAATTGGGTGTTTGGGTACTCTTTATCTATTTGTAGAACTTTCAGGCACCACTATAAAGTTACATAACGATGTATTTGATTACATAGTATGTTACATGATCTTATTACTTTCACATTGTGTAGCAACAAATTGCGTTTTGCATTCTTAACCTTTTTCTGTTTCTATCAGTGTCAAGAGGAAGGTATGTGAGAGTTAAGGAATGAGAAGTGATTAATGTGTTGTTGATTACTGCAACAAATATTCATTGCAATGATTCTACTTCAGTTTAGAAAAGTTCTCTGTGTAATTGTTCATTAAATTGTCCCCTATAGAACTAACAACTATTCCATTGCAGCGAAAACTTCACAGTGTTTTTCAGATTTGGTCATAATGTTTTCATCAATAATGCACTGAAACCAATACCTACTGACATTTGTAATACACTCCTTTTCTCCAGTACTGAAAGCCTAGCTCCATCTACAGCGCAGTAGTACACTCAACTGTGCATTCTGATGATCTCAGCAAACCCCAAACCACACACACACACTGATAGAGCTCCATTCCAGGCTGCATTAGTCTCCCCTCTAAAAATATGAAGAGCTTGCCTTCGTTTCTTCACTATTGATTTTATGCTCTGACACTTCCCCAGCCTGCTCATAGTCTGGGTTTGCCCATTAACCAGAAAATACACTCTACAGCTTCATCAACTACACCAGCCTGGACACACATACACACACATATGGTATAGACTCATACATTTGTCCTATATGTGTTACTTATGAAACTATCTATATGTAATGTACACCATATGTAATAGTAATATGTACCATATGAATCATATGGGTCAATAAAAAATAAGGTCTTCATGATGATGTACATTTTTGTATCTGGGTGTATGTGTACATGTATATCTATATGTGTTTTATGTTTTAAATATAGTTATTGTTTTAATAGTTTTTAATTCAGTTCAAACTTTTCTGGTCTGGTTGAACCAAAAAACTTAATGTTTGTTCCACCTGACTTTTCAGACTTATTTCAGATTTAGAAATCTTTATGTTTGAAGTCATACTGACATGTTTCAAATATATAAACATAATCACACATTTCACAGTGACATGATAAACCACTATGATCATGTGATGAGACATTATGCAATGAAGGTCATTTGGGGTCTTCTTTATGATGCAGTATCCTGGACCCTATTTTGTTAAAGCAAGTAAAAATAAAAGTCCATTGTAAAAATTCCATTGATAGTAATATGTGAACACACACATACCCACATTCATATATACATATAGAAAGAGTTTGCTATTCATAGGAAGCATCTGCTGATGTGAACCATGCCTCACAAAAAGAAGTCTCTGAAGATCTACAGTCAAGATCAAGTCAAGACTTGAAAGGGTTACAAAGTAATATCCAAGATTTTAGGTATTAACCCATCCACAGTTAGACACTCTGTCTACAAATGGAGACGATTTAGTACTGTGGCTACTCTCCCTGGAAATGGGTGCCCTGCCAAGTTGGCTTCAAAGGCACATTGCAGAATGCTCAGAGAGGTGAAAAAAAACACTGAAGTATCAGCTGAAGGCTTGAGGGAATCAATGGAACTGGTTAACATCACTGTTCATGAGTCTACCATAAGTAAATCATTGAACAGGCATGGTGTCCATGGCAGGACACCCTTGGGGAAGCTGCTGCTCTCCAAAAAAAACATCACGCTGCCTGAAGTTTGCCTAGGTTTGCAACCTTGACACTCGACAATGCTCCTGGGAATATATTTAGTGGACTGATGAAACCAAAGTTGAATTGCTTGGGAAGAACACACAGCACTACATATGGCGTAAACAGGGCACTGCATACCAACATGAAAACATAATCCTTACGGTGAAGTACGGTGGTGAAGCATGGTCATGATTTGCGGCTTCGGGGTCTGGACTGCTTGCCATCATCAAAGGGAAAATGAATTCTCAAGTTTATCAAGGTGTCCTACAGAATAATGTCAGGGTGATTGTCCCCCAGTTGAAGCTCAGTAGAAGTTGGGTGATGCAGCAGGACAATGACCCTAAACATCAAAGTAAATCTACTACAGAATGACTTCAAACAAAGAAAATCCACCTTTTGGAGTGCCTGGTCAGAGTCCAGACAAGAGAGCTGTTCCCACCAACGATCCTAAGAATATACTGTTATTATACTCTTGTTATTATTATAAGCATGTATTACATTAAATGTAGTAATATGTAGGGTCTAAAAGTCTAAAACCACAATCTGGGATTTCTTTTATCAAAACCCAGAACAGCAACAATAGGATTTTAGTTGCCTTTTGTTTAGTTTTCTAGATGGTCCAAAGTGACTGTACTAAAATAAACTTGCCCCCATGTGGCCATTTGAGAGAGAAGCGCTAACGCTAACTAAGCTCAGTCTGACTGTTGATATGGGGCGTTCTGAAATTCAAAATTGCATCATAAGTGCATCACCAGGCCCAGGACACAATGCCTTCTGGTGATAAATCCATGTCAATGCTTAGTGGGCTGTTATGATAGGCTGTTAGTGGGGTGGTATGATGGAGCTCCAGCACGCACACATACTCATGCACTCGGCGTATCCCCAGGGCACTGACGAAAGACCTAATGTGAAGCTAGAAAGCTGACGCATGGACAGTTTAGGAGAAATAAGCAGTGGAAGGGCTGAACTGATCTCCCCTGGCAAAATGTCTGCACTCTGAGATGGGTACAGTAGCCCAACCCCACAGTTGAGTAAATATATTATCAGGAGAAGTAGGAGTACTAAGAACTGAAAACTAAGCACTGAGTTAATAAAGAATAGAAACTGCAGCAGGACATCTTTATACATTCAGGATCAGTTAGAATGGAAACTGAGGTTTGTTCCTTTGAATCCTTTTTGTGATTACCAAATGTTTTACAGTCCTGCATCCCTTTATGACCTGCTGTGTACCCCATTTTGCTTCTTATACATACCCATTCACATATGGCCATGCTGCGAGATATTAAGCCTAAAATCAGTAACTGTAAGTTATCAATGGTGTATGTATCTGGTAACACAGCAACATAAATGCTTTAGCAACAGAGCTACATTTGACAGAACAGAAGCTATTTAAATCTTCTACAATACAATGACTAAACAAGTACTACGCAATGCAAAACTTTTCAAAGCTACATTATATAAAGTTCTTACATTTCTACTTCAAGTACTACACAATGAAAACCTATTTAAAGCTACATTATAAGTTTTTACATTTCTGCAAGTACTACACAATCCAGAACTATTCAAAGCTACATTATTTAAATTCTTACATTTCTACAAGTACTACACAATGCAAAACTATTCAAAGCTACATTATAAGTTCTTACATTTCTACAAGTACTACACAATGCCAAACTATTCAAAGCTACATTCTGTAAGTTCTTAGATTTCTACAAGAAGTACTACACAATGCAAAACTATTAAAAGCTACATTATTTAAATTCTTACATTCCTACAGCAAGTACTACACAATGCAAAACTATTCAAAGCTACATTATGTAAGTTCTTACATTTCTACAACAAGTAATACACAATGCAAAATATTCAAAGCTACATTATTTAAATTCTTACATTTCTACAAGTACTACACAATGCCAAATTATTCAAAGCTACATTATATAAGTTCTTACATTTCTACAACAAGTACTACACAATGCAAAACTATTCAAAGCTACATTATTTAAATTCTTACATTTCTACAAGTACTACACAATGCAAAACTATTCAAAGCTCCATTATTTAAATTCTTACATTTCTACAAGTACTACACAATGCAAAACTATTCAAAGCTACATTATTTAAGTTCTTACATTTCTACTACAAGTACTACACAATGCAAAACTATTAAAAGCTACATTATTTAAATTCTTACATTTCTACAAGTACTACACAATGGAAAACTATTCAAAGCTACATTATTTAAGTTCTTACATTTCTACTACAAGTACTACACAATGCAAAACTATAAAAAGCTACATTATTTTAATTCTTACATTTCTACAACAAGTACTACACAATGCAAATCTATTCAAAGCTACATTATGTAAGTTCTTACATTTTTACAACAAGTACTACACAATGGAAAACTAATCAAAGCTACATTTTGTTTGTTTTTGGGGTTGTAAAACTTCTCTGGTGGAAGTATGTAATATACAGACTTTATAAACTGATATAATACACTTTATATAAAATTTCTTGACCCCTTTCCCAAATGAAGGAAAATGATTGTGTGTTTACTGAAAGAGTATTCAAATAAAACTTAGTCTTCTGTGGATGTAGATGAATTATCTACTATTATCATTTTTTCTCCTTTAGTGTTTGTGTATGTGGGCCGCTTTTGGGTAACACACAGTTTGCCTGTAGGCAATTCTGCTGCATTACTGCCAGAAGTGCACCAGATCTGTTTTAGAACCTGTAGCTCAAATGCATGTTTTAAATATGTAGACCACCTTTGGCTCACATGCAGGTTGCCAGTGCTGAAAGTGGGCCAGAAGTGCCATATCTTTGCCAGATGTGGCCCACACCAGCATGCTATCTGGGCGAACCGGCCCTTTGTGTATAAGAATGGACACCCTGGACCTCAAGCTCGAGCCAGAGAAAGCGCTTGGTGTATGTACATTATGCGAAACATTATGGGTATACTTGCTATGCTAGTAAACAGAAAGCTCCAATTGCCCATACAGATCTTTTTTACCATAACCAACATGCCCTACAGAGATACTACAGCATTCATACAGTCCTGACCAGTCGCTTATATCCCTATTCTGCTGTGTTCAGATGCCAGTTCTCCCCTCCTTTGTCCCCACCACAATCAGTTTAGTTCTGGTAGTGGACTCCGCCCTTACCATCTCGATCTGGCAGGATCAGCAAGGGTCTCAACACTCCAAGACCTGGACTGAGGATGCAGTCTTTGCCAAAGATGCTTTAATTTCCACTGAATTGTAGTTTTAATTTACATAATCCCATCAGGGATTAAAAGTGTCTACACTGCAGAGTCTTACTGGGGGGCAGATTTTTATTAAGGGCACTTTGCTAAAGTCTCTGAGTGCATTGTTGGTGGGATGTTTGCTAAGATAGGGTTAAAAACGATGATATTGCCTGTATAGAACCTTTTCAGAAAAGAACAGCTCAGCCCCTCTCGCTAATTTATGATAGAATGCAAAGCAAGCCCCCCTCTCTGATTCTCAAATGTAGGCCACAGGACAGTGTGAGCTGAAAGCCATGCTGGGTCCATCTCCTGAAAGGGAAATCGATGAAACAGAGAGCGGATGTGTAGGGGAGAGTGAGCAGGTTTAAGCGAATGCATGTAAAGCAAGTGAGTGGTGATGTCCAGAAGAAGGTGTGTGTGTGTGTGTGTGTGTGTGTGTGTGTGTGTGTTTAGCGGGGGCAGCAGGGTCCAGTAATGAATACAAATGGCACACTTTCATATCCACGCTCCAGCTTTGCGAGAGCATTATGCACTAGGAATTTTCAGGTGGGCTGAAATTTCTAATCAAAGAAAGAATTAAGCCCTTTCTCTCTGTCTCTCACTCTCTCTCTCTCTCTCTCTCTCTCTTTTCTCGTTCTCTCTCATTCTCTCTCTCTGTGAATCCTATCTTGTCTCTTTTCACGGCCAACAAGTTGATTTGCAGATTGCATTACTATGGCAATGACTTAGTCATCGTATTTAATTAGAATGCTGTTTACAGAAGGGTCGCATTACTCACCGCTCACAGGTAGGACTCAGTGCCAAAATCATAAGCCCCAAACTAAACAGTAGGGGGAAAAAATGCCCTCGTAGCAGAACTAGGAACTCAAGCCTCGTCCAAAATACTTCGCTGCCAAATTAATGTGAGGGTGCTGAGGCTGAGGTTTATCTTCTCAGACCATGGCTGTCTGGGGCAATTGGTTGAGTATGGAAGCTGATTGTGGTCCAGAAAGCCCATTTCTACACTTTTACAACCAATGCAAAAATAGGTCTTTGCACTGTCCCATAGAAGAACCTCTTTTAGGTTCCCCAACAAACATTTCAATAGACGTTTTTCTAAAGAAGCAAAGCTGTAGAGATTCTAGGTAGGAAGAACTTGGACAGCAGAAGAAGATTCTTTAACCCATTGGAAGCCTAAAGGTTCAAGTTTCATATTTTTTACTGTAATACTTTTTAATTGTTACACTAGTAGACAAGGGTGTTGGAGCAGGTTTGAAAATTGGGGGTTTGAAAATATTTTAGCCCCTAAAATATTAGCTGTAAGCTGAGATTCCATTGTAGGTAAGGTAGTATATCACTGTATGTATAGTGACGGAGAACAACATTTGTGGAATTACAGTAAATTACAGATAATTAAACAAAATACAACATTATCTGTACTTCTGTTTATTATTAGATAAATCAAAAAAAAAAGATCACTTTACAAACTAAACTAGATACTCCACATTACATGGTACTGCTGTCAGAAAACTTTTAAACTTTACATGCAGTGTTTGGATTATATACATATATACTGTAACTAAAAATAGGTGTTATAATGCTAAAATAAAAAGACAAAAAATGTATGTAAATGTTTTCTGATTAGACAAGACTAACAGTAATGCTATGTTAACCATACACTAGAATACTTTTAAAAGACTCTGAAAAGACATCTAATAGACTAAAGTCTAACACCCTCTCACATCATTTTAGTTACAGACTTGTCGCAGGCTATGATTTTGCAAAGACATCTTTTAGTATCACTGTTTACAAGACTGCAACTCGTTTCCTTCTGAGATTATTTCCCATTTATATGATTAAAGCTAGCAATATTCAGATAGTTTGCTGATAGGCTAATTGAAAACAGTGTAGCCCCGTTCAGTGGGGATTTTGAGGGCTTCAGCGATTTCTGTCCACCTTTTTTCTTGTTCCACTCTGTCGTGGTATAAATGTGGAGACACATCAAAGAGGCACTCTTGCTCGCTCCACAGCTCCACCAGTTTCTCCTCCTTCTGTACAGTCCTGGAGAACCGCAGTTTCCGAACCCTCGCCGGACTCCATGTCTAACTTCCCTCCATGTCTAACTTCTTTACCCCCAAACATTTCGGTGATTGCCTCGTGGCTTCCCGTTTGGTGGAGGAAAGAGCTCTCCTATTGGTTGTCGTCAATGTTCACGTCACTATTTGTGTGAGCCAAGACTTAAGACTTATGATAATATTAAACACATTTGATTTTATCTGAACGCTCAGACAAGAAAAAACTGACTTAAACCTAAAACTGACTCTCAGGATTTTATTCTGACAATGGAAATTCAGTAAAATCGCTTGAAAATTGCTTGGTGTAAGGCCTGCACTACTGAAAGCACTTCTAACGCTGGTCTCCTTTTATTTATTCATTCATTTATTTGTTTACGTATGTAGTGTAGTGCAGTTTGGGGCGTGGCCAGAGAGTAATGTAACTTGACGTTTCAGAGTGATTTCTGACTAAAGTTAATATTAACGTTAACTAACCCAAACCCTGTTACCATAACAACACATTATACTAGAGCTGTTTTATTGCAGTATATATGGTCATCGTTGATATTAATGCTATCATCACTGGGCTCGCAATCTCCATAGGCAAACAGGATTGTACCAAAAAGCTGACATTGACTTTAAAGTGTGGGGCTGTCATAGAATTACACCTTTGCCACCAGTCAGGTTGTGAAACAGTTAGATCTACTCTAGTCAACTGTAAGTGCTGTTGCTGTGAAATGAAAGCATATGAAATGGAGCAACAATGGTTCAGACACAAAACAGCAGACCATTCAATCTCACAGAGTTGGGCCTCCAAGTGCTGAGATGGCTATCCTATGTTGCATCGGTCATTACAGAGTTCTACATTAAACCTAAAATGGGTTTTCATGGCTGAGCAGCTACACACTAGCCTAAGATCATTATGTGAAAGCGTTGACTGCGGTGGTGTAAAGCATTGGAGCACTGGAAATGTGTTCTGTGGAGTGATGAATCAGGCTTCATCATCTAGCAAACCGATGGATGAATCTGGGTTTGGCGGATGCTGGGAGGTGCCAGCAGTAAAGAGCGGTGGAGGAGGAATAATGATCTGTTTTTCAGGGTTTGGGTGTCCCTAGTTAAAGCAAAGGAAAATGTTAATGATACGACATACAAAGACATTTTAGACAATTTAGTGAAGACCCTCTACTGTTCCAACGTGACAGTGCCCCTGTGCGCACAGTGAGATCCATAAAGACATGGTTTCATGAGCATCTCAACGTTAATGCTTATGGTTTTGGAATGAGATGGCCGTCAAGCCCTTATAGATTTAGAGTCAGATGTCTATGTACAAAACACATTTTCCAGTGTTTAGCACAGATCTTGAAGAAAGTCTTGTTTTTTTAAGTCAAATGTTTTGAAGTTTCCAGAACTTGAACTTGTATTCTCTAATTATGCTTGAACATGTCAGAAGCTTCTTTAGTGTGACAGAGCCCCACTAACTACACTTCATGCCCCAGTAAACCCCCTACGCTTTAAAGACACATTTCTAGTGGCAAGCAGCCACCAAATCACAGTAAACCTGTTGCCCGTTACAAAAGACTACATCACTTAACACGAGAGAGTCTGCATACACCACTTCAACAGCATCATCAAACAGCTCCCAACTTTGAGAACAACTAAAGAAATCACAAAGCTGCATTCAAAATTTTAGTGCAGTTCACCTTCAGACAGTCACTGCTGCTGCTGCATACTAGGTTAGGTTCAGGTCAGTTTCCTCTGTGTGTAAACACAAAAAGCAAATGGCTCTAAAATCTAAACACATCTTCTCTAAGTTCTTCTGCTTGCAGCTGGTCTCGTCCAGACACCTATAAGTTTTCCAGCCCAGAGCTTATGATACTAACTCTGTAGTGCCCTCCTGGGAAATAACAGGAATAGATACATACACAAAGAGGTACAGACAGCCAGACAAAGAGGTGTCTTTCTGATACAGAGACCAAAAAAACACACAGCTGACTCAATAGAACACTGACATTTTATATGTTTGACTGGTAGTGTATCTAAAACGTTTGACTGGTAGTGTATCTAAAATGTTTGGCTGGTAGTGTACTAAAACAATTGACTGGTAGTGTACTAAAACGTTTGACTGGTAGTGTACTAAAACAATTGACTGGTAGTGTACTAAAACGTTTGGCTGGTAGTGCACTAAAACGCTTGGCTGGTAGTGTATCTAAAACGTTTGGCTGGTAGTGTACTAAAACGATTGACTGGTAGTGTTTCTAAAACGTTTGGCTGGTAGTGTACTAAAACGATTGACTTGTAGTGTACTAAAACGTTTGGCTGGTAGTGTACTAAAACGCTTGGCTGGTAGTGATCTAAAACGTTTGACTGGTAGTGTACTAAAACGCTTGACTGGTAGTGTACTAAAACTTTTAACTGGTAGTGTACTAAAACGTTTGGCTGGTAGTGTACTAAAACGCTTGGCTGGTAGTGATCTAAAACGTTTGACTGGTAGTGTACTAAAACGTTTGACTGGTAGTGTATCTAAAACGTTTGGCTGGTAGTGTACTAAAACGCTTGACTGGTAGTGTACTAAAACTTTTAACTGGTAGTGTACTAAAACGTTTGTCTGGTAGTGTACTAAAACGTTTGACTGGTAGTGTACTAAAACGTTTGACTGGTAGTGTACTAAAACGTTTGGCTGGTAGTGTACTAAAACGCTTGACTGGTAGTGTATCTAAAACATTTGACTGGTAGTGTATCTAAAACGTTTGGCTGGTAGTGTACTAAAACGCTTGACTGGTAGTGATCTAAAACGTTTGACTGGTAGTGTATCTAAAACGTTTGACTGGTAGTGTATCTAAAACGTTTGACTGGTAGTGATCTAAAACGTTTGGCTGGTAGTGATCTAAAACGTTTGACTGGTAGTGTATCTAAAACGTTTGACTGGTAGTGATCTAAAACGTTTGGCTGGTAGTGATCTAAAACGTTTGACTGGTAGTGATCTAAAACGTTTGACTGGTAGTGATCTAAAACGTTTGACTGGTAGTGTACTAAAACGATTAACTGGTAATGTACTAAAACGATTGACTGGTAGTGTACTAAATCGATTGACTGGTAGTGATCTAAAACGTTTGACTGGTAGTGTATCTAAAACGTTTGGCTGGTAGTGTACTAAAACGATTAACTGGTAATGTACTAAAACGATTGACTGGTAGTGTACTAAATCGATTGACTGGTAGTGATCTAAAACGTTTGACTGGTAGTGTATCTAAAACGTTTGACTGGTAGTGATCTAAAACGTTTGACTGGTAGTGATCTAAAACGTTTGGCTGGTAGTGATCTAAAACGTTTGGCTGGTAGTGATCTAAAACGTTTGACTGGTAGTGATCTAAAACATTTGGCTGGTAGTGTACTAAAACGATTGACTGGTAGTGAACTAAGACGTTTGGCTGGTAGTGTACTAAAACGATTGACTGGTAGTGTACTAAAACGTTTAGCTGGTAGTGTTCTAAAACGTTTGGCTGGTAGTGTACTAAAACGTTTAGCTGGTAGTGTACTAAAACGTTTGGCTGGTAGTGTATCTAAAACGTTTGACTGGTAGTGTACTAAAACGTTTGGCTGGTAGTGTATCTAAAACGTTTGACTGGTAGTGATCTAAAACGTTTGGCTGGTAGTGTACTAAAACGTTTGGCTGGTAGTGTTCTAAAACGTTTGGCTGGTAGTGTACTAAAACGTTTGGCTGGTAGTGTATCTAAAACATTTGACTGGTAGTGTATCTAAAATGTTTGACTGGTAGTGTATCTAAAACGTTTGACTGGTAGTGATCTAAAACGTTTGACTGGTAGTGATCTAAAACGTTTGGCTGGTAGTGTACTAAAACGTTTGGCTGGTAGTGTTCTAAAACGTTTGGCTGGTAGTGTACTAAAACGTTTGGCTGGTAGTGTATCTAAAACATTTGACTGGTAGTGTATCTAAAATGTTTGACTGGTAGTGTATCTAAAACGTTTGACTGGTAGTGATCTAAAACATTTGACTGGTAGTATACTAAAACGTTTGGCTGGTAGTGAATCTAAAACGTTTGGTTGGTAGTGTATCTAAAACATTTGACTGGTAGTGTATCTAAAACGTTTGACTGGTAGTGTACTAAAACGTTTGACTGGTAGTGTATCTAAAACGTTTGACTGGTAGTGATCTAAAACGTTTGGCTGGTAGTGATCTAAAACGTTTGACTGGTAGTATACTAAAACGTTTGGCTGGTAGTGAATCTAAAACGTTTGGCTGGTAGTGTACTAAAACGTTTGGCTGGTAGTGTACTAAAATGTTTGGCTGGTAGTGAATCTAAAACTGAGGCTGGTAGTGATCTAAAACATTTGACTGGTAGTATACTAAAACGTTTGACTGGTAGTGTATCTAAAACGTTTGACTGGTAGTATACTAAAACGTTTGACTGGTAGTATACTAAAACGTTTGGCTGGTAGTGTACTAAAACGTTTGGCTGGTATTGTATCTAAAACGTTTGGCTGGTAGTGTATCTAAAACGTTTGACTGGTAGTGTACTAAAACGTTTGACTGGTAGTGTACTAAAACGTTTGACTGGTAGTATACTAAAACGTTTGACTGGTAGTATACTAAAACGTTTGGCTGGTAGTGTACTAAAACGTTTGGCTGGTATTGTATCTAAAACGTTTGGCTGGTAGTGTATCTAAAACGTTTGACTGGTAGTGTACTAAAACGTTTGACTGGTAGTGTACTAAAACGTTTGGCTGGTAGTGTACTAAAACATTTGGCTGGTAGTGTACTAAAACATTTGGCTGGTAGTGATCTAAAACGATTGATTGGTAGTGTTTCTAAAACGATTGACTGGTAGTGTTTCTAAAACGATTGACTGGTAGTGTAGTAAAGCGTTTGAGCTGTAGTTTATATTATACCCTTTATTAGTTAATCCATTAAGTGGAAGTGGTTTTGGAATCCTTGAGGAGGACATGGTTGGTGAAGCTTAAATTTCTACAAAAGGGTTATAACTGTGTCTACAAATGTTGTGCATAGAAAGTGCTGTTTTCTATTATCAGCATTGGTCTTCCTAATCATGCTGTTAGGTTCTATTTTATCAGGAAAGCACCAGCCTCGGAGGCTGAAAGTAAGTAATGGTAAATAAACTACAATAAACTGTCACTGGCTTCTGAAGTTGAGAGTTCACCCCAGGGGTGCTAAAGTTTTGAACTACTTTTGCACTGTGTTGCTCACTGAAATGCTTACTGACTTTCTGTGGTAGCAGTCTTGCCATATCAGCTTGATACCTCTATCACTCACTGAAGACAGAGCTTTCTACATCAGTGTATCTAATAACTGTCAAAGAAGCTCCAGTATAAATAATCATTACAGCCTTATCAGCCTGCAAGGCACTAGTGCTAAACATCATCCTGTTAGTCATCTAGTCATAAAAACACATGATATTTTTAATTGCACTGTGATGTTTCTGCTGTACTGCTCACAGCTGCAATAGTGTACACACCCGTTCTATGTGAATATGTATCTGGTTCTAGCAGTGTGTGTTGGGATCTTCTGTGAAGTAATGGTTAATTTCTATGTTTTTGGAAATTGGCTTGTGGGTTTGTTGTTTGTGTGAGAGTGTAAGTGAGTGTTGGCCATGCGATGGACTGGCGACCTGTCTATGGTGTACCCCGCCTTCGTCCGATCACGCTGGGATTGGTTCCAGCCCCCCTGTGACCCCAACTAGCGGGATTAAGCGGCAGATAATGAATGGATTGAAGAATTTGTTTTTGGTGTTATTAGCTGCTCCCACCCTCGCACAGGTGCTCCCATTCTTATTGATTTCTCTTGTCGCAGCTGGCTTTGCCCAGACTTTAAATTCTCGGCAACCCATCCAGAACTTCTCCCTCCAAAGAGAAAGAAAGAATAAAAGAGAGAGAGAGAGAGAGAAGAAGAACTTGCATAGCTTAACTGCCACTATACATCCATATAAAAATCACACTTACGCTTGCTGTAGTAAAAATTTTACTAACTTGAGTTTTGTAGACGTGACATCATCAAGCCTATTGTCTCCTTAAAGACCCTCATTGTGTTGCAGATTAGAGACACAACATTTTTAATTACTGTTATTTTCTTAATTACTATTAATTTTTACATAAATAAAGAATTACAAACATTACAAGGGGTTTCATGTTATACTTTGGGGCTTCTCATATGGTGCTCAATAAATACAAGGCAATAACTGCTCATCATATTTGTTCTACCCCATCAGCCTTAGTGAGGGTAATACTCTGTTTACTCCATAGTAAGTAATGTCAAGGAACTACAGGGCATGACTACTGGCTCCCTAGACAGCCTAAGAGATAGAAGTGTGTTCAAATGTTGAAGCTAGTGTGTTTTACATCAGCCTGGAAGGCATCTAACTAAAGTCTTAGGCTGCCACATTAAGTGGTCACTGACCTTTTGGTTATCCTGAAGGGCAGCAGTCTTTCCTAGCAGCCTATTCATAGTTTTCCAAAGAAGATTCTCAGCGTTGAGTGGATTGAAATTTCACAAAATCTATTTTATTATTTATTATTTTATTATTTACTATTATCTAGTTTATTGTCTAAACCAGTGGTTTTCAACCTGTGGGCCGCAGACGTACTGCAAGGGGGCCACAGGCCAATAATCTTTTTTTTTTTTGTGTTGCTCCATTAAATAGATAGTTCAGCATATTTAGTTTGTTTATTTGCAAAACAAAACATGTTTAGTTTGAGTTCGGTTTGGCATAGTACAGTCACATGACACGCAGCGCTAGCTAGTTAGTTAGCTACTTCAGTCTAAGTGAAGCTGTTGTCTTGTGTACACATCATGGATAAATGGTTAAAAACAAGGTCTTTGACAACAAAAGACTCTAAAGCTGGACCTTCTACAAGTGAAGCAGCCGCTGTATCTCTTACTGTGAGAACCCAGAAAAGCAAGCATAAATCGAAAAGAAGAAAATACAGCAGTGAGTATCTAGCATTAGGCTTCACGTGCACAGGAACAGAAAACGAGCCGCTACCACTCTGCGTTGTGTGTTTGGAGGTCTTGGCAAATGAAGCGTTGAAGCCAACCAAGTTACGTTGACATGTGGAGACTAAACACAGCGAGTATGAATCTAAACCTGTGGAATTTTTGGAGAACACACTAAAAGAATACTAAAGCAGGAAAAAGTCCCTTGAATTGGCTTGCTCTGGAACCGATAATGCTAAAGCTGTTGAGGCTTCCTACCATGTTGCGCAGCTTATAGCAAAGGCTGGACCAAATTCTGGAATAGGCTTAATGTTGAGTCAGACCTCGGTTTGCAACTTTCTGCACTTCAACCTGACATCCACCACTTGTTAGCTGGTAAACATCAGCCATCTCATTAGGTGAGTGACAAAAAGTGCTGTTTCTTTTGTTGTGTGATTATGCAGTCAGTTTAACCGGTCACATGGATGGTTCACTGTATTTGGTTCTAAACTGCAATAAAAAATATTCTGAGAGGGCCGTAGAAAGTTTTGGGGTGGGTTAAGTGGGCCTTGGGTTGCAAAAGGTTGGGAACCCCTGGTCTAACCCATCCGAGCTCTACCAATACTCTGTCTTAGTCTTGGTCCTGGAGCCTCACTGCATGGTCCTGTTAAGTGTTTTCTCTGCTCCCAACGCACATGATCCAACGAATCAACTCATTAGCTGTTGAGATAAAGTAGGTGTGTTAAAGCAGGACAAGTACTCTAATGTGCTGTAATAAGTGTTGAGACTACAATACCAGGGTTGAGACACTGTGCTAGTTTGTCCTATCAGGCTTGGAAGTTCAAAGTATTTGTACCAGAATTGAGCCATCTTAGTTAAGTCATATTAAATAAATTACAGTCAGTGATCATTGGTCATCAATCAGCCTGGAAGGTAAAATAACTGTATGAAATGATTCCTGGCTTACTAATCGACCTCAGGAGCATCTTACGTAAGTCATGTTAAAGAAATTAGAGTATATTATTATTGACCTTCCAACCAGCCTGGAAGGCAAAAGGTGTTTGCTGTCAGCCCGGAAGGCACATAACAAGCAGCAATGTGAACAACTACTGGCCTTACTAATGAGTCTGGCTGGTATTAGTATCTTTAGTGTCCTACACTGGGAGACCACTTCAATTTTACATCAGTGTCTTTGCATTCTAACAAAAATACAATGCCAGATCAGCTTCAAAATAAAGAAAAGTTCATAGCATCTAATCTTGTAATAGATAAAAAACTGTTTTGTCAGCCATTGAAGAATATGCAGTTACATTAGTGTGGAAAACATCTATGCACTGGCAATATCTTAAGACTTAAGGCTCATTTATACTCAACGCTAAATACAGATACGCATAGAGCTTTTTAACGTACTCTGCGTTTATGTAGTGCAAAATTTCCAGGAAAGCTTACAGATATGGACAGGACAAAGCAAAATCAATGCAGACCGTGGGGGCAGTGTAAGACATGACCACTTCCATACGAACACAACGAAGAAGAAACAGTGGGACTTTTTGAAGTCTGCGAGTTGGTTAGAAAGTTGAGCTAGAAAGAAGTTCACCGCAGCACAGAGACAAACAGTTGTTTTACATCGTTTTTGAAGTAAATACAGAACTATGAGCAGAACTATGAGCGCTGCCATGTTTGATTTACTCTGAACTGCCCTTTACTGGAAGTGTTGCTCAACAATCAAGTTAACGTAGCTGATGCAGAAGAGTATGAGGGCAATGACAGACGCAGACATTTCCGCACATAGAGGGAGTATAAATGAGCCTTTAAGAGCAAGTACCCTAGACATTATAGAAGTTTGATCATATACATAATAGCCACAAGGCTAAACTTCAAATCAGTCTGTGTTCACATCACTGCATTGTGATCAGACTGAAAGGATGCATTTTCCTATTTAACTTTGGATGCACTTTACAGTAACATTCATTTTCTTTACGTCGTCACTGTCCTAAGAAAAAATGTATCTCCATTTTTTTAATGATCTACTTCAACAGCAGCTGCTGTTTACATTGTGTAAACATTTCATAATGCATGAACCAACAGAAATGCTCCAAAATAACTTGGTTCCATGGACTTTCAATTTAACCCTGCACCTGCTCTGTTTGCTGTTTTCTTAGCTTGCTTGCTACCTAGCTAGCCAACACGTTAATAACACTGAGCACTTCTGTTCTGTGTAGCTCTGCAAACACAGGTAATGATTAGTGTTCAGTTGTTTTATTGACATTTCTAACAGTTGACAATCTAACTTCACCCTATTTTACAAACATTATATGTTAAAGTATTCCTAATTATAACTTAACTGAACATGCAGCAGCAGCAGTGACTGTCTGTGGATAAACTGCACAACATTTTTGGATTTTGCTGTAATTTGATTGGCTGTGATGAAGAAGCCAGGCAAGTTGAGCAGCCTGTAAGTTCACATTCATTTTTTTCTTATATGTTGTAAAAAATTATAGTGTCTTACAATTAAAGTAAGTAACCTGGTTGCCTTACATTTTGAGTTCACTGAGCTTTAAATAATTAGTTGAACAGAATGAAAGGCATATCATTTGTTTTATTAGAAATACAATAAACTCAACATTTTAAGGCAAATTAAAGCAATTTATTGTTTTTACAGTGTTAAATTGTGCACTGCTGAAAGACCCCTCTGTAGCATCTTTTTTGCATGAAGTCTGCACAGTAGGCAAACCTAATTTGTACGTCTCATGCCTTTTTGATTCTGATGGTCAAGATTTGATTTATATTTTATGTGTTAAAAATGTCCTGACTCTACAGAAATCTAATGATATACCACAAAGATTGGTTGGTGCTTGCTTTTGCTCAGTGTTGAGCTTTTCCTCTAACAATACAAGCTCCAGAAGTTACACCTACTGTTATTTGGTTTTGATCATTTACGCTGGTTCCACCAAAGACAGTCCATGAGAGATAATTGGAAGTAACTGAGTGTGTATTGGTAATGCAGTTCTACATTTCAATGAGCTACACCGCTCTTTATTTGAGTAACCAGTGCTGTATTGAAATGATTAGACCAATCATTTAAAAGATCACATGATGCTACTGAGCTGGAAGAGTGTGGGCTAGCATGAGCTTTCTTTAAGACACTTGTTTTTAATCTGCTGCTGACACAACATCATTGTGCAGTTGGGTGCGTGTGTATAAGAACGTTATCTGCTGCTTCAACTTCTTTACTTGCCGTTAAAATGAAAAAGGAGATCAGTTCAGAGTATATGCTTTAATCTTGAAGATACCACAGTACAGGCATGCTCAGAGAAGGTCTGAGAATGGTCTTATAGGCCCATGTCACCCGTCTAGCCAAGTCATCAACTCCTGGGTGTGGGTAGGTTTCCTTGGGAGGTTCCTCCTGTAAAATGACAGGACTTGCTGAGCCTTAAACTTCTCGTAACCTCTGTAGCATTTGGTGTGACGGCCATCTGTGTCTAAACAGACCCACTTTAACAGACGGGCATAGTATATAAGAAATACTGAAACACTGTTGATTCTGTTATAACAGCTAACAAATGCCCACTGTTGCTAGGATCATGCTAAGCAAGACCAGTTATTCTCTTATAGAATATGGAGTACAGATGGCTGTGGCATCACCAAGGATCCCACTCGCAAACCTAATAGCAAGATGAACGCTCAGACCAGGGGTCACTGATCTTATCCGAAATGGGCCGATGTGTCTGCAGACTTTCATGCCATTCGAACATGAGCTCCCCTCATGTGTCTAATCAGAAGTTCAATTGATTAAACAAGTGTAATCAGGTGAGCTTTGATTTGATTGGAATAAAAGCCTGCAGCCACAGCTGCCCAACAGGTGAGATTGTTGACCTGTGGCTTAGACAGTCGAACCAGTTGGAAGCCTGAAAAAAATCTTTTTTTTTGTAGATACACAACAAAACAAGAATGAATAACCATCATGTTTTTTTTCTCTTCAGTGACTGCTTAATATCCCAATTAGCTGCAATCATGTTTTATTTAGTTGAGTGCTTTGAGCAGCACACAGTGCACGTTAGACTGCATGGCTAGAAAAACATTCCCAAGCAAGAGAGAAATGTGGTTCACGGCAGGACTTGTATGGAGACAGGTCATGCGCCCAGGCACAACTGCTTTTCGTTGCAGTTTTATGATTGGATGCAAAAAAACAATGAAATACTAAAGGAAGAAAAAGCACTATACACAAAGCTAACATGCAATTGTGCCATTCACGGTTCAGAAGGCCTATAATAAAGAGCTCCTTGTCCAAACAAGCATCAATTCCGAAAGTGTTGAGACCAAATAGAATGGTGTACATGCCAATCTGGCACATAGCAGTGTCCAAATTTGGCCCCTGCATGCGTGTTTTCTAATCACTGGTTGTTAATTGAACAATTTGTTCAACTAATTGGCCGCAGTGTTATCAAAGGGTGGAAAATCCACCGCACAGAGCCTGCGAGGAGTGTGAACTTCTGGGTAAATCTCTTTCTCTCTCTCACTCTCTCTTTTTTTACATACAAGGAGGTCGTACGCATACGTGGCACTCTAAAATTATGAATAAAATCCTGCTTTCATCTCCACGCCGAGCAGCTTGGTTTCCTGCTTGATGTAGAATAGATCAAGAAGATGTTAAAAAATGCGAGAGGGGGAAATATGTTCCAACATTAATTCTATTACAACCAGAATATAGACGAAAGTGCCAGCTGGCTTCCTCTCAACGTTACTCGCTTCTCTTAATCAAAAACCCATGTTTCTATAGCCCACATGCAAATGAACACATACTGGCTGGACTTTAAAGGAAGAGGCTGGATTCCCTGGACGCTTAGCGCCCTGTAGCTTTGGGCGGTATTTCAGGGGCATGATAGACTTTGTAATCTTAGACTTTGTGTTTAGCACTGACAGATGGATTTCTACCACCGTAGTCGAGCGTTTGCTATCGCCTACTCAAAACATGCCCACTGAAAGGTTGGAGTCATAGATTTTTATATTAGAAATTTAGTGGACAAAATGGAAAACACTATTTCCCACAAACGCATTAAAGGTGATGTCTCATTTATGGGGTGGGGACCTTCGTAGGTGGGCCACAGAAGTCACAAGCCCTGTCCTGTAGAAATGAAATGAGATATGCGTCCCGCTTTCTGAATTCTGAAGATGCAGCAAATCCTTTTTAGCCTTGAGTCGCGTTGTACGAAATTGGCGGAGAAGCAGTTTAGAGGAACCCTTGGGTGTTTTCAACATACGTTGTCCCCCAAATTAGTAACAGTTTACCACATAAGTTGGCTGCAAAGATGTTATGAACGAGCAGCCTGTCCTTGTATGTAAGAGCAGTTATATTTTTAGCATGGCCGTGTAAAAATTGTCAGCACACGCTAATTTATGTATGGTAAAGCTTATTAGTGCGGTGAAGGCGATGAACACCAAAGTTACAGAGCGAGGCAACGCTACAGCTGAAACCCGAAGCTCTTAATTAGAATAAACCCCGCGAAAGCAGCACTCAATTAAAACAAGACCGGTGAGAGCTTGTTGCAAAGCGGAATCCAAAACAACACAGCTGACTAGTGGCGACAGAGGGGCCAGTCACGAATATTAACCAGTGAGAACTACCCTTACAAAAAAGAAGTTTAGTCAAGTGTATCATTAGTTTACTTCTTTTAAACTAAAAGGAAGTGAGTATGCTTTCAGTTTACTTTTTATGTACTTCTCAGTGATATACTAAACACAGTTATACTTAAGTATGCTTGGGTTATACTGACAAGTAAGTATAAGTCCAAGTATATTTGGCCTTTACTTGTACTTGATAGTAGAAGTAAGTACTTTTGCTCTGCACGAAAACACATCCAGTACAATATTTATTTAAAATTTGATTTATAAAGATTTATAAAGATACAAATATGTTTCTTAATCTGAGTGTGTCTTGTTTATTTTACGTGTCCACTGGTGAGTAAGTAAACGTTGTTAAGTTCTATTTGAAGTAGAAAAAAAACCTTAAACCTAGTCAAATACTTTAAAGTACAACAATAATATAAGCAGTAAATTATTATGTTAACGCAAGTATTATGTTAAGTCCACTTAAGGAAAACTCACAAGCTAGTAAACTAACAGTAAACCCCTAAGTTTACTTTTAATGAAGTTGCAAGACAAAAGATGTAAACTAGTTGTATACTGGGTTAACTACTCTTACACTTAAAGTATACTTTTAAATCTAGAAAGTGGGCCAATTTATTCCCAAGAAGTATTAAAATAGTACATATACAAGTGTACTACTAGTAAAATGATATTAGTATAGTAACTGCATAAAGTATACTTAATAAAATGAACTTTAAGTATACTTATTTTCTGTAAGGGTAATTCATGTGGAGATAGTTCAACCTCAACTATCAGAGGAGTGTATCTTCAAGTCTTCATGCTGAATCTCTTCCCATGTGCAAGATATAGATGTAGGTAAGTCTGCTTTCATTCGTTTGATTTCAGTTTGTAATTAAAAAGTTCTCTCTCTCCTTCTCTTTTTATATTTACCTCGTTGGCCGTGTTCCTCAACTCTTGCTCAAACGCCTCAGACTTTGGTCTCACAGTTGACCAGGGGTCAAGGAGGGGTCATGCAGCTGTGAATCCTTGATAGGCCGTATCATTTGATGCTAGATGAAGCAAGAGAAGGGTCACTGGCTGGAAAATGAATGTGAACGCAGAGCTGGTTTAAGGGGGGCCTAGCCACATGCCTATTTCTCCTATAATTTCAAAAACATGACTGCAAAACGCCAGAGGGTGCCCGTGAGCGAGTCCTGAAGGAATGAGAGGTGAATGGAGTTAAACGGCTAACACCGAATAACTGAACATGTTTCTGACCACTTGTGTGGGGAGGTATAAGTATGCCATGGTATGTGCTTTATGGGTTGTACAGGGGAGGTTAGTTATTTTGCTGCCTTAATATAGCCAGTCTGGGAGAAGCACAGCAGAGTCAGGTAGCACTCCAGGGGTACTCAGTCAGGCTTGCTGGCTTGCATCTGACTACAGCAGCATCTATAGTGTGTGTACTATCTATAGTATATATATATATATATATATATATATATATATATATATATATATATATATATGAGGATTCGTGATGGCCCTCTACGCCCTCTCAGAGGGCCTAAAAAATGTGTTGGCGCGTGAGGGGTTAAGTGGAAGCCTGTGAGCCTGTGTCTTCCCCTATAAGGACTGTGATGCCTCCACAGAATGTTGGTGATTGGTGGTCCCGCTGTTCATGTACAGAGGGGGCCAGGCAGTTATAATTCAGCACCATAGCAATTTCAAATGACAGTAAAACTGACCAATCATAACCACCCCCTCTAAAAACTCGAGCACAAATATTTCTCTCATGCAGAGAGCAGCCGACGGTATTGCATTTCACTCGCACTGAAAAATTTTAAATGGCGAGAGTAAAAAAGCATTAAAACAGGAAAAAAGACAGTTTGAACACATGTTTATGATCAGTTATTTATAAAAAGGAACCTTATTTTGCTTAAGAAGTTATTTATGTTGAACAGATGTTGCGTTTCTGTCGTTTCAACTCTTGTTTCTTGAAGATATATATATATATATATATATATATATAGTACTACTGCACTGTGTATCATAATTTTTACCCCGTTTGAAGAAAGTTTAGTGTTTTACTGAAGCAATAATATACCTCTACATGTAAGATATTATTGAGAGCAACAGCGTAAAATTAGCATGGGCGGAAGTGACGCGTCCCCACCCATACTGAATTATGATTATTGAATTGTCTCCACCAATAACTCCCACCAAAAAAACCTCTGATCTGTCAACATCTCATTAACCTAGTGGTGCGGAAAAGATCAAATCATGTTCTCTAACACATACGGTCAGTGTGATTAGCTGTATCTTTCCCTGCTGTCATGTGAGCCTCTGAAGCTATGTTTGGTTGTAAGCAGCGCCAAAACTGGAAATTTCCAGTCATAAGCAAGCCTTACTGGCCAAGACTCAGGTGCAACATAGGTGACACATGGAGTAAGGATGGCAGCAAAAAAGAAGAAAGTTGACATTAGTAACTATTTTTCAAAGAAACGTGTAAGTCAAATGAAATGATTCCATTATAACGTTAATGACGATGCTAGGCTTTGGCGCACAGCATACAGCAGGCTAACATCGTCTGTAGCTGTGAATAGCATGATTTAGAAAAGAACTGCACCACAAACTGCTAATTGTCAGTTCTCTTACAGTCTCCCAGAGCAGCAGGTCTAACTCTGGTTGAATCTTTCTGTCAGAGACCTGTTTCAGTTGCACTATGGCTGAAGTAAAGTTAATACGTCTTTAGATGTAAACTCACAGCTTATTGGTTTGAAAGTGGCGACACTCTCTGGATGAAGATATGTTTTGTACTTTTATTAAAACGTTAAGAGAGATTTCTTTTCTGTGACTGTTACCTTGCTGGTGTTGTGGAGATTATGCAGCTCCAGCTACTTTTATTACTGCAGATGTATGAGACCTGTTTTATCTACGCCCTTGATTGAGTGGAAACCTCTCGGGCAAAAGCTTAAAGGTTATAACATAGTGTAACCAAAGGTCAAATGTATTCACAGTCATTACTCAGGTAGAAGTATAGATAATAGGGTTTAAAAATACTTCTGTAGAAGTATTCTCAAGCTTTTTACTCCAATAAAAGTGTAAAAGTACTGCTTTTAAAACTACTTAAAGTATAAAAGTAAATGTAATGTAAGGGGAAAAATAGCATTAAGGACAAAAGCTTATATCGCACCACAGGGGTCTACAGTGCACTAGCCCACCATCCCCCCAAAAAATAATTCTTCTAAAAGCCATAATGACTGTAATGTTATATTAAAATTAAAGTTAATGTTGATAAATTTGGGATGCGCTAGGCTTCCTGTTTCAGCCGCATATACGCCCATTGAAAATGAATGTAGTTTAGTACAATGTAAATATATTAAAGAAGCATATCTGTGTACTACTGAGCATTAACATGTGTTTCATGGAGCAGAAGATATGATGACTAGTTGTCTATAAGTATTGTAATGGCACAAAAAGTCAAACTTCAAAGACAAGTTATCAATAATCTTTACTGGAATGTAAATGTACATGAATGTAAACATGATGAAATGAAATAGGAGTAACGACACTATGTTTAAAATGTAAGGAGTAGAAAGTACTAATAATGGAGTGTAAATGTAAAGAGTAGAAAGTACAGATAATGGAGTGTAAATGTAAGGAGTAGAAAGTACTAATAATGGAGTGTAAATGTAAAGAGTAGAAAGTACTGATAATGGAGTGTAAATGTAAGGAGTAGAAAGTACAGATAATGGAGTGTAAATGTAAGGAGTAGAAAGTACGGATAATGGAGTGTAAATGTAAGGAGTAGAAAGTACAGATAATGGAGTGTAAATGTAAGGAGTAGAAAGTACAGATAATGGTGTGTAAATGTAAGGAGTAGAAGGTACTGATAATAGAGTGTAAATGTGAGGAGTAGAAAGTACAGATAATGGAGTGTAAATGTAAGGAGTAGAAAGTACTGATAATGGAGTGTAAATGTAAGGAGTAGAAAGTACTGATAATGGAGTGTAAATATAAGGAGTAGAAAGTACTGATAATGGAGTGTAAATGTAAGGAGTAGAAAGTACTGATAATGGAGTGTAAATGTAAGGAGTAGAAAGTACTGATAATGGAGTGTAAATGTAAGGAGTAGAAAGTACTGATAATGGAGTGTATATGTAAGGAGTAGAAAGTACTGATAATGGAGTGTAAATGTGAGGAGTAGAAAGTACAGATAATGGAGTGTAAATGTAAGGAGTAGAAAGTACTGATAATGGAGTGTAAATGTAAGGAGTAGAAAGTACTGATAATGGAGTGTAAATGTAAGGAGTAGAAAGTACTGATAATGGAGTGTAAATGTAAGGAGTAGAAAGTACTGATAATGGAGCGTAAATGTAAGGAGTAGAAAGTACTGATAATGTAGTGTAAATGTAAGGAGTAGAAAGTACTGATAATGCAGTGTAAATGTAAGGAGTAGAAAGTACTGATAATGGAGTGTAAATGTAAGGAGTAGAAAGTACTAATAATGGAGTGTAAATGTAAGGAGTAGAAAGTACTGATAATGCAGTGTAAATGTAAGAAGTAGAAAGTACTGATAATGCAGTGTAAATGTAAGGAGTAGAAAGTACAGATAATGGAGTGTAAAAGTAAGTAGAAGTAAAAAGTCAGCTGAAAAATAATGACTCCAGTAAAGTATAAATAACCAAAATCTCTACTTAGGTAAGGTAACAAAGTATTTGTACTTTGTTAAATAAAACATCTGGGTGTTAAATGAAACCCCTGGTGTTGGTTTATGAAGAAAGACATGAAGAAAGTCACACGCTTCAATAACAAGTGCTAACTGACTTGCTGTTAAACCTCCTAGAGATAAGCACATGAGCAGGAGAGAAAAAAGTCAGTTTGTGAATGATTTGATTAAAAATCTTTTGGTTGTCTTTAGTTAGATTTTAGCGCTGACAGGGTTAAGGAAGCTAAAATGATCAATGAAGCAGCGGATATGTCACAGGAACGATGACACCATGCAAAACGATTAGCCCGCTTTATTCGTTGGTTTGATCGTTTGCATCAAACAGAACATGTCATTGCATACTATAATCAGAGCAGAGATAAAAATATATGTATATAACTCGCACATCAAACTGCTGTCACACATCCTCTCTGTGCTCTCACCGTCTGGATGAACTTTATGCAAATGAACTGAGCAGCGACCAACCAGACTGTTGATATGTGGCATGGTAACAGAGTGTGTCACAACCAAACCCAGGGAGTGATTCAACACTGGAATACTGGAACACACTGACGTTATAATGGTTGATAAAACACTATTATTACATTTGATCTGAGGTCCAGATTTATAACTCTGCTCACACTTTCCCTTTTAGCACCTCAAACCGAAAGTTTGTGAAGTGAACTACTTAAAAAGTACTTAAAAGTACTTTAAGTTACTGCAGGTTTTGAGAAAGATATACAAATATAAAAATACAAAGCAGCAAGTCTTTACGGTGCTAGAGTTATTACAAAGTTCTTTTTTTAACAGCTGCAGTCATGAAGTCTGGCAGTGCTGCAGCACCCTCAGCAACCCCACCTCCACATCCCTGACCAATGATTCCCAATATGTTTTGAAATGTTCTTTTGTATCTTTTGGAGTTCAAAAAAAAATAACAATATAAAAGTGCTGACGTCACCTTCACAGCCTGGAACGATGGATTTCTCCGTAGTGTCGTGTTCATGTTCACTACTGTTGCCACGTTACCGTACGTAAATTTTGGAGGTGTAATTATCAATAAGTCCAGATTGTTATGTAACAGTCTAGGATATGTTGTAAATTCTTCTCTCACCATCAAAATAAAGAGGGAGACCAGCTCAGAGTATATCGTCGCTGTCCAATAAAAAACAAGTATGTTCTAAATAGTAACTTTACAGAAGTGGACAAAACCCATCTTGACTTTCCATATAAGTCAATGGAACCATATTTCTTTCCAAGCTATTTTGGAGCTTAAATTATTTTTGGAACTTAAATGTCAGCTCTCGTGTTTTTTTAATTGGGCAGCAACGATATGCTTTATCATTTAGCGTTCAGTGAAAAGACATCTTCTGAGAAAAAGGTTTGATCTCAACCAGTAAACACACCCTATTGAAAAACCGCCAACCGACAAGGTCCAACAAAACGTTATCTCCTGGGCTTGGGGAAGATTTTCTTGGGAGGTTCCTGCTATAAAACGACAGCATTTGCTGAGCCATAAACTTCTCGTAAACTCTGTAGCATGTTTGCGAAGGCCATCTGTGTCTGAACAGACTCGGTTTAGCAGACGGGCATGGTTTGTAAGAAATATTTACAACAGATCTTAAAAACGGCTCATTTTATCGTCCTATTTTGCAAATACAGGATTTGTATTTAAGGGAGAAGGAACATTGTTTCACAGTATATACAGTTCTATGTACTGATCTCTCCTTATTCAAATATGCCAATGCCAATTGCACCTGTAACAGCTCCAGCGTCCAACTAAAGAAGCAAACTTCAGACGCATGTCTACACGCTGTGGAAAAAAGTGCAAAATTGTGTGGTTTTTTTTTCTCCTCTACAAAACTGTCCCTTTATCAGAGGGTTTTGCAGCCACGGTGGCAGAAATTGTGGGCACTCAGAGTTATTGAACTTGAAAGATGGCTTGGGGAGTCATGGTTGGCCCTAAACGTCACATCTTTTATTCATAGTACTCTTATTCACAAGCTGTCACTGTGTTCTCGTGTCACCAGGGCCAATAACATTACACGCCCTCGATTCCAACGTGTCTCCAAAACCGGTACCCCCTCTGAGAATTTGACAGAGGAGCCATATCCAAAGTCAATGCAAACACGATCAATCAAACCCGGTGAGCAAAGGGCTAAAACGCATTGATCCGTATTATGGCGTCTCCAAAAGCCACATAAATGGATTGTGCTTCAGGACCAAACGGAATGCGAGTCAATTAATGTTATGGCTCCACTGATGGCTGGCCCAGTTAAACCATGATCGGTGGCTGCCATTAGGTGGTCTCATACACCGTTAGCTTTCTGCTTTGAAGCACATACAGATATGAGCTAATACGCTGGGACGTGGAGGAATATTTACGGTGAGCTGGAATACATGCCATCGCATTAGCCCATTCCTTATTAGCCTTGGAGTGTGATGTCTTTCAATAAACGTCAAATCAATTCATGCGTACATGAATTTAAAGAAAGTACTTTAGGGCTTAATATAGTTCTGTGGGGTGCAGAGCCTATTAGAGAGTAAACTATTATTTCTATGTAGCATGTAGTTCTATGTGTTGGTGAATGATCACAGATATTTTTTTCAATTTGCTAAATAAGTAAGTAAATAAGTTTTCAGCATTCAACAAGGTTTCAGCATATGTGGAGCTTTTTTAAACCTTGAAGCATCTCCTGTAAGCTCCTCATGAAGCTGCTTGAAAGAATGCTAAGAGTTTCTAAAGGGTGTATTCAAGGTGAGCTGCGAAAAGAATCTAAGATTAAATGTGGTTTTAATTTGTTTTAATTTGTTGTGTTGTTCTATATGTGTAATTATGTGGATTCATGTAGAATTATTAAATAAAAAAAATAAATGAATTAATAAAAAAAATAGAAACCCAATTTAAAAAGCTGGGTCAAATGCAAAGAACAACAGAAATCAGTGTTTAGGAAATGTACTTTAATCTGTATTTTGAATGCAATATATTTTATATCTTATATCTTCAGTTTTAAGACTAGTGTTGTCTTCTGTTTAGCGAGAATCGTTGGTTTCTTCAAGAAACACAGGAGTGGAGAGTTCCAAGAAAGTTCCAAAGTAATCTGACATTAGTCTACCAACACATTGGTTATATACAGAAAATCCACACCCGTTGAGGTGTTAAAGAATTTACATACAGACATACAGTGTCAGGGGAGAATCCCCATATGACAGCCTGTGAGATAACCCCCAGTCGGGTGGTAATTACATCAAAAGAGACAAGATTAACACAATAGGTGAATAGAACAAAGAGAGGTCTCGCAGGGGGTTGGCTCCAAGAACATTACGATAGAACAGAGACTATATACAGTATATGCATATGTAGGCAGCTCACTAGGTTTCGAACACACCCAATATGTGCCATATCTCCAATTTGTTAAATTCCTCAAACAAACAGCAATCATGCATAAAATAAAAAGTGTCTTCTCTAAGAATGTTGTTTTAACTTATATCACTATATTGCCAAAAATGTTCACGCACCCATCAAAATCAGTGAACTCAGGTGTTCCAATCACTTCCATGGCCACCGGTGTATAAAACCAAGCACCCAGATATGCAGACTTCTTCTACAAACATTTCGGAAAGAAAGTGTCTCTATTAGGACCTACTAAATATTCCTCAGTGGGATTATAACTAAGTGGAAGCGATTGGGAACGACAGCAATTGACCATGTCAAACGACAGAATGGAGTTAGTAGATGCTGAGACGCATAGTACACAGAGGTCACCAACTTTTTGCCTGACCTCAACCCGACAGAACACCTTAGGGATGAATTAGATTAGAGCGGAGACTATGAGCCAGGACTTACGGTCTAACATCAGTGTCTGACCTCACCAATGCGCTTCTGGAAGAACGTTTAAACATTCCCATAAACACACTCCTAAACCGTGTGGAAAGCCTTCTCAGAAGAGTTGAAGCTGTTATAGCTGCAAAGGTTGGGCTGACATCATATTAAACCCTATGGATTAAGAATAGGATGTCACTCTAGTTAATATGCGTGTAAAGACAGACGATACTTTTGTATATAGTGTTTATATACTTAGAAAATCAACACATTTTACTTGAACAAGATATGCACTTGCATAAGGAAGGAGAAATTTAAAGGAAGAGAAATTCAAAAGAAAAGGTTCCAAAACTTGAGCTCATTTTTTTGGAAAAGATATAGAAAAAAAATGATTCCTTACAACCGTGCAAAACCTAGTAAACCACCAATACTGTCACAATCAAAAAAACAGTATTTAAAGCTTAATCTTAAAAGAGAGAAGAAACTCAAGCATTACTCCTGCATCAGATCCACAACCGTGCACAGGGCTCTCTGTCCATTGTTCCACAGTGACAACAACACGCTATCAGTCTGAAAGGATAGTTGGTAAACAGTCCTCACAATAACAGACGATTTAAAATGCAAACAAGAAGCTGCATGAGTTCTCAGAACAATTGACTGACACCCCCAGACTCCAGACTTCAACATCACTGAATGCATTTTGGGTTATTTGGTTGTTGAAAAGCAGAAAATGTAACTTCCAATACTGCACTTTGGAGGAGTGAAAAATATCCCTGCACACATATTTGAAAAGCAAGTCTCCTGTAAACCAGTTGTGGAGGCTTCTTTGTCATATTACTGTTACATATAGGTTAAATACATGTTTTCTGTTTTATTTTATGACTAACTGGTTTGGTGTCTAGTGTCCGACTTCTTAGCAATAAGAGTATTTTTGCCAGTAAGAACACAATATATCATCTTAAATAATCATAAACTCAATACGAAATAGCACCGATATCTTATTTAGAAGGAGGTAGATTGAAGAACAAGGTTTAGTTCCAGATTTCTCCTGGATGCTCCAGACATTGACATCCAGTAAAAGCAGGTATTAGATGAGAACTGTAAATATTGCTGGGTTGTAGGAGAAACTTGGAAGGGGTTAAGTTAGCACACTGATATATGTATAAGCACTACTTACTGTATTAAACTGTGCAAGTAAAGGGTTCATATGTGGAAAATAATGTGGCAATAACGTCTCTATTCGAATATATATATATATATATATATATATATATATATATATATATATATATATATATATATATATATATATAAAGTATCTATATATATATATATATATAAAGTATCTATATATATAAATATATATAAATTATCTACAAAACTTTAAAGAAGAGGACCTGTCTTGTAAGTCAATAAAATTATGTAATTAAATATTGTTTATTATTGTTATTTTGGAGTATTTCTATTGGTTAGTTCATCATAAAATCTTCACACAATTTAAATGTATTCAAATGATATATAAATACCAGTTTCCTTCATCGGCAGGGTGTAGGTGCGAGTGTTAAGGACTGTGTTCTGGACCCACTCATCCTTAAGGAAGGCACTCTCTGATTTGGGTATGAATCCATCCTTGCAGATCATGTACATCCATACATGCTGAGATATTTGTGTGGGTGTGTGCTCACCTCTATACTGAATATGCACCAATAATAATATTGCATGGCAAATTATCCATACAGTTTGAGAGTACATGAAGCCAGTCCAAGACAAAACCCGACTGGAATGAAATCATTTCACCGCTCAGCTCTCTGAAGCTTCATTAATAGCATGACCTGGCCTCACCCCGTCCTCCGCTGCTCAGAGATGGGTCAGTTTCATGCTCTGTAGTGCCACTGACCATATGGGGTTGTCAAGGAACTTCACAGCAATAACATACAGCTTCCTCTGCATGCGGTTCTTTTTTAGAGATGTGTGTGTGAGAGAGAGAGAGCGAGAGAGTGAAAATAGAGAGAGAGCTTAATTGGGTTGAGGCAAAAGCAACAGAGACCAATTACCCACGCTCCTGCCGTGCTTTCGAGGCCTGTCAAACCTTTTGTCTTGCATGTTAGGCTGAGGGTGCACAGGGGCCAGAGTTGCTCCTCGGTGCGTTGTCGTTATGTGCCGTGGAATTCCTTTGCATTTAAATCAAGCCGTCTCTGAAAAAACACTTAAAAAATGCAAATCAGTCTCTGCCTTGAGAGGCTGAGGAATATCAATGTCGGGACCCCCGACAAGTCGCATTTAAACACATCTGATATCAATCGGGAAATGGGAAAGTGGGTGTTTTTCATTAATATCAATCAAAGAATAATATAATGATGCTTGACCTCAGAACACAGCATGTTTTTGCACCGTCACGCTGTATTTTTGAGATGGTAACTTTATGGAAGTGTGAGAAATCCTTTCTGCTTTTAATGGAAAGTAGTGTGCAAAAGTTTGGACACACTTAGTCAAATGATCCATCCATTATCTTCTGCTTTATCCCACTGGAGCCAACCCCAGCGTCATTGGGCGAAGGTGGGGCCCACCATGGACAGGTCACCAGTCCATCGCATGACCAATACACAATCATGCACACACTCTCACCTACGGGCAATTTAGTGTGACCAATCAGCCTAGCAGGCTGTCTTTGGACTGTGGGAGGAAACAGGAGTACCTGGAGGAAACCCACTCAAGCACGGAAAGAACATCCACACTCCACACAGAACGACCCGGACCGGGAATTGAGTCGACAACACTAACCACTACACCACCATGCTGCCCTGATCAAACGATATGTTTTGTAATTAAAGTCAAATTCAGTCGTACCACAGGGGCCGCTGGCTCCCACCCCAGTGCTCTTCGGGCAAAGGGCAGTAAACACCCTGGACAGGCCGCCAACCTATCAAATTCATACAAATTCACACTTAGGAGCAACTTACTAGCACCAACTCGTCTGACTACATGTCTTTAGACAGTGGGGGGAAGATGAAGGGCATACAAACTTTACTCTGGTCGCCCGGCCAGGAGATCAAACACAGTGCTACCCACTTGGCCACCATGCCCCCCACCCTGTATGAAAACATACAAATATCAAATGTGGCCAATGCCACGTTGTATGTCTAAACTCAGCAAACTGTGTAGTAAATTGAATAGAAATGCCATAATTAGGTTTCACCCAGTTAAGATGTGGTAAGTTCTTTCCACTTAGAAAATCAACACAGCCTGTACCTTGACAAGGAGTGCCCAAACTTTTGAATACTATTGTATATGCATTAAAGTAAGGAGATTTAATTGCAAGTTATTTTGGTCTATTGGACCTGCTGTCATGAGAGATTTCCATGGCTAATATTTATCTGGCTAACAGTAACTTACTAAGTTTTATTCGATTGGCTAACAAGTTTTTTTTTTTCAAAATCAGATTCTGTGCAGTAATGTAGCAGACTTATGCAGAGTCATTGCCAAAATGTTGTGGTGTGCTCTAGTTAGCCGTCATGACATCTGTTCATGACAATCTGGTATTCGTTCACAACCTTGGCTCTGTAAATGTGAAATAAACAAAGTGGCTTGTACAACACTCTTCCAGTCAATCAGCAACAGGGGCCAACAGGGGAGGGTTAGGGTTAAAGATTGAAAAAAATCTTCATCATAACATCAGTGAGGTGTTTCAATGGTGGAGAGACCCACTAGAGTTGACAAGGCTGTCTTGAGGCCCTGAGGTGCCAGACTGTAACTGCTGCACCATGTAAGGTAGAACTGGAAACCTTGAACAAGAAGCTGGCGAGAAAGAAGCTGACTTCAGCTTCATGGAGTATTGAAGGGATAAGGAGTTTACTCTGCTTCTGCTTGACAAGTGGGTAACATTATCTTATCTCCATTTCACAGAACCTGTAGGTCAGTTGGCAGTAATATTAGATCTATGCCATTTGTTCATATAATGCAAAGAGTTTTATGGCCACAAAGTTAAAAAAACAAAACAAAAACAAGATTGCTAGCCCAGTGTAATTTGCCTCGGCAATGCATGTCAATGACTTTGGTCAATGGAGCTTCTGAAGCAGCACTGTATTTATTTTGCAATTGAGTTCAGGGCTGGACTGATTATCTGGCGTACCAGACATTTGCCCGGTGGGCCGACAGTCCTCAGGGGCCAATGCTGTTGGATTTTTTTTTGTTTGGATCATAAGAATGATGAGTAACGGTGATTGATTTGTATCAGTATTTATTGGTATTTGCATACTTCCCGAAATCTGGCAGCCATGTACGACACCTTCTTCTGATACAATAGTAAACAGTCAAGGCTGAGAAGTGCTGGATGAGCAGCAATTGTCCATTTTAGGCTACATCATAGTGTTTTAGATATTTAGGCTAAAGGTGTGTAGCCTCCATGCTGCTGTTCAACATGTTTTAAAAACACTCAGTTTAACAGAACTTAAAACTGCTAAATGAAGTAAAAGCTTTGCAATTTAAGTTTTACTAAAGTAAGTGTATAAAAGTATTATTAGCAAAAGGTATGTCCACATTGAATAAGAGTAAGACCGTGTCAAATGCTGATGTGTTGCATTAGTACACAAAGCAGCCCTGTTTTAGCCTGATCCAAATGCAGGTTATAGCTTTTTAAAGGGGGGAGCACCTTTTAATCTTAAGAATTAGAATTGAGCTGCAATATCAGGAAAATTCAGAAAATACATATGAGTTGACAAAAGAGCTAGAACTACAGTATGTGTAAACTTACTTACTTGCTTTCCACAATGGTTATTGGATAGGCTTCTAAAGTAATGATTCACTGTAAATTTCTAATAAGGCAAAAAGTTATGTTTTTAAACATGATGCTGTTATTATTTGTTAAATATTGTATAATAAAAGTTAAATGCATTCCTTCAGGGAACACGTACATAAATTAGTGATTGGCTGTGCTCTGCTAATTAAGACGTGCTGGTCTAAGCCAAAAATGCCAGGGCTGATTTTTTGTCCCATTCCGGCCCTGGTTGAGTTCAAATATCAACAATCATTCTCCATATTCTCCAACAGTGCCTTTAGCTCCAAAAGGGTTTGCTTTCTGTTAAACGCTTTGTTATTGCTCTAATACAAATGCATGTAAACAGGCTTTGCTCTTGCAGCAACTATTTCCAATGTTTTACACTCAACTCATTGCAGTACCTATTATCTCAACACTGTGAAATGTTAGTCTTGTGATCTAACAGTTTTGCATTTCATTAACATAAAATTTATGCCTGCTTGAAACTGCAACTTTTTTTCTGGTGTAAAGACTAAAATAATCTTTTGCAGCTTCAATGTGACCTTACAGGCAATAAAATTTACTTATAAAACACCAGTGGAATGGGAATGGACATGTGTGACATGAGTGAAGAGATTGAGACTGAGTTATTCAGTTAATTAATTGAATTTAGTTAGAGAATACTAATATGGCTGGTCGTTTTTGATGAATGCATGAGGATAGACGCAAATATCGGAATCATTAACCTTCATTCACCTAAAAGTCCTAGAGCTCAGCGCTCAATCAATACATAATTAGCTTGTTGCACTTCATATTTATCTGAATCTGAATCTTTTAGTACGACCAATGTAAAAGTTCACAGATTGGAGCAAAATAAGTTGCCAGGTGCCTGGAAATAGGTTCAATATACACAAATGCATATCCACTTGACTTCTAGACGGTTAACATGAAATCTGGAGAGGAAGGACTCATACTAGACAAAGATGTGGATCAGTCTAGAACAGATTTAATAAAAAAGCCAGCAGGAACACCGAACCAAACGGAAAACCCACTAGACTTCTTAACAACCAATAATGGGAGTTATGCCCTCCCGTTTAGAGCTACAGTCCATCTATTTGGAGATATGCTCCACCCATTTGTAGGCTTTTTAGAATGCAGCAATATGAGTCCCCTATTAAAACTGTTATATTGGTAAACAAGTGCTTTAGGACTCTACCTGTTATATCAGCCAATGCTAGATTCATAGCTCTTCTTCAGATCTGCAACTCCAACACTCATTAGCTGACCAATTAGATACAGCAAACTGGGGCCACTGATTTGACCCCTAAGTTACTAGAAACATGGACTTGGTTGGTGCTGTCACATTTACAGTCCATTATAAATGATACTCTATTATAAGTTATGTGAATAACTATGTATAAATGTATATCAATGCACCCTAATAATGCACAGCAGTGTAGTTTGTAGACTTAAGATAGCTGACAGGTGACATTAATTCTGGCGGCATAGTTTTCATTTTAGATTCAGTTTCCTTTAAAGGGAATCTATTATGTTCTTTTTTAAAGTTCATCATTTGGGGTCTACTAAAAGACTTCGAAATGCTTTACTTCACCCAAAACACAATATAATATCATACTGTACATCTGTATACACCCTCTGTCTGAAAAGATTGACTTGAGTTCCTGCATCTCCAAGCCCCGCCTCCTGATGAGCCCAGTGTGCTCTGATTGGTCAGAGCAGCATCCTGCTACAAGCTCCACCCCTCACATAATTGTGGCTATTCTTACAGAATCAAAGTTCTATCCTGCAAGTCAGGTGCAACTGTTTTTTAGACCTGATCCATTAACGTCATAAAAAGCTTATTTTCAAGAAATTTTGATTTTAAGACATCCATGGGGTCCAATTAGTTAATCGGGAGGTCCTGTATCCCCCTGGACCTCTTGTATTTTGCACCTCGGCTAATGTGTGTGTTTCTTTTTATTCATATAATCAGTTACTATTTAGATAAGTGCACTGCTGCCTTGACTGATTTTGTTTTCACCTTAAAATTAGAACATAAATCAAAAAACAGCTGTTCATGCAACATTTCTGGCAGGCCCTGTGCTGACAATTAGCTATGCAACTGACTTTGTGTGTTGGCTCTGTCGGCTAATGGCAAGATGTCAGAGACGCATGCTTAAACAACAGTAGTGTTTAATCTACTCACAGTAGGTAGATTGGAAATCAAACAAACGAACAGAAACTCTTATCTGATTGGTGGAGACACTGACGTAACCTGTTGTAAACCCAACATTTCATTTTCTATTCCAAGCCAATTTATGCTTGAGTGGCATGTCTGCTTTTAGACTATGGAAACGTTCACTTCAATATTAGGATTGCTAACAGAACCAGCTTGCATGATGTTCTACCTGCCCCATGCTAGCTTTGAGAACACCTGAGCTCGGTCTGTTTTCTTGAAACCCAGCTAAACATTCGTAAAACCCTTCCATATATTGATTACTCCAGACATTCAAGCCACTGGAGTGGGATTTGAATCATAGGACAACTTTCAAAGCCATCCAGGACTTTAGAGAAGGTTTAAAGACTTCTAATAACTAAAAATCTCATCTGTAGTTTCAGTTCATTGTTATTCTGTAAATTCCTGCTTGTATTTAAACCATGCAGGTGTAACAGATCTGTTTCATTGTTCAGTTCTAAATAGTTAAACCATGATCAAGTCTTAAAAAAGACCAGCAGACAAGTGGCCAGTCAGGAATAGCTTTGTTCTGCGGCTTCTATCTAGATATAGCTAAATGAGCTCTCCTATTGGTTAGAATTTTAGAGCTGATGAGAAATCCCAATGCATTGAATTAACTATCAGCATAATTATACAATTATAGAGAAGTCAACCAACCATGGGCTGATTTTCATTAGTGAGACCACCTTCATGAGATAAAAACATCATTCTAGTCATTCTGGAAGCTCTACATTTATCACTAATCAGTGGGTAGTTAGAAATAGAAAACTATGGAGGCAGCTCTACACCAGCCTCTCTACTGAGTCACTGTGAGACACCTACATACTAAAATATATGCTAACATGTTTATCACAAGCTTGCAGTCGAATATGCACTGTGTTTCAAAGGTTTCAAAAATCACCAGAAAGTTTTGGTGTCACCCTTATCGTAAGAAACATACAGACCCTCCTTCTCAATGTTAGCATTAATAGCTGTTTACTTAACAGCCTAGAAGAAAGTGTGTAAGTTCAGTATCAAATTTAATCCCTTTGTTATTATTATTTTTCATCCCCATGTTGAATGTAGAGTCATGCCAAGAGCCGCTGGCAGTGATGAAGGTGTTGTAAATACCTCTTACATACTATGCCCATCTCTTAAGTTGAGTCTGAGACACAGGTGGTCATCATATAGTTTATGACAGGAACCCCCCAAGGAAATCTGCCCCAAACCCAGTAGATAACGAGCTGGCCATATAGTGTTATAAAGGCAGCTGGACTTAAATAGGGTTCAGTTGCCAGTCCAATTCAGACCTTCTTAAATTATGTGTGGACCAAAGTATCTTCAAGAACAAAGCATATACTCTGAACTGGTCTCCTTCTACAAGAAGTTACAACAATGGTCTCTTGCCAAGAGCTGCCAAGAGTTAACTTCATTGATCTTTTCATTGGCTACCTGTTCTTAAATGATCTAACTCGGAGCAGCACCATCAACATTATTTTTTACTTCCATCTAGCCCAAACTTGAGATTGACATGAGCCAGCCCATTGGGAATCCTCCTGAATCTCCCGATTAGCCACTCTGGGCCTGTCACTACCTCTTGAGGTACAAAGAGGTACTACGAGACAGGACAGGCTGTAGCTGACTGGTTAGCATGCTAATTTTGTAAATGATTCTGCAACAAGATACCAAGACATTTTTGACATTCCATCAAAATAGTTCCTTCTTCACATTCTGATAATAATTTTAGTTATTGTTGGAATGTCCTCTAGTAAAAAGCTAAAATATTGTGATACCTTTCAGTAGTGCTTTAATATTAAGGGTTAGTTTTAACAGCAATAACAAAAGCAAATGTCCTCACATACTGAAATATACAGCGTACCGAAGCACACAGTTGACTCACCAGTCCATATGAAAGCTGAGACGCGAGTGCATGTTTTGAATTAGCTTTTTCTTACGATGGTACAAAAGCCAACAGATTTACATACATACTAATCGTATACATTCAGCCTACAGCGGTTTATCTCCGCCTGCTCACGCTGACATGACAATGAATCACAAGCAAGACAGCCAGGCAGAATATCAGTCTTTTAGCCACAGTTACAAAAAAAGCTGCCTGTTAAATTCCTGAATAGACAAAGTGAGGTGAGAAAAGTCTCATGTAAAAACTCAGTTTGACCATATATAAATCTAGGAGACGCAGCACGCCTGTGGAACGTGTGGCCGTTAACTGGAAAACAAATGAGTGCAGAAATAATTGGAGTGGTCGTGAAATATTGACCTTGAGTGAGCGCTCACTATGGGCGTGTGGAGTTTCTGACCCTCCCGGTTTCCGTCTTCATGACACGACCGTTCTCCGGTGAGGTCTGAGTGCACTTACGCTAAACTGTACTGTGGCTCCGCTTCCTATTTAAGACCACGCCGTGGAAACTCGATCCTCTTCCAAGTGAGATTCTCTGCCTCTCTCTCTCTCAGTCTAAGTGGCACGGCTTTTACAGAAATTTGATCTGAAATGTAATTCCGGGAGCGTGCACGCTTGTGTGAGAGAATGTGTGAGAGATGATGGTGTGAGGGAGGAGGTGACCTCATAGGTGTGACTTTTGTGTGGTAACACTTCACTTGAACCCTGCTACACAGGATTGACATAACCATGAGGAACATATTGCTGCAGATGTCCTATATAGGTGACCCCGAGTTACCTTTACTGGGAAGTTACATGATGAACATCGATATGTTTGATGTCGTCACTTACTCATTTTTGCTGGATGTACTCCAGTAGGTTGTCATGCAGGCTTGGATTATTCCATTGGTTTTAGGCCATGTGAGCCATTATGGTCAAATCCAAACCACCTAGTCACTGATCAACAGTATGGGTGCCTCAGAGAAGACAACAAGTGAAGAGTCTGGTCATCTCAGGTTTCCTCAAGCCTAGCAATGTGATCCAGGGCTTGTTGAAAAGGGCACATCATGCTTTACTGACCTGTGTTTGAGTTTGGTTTCAATCTACAGTACCTAAAAGAGCAGATATTTAACATTGTTGTCTCTGGTTTCCTTTATTTTCCCTGATTTATTCTCTGGCCTTCTTCTGACCTTCGCCACTGGCTAGCATCTCAGCAAGGCCGCCCAGGATGCATTTAAGTCCGATACACATTTGTGAAATTCCAGGGTCAAGTCATGCTCTACTGACCAAGCAGTCTAGCCTTGTATTGGGTTATAAAGCCTCTTGTTTACTCTACTTTTATTACATAACTGTCAACTTGATGTTTTTGATCTAAAGTTTAGCGGCAAAGGTAGCACACTAATTCATCACTGAGTAATCCTGATACTCTTCACATTTCTAATTCTAGAGATTCAAAGGATGTGTGTGGAGAACCTGTAAAAGTGAGGCCTGATAGCCTGACAGAGTACAGAATGCTTATTTCCAAAGCCAAACATTAAGACATGAGTTAAGGCAGTACGTACAGAGTGTGAAATAATTGGACTTTACTTTGTCTTACTGTGTAATTGGATAAGTCATTGTGTAATTGGTAGTAGGCTCAAAGTCAACACAAGGACTAGTTAACGTGATAAATTATTAATGCAGTTTATGCCAGTTTTTTTCTAGTTTGAGCCTTCCACAGAGTCAAATCTGCAAATTCAGCTTTTAAATGGCAGCGTCCATTGCCAGCTGTTTCCAGCTACTGCAAACCACTGCACTAATGATGGTATCACTAATGCAGCACCCTACCTAGGCAATGTTCACAGGAGTCCTGATATACAATAATTAAACCTTTTGGTCGGTACATGCAGCCACCTTTACTCTCGATGCTGGTGATGAAAATGTTAAAATGTATTTATACTCACTTCATGTGAACCTTGGGTTTATATACTATAAAACAATGTTATTGACTATTGAAAGCAATAAATACATTCTAATAAAGCTTATTTTGTCCTACAGCTATGACAAAAATGCATTGCTTTTTAATGATAAATATTTGTTAGGGCTACATTTGGGGACATTAGACAAATGTGCTTAATTGCAGGTTTAAAATGTGTGCTTTACAATCAATGCATCATTTTGCCATCCAAAGAAAAACATGTATTTCAATTTTTGTTGACTTTCATTTTTCAGTATCACCTGAACATGAGAGCTGTTCTTTATATCCTGTGAATTTTTCAGGATGGAGGGGCCGACAGAAATGCTACAAAATCACTGGGAATAAAACCGCTTTACATGAACTTACACTCTCCTGTAAAGTCACTATTTTGAAGATACATGTTTCTTTCTCATTTATCATAGAAGCTCAGTTTCTTCCCTTACTTACCAGACTCAACACGCAGGACCCCCCTGTTTTCCTTCGTTCCATTTAACCGGGAAGTCAGGCTGTAATTAAAAATCAGGAGAAGCCACCGCATCAAGTAGCGTAATCACAATTATTATCATTAGAGTAGACGAGAGCACCCTTAAATTTGGAGCGCAGACCTCCATCTGTTTAATTAGTCTGAAGGAGACAGTGTGCGTGTGGGAGCGTCATGCTTTGGGACCGCCTTGCTTTCTCAGCTCATGCACCCACATACATACATATTTGTTTTACACAGTGTCAGGATGTCGAGTCATACATGTTTTATATGTAGTTGAACATTACATTTTCTTTTTTGCTGTTGGGGAAAACAAATATATATATATTTTTAAGCATAATTTAAAATGTCGATTGTGTCTGGCCATTGTGTGAACATTTCTTCAAAAATTTAAAAATTACTGTCCTTAAATTGGCCTAAACAAGTTACCATTATACAAACACACACACACACATTTATATGATATATAATTTGGGAGATTTTGGTACCTTTGGTCCATTTTTTGGCCCATTCCTTCACAAAATAATCAAAATGCACTAAAACACCTCAAACACAACACCTAAAACACATGAGCTACTTTGTCTGATTGTACATCTACAAGGTGGACCAACAAGATAGGAGTGTTTAATACACACTAATAATTAAAGCATTGGGCCATAAAAACAAAACAATTAAAACAATGTTTTGCATTAGTTTATTTGAGTTACCGTTATGGTTGTGTATTAACTATTGAGCCATAGCAAGAAGCATTCTTAGATAACATAAACCTAATAACTACCAACATGAACATATCTTTTTAAGTTGACTGTATATAAAAAAAAGATATAGTCCATTTTTATTTCTGTTGATCTAATTATCTAGAAAGCTTATTGGTAAGTGCCTATGGTTCTTCAAATCAGCCACAAAATGATGAGATTGAATCATATCACAACAGAAAAATAGTGTTATAAAACGTATTTAACAGATATAACAGCAGTCCATGACAAACTAACTAGCTAATTGGTTTGTACCTTGGACATAGCCACAAAATGGAGAGTTCATCATAACACAAAAGCCAAATGTTATGAAAATGTTTGTAAAGAATGTAACACTCACCTTGCTCATGAAAAAACATGCTTTAGTCTTTTATGGTTTGGCCACACTATAAGGTGTGTGGGGCTGAATTTTAACACATACAGTAATTAAAATCCTCTATTTTATAAGTTGCCAAATTTTTTAATCCGTTTTAATTGAATTAAACATTTAAGTTCTGCTAAGTAAAGACAGTTTTTATTTTTGTATTACCAGAACTCAATAAAATGACAACTGCAAATAAAAAAATCATGCAAAACATATAACTTGATTTCTTATCCTACAGCAGTATATATATCTAAGGACTGGGTAAAGGCCATCTGAGTTACTCTTCAGAGTGTACAGTCGTGGCCAAATGTTTTGAGAATTTTGGTTTTTACAAAGTTTGCTGGCTCAGTTCTTATGGTGGTGATTTGTATTAACTCTAGATTGTGAAGAGTGATCAGATGAACTGCCATGGAAAATGACCTCATCACAAAAATGACTGCATTCCAGTCGCTGCATATCAGCCCTGCAGAATGACCTACAAACATCATTTCAGTGATGATCTCGTTAGCTCAGGAGAAAAGGTTAATGAAGACAGGACTGCTGATTTCACTCTGTCATGCTGATTAGAAGAGCAGATTGGATGCTTTAAAAGGGTAGTGGCGCTTGGAAGTTTTCTTCTGTTAACCATGGTTACCTCCAGGGAAACATGTGCAGTCATCATTGCATAGAATCAAAAGGGTTTCACAGAAAAGGACATTAAGATGCACCCCAATCAACCATTTATCCAATCATCAAGAATTTCAATTAGAGTGGTTGAGTTGCAGTGAAGAAGGCTTCAGTGCGCCCAAGAAAGTCAATCATGCGTCAGAACCGTCTCCTAAAGAGGATACAGCTATGAGACTGGGTCACCACCAGTGCAGAGCCTACTCAGCAACAGGTGTGAGTGCATCTGAATGCACAGTGAGACGAAGACAGAAGTGATAACCAACTGGGTCGGTGAACAAAAAATTGGAATTTTGGGTGCACAGCCAAGAAAACTCCCCAGATCTCAATACCGTTGAGAACCGAAAGAATTTGCTGATAACTAGCATGTCTTGAAGTTTTAAGGGTCAACACTGTAAATATTAAGTCTGTGCTTAAACTGAATGTATTTGTCAATAAAACGTTAAGGCATGTATGGAATGCTTATAATTGTACTGCATTAAACTATATAAACATCTGATAAAAGGTTCTAAAAAAACATTGTGAAAACCAAAGTTTATGCCATTCTCAAAACGGTTGGCCATGACTGTATATGGTAAGTGGAGTTGATAAAAAGAACTGTGAGAACTGTAATAAAGTGGCTGTTGGTGTATATGTATTTATCTATCTGTAATGAAATTGTGTCCCATATTTATATAAATCTCCATAATTAAGATTACTATTAATAATATAACGTCACGTGCCAACAACACACCCACGTGCCAACATTCTTACACCAGTCTCATCCCTGTCGTCTGAGTGAAAGACGGCTGTTGTAAGCTTCACCGGCTTTTAATATGTGCTGGTCCTCCCGCAGTCTCCTCAAACTATATTAAAGCCTCCCATCACACGTCTTTATGATTCTTCCTTTATCTTACAGCTGCGTGGGCCGCACCCAGCATGCCGGAGATTTCCCATGCGCCCGCCGCTGTCCTAGTCCTGTTACAATTCTCATTTAGCTCGCCTGGTTGGGTAAAACGGTGAAGTGTCTAAGAAGTGGTTCTAAAGTCGCTCTGAGAAATGCTGTAACGTGTGGAATATTAATTTCTCCATGATTCTCCATGAGTTAGGCCTAGGCTACTAAACACCATTGTTATTTTTGTGGAATTCACAAAAATATTTGTGGAATTAGGCTAGTTAGACAACATACCTCCGCTATAGACTTTTAACATAAGATGTTCTGCCGAGATATTCTAACATAAGAGAATTATTCAGTACATTATTTAGATGAAGCAAATGTAAAATCATGTGTCCATACAAACTCCATACAGAACCGCCCAGACCGGGAATTAAACCAGGATCATCTTGCTGTGAGGCGACAGCGCTAACCACTACACCTCCGCGCCGCCTTTTAAAGTAATCAAACCTGAATTTACTTTTTCTAGGCACGTGGATTTAGATTCAAGTAACTGAGAGGCCACATCCAGGTGCCTAGGAAAAGTAAATTCAGTAGATTCAGTCTATCAGCTATCAATAATTGGGAAGTTTCCAGTTGCAGAACCCCAGAGGTCCATTCTGCTGAGGAGCCCATCAGATTACAGAATCTTTGCTCTGCCCAGGAGACCAATGATGTCATAAAGTAAAGGTCTGCAAGGCTGTGAGGTTTACCTTGTTTACATTTAACTGTACAGCACACTTCCTGTCCACCATATAGTATTATAATTTAACTAAACCCAACGTATTTTCCCAAAATCATGCTGAATCAAAATTAATTCTCGATGATTCTCAAAACTGATGATGTTGAACACTAATGTCTATGACTATGAGGCAAAATGGCCAAAATTGGCCACTGTGGATTTTAAAGCTACTGAATTTTCTTAATTTTAGACTGAACATATGCATTTTATGTATACACTGCAAGGGTTTAGAATTAGCATGGTTAAATTGTAATCAATATCCAATGATTATTAAATTGTCCCCACCAATAATTTGATTCCCTCCATGTCAAGAGCAAATCTGTGCCCTTGATATACAGTGTGTATATATTATGCATATACATTCACACTATAGCAACAAAAAAGAACATTATTTATTAATTTATTTGATGTCTATAGAAGATTTAAAGTGTAATATTTATCTAATTTTTATGTTTGGAAAGTGCTGATCCTGTGACAAAAAATTGCAATCCGACTGGCTGTTTAGTGAAGATCTGTAATCTGATTGGCTCCTCGGTAGAGCAGAGTTCTAGAGGCCTGCTCATTTCTTGACTGCTGATAGGCTGAATCAGGAAACCTGTATTAGTTTGCATTTCCTAAGGTACCCAAATGTAGTGTTTCTGAGACTTGAATCTAAATTTGAATTTAATTTGCAATGTGTAGCATGTTTTTATTTGTATGATAATTAATTGAATGAAAATAAATCTAATTTAAATGCAAAGTCTTAAATATACACATTTCAGTGATGAAGTATACAAGCTCTAATAGATCTAATTCAACATCAAACCTTCATTTTCAAACACAACCTAAGCAAAAAACTTCAGACTTCTGAAATTCAAATTCAAATACTGTTAGCATAAAATCAGTCCAGAGCACACGGGTTCACCGCTGATGCACTTTTGAGCTATTCTTAAATGGTCTGCTACAAAAACTATGTACAGAAACACACTCAGATGTTTTACACTCGCAAGAACTTCATTTAAGTGCATTTTGTACTTAGCTATATGACAAGCAGATCATATGAAGCAGCAAGTTCAGTCCCTAACCTAACCCTAACCTAACCCTAACCCTCATTAGCACTACTACATAAAGGTAACACTGTGTCGCTGGTGAATCAGAATCTATCTGTTGTGTTATGGAAAAATATGATAAGTGTGTAGTTTGTACATGACTGAGAAGTGAAGGAGCTGTTGGTTGTTCATACTGAGGATGTCAGTCGGTTTAAGAGGATGTGACCACGCACATCAAGGTAAGATTAAGGTTTGACCAAAAGCTTGAGCATTCATTCAGTGTTTGCTGGCATTTGTGAGTAGGAACGCTAAAATGCCAGCTATGTTTAACGCTGAATAGCAAATATCCGCCAAACGTCCTTGACAGAACTTCTAATTATCTGTGTAAAACACCTCCTACATTCTAAAGCCTGAGTCTCTTTTGTGTCATCTATGCTGTTAATAATGTCTGAATAATGTGATATGCATCAATGATCATGATCCTCAGCAGATTCTGATTAAATCTCCTGCAGAAAGTCAAAGTTTAGTACCAGCTGATACGCCGGCATACATAGTTCTATACATCAAAAAGAAAGAAATTGATCATTGAGTAAAGAAATGAATGTTAGTTGGTTTCAGGCTGGAAGACACGCCACAGAAGAAGACTTTGCTATATGTACACATTAGACCAGATGTTCTGATGCAATGGAAATATGAATGAATTTCAAAGCTGATTTCTTTTCAACTTTATTCATATAGCAGATCGTATGTATATAAAAGCTCAAAAGTATTAACAGTCTAGCTGGTGAAATGCAACTGATTCTCAACATCAGGTCTAATACCAGGATTAGGTTTAGGACCAGCGTGAGCGTTATGTATTGTCTTGTGTTGAGGTTATGGTTATTACAGTTAGTAGTAGTGATACGGGATTAGGTTTAGGACAGGAGGCGGTGCCAGTCCTGTACCCTTTCTAGGGTTCTAACATAAACTTAACTCACATAAACCACATATCACTGCTGTCAAACAAAACTTTGTCACTCCAAAATGATAACTTTACAGAAAAAGAAAAAAAACATACTTTCCTTTTAGTAAACTTTACTTTAAGTAGATAAACTTTTTTCATTTTGGCCCATTCAGCATAAATTCAACTCACAGTGGAAAAGGCAATAGGCATTTTTATGATAATGTCAAAAATATCAGCACAAAATTAAGCTAACCCAGTAATTCTTCCATTATACTGTTGAAAAGATCATAATATTTAGCTTTTCTATATAGATGATTTACCATAGACATTTTTCAATACTATATAAATCAGAAAAGTATAAAAAGTACACATTCAAATTTCACTTGATCTTTTAAATAGATGTTATCAGTCAGGAGTCTGGAGTATTTGTATCTCTCAGTCCCAGCATCTTGAAATGACTTGTTTGAGGTCCCTGTCCACCAGAGTGTAATCTCCTGTCTAAAGAGAGTGAGCCAGTCTCAAGAGGTTATATGAAGTTTTATATGGAATTCAATGAAGTTGAGGTTATATGAAGTTGAGGCTATATAAAGTTTAGGTTATATGAAGTTGTATATGTTGTTATATGAAGTTGGGGTTATATAAAGTTATATACAAGGTTATATGAATTATGTATGAGGTTATATGAATTTGAGGTTATATGTTTTATACAGTGTTATATGAAGTTATATACAAGGTTATATAAAGTTGAGGTTATATAAAGTTGGGGTTGTATACATTTAAGTTTATATGAAGTTGAGGTTATATAAAGTTAAGGTTGTATAAATTTAAGTTTATATGAAGTTGAGGTTATATATGGAGTTATATGAAGTTGAGGTTATATATGGAGTTATATGAAGTTGAGGTTATATATGAGGTTATATGAAGTTAAGGTTATATATGGAGTTATATGAAGTTAAGGTTATATATGGAGTTATATGAAGTTAAGGTTATATATGAAGTTATATGAAGTTGAGGTTTTATGAAGTTGAGGTTTTATATGGAGTTATATAAAGTTGAGGTTATATATGAGTTTATATGAAGTTGAGGTTATATATGGAGTTATATGAAGTTGAGGTTATATATGGAGTTATATGAAGTTGAGGTTATATATGAGGTTATATGAAGTTAAGGTTATATATGGAGTTATATGAAGTTAAGGTTATATATGGAGTTATATGAAGTTGAGGTTATATATGAGGTTATATGAAGTTGAGGTTATATATGGAGTTATATGAAGTTAAGGTTATATATGAAGTTATATGAAGTTGAGGTTTTATGAAGTTGAGGTTTTATATGGAGTTATATAAAGTTGAGGTTATATATGAGTTTATATGAAGTTGAGGTTATATATGGAGTTATATGAAGTTGAGGTTATATATGGAGTTATATGAAGTTGAGGTTATATATGAGGTTATATGAAGTTAAGGTTATATATGGAGTTATATGAAGTTAAGGTTATATATGGAGTTATATGAAGTTGAGGTTATATATGAGGTTATATGAAGTTGAGGTTATATATGGAGTTATATGAAGTTAAGGTTATATATGAAGTTATATGAAGTTGAGGTTATATGAAGTTGAGGTTTTATGAAGTTGAGGTTATATATGGAGTTATATAAAGTTGAGTTTTTATATGAGGTTAGTTGAATTTGAGGTTTCATGATATATATATAAGGTTATATGAAGTAGAGTTTATATATGAAGTTATATGAGGTTACATGAAGTAGAGGTTTTATGAAGTTGAGGTTATATATGAGGTTATATGAAGTTGAGGTTATATATGGAGTTATATGAAGTTGAGGTTATATGAAGTTGAGGTTTTATAAAGTTGAGGTTATATATGGAGTTATATAAAGTTGGTTAGTTTAATTTGAGGTTTTATGATATATATAAGGTTATATGAAGTAGAGTTTATATATGAAGTTATATAAGGTTATATGAAGTAGAGGTTATAAATGGAGTTATATGAAGTTGAGGTTATATATGAGGTTATATGAAGTTGAGGTTTTATGAATTTAAGGTTATATATGAGGTTATATGAAGTTGAGGTTATATATGAGGTTATATGAAGTTGAGGTTTTATGAATTTAAGATTATATATGAGGTTATATGAAGTTGAGGTTTTATGAAGTTGAGGTTATATATGAGGTTATATGAAGTTGAGGTTATATATGAAAATATATGAAGTTGAGATTTTATGAATTTAAGGTCACATATGAGGTTATATGAAGTTGAGGTTTTATGACGTTGAGGTTATATATGGAGTTATATAAAGTTGAGGTTATATAACCTCAAAAACAGGAACCAACATTTTTGATATTACTGATCCCATATACCTCTATACCTTCCAGAGAGTTAAATAAAAGTGGGTATAAGTCATCAGGATAAATGTAATCCCTCCTTCTCTCAATCTCCAGTGACTCAACTCTCCTCCTGCTTCTCTGCCTGAAATCATCCTGCTTAGTGATTCAGGTTTGGCTCAGGCCGTGAATTTGAATATTGAGGTTTCTGTTTTTTTTTAGCTTGGTGCTTTTAATGAAAAGCATGCCTTAACAATTGCAGGCCTAATTGGAGCTCCACTTAGTCCATGCGAGTTTAGACTGAAAGGGCAAATGGGAGAGCGAGAGGGAGCAAGAGACAGAGACAGAGAGGCCTAATGTTTTCTCAGCTTCTTCTGAAGAGGCTGCTCTTTATTCGAGAGAGCATAAAGTTCCAGAGGTATGTGGAGGCGGGAACGGTGAAATATTGAATTCGGATCAGGACGGCACGTAACACAAATAGCCGCAGTGAAGGATCGGTAAAGATACAAGTTGAACGCCTGTTCAGTTTCGGTGAAAGTTTTGGCAAGTCTCTGAAAAGTGACCTGTGGTCTAGTCTCTGGTGCCTGCGTGGTCCGAACTGGTGGAGGCAGTCAGACAAAGAATCAGTGTTCATTTTGACAGCAAATTATGGTTTCGTTTTAGTCATAGTCTTTTAACTAAAATGTCATTTAGTTTTGGTCATAATTTGGTCCTCTGTATTGTTTTTGGTCTTAGTCTAGTTTTAGTCGACTAATTATCATAAGAATTATCATAAGATAAAATATAAAGGATGTAAAATGTAAATGCTTATTCTTCAGTTGCCTCCAATTATTTAAGTCATTAAATACACTTACACAAAATTAAGCATTTATTAACCAGTTGTGGAATATTATTCATGTTTGAAAGACCAATACACACACAAACAGATTTAACAAACAACATCTGAGGTCTTCCAAAACGGCAAAGTAATTAAGAGAAAACTGTTATTTGATCCTTGAATCATCTTTTTATTTATCTCTGATCCAACTAATCTGATCATTAACACCACCTTACTGAGTTAATACAGCGTTTACAGCAGGACACGCTGTAAACTGTAAACTGTACAGCTGTAAACTGTAAACGCTGTAAACTGTTGACTGCGTCTTTATTTATTACTGACTGTAAATAAAAAAGAGATGCACAACAGTGGCGCTGACAGGATTACATTTTATAGTACAAGCAAAAACTATCCAACGGCTTGTAGGCCAGCTTAAGGCCAGGCGTCTACTTCACACAGGGACATGAGCGCTGATGCTACAAGCTACATTGACATGGTTTCTTACAGTGCTGATTAAGCAAAAAATGTTATGATGCAATTCACAACTCAACACAAACAGAAGATGTATTCTGAAAGTCCCAGCTAGGGGCACTATAACGACTGTCTTGTAGCACCAGGACGCCTTCATGAATGCCAAAGCAGCTGAGCAGGCTCATGCAAAGATGGTTCACTTACATAAACATGAATATCACACTATTGTATTTTCTTTGCAACAGAACAGACTAAGCAGATCTCTGTCCTCTGCTGTCCACGTTTAGCTGTTGAGGCTGTTGGAACAATTGTAGATCTTGTTCGGACCTCTATCGCCCCCACATGTTGTAACTCTCACAGTGACGTAAGTATGCAAGCATTGGTAGTGTGTACAGAAGGGCTGTGTGTTGCAGTACATTGGCCAGCCAAGCACTGTTGTTTGCATTCACATCCTTGCAAAAAGTCTGTTTCTGGCCTTAACGTCCCTCCGTGATACGACCAAGCCAATAAGTGAGCGAGTGAGCAAAAGAGATACATTTGCATCATGACATTGTGGGTGGAGATGTTGCTCATTATATATTTAATAATGTGTTTCATTCTTAGGAACCTTATTGAATAAAACTGATTCCAAATAGGTGATCTGCTGTTGATTCCATTTCATTTTCAGGACAGAATATTAAAAACATGAACAAAACCATAAAAAACTGTACATACAGAATTACAGCTGCCGGCTCCAGTGATGCTCAATGCGCATTTCTTTCTTTCTGATAACTCTTTCTTACATTTTTAAGATATTAACATCTTTCCAACTCTGTCTGATCAGGAATGACATGCTTGTATCCAGCTTTTTGATATGACCTGCAGGTTTTATATAATCTTCTTCACATTTTTTTCCTCCCATAGAAACGAATACAGTGAAAAAGTAAATAATCAGTAAATATTATGATTTGGAGTAGTGATGTAATGAAGGGGGACAATATAAGGTTTAACTGGCCTAGTGATGCCCATAATTTAAAATTTGCAAATCCAACGTTATCTTTGATGTTATAATATTTCTATTGTTTTAAATACTAAAAACATTTTTACATGACAAATGTTTGATTTTGAAATTTTAATAATGTATAGAATTCTGCATTAAGCTCATCAGACTTTCCTTTAATAATGTGACATGGGTTGAGGCAGGTTTAATTTAATTATAATTAATTATGATATCATTCAATAATGATGTAATTATGTATTAACATAAAGCTAACTGTCACTTTAGTATATGTAGTATAGTAACTACAAATGCTTTTTCCCTGTAACTATGAACAGTCTACACTTACGTTTCATTTTATTAGATGAACTTATTATATAGAAACACTTTCTAGTTTCTACAACAACAGACTGTAGTCCATCTGTTTCCCTGCATACTTAATTTTACCCCGTTCATCAACAGTCAGGTTACCCTAATGACCACATCTTATCCACTCATACCAGCAAAACTAACCTCTAAGGCTGTGGTCAGGACCACCTTTGTCAAGTAAAAGACCATGAGGACTATTGAGGAAGTGTCAAGACCATGTCTAAAAGGGGCTGAGTCCAAATCAAGTCCCAGTCCAAATGCAACCGAGACCAAGTCAATGACAAAACCTCTAAAACGAGTCCTGTTCGTGTGGGGGCTCAAACTGAATGAACTGAAAGAAGGGGGTGAGGTTAGAGGGTTTGTGGTTTATCACACTGAAAACTGAATGGGGTTTCACAAATGTTTTATTACAAAACCGTGTACATTTCCACCAAATTACCAGAGCCCAGCTCTAAGCCCAGTGAGCCTCTAAAGCCTCCACTTCACTCCGGTTCACTTCAGTTTGCTCCAGTCCAGAGTGTGAGTCAGAATGCACCAGTGACCATTAAAAGAAGAACAATATATTTTTAAGTGCTAGCTCCACTCGGTCGGGACCAGGAAATCGTTTGGGCGAGACCGATGGCAGGTTAAAGTAGAAATGCACTAGAGTACTACAGCACCGCTAACATCCGCCACCGCCTCAGTGTCACTGCAGTGCTGAGAATGATCCACTACCCACATAAGACCTGCTCTCTGGGGGTACTTTGGGGGTCCTGACCATAGAAGAACAGGGTGAAAGGGGCCTAACTAAGTATTCAGAGAAACAGATGGACTACAGTCTGTAAGTGTAAAACCACAAAGTGCTTGTCACGATGTAACCCCCAAAAGGAGAATCACCCGGATTTGCGTACAGCAGAGTGGGCATTATGGGTGTGGGTATGGACACGAGGAGGCGAGATTCACATTTCAAGTGCACAAGTGAACACAAGTTTTGTAAGGCTTCGCCGCAAGGCTCACCCTCACTAGTTAATGTAACAGCTGTTACAAGCAGCTAACAGCATATCACATGGCCTACACTTGTTTCCTCCCACCGGTAGATGAGAAAAAAACCCTGGTGAAAGAAAACAGAAAGCTCTTATCGCTTGAGCCCCACCCCGACTAAACTAATAACTTACACGAGGGTCCACGTCCAGAGGTGTTATATCTACATAAACACACATACATATATACACACACATCTATACAGCTGTTCACTAGTCATGACTGTTCACTGTACACGTTACCGGTAAGTTTTCATTTATTAATTCATTTCCTCCTTTGCAGGTTTTACCCCCTTAGGTCGCTGAAGCCCCTCTCCCTCCCTGAAGGTGGATCCACCCAACAGGAAGAAGAAGCCCCAGTTCCCTTTACCTCCCATTTGCCCCTCTTCCCCCTTTACACAGGACATCAAGGTAAGTACATACCACTTTTCACACAACCACTACAAGTTAGATATGCTGGTTGGTACTGTAAACATCAGTGGTGGGCGTCCCCTGCACCATCACAGTGCTCTTATTTATACTATTTTCTATGACAACACTGGGGCGGCCATCTTTGTTTACTTTGTGTTAGAACTTCTGGTGCGACCGCGGATACGTTGATACTAATTACAAGAAAAAAGACAATAAACATATAAAATGACTAGCAAAATATGTTCAGTTAGATGGAATCAGTAATTGGAAGAAGAGGAAAACTTGGCTTGAGTAACAGTGTTATGAACACAGCACATGAAGATCAAAGTGTTGGTGGGCCGTCTTCCAAAGAAGAGGACCTGCGTCTGTGGCTGAAGCGCTAAATTTGAAACCTCCACCCCAAACCTCCGTATGTCTGCTCTTACCATTCTGTGGAGGGGAACCAACACCAAAGCATCCATATCCAGAGAAATGTCTCGTTTATGAAGCTCAGAGGAAGCAGAAGCTTGTGAGGCTATCAGTTAAGTAACTGTTTTCTGATCAGTGTCCACCGCGCTAGGCTAATCAGGCTGTAAATAACACCCACGCAGAGGGGCTCGGGCAGTTGGATTGACTTGGGTTTAACCGGCTTTCAGAAATATAAACTCACAGTCTGTGTGTAGGAGTACACGGCCGATCTTCCTACAACGCAGGTACTGATACGCTTTAGTACTTGTATAGTTTTTATTGCCGAACCGTCTACACCTTCCGAGAGTACAAATTAATTAGTAATTAAAAACGTCGCCGTAGGTAACCTCAGACCACCTTTTCATATAATCCACCCACTGTGTTATTAACCATGGATGAGACAGTGTTGTCCCATTTGAAATTCTTATTGCTTCTCTGGTCTCCTCCCATGTAACTGTATTCATTTTGGTTATCTGAGCGGAAGTTCTAACACAAAGGTGGAAGAAACACACGCTTGAAAGTGGGTGTAGCCAAATAGGGTGAATATGGTAAGTTTGAAATGTGCAGACTCAAAGAAATGTATTTATCGAGGTGTGTATGCGTCTGAACATAGTGTTGAGGCCCTTTTTCTGAGGGGGGCACTATAAATGCCCTTCTCTCACTGCAGGATTAGGCAGTTTGAAAGCAGGGATTCTGGAGCTCATTAGCTTTCATTAGTCCAACCTGAAACCCGATGAAAATGCGATTTTAATAAGCCACTATAACCTATTTTTTTCTTTGACCGACAAACAATTGACTGCTGATGATCATTGAAGCCGGCGGTGTGGAGACCAGCATAACAGCGCCTCAGCTAGAGGCTTAGACGCCATCAAATTTTGAGTTGAACATCTAATTAAAGACAAAAAACACAACCCCATACAGTGATGTTATCTGAACAACACAGTGAATCAACGACAACTTGACGGAATAGCAAAAGTCTGTTGTGTATGTAAGCGTATGTTTGTTCTATTTCTCTCTCTCTCTTTCTCTCTCTCTCTCTCACGTCTCATGAAGGTCACATTGGCAGCGTTCTTTTCTCCCTGTGGCATGCCGTATTGACCCATGCTGCTGAATTTGCATTTCTCTCCACTTTTGCTCATTTGAGAGCGTGATTGCCAATACCTTTCTCAGTCCTCAAAATAATTACTCAAGCGCTGATACCAATCAGCTACTCAAATTAATGAGCTCATTTGCATAATGTAAATAGTTCAGATGTTAATTGCCTTCCGTTCGCAAAAGGCAAATGGCGTTGCTGAAAAGAGTTTGTTTTAAACTAAGCCCTAACAAATGCGCTATGAATATTTCATGGCCGGATACATAACATGCAGATAACAAAGTACTTTCAATCCCCCAAATCAATGGTTAGTCACCAGTGATTGATGTGATCGAGTTAAAACAGTCGGAACCCAGTCGTGACAGCACGGCTTTTGGTTGCCCAAGGCCTGTGGCGGCAGTGAAGGGAATGGCAAGAGATCATCACTGGCTCACGGCTGCTTAAAGGATTACTCTATTGTTTTTCCATCAAATGTAAGTGCATGTAGACACATATAGTTGATTACAGTATGTATATGTACATACAGTTGATTACGACAAATGATAGTGTTTCCCTTGTATTGTTAAAGAACTCGGAAAAATATAACAAATATTACGTTTTTAAAAAGGAACCTAATATGTTAATTTTTGGGGTCTACTAGAGCTGATTTACATACTTCAGTTTACCTCAAAAGACTGTTTTTCTCTGTACATCTGGATACAACCTCTGTTTAAAACACTCTGTTAGAGCTTGTCTGTCTTTACGCCTGCCTCCTGATGAGCCCAGTGAGCTCTGATTGGTCAGCTCATCCAATCTGTTCTGACTGGTCCACTCTGAACTCCTCCTGCTAGAAAGCTACAAAGTTCATCCCCTACACCACTGAGGCTGTCCTTACAGCAGCATTGGTTCTGCTGGATCAGTTTGAGCCAGAGTCAGATCCTGAAAGCCAGGCAGAACAAGTTGGTGGATCTTCATGAGTCTATATCTATGGTAGGTTTGGGAAAACATCTGGCTTAGAAATTCTATACCATGAGAGCTCACTTTGTTCTTTGTTTTGCACGTTCGGTATGGGAAGGTAATGTGTACCATATGTCTGGGAGTTTTAAATCATGTCCTTAAGCACGACACTGAACACAGAGACTTCAGAGGAACTTCACATCCCAGCTAGAAGGCCTCTCTCTGGCATCGGAAGATTGGACATCGGAAGATGTCAGATATGATGCGGTACTTTCTTTGTATAATAAACGTATCTATTTACAATTAAAGTTAGTGTCAGCAGAGATTTCTTTAAGCCATCAACAGAGCATTGTTACAGAAGATAATTTACAACAAGAGCTAGACTGGAGCAGGACATTTCAAAGTTTTTACTTATTTTCTGTGTGTGTTGTGTGAGCGCATGTCAAGCTTGCTGGAAGGTGGGCAGTAAGGAATTGTGTTATCAGATGACATCATTATGTAACAGAAAATTGGACTGAGGTTCCCAGAATCCAGGCTTTAACATCTGTGTGTGGTAAAAGCAGAAGGTAGACACAGCAAATACTAGAAATGTTGATATAACATGTAATCATTGAGGCTTCTATGGAACATCTGCAACTACTGTAAATAGAAGCCAATGGGAAGGTGCTTCAGCAGCTGTTTGCTGTTCTCTATTTTTTAATTGTGTTTTGAGTCAGTGGTTGTTGCAACAGCAAACCTCTTCTTTAACCTTCTTCTCCTGATATATTTACTTATTCATGCAAAGCAAGGAGAACACAGGTACTTGATCAATGTAAATGACTCGTCTCAGCTCGATAACAATCAATTAACACCACATATTGACTGCATTGATTGTGGAACTTCAGTAACAATTTAGTCATCAGCGCTAATGAATAAGGAATAATAAACAGTGTGATGTGTTTAATATGACTCGTGCACTGATCAAGGTCAGTATTAGCAGGCGATTTGGAGTCTGAGTAAATTAGCCAGAGGCGATGCTAATTCTTATTCAGCCCAGCCGAGCGAATAGAGAGATTTATCTGTTTGTTATAGGACAAAGCCTATAATTAATCCCCACGAAGAGCGACTGCACCCTTGTACATGATTTGACTTTGACATTTAAAGTAAGCAAACAAAGCCATGAACCCTGCACAGATATCAAACACACCGCCTCCTTATGTAAACTTCTCTTAACAATGGGTATTAGAGCATAATCACCTCTGCTTCTTCTAGTGCTTTGGCTAAAAATGCTAGATCTTTTACTGCGATTGGAATTTTATGGAGTTGTTGTGTTTAGAGTCTTTTACGTGGAAGGCAAAAAAAAATAATGTGGTGGTGTAGTGGTTAGCACTGTCGCCTCACATCAAGATGACCTGGGTTGGGTTCCCGGTCCGGGCCATTCTGTGTGGAGTGTGCATGTTCTCACCGTGCTTGAGTGGGTTTCCTCCCACAGTCCAAACACATGCATGTTAGGTTGATTGGTCACTCTAAATTGCCCGTAGGTGTGAGTGCGTGAGTGTTGGCAAACTATCCATGGTGTACCTCGCCTTCGCCTGATGACGCTGGGATTGGCTCCAGCCCCCCCGTGACCCTGACTAGCGGGATTAAGCGGCAGATAATGGATGGATGGACTTCAGTACTTCAGACTCAAAGCTGTCAGCACGGAATGTGAATGTAATCTATTACCTAACTGACTTAACATCCAGTCATTTCATTTGCAATTAGACATGTGTGTGTATCAGCATAGCTGAATGTTTCTAAAATGTTCTGTTTAATGGGGAATTCCAGCCAATTACTCAAAATTTCTGCAGAATTCAAATGCCGAGATGTGTCATTCAGAGGGGTTAAGTTGGCTAACCAAGTTAACCAAGGGTCAGGGCTTGAGTGTACATGTGCAGTATTCTTGCTCACATCTATGGTGTAGTGGGCAGCAGAGGAAGCAGACAGCAGTTGAGTAAACACTGCTGGCCCTGCATACCCCAGGGACTCTGCTCAGACTTTGCGTTCCAGGAGGTCTGACCATTAAAAGAGTAGGGCTATGTAGCATCCCACTGGTAGCTCGTTTGGCCATGGACGTGCAGGAGGTGTGCCAGCAGGATTGGTGAACTCTCAGTTAAAGAGACTAGAAAATTAGTGTTATGGACAATATCAATAGTACAGTATTATTTGTTCCATTGTTGGAAGCGACCTACCTGCAATTTTAGCCATGTCAGCTAGTTCGCAAACTAATGATGATGCTTGATGGCGCGTAAGCAGTTGAAACTAAAAATGAATTCCAATCTGAACATTCTAATAAGACTGCATGGATCACATATGTATCTGATCCAAGACCACATATAAATGTGGCTCAGGTCTGATTTAATAATTTGTTTTCACCCAACACTGAAAAAAATGAGATCTGTCACACATTAAGATATTAAGAAAAAATACTGGATTCAGAGCTAGTTTGTGCTGGTCCAGTATTGGTCTGGTGCTGTTTTAGCTGGTCGCCCAGCATGACCATTCTTGTTAACAAGCATACCAGCATCCAGAACACAACATATTGTGGCCTTGAGGGAGGAGGGCTGTGTTCTCCACAGCCCCTGCACTTCTTGGGAACTTCATGCTAAGGGGCTCTTAGCAAACCAAATCTACCCACTTCTGTTATAGAAACATCTCCAATCTAGCATCCTCGGCTGAAAGTGTGATGAGCAAAGTAACTAATGAAAGTCTCAAACAATCCAAAGCATGGCTATGCCAGAGTATGTTCTGTCTAAGGGTCAACTCTGTCGATCTTTGTTAATGGACAATGTGTTGTTGTCTGTTAACTCCTTTTGTGAATCTCAAGATATCAAGAAACAAGTTTCTTTACATTAATGGCAGACTTTGGTCACCTCTGTACATGAAGGTGAACCATCAAAGAAATCTGAATTGTGCACTGATGCTTGTAATGTGAACGCATCCAATATCTCAACAAAAACATACTAAACGAATTCCAGACTTAGAAACACAGTAAAATCATGACACCGTAATCGGAATCAAGGTAGAAGGTCGAAATGACAAAACCCATTCAAATAAGTGGAAGCATTCCTTTCACCACTGTGAGGAAAAGCGAAGCGGGTCTCAGATCAGCGTGAAAGCTCACCCAGCGTCTTTCAAAGAAACATCCTTCAGCCTGCGAGTTCTGGAGGGGGTCGAGCTTTGAAAGGCGCGGAAGCTGCGGCGCTCGTTTGAGGATGAGACTCGAGATCGAGGTGCTGTGGGCTAAAAAAGCCGTAAAGCGAGCACTCCTGAAATAGTGCGTGTGCTCTTCGCGTCAAAATACTGCAAACTGATAGACAGCATTTGTGCTGCACATGTCAAAACACACAAATCACATCTTCCTCTCGCTGACTGAGAAATCAGTGCGTTCCCGCTGCTGGCACATGCAGGCAAAGGTTAGAAAGAGATGAGCCGACAGAAACCATGTAACTGTGAGGTACGACTTCTTAGTCTGCTTACAAGGCCTAGTGCTGGGTGAGGGACTGCCACAACACATTTGGATTACGTGAGACAGGTGTTCATGAAACCACTCAACAAAACGGCAACAGGGGCACTACAATTAACAAACGCACTGCAAATATACGAACGCAAAAATGTCCACAACACAACGGAAGTGTTTCCAGAGGACCCTTAAAGACGTGGGACCATATACGGCGACGCAATGTAAACAGGACCACGCAGAGCCGCGGTAGCGTCTAATGAGAAGTAAGTTTGGCTATATTTGCTAACTATCCAGACTTACTTCTCATTAGACGCTAGTGATGGTCAGATCAAGTCAAGTTTATTTGTATAGCGCTTTTTACAATGATGTTGTCACAAAGCAGCTTTACAGGATTTTAAAAGCATAAAAAAACATGAAATCACAGCTTTTTATCCCTTGTGAGCAAGCCAGAGGCAACAGCGGCAAGAACAACTCCTTCAACTGGAGAAAAAAACCTTGGGAGGAACCAGACTCACAAGGGGAGACCCATCCTCCTCTGGTCGAACAGTATTTATAGTTTATAAACTAAAAGACTCTATGACCCACACAATCAAACACAGATCAGATACAAATGAATGACCACAGAATTAACTTGTTTTATGTATATACTCGTTTCCATGCTGACAACGTTGCAAGAGGCCATCACAAATAGTTGAAATGACAATAAAAGTTTTGGCCAACAGGGGGTTCATGTGCACATGAGGCTTCGAGTAATTAACCTTTTTTTGAACCATCTGGAGGAAAAGCTTTAACGCTTCAAGAGGCTTGAGAACTAACTCTGTCTCTGTACTAACCCAAACCAGAACTAACTCTGTCTCTGTACTAACCAAAACCAGAACTAACTCTGTCTCTGTACTAACCCCAACCAGAACTAACTCTGTCTCTGTACTAACCCAATCCAGAACTAACTCTGTTTCTGTACTAACCCAGACCAGAACTAACTCTGTCTCTGTACTAACCAAAACCAGAACTAACTCTGTCTCTGTACTAACCCCAACCAGAACTAACTCTGTCTCTGTACTAACCCAATCCAGAACTAACTCTGTTTCTGTACTAACCCAGACCAGAACTAACTCTGTCTCTGCACTAACCCAGACCAGAACTAAACCTGTCTCTGTACTAACCCAAACCAGAACTAACTCTGTCTCCGTACTAACCCAAACCAGAACTAACTCTGTCTCCATACTAACCCAAACCAGAACTAACTCTGTCTCCGTACTAACCCAAACCAAAACTAACTCTGTCTCTGTACTAACCAAACCAGAACTAACTCTGTCTCTGTACTGACCCAAACCAGAACTAACTCTGTCTCTGTACTAAGCCAGACCAGAACTAACTCAGTCTCTGTACTAAACCAGACCAGAACTAACACTGTCTCTGTACTAACCTAAACCAGAACTAACTCAGTCTCTGTACTAACCCAAACCAGAACTAACTCTGTCTCTGTACTAACCCAAACCAGAACTAACTCTGTCTCTGTACTAACCCAGACCAGAACTAACTCAGTCTCTGTACTAACCCTGACCAGAACTAACCCTGTCTCTGTACTAACCCAAACCAGAACTAACACTGTCTTTGTACTAACCCAAACCAAAACTAACTCTGTCTCTGTACTAACACAAACCAGAACTGTCTCTGTACTAACCCAAACCAGAACTAACTCTGTCTTTGTACTAATCCAAACCAGAACTAAGTCTGTCTCTGTACCAACCCAAACCAAAACTAACTCTGTTTCTGTACTAACCAAAACCAGAACTAACTCTGTCTTTGTACTAACCCAAACCAGAACTAACCCTGTCTCTGTACTAACCTAAACCAAAACTAACTCTGTCTCTGTACTAACCTAAACCAGAACTAACTCTGTCTATGTACTAACCCAAACCAGAACTAACTCTGTCTCTGTACTAACCCAAACCAGAACTAATTCTGTCTCTGTACTAACCCAAACCAGAACTAACCCTGTCTCTGTACTAACCTAAACCAAAACTAACTCTGTCTCTGTACTAACCCAAACCAAAACTAACTCTGTCTCTGTACTAACCTAAACCAGAACTAACTCTGTACTAACCCAAACCAGAACTAACTCTGTCTCTGTGCTAACCCAAACCAGAACTAATTCTGTCTCTGTACTAACCCAAACCAGAACTAACCCTGTCTCTGTACTAACCTAAACCAGAACTAACTCTGCCTCTGTACTAACCCAAACCAGAACTAACTCTGTCTCTTTTCTCTTTCCGAGGTAATAACTGCCCACCGGTCCCACCGAATACTGTAAATGACCACCAGGCCCCCCCCGTCACCAGTTCATTCCATTGGTGCCATTTGCTCCATCCTTGACTGCATCACTGTATCATCCACCTGATGTAGCACCTGTACAGCTTCTAAAACTCTTACCTTCAGACTGCCAGTATGATTTCAGTCAGTAAATATTGATATTGATGTTAAAATTGTTGCAGTGGTTTTAAGAGATGAGACAGTGATTATGGGTGATGATGACTTTAATTTTTATTAAAAAACATTAAATCACGCCAATACTCGAACCATGTCCTGAGCCGGCGAGGCTTCAGACTTTATCAGTGACGTCACTCGTCCTTAATGCAGCAAGCCTCGAGGATTTCTCGACACAAGCTCCGAAGCATCGGGATCATTAACCCATCACTATTAGACGCTACTGCGGCTCTGCGTTGTTCTGCTTACATTGCGTAGCCGTATGTGGACCCACATCCTTGAAGTTTCCTCTGGAAACACTTCCGTTGTGTTGTGGACGGTTTTGCAGCGTGTCCGTGAAATGTAGTGCCCATGAAAGTGTTTTCTGTTTGCAACACAATTGTGAATCTGCAGCCCGTTGAGTCTTCTCGGCCACCGTAACATTAGATACAGTAAGGTTGGATTGAATCATAAGAATAATAGTTTCAACCAGACTCATCTCAGACCATTTCACTGCTATTTTGCACCAGCTTCTCTAAAACACGGAGGCTTCTTTCTAAAAAGAGGATATTTTGGCAATCATCAGCATCCCTGTGGAAACAAGCAGCCCAGGCCAGCATGCGTTCAGTGCTAGTTTGTGCTGGTCCAGTATTGGTCTGGTGCTGTTCTAGCTGGTCGCCCAGCATGGTCGTTCTGGTTAACAAGCATACCAGCATCCAAAACACAACATATTGTGGCCTTGAGGGAGGAGGGCGGTGTTCTCCACAGCCTCTGCACATCCTGGGAACTTCATGCTGAGGGGCTCTTGGCAAACCAAATCTACCCACTTCTGTTATAGAAACACCTCCAATCTAGCATCCTCGGCTGAAAGTGTGATGGGCAAAGTAACTAATGGAGGCAGAACTTTTTGTTTACAGATTTTCCCCACCTGATAACCCTTAAACACCTTAAACAGCCCAAAGCATGCTCATGTCAGAGTGAGATCTGTCTGAAGGTCAACTCTGTCAATCTCTGTTAATGGACAATGAGCTGTTGTCTGTTGTTTGTCAACTACTTTTACTAAAACCAATGGCAGGAGGAGCATTTCTGATTATCAGGCCTTGTGAACACACTAAACGAGTGCAGCCACCATGGGGGCAGTGATGTCTGTAGTTATTTACCACTCGTTTACCACTGTAGTTTAATTATAACTCGTTTTAAGTTCCAGTTTGCTTTTTATTACAGTAAATTAACTGTGGCCTTAAAAGCCAACCAATCAGGTCTGGGTTCTGTACGCACTTCCATCGTTATCAGCTGTAGATAGTGAATAAATCACAGTTTTCTGCTTTTGACAGGTCCACATGTAATAGTCTCTCTCTCTCTCTCTCTCTCTCTCTCTCTCTCTCTCTCTCTCTCTCTCTCTCTCTCTCACTCTCTCTCTCTCTCTCTCTCTCTCTCTCTCTCTCTCTCTCTCTCTCTCTCTCTCTCTCCCGTGTAAACAAACACACCTGCGACGTGTCCTAACTCCCTCAGGTGGGGACACATTACTCTTTTCATTGAGCTACATTAATTTCCTGTCTATATTTAGCTGCCATTCTTGATGCTTCCCTACAATTATTCATTTGTTAACCCTTTGCTACCCAGAGCCGATTTAAACAACACCCACCGCCTCCTATTTTAAACTGGCTTATCTAACCTAATCAAAGCCATCTAATAGCGGAGTGAGTGAATGTGTCAGTACGCTGTGTACTCTTCGCTGTGTAAGAGGTGTTATGAAAGCCATTAGTAACATTTGATGTGGGGTTTTTTTTGGGTGGGGGGGGTGGGGGGGGGGTTTGCTTGAAATGCAGGAGGACAGTTCCAAACATCCACCTCAAGCGTGAAGGTGAATTTGTTTGTTCATCATTGTGTTTCGCAACGTTGACGGCTGTTTCTCAAAGCTAACAGCGTAACCATAACAACATACACATGTGGTGCTGCACTGATTTACAATGCATGCAATAAACTCTCTCTTTCTCTCTCTCTGCAGAAAAGAAGTGGTGGTGTGCTAGTGTGTGTTGTGCTGGTATGAGTGGATCAGACACAGCAGTGCTGCTGGAGTTTTTAAACACTGTGTCCACTCACTGTCCACTCTGTTAGACACTGCTACCTTGCTGGTGTAGATGTAAAGCCAGAGAAGATATAGGTGCACAGTTTGTGTTGGTCATCCTCTAGTCTTTCATTAGTGGTCACAGGCTGCTGCCCACAGGACACTGTTCATTGGATGTTGCTGGTTGGTGGACTATTCTCAGTCCAGCAGTGACACTGAACTCCAGCAGTGACACTGAACTCCACCACTCACACCAGCACAACATACCCTAACACACCACCACTATACCAGTGTCACTGCAGTGCCGAGAATGATCCACCTCCCTAATAGTACCTGCTCTGTAGTGGTCCTGTGGGGGTCCTGACCGTTAAAGAACAGGGCGAAAGGGGATAAACAATGTATGCAGTGAATCAGATGAATCACAGTCTGTAAGTGTTAAACTAGCAAGTGTTCCTATATTATGGTGAGTGGAGGCAGGTATAAGGAGGTCGTTTATATTTTAGAATATTTTAGGCCCTCTGAGGGAGTAGAGGGCCATGACTCCCCATATAATATATATATATATTATATATATATATAATATATATATTACATACAATGTAAACTACCATTGGCATGTTCAAATGATGTACAAAATCACCAGAAATGGAGATACATGTTTTTCATTGGACAGCGCCGATATATACAATTTTATTTGATCTACTTACAGTTTGACAATCAACATCTAAATAATTACAAAAACATAGGCAAATAAATTATTCATGAATTATTATGTGGTATATATATATATATATATATATATATATATATACCACAAAGTGATGCAGTGTATGGGGTATATGTGTGTTACATAGAAGCTATTCTTAAAATTGTACTTGACTATACGTGGAGGCGGCTTGTGCCAGTGGAGTATGAGATGATATGGTGGATGGAGGGTGGGCCTTTCAGTGTGAAGTGTTCAAAGTCCTGATGGCCAGGGGGTGGTGATCCTTGATTTCACACTCCTGTATCGCCTGCCCGATGGGAGAAGTGTGAAAAGACTAAGTTGAGGACGTGATTTGTCCTTGATGATCTTTTGGCCCCTGGTAAATGTCTTCCAGTGCTAAGAAGGCCATTTCTAAGATTGTCTTATCTGTCCTGACCACCTGCTGCAGACACTTATGGTTTTGGGCACAGCAGTGTCCACACCAGACCTTGTGATTGGGCTGGCAATAATGCTCTCTATGAGGCACCTGTGGACGTTACTTAGAATTCGGGCTGATGTGCCAGTTTTCTTGAGCCTTTGCAGGAAATGCAGTTGTTTTGCACTTTCTTAACCAGCGGTGCTGTGTTATGAGACATGTAGGCCGTCCCATCAGCCCAGTGACAGCAGTATCATCAGCAGATTTGATGACAGTGGTGTTACTGTGGGAGGCAACAACACTGTAATGGGTGAATAGGGTGTACAGCATTGGACTTAGCACGTACCCTTGGGGAATTTATAATCTGTTTGCTGGAGGTGTTGAAGACCCAGTCGCACAAGGAAGACATCCGCCCAAGGTTGCAGAGCTTTTCATTCAGCTTGTAACTGAATACAGGGCAATGCATTACCACCGTTTCACAGTGAAAGGAGAATTCCACTGATTTTTCTACATTTCTAAGAAAGTCAGGCACTGAGATGTAAACAGTGTCATTCAGAGAGGCTTGATGAGAAACGTTTCACTCTAGAGAAGCTTGGCAAATGTCTACAGCAACAAATACAGCCATGTTTTATTTATTATCCAAATCCAACACTAAACCTGAGTCTTTGATGGTAAAATAGTGGCAAATCTACAAAATAAGCTTTCTTTTCGAACTAGTTTGACAAAGTGTCCTAAAAACGAATGTTTCACACAGAAGGCAGCAAAATCTCTATAATTTTTAAAGGCATTAAATTCAGTCATCTGGTTTCTCTCAACACCCTCGTGACTCTGTGATAAGTTTCTGTAGAGTTCTGTAATTTCACATTAACCCACCATGACACCTTTTTACTGCAAATCTAAAAATTGAGTAAAGCAGAACTTAGAACAATGGAATTGAAGTGGAATTTCTCACCTAACCTGTATTTTGGACACAAAGCTGTGAGCGATCTGGACGTTAAACATCCCAAACACGCTTGGTGAACTCTTCTCCTTTAGTTTTGCACTAGAGCTATGAGGCTAATGTAACAGTAATAAAGCTATACTTCGCAGAGTGCTAACTGCATGTCTAAACCAACACATAGTTGTGTGAAACGCCATTGCCTTGTTAATTAATCTCAAGTAGACTTGCTTGTGTGCTGTCAGTTGATCACATCAGACCGATATAGTAATTATTATAGTTAAGCATTGCAACCAGAACCATTCTGGCTGCGTAACCTTAGTTTTCAAAATATCAGCAACGTCCCAACTTCATATAGTCTTGAATTATTGTTTGATTTGGGCTTGTATACAGCTTTTTTATCGGATGCACAGATTCCAGAAATCAAAATATTTTTTCTGGATTTTTTTTCCCCATAGAGAATGAATAGGATAGAAAAGTGCACATCTACTGACCTTACACTCGACCGACATACACCATTTTGCATACATTGACTCAGGGCAGACCCTCGACCATAATTACAGTGTTGGTTTGACCCACACTCATTTGTTTGTTATTTTTTTCCATCCCTCTTTTTTCCCCCCATAGAGTCTCATTCATTTTTGAGCTCACCCAAGCATTATGGTTTTGTATAACCTAGAACTACCAAGCTGCATGGTCCCCAACTCACTCAAGGCAGGTCCCCAAACACACTGACCCGCACTCCTCTACTTGTCCTTTATTCATCCCTCATTCCTCAGCTTAAGCTGCACTACCATCCTGTTTCCTTCAGGAAATGTACTGTTCTAGTTAGTAGTTATAGTCTTGTGTTTGAGGCTATAATGTTAAGTACAGTTATTAATAATACATTTTATATATATATATATATATATATATATATATATATATATATATATATATATATATATATATATATATATATATATATAGCGCTTTTCAAGAAACTCAGACTCTTTACAAACAACTTTACCAACAACATATACGAGATACTGTCATATAAAAAATATAATATACAAGTGAAAAATTATTTAACTGATTGTGATCAGGTTAATCCTGTTTTCCAGCTTTCTAAAGCAGCTAGAACTGCTAGTGTCTTTCATAACACTTGCAGCTTAAGTTAACGACAATTGAGTCATTTAATCTTCCAGATGGAGATTAAATTGCCCGGCACTATTACACAACTAATAAGTGCACCAGAATGTACACTAGGACACTGTGATGTGATTACTCAATCAGGAAAAGAATAGTAGCTGTATTACAGTTACAGTAATAAGACAGTAATCAGATTACAGGTATGTTATAAAAACAGATTACCACCAAGACTACATTCAAATACAAACTCCTTCACCAAAATGTAATGATAATATGTGACATGAATCGTGTGGATCTGAAGAAGTCTTGTGAGCCTCAAAGTTAATTTCACTTTTGTCTTCAAGATATAGTTTTTAAATGACGAGTACAAAATGTAAATATGTTTAAATCTGAAATATTTAGCTCCAACTCTTTATATAAGTGTACATTCTTAATTAAACATATATATATATATATATATATATATATATATATAGACACACTATATATATATCAGTAGCCAACCGTCCCTTTCCCCAACCAATCACCAACATTCTGCAGAGTCATCACAGTCCTTATAGAGGGAGACACAGGCTCACTTAACCCCTCAAGTTCCAACACAGTTGTCAATGGAACCAGAATTCTTTTTCAAGCTATTTTGGAGCACTTCTATTGGTCCTTTCATCATGAAATTTTCAAACAATGTAAACTACCACTGGCATGTTCAAATGATGTACAACACACATAATCGCCAAAAATGGAGATACATGCTTTCCAGAAGAAATCCAAAGAAATCCAGAAGTAATGCTAAGTAATCAGTTACATTACTTAAATATAGTAATTATTTGGATTAGATTACAATTATTTTAACAGGTAATCAGTAAGCAGTAACCAATAATTTGTAACGGAATACATTTTTAAAGGTCAAGTCAACTTTATTTGTATGGCGCTTTTTACAACGATGTTGTCACAAAGCGGCTTTACAGGAGTTTAAAAGCATGAGAACATGAAATCACAACACTTTATCCCCTGTGAGCAAGCCAGAGGCGACGGTGGCAAGAACAACTCCCTCAACTGGAGGAAGAAACCTTGGGAGGAACCAGACTCACAAGGGGAGACCCCCCCCTCTTCTGGTTAAACAGTATATACAGTTTATTAAACTAAAGGAACTAAAGGAAGTCCTCCAGCCCTGTGCAGAATACAAATTTTCTATTGGTCAAAAAAAAGATAACTGGCCAAAATAGATTACAGTGACACATACTGACCAAACAGACCACTGAATTGTTCATCCTAGTTCATCTCAAGCTGTTTCTCAGGTAGGTAAGTTCAGCCGCTTCACGCTCATTGGTTCAGTGTAGCACAAGATAATATAGCATATGACTACACAGAATCATGAAGCTTTGTTTTTTTTTCAATATCTTGGTTAAATGACTCTCAGGATTAGCATAAAATACTGCTGTACTAGTTCAGCGCTATCTGCATCATCCACCTGGAAGTAAGTTTGTTGCTGTTACGTTCATTTGTCATACAGCATATATCATACAGCAGTTAGAGCAACTGTTCCGTCAACAGATCCTGGCTTGAGAGAACCTCCAGTAGGCTGGGCATACACTACAGAACCAATCCTGACGAGCTCTGTCTAAGCTACTTTAAACAGCGAACACTGAAAACGAAACAAAAAATGGCTTAACATTCCCATGTTCTCCGAGCACACTTCCAGCCAGTTGCCCACCCCATAGGCAGGCGGCCTGGTGGAAGCCAGCCAAACCAGAGCCGTGTCCGAGCCTCTGTGCCTCACCCAATTAGATCCGGAATCCATAGCCTCATTAGCTGCTCCATGTCGGAAGATCCACCACCCCCATCCCTCCCACCCCGCTGTTCCCCAGACGCGCACCTCCCCCCCACCCCCCCTTAACGAGACACACTCCGTTTACATTGAGCTCCCAATTACCCGGCCAAAGCGCCATAGAGGAGCGAAGCCAGGCCTGACGGCTCTGCGGCAGATCTGCAAACACCTGGCCCTGTGTGGGCTGCGATGCATCCTGGGGGATGCTGGGGAGGTGGAATCAGAGCATCTGCTGACCGACTTTTGGTGTCAGAGCTGAAAACAGACCCACATCATCAGCTCCTGTCTCTGGCGTGCGTGAATCAGCCACATTTAGCTCCAGTTTCTTCATTAAAATCTGTTGTTTATGTGCTGCATTCAAAGCTAAATAGGGATGACAGCCTCACAGTAGATGCTGATGAATTAAAAGACGGCGGGAAATAACTTCTGTCAAATAAACATGGGTTTCCCTGTAATGTAGACGATTAGCCGAGTCAAGTCTGCTTGTTCAGTTTGGCCCTGGAGCTTTAAGGTTAATGTAGCTAACAAGTAATAGAAGCTTATAGCATTGTGTTAAGTGAATGCTATAATCACTACACACAAGGGCATAGATTGGCACAGACATTGGTGGGGATGTATGTATCTGTTGGCAGTTTGTTGTGCAGTTAATTTCCAAACCATCTTAGCAACCACCTGGGATAACAGCAACACATTAGCAGCCACCTGGGAATCCATGGCAATAGCCTAGCAAAACATCTTGGCAACCATTTGTAATTCCATATTAACAGCTTGGCAACATCTTGGCAACAATTTGGAATTCCATAGCAATAGCCTGGCAGCACCTTAGCAACCACATGGGATACAGCTACAGCTTAGCGACCACCAGAATTTCCATAGTGACTCCATAGTGAAGCTAGTTTAGTTTGTTCATGTATTTTTCTAAGTTAGACTATCAGGTCACACCATTTCACTGCGAAGGAGTCGTAGCTCGCTTGTTGCACAGAAGCATCAATATTCATATTCATATTTCATCCACTTGACGACCTCATCATTCAGAGGATCCAGCAATGTTCAGCTGGAAAATGTACGTGGAGCAGAACATCTGGGAAACCTGTCTGTTTACCGCAGGGTGCTAAAGCTCTGACCTCCGTATGGCTTTTACTATCACCTGTTAGCAACATTAGCCTGGAGGCTCCAGTACAGAACTGGAACTAGCGTTCTCACTAAACAAGTCTGAGGGGGTGTTTCATTCTTCATCTCAGTATTACTGCATGCACAGCAGCATCAGCGATGCTCATTACTGCTCATTTACACTCTGCACCATGTCTGTAGTGTAATTAAAAACCTATTGCATTAGTGCAGTAGCTAACCAATACATTCTTTTTTAAAAGCTGTTATATAATTATCACCGCCCCCAGGTGTATTAGTAGTGGTAAGAAATAAATAATCACTGTTTTTTCCTACTGCCTTACAAAACAGCAATATATGCTCATAATAGAACATGCGGAGAGACTGCAAGTGCGGAATAGCTTTATTTGAGCTTTTCCTGGAACCATAAAGAGGCAGAATTGGTTGAAGGATATGGAGGCAGGGTTAACCCAGGCAAGTCCGCAGTAATAATTAAATAAAGTCAGCAGATCAGTGATGAAGCCTCAAGTCTAGATAAACAAATCTAGTGAAACAGTTTGGATATATTAATAATAACAAGCACTCCAAAATGAAAATAAGGACTATACACTCTCTACAGACACTGATTAGAACGCTTACTAGACTCTGTGCCTGTGATAATGACCCCACCAGGCCAAAAACAATTCTAAATGAAGGTACTATTACAGATAATCTATCCTAGGAATCCCTACCTGGGATTCCATAGCAATAGACTAGCAATATCTTAACAATCATTTGGAATTCCATATTAGCAACTACCCGTGATTCCATAGCAATAGCCAAGCAACATCTTAGCACCACCTGGGATACAGCTACACTATAGCAAACACAAGTTACTCTGGCAATGGCCTGGCAACACCTTAGCAACTACCTGGGATTCCATAGCAATAGACTAGCAATATCTTAACAATCATTTGGAATTCCATATTAGCAACTACCCGTGATTCCATAGCAATAGCCAAGCAACATCTTAGCAACCACCTGGGATACAGCTACACTATAGCAAACACAAGTTACTCTGGCAATGGCCTAGCAACACCTTAGCAACTACCTGGGATTCCATAGCAATAAAGTAGCAACATCAGTAGATTAGACAAACACATTTAGTGAAACAGTTTGGAAATATGAACAAAAGCAAGCACTCCAAACTGTGTCCTACAAGAAAACTAGGACTATACACTCTCTACAGACACTGACTAGGAGACTTACTAGACCCTGAGGTGATGATGACTCCACCAGGCCAAAGACCAATTCTAAATGAAGGTGGTATTACAGGTAATCTATCCTATGATTTTACCCTGAGATATACTAATAAGGCTTCCACAGTAATAGCCTAGCAACATCTTAGCAACCACCTGGGAGACGGCTACACTTTAGCAAACACATATAGGGACTCCATAGGGAAGCCAATTTAATTTGGTAATGTAATAATACTATTAAAGCTAATGTGAATTTATACCAAAATCAGATTTTTGCCAAGAACAGTTCATTCTTACGTCACCATTTTCCAACCTCTCGATGTCCCTGCTTAGAATTAAGCAGGCTGTTTTAGGTAATGATCCTTTAAGAGCAATCTAGGGTGCTATTAAACTACAGGATAATCAGATCTTTTAAGACAAGTATCCGCATTGTTATTTACAAATTATCAGATTAAATTTGTATTTCCAGACATCAGGCTACTGTGGTAAAAAACATAGCTATCAGTAACTACGTAGTTACATTGATTTTAAATGCAGATTCTGGAGACATAAAGGTGCGTCATCCCATCCTCCAAACTAACATTGTTATTTAGTAATCTGGCAGATTACAGATCTACATACAAACTTCAAATCCAAAAAGTAATGAACATGCTAATAAAAGCCTGTGATCTGCAAATCCACTTTGACCTGAAGCATAAACCAAAAGCATTACAAAGTCCAGAACCAGGTCTGTTATATGTTCCAAAAAAGGTTGAGCTAAGACTGAGGCTCACAAAACACAGCCGCCCATGAACTTCGATACCTCAGATGGCACTAAAAAATAAAAAAATAAAATAGCTCTGATACCACTGATTGAATGTGAGTACTTTGGCAACTTGTTATAAGTAACCACTGTTCAACACCCCATTCATAAATGCTGGTTAATATGTCATATGTCAACAACGTCCAGAAACATGACCGACTGAAAATAACAATTTTGTACAGGGAGAGATGCTTAAGTGTTATATCATCACTGTCCAAAGGAAAACATGTATCTGTTTACACTGCATGAAAATTTCCTGATGAATGGACCAATACAAGTGCTCCAAAATAGCTTGGAAAAATCTGGTTCCATTCACCTACTTTAAACAGCAACAATATATTTTATGTACATTAAATAATTTTACATATATTTTATTTGTATTAATTAATCGGGTCAAGACTTTTATCGGTGTAACAAAAAACTCTCTCTCTCTCTCTCTCTCTCTCTCTCTCTCTCTCTCTCTCTCTCTATATATATATATATATATATATATATATATATATATATATATATATATATATATATATATATATATATATACTGGCGGTTCCGTGTTTATGCGTTCGACAGAACTACATTTCCCATGAAGCACTGCGGAGCGGAACTTGTTGGACAACGATAATGTACACGGAGGTCATATGTTGCTTGAAACTAGTAAGGCTGTGAAATATTAACAGTCTTTTTATCTCACTGTTAGATTTTTGTAGCTAGAATATATAAATAGTAAGCTATCGATTACAAAAAGTCATTCTTAAGTCGCAACGGAGACGCTTTTATTTTGAACTTTGATTGTCCACCTTATTCTCTGTCAGTGTGAAGTCCAGCCGGTTTCTGTTCACTCAGACTAACAGAAAGTCGCGATTGTACCTCAAATAAGTGTCTTTCGGTGACAGTATGACTTACACACCGGTCACCCATGTGATTTTCGACATGGACGGGTTGTTGTTAGGTGGGTGAGGAGCTTCTTGTGATAACAGTCTTGCTTGTACAACTCTTACATTGCGGTTAGTGTTATGCTAGCTAGCTGCACAGCACAGCTGTATTCCAGTCCATTCAGCGAGTCCCACTGGAAAGATTAACGATACACCTCTTTTTATCACTTTATTCAATTACACTCCACTTTTCGGTCAAACTTACGTTCAGCTGGTGCAACTGCCTACATGCCACGGTCAGTCATTCTTATAAACCAAACAGAGCCTTTTTTTTCAAAAGTTTCGTTCGTTGTTCACTGGCTAAATCTCAAATAGCTCCCTGCTGCCTACGTAGTGCACGATTTAGGGCATTAAATATCGACCCAAATAGTATAAACAGTGTGTGTGTGTGTGTGTGTGTGTGTGTGTGTGTGTGTGTAATAGAAAGTCTTAAACTGCACGACGTTAGGTAACATTTCTTGTTCAGTCTGTTTGTAAAAGCATTCATTCCATTACTTAAAGGAGAACTCCACTAATCTACTAAAATTCATGAATAATTAAGTCCTTGAGATACAAACATGTTTGTTTAGAGTGGTTTGATGGGGAATGCTAATTGTCAGTAAACTTACAGACTCTGATGTCTTTACAATAGCGGTGATGAAAACCAGGGGTCACCATGTTTACATCAAAAATATAATAGCCAATTTATTTACTGTCTAAAATCACCAGTGATCCGACATCATACATGCGATATCCATGAAAGCAATCCATGATTGTCTTAAGTCTTAAATCGTTTCTTTCTATGCTATCAGTATTTTACCTTACAGTGACCAGCGAATAAGTATTATAAAACAATGTGTCAGACATCAGGTAGCGTGTATCTAACTATTTCATGTAATAACTTTCTGTGAGGGAGCTTTCAGAGACATTAAATTCTTTAAACATGTGGTTCCTGTCACTAGATTCAAGATTCAAGAGTTTTACTGTCATATGCACAGCAGAAACAGACAGTTACACTGTACAATAAAATTCTGACTTTGCTGTTCCTCCATTCACCAGTAGATAAAGATAAGAAAAATAAATAAAAATATATAATATAGTAAGTTGAAGTAAATAAAATTAAGGTAAATGTTTTTACTTTACAGCGTGAACAACACTGACTCAGCATGTTTTTCTAGAACAGGGGTGTTTAATTCAGTTCAGTAAGGTCCAGTTAGAGGAGATTTCTTCAGGCCAAGCTCCGGACCCTCATCATTTCTAACTTGTGTTATGATTCAGTGGTGTATCCTGTTTACTGAAGTAGCCTAGTATCAGCATCTTATACCATCAGCTACTGAAACACCAACACATCACAGTATATTTTAGTATATTTACTGTTTAAATACTGACCTGAATGAGTTCTTTATTTAACTTCTAATAAATGTTTTTTTACGTACTTTAAATAAAAAAAACAAGGGCTACGTTAAAAAAAACAAAATGCTTTTGGAAAAAAAAGTAGAAAAAGTAAGTTTTAACATCTTGACCTGTTGGTTTGGAGCTGCCTATGAGAAGAAATGATATATTTCTCGGTCCATTCCTGGTTGAAAAGTTGGTTTTCACCGTTGACTATTCTTTTTTTAGAGCACGTTGTTCTTTCTGATTCGCTTTATTCTCCGACTCGCTTTATTCTCCAACTGCTACTTCTGGCTTTGTACATCACCTGGGAATGCGCCGCACTCCTGAGTCTGCACAGATCTGATTGGCTGAGGAGAGCCTTTGGTAATCAATGCATGTGATTGGTCTGTGAGTTTACGGCGCTGCAAAGCCCGTATACCGTAAAGACAAGGGAAGTTCTGCCGCTCAATATAAATACAGTAAAAATTAAATTGTTCTCAATAGTTTATTAGTTTGCGTCCACATTGGAAAACATCTGGGTCCAGATCCAGTGACCTCTGCTCTAGAACATCTCGACAGTTTAATTACCTTGCATTTGGCAGTTGCTGTCAGATGTTCACTGTAGCTTGTACTCCACTGTTTTGCTGTTTCTGTCAGATACGGAGAGGCTGTACACGGTGTCCTTCCAGGAGATCTGTGACCGCTTCGGAAAGACGTATACATGGGATGTAAAGTCTTCAGTGATGGGTAAGAAGGCTCTGGATGCAGCTAGGATCATCAGAGACTCTCTGGGACTCCCGATGAGCCCCGAGGAGCTGCTGGAGGAGAGCAGAAAAATACAGGAGCGCCTCTTCCCATTGGCCGCCCTAATGCCAGGTAATAACTATGTGAGTCGGCTGGTTTGCTTCAAGTATCTATAGGAGTGTCGCCTTCTAGAGACGTTTTGTGGACAGAACGTCTTTAAGAGACACGCCAGCAACAGCAGTGTACAAAAGATACACATCAGTGGCTTATTAGGCTGTAGAACTTGGCAACATTTGAGTCTTATTTAATGTAGTAGCTTCACTGTGTTAGGAATTTATTTTTATTTTTATCATTTATTTTAAACAGATGTTCATTTTAGTGTGGTGCATTCTTTCTGTCAGGTTGAGCAGTTTCTTTGTAGAATCCTGCAGATGTGCGTGTTGATGACAAGGCAAAAATATAACATTGTGATTGTTTAAGTAGACAATTTCATGATACACAGTATGTCACAATTAGGGGGTGTGCCATATCGTATCGTACACAATAATATCGCCAACGGATTTATACCCTGAAATATCATGCCATATCACCCATCCTTAATTATCACATATATATATATATTCTAGCATCCCATTATTTGGCTGAGAGAGACTTTAAATCTTGTAAGTAGTTGAAAATTATAACTTAGATATGTATACATGTGTGCTATTCTGTGCTGGGCTGTGGGATAGTTGTTGATTAAAAGAGCATTAAAGGAGCAATTTGTAAGATGACACAACCTGTTAAAATCATATTCCAAACATTACAACTCAAGTTGATTCACTTAAACTTTATTGTCATTATACATGCACACAGGTACACAGTATAACGAAATGCAGTAGGGCTACATCTCCGGTGTGTAAACATTAAAATTAGACACTAGTAAAATTAGGCAATATAAAAATAAGGTGCTAAGACAATAACAATACATGGACAATACAATACAAATATGTGCAAATAGAAAATATAATAAATAGATAATACAATACAATAAGTTAGACTACATAGGAATACTAGAAAGTTTCCCAGCCTTTGCAGCTATAACAGCTTCAGCTCTTCTGGAAAGCTTTCCACGCGGTTTAGGAGTGTGTTTATGGGAATGTTTGACTGTTCTTCCAGAAGGTCAGGCACTGATGTTGGACGGGAAGGTCTGGCTCACAGTCGCCCCTCCATCAAACTTCACACTAGACACAATGCAGTCAGATAAGTACTGTTCTTCTGTTAACCACCAAACCCAGACTCGTCCATCAGATTGCCAGATGGATCGCCAGTGTGACTCGTCACTCCAGAGAACACGTCTCCACTTCTCTAGTGTCCAGTGGTGGTGTGCTTTACACCACTGCATCTGGTGCTTTGCATTAAGCTTGGATGCAGCTGCTCGGTCATGGAAACCCATTCCATGAAGCTCTCTACACTCTGTTCTTGAGCCAAACTGAAGGCCACATGAAGTTTTGAGGTCTGTTGCGATTGAAAGTTGGTGACTTTTGTATACTATGCTCCTCAGCATCCGCTGACTCCGCTTTGTCATGTTACATGGTCTACGGCTTTGTGGCTGTGGAATATTTAGTAGTAAGGAAATTTCATGACTGAGCTTGTTGCACAGTTGGCATTTTACCACGCTGGAATTTACTGAGCTCCTGAGAGCGACCCATTCTTTCACTAATGTGTGTAGAAGCAGTCTGCATGCCTAGGGGCTTGGTTTTACACACCTGTGGCCATGGAATTGATTGGAGCACTTGAATTCCGTGATTTAGATGTGATACTTAGAAACTAATTAAATTAAATAACAAAATGGGTAAATCAAAAAAGGTTTGTAAGACATTCCTTAAGCACTGAGTAGAAGTTTATAGGCTGAATGGGTTCAATAACTAGATTATCACTAACTTAACTATCTTCCAGTGCTGTGCCACTGTGATATATCACAATATTGAATTTTCTCAAAATTCTTCAGCACTATTTGGCTCTCAGGCTTTACTACAATTCTCAGAATGTATTCATCTGCACGTATGTCTCCTGGCCCATGGCCCATTATAGACTAGCAGTAAAGTGAAAGTAAAATAGACTTGATCAGAGCAGTTACTGAAATTCTGGGAAAGGCCACAGGGGTTGTTTGGTTTGCCGCTCGTGCTTTTATAATTAGCTTTTCTCTGTAACGGTGTAAAGAGGTGCCGGATGACCCCATGAGGTTTGTTAGCAGGAGCAACCATTGTAACCTTTTCCTGTGATTGGGGCAGGTGTCTTGAGCAGGCTAATTTTACCTTTATTAATCAAACAAACGTGACTTCCTCAGCATAAGTAGTGTGGTTCTGAGCTTGTGATTAGTTAATGACTGTGTATTGCATGCATATTGGAGCAGACGGGAGTCAAATCGTGACTCTGTAAAAGCCGTCCTGACCAGCGCTCGGTATAATAAGACTTAGGTCAAGGAGCTCCCCTAATTAGTGACAGCTTTCAAAATGAGGGTGTAAATTCAATTGCGTACCATCTGTTTGGTCTCCTGGGTCAGTCGCATTGGTCTTCGAACTAACAGCCTGTATTTTTCCACTCCATCTATGTTCTGTTTGAGCTCTGCTTAAGCAGAGATGTCCACAAGTGGGTCTTGAGTGTCATTTGTATAATGACAAACTCAGAATGTGCTAGAACAACAGGATGGCAGTAGTTACTGTTGAACTTTCTTGATTTCTGCCTCATGGTCACACTGGTCAGAGAGGATTTTCCCATAACCCCCCAGGGTGAGTTCTGCCACCCGGGAATAATAACCACTTTTATACACTTTCCCTTTTCCAAACGGATGAGCTGGACTGGAATGTCAGTGAAGCACTTGACATTTGTAGCAGATAGTGCTCTTATTTAAAAGAAAGAAAGAAAGAAAGAAAGAATGAAAGCATTTTGTCATAGTGGGAGCGACTACAGTTGCCAAAGAAAGAGTGTAAAATTCACTACAGTAAAACACACACACATGTGCTTTTGGAAACAAACACATTTTATTTGTTTACCACATTAAGATCTCATCAGTTTTGTTTGTTTTAGGGATAGAGATCGACCGATATGGGCTTTTCTATAGCCGATGCCGATGTTTAGAGGTCAGGGTCAGCCGATGGCCGATATGTGCTGCCCATTATTATCTAAAAGTTTTCCGCTTCATTTGCTGAAAGATACACACAGCCGACATGTTTGCTGCAGTTACAGGGAGTGCCTCTCTTCATGGTCGACACCGTCTGAGTACAGATTCAGATAAAAACGCAGATCAGTGTCACAAAAACATCTAAATCTGTCAGTAAACTGAGCTTTTAAATGAATAGCAGGACTTTTACGGTGGTGGTCTGACGTCTTGCGTCGCAGGATGCTGGCAATATGGTGGACGTAGTATGTCCGAGATTGTTTGGCTACTAAAACTCACCTACTGAAATTACCTACTAGTCTGCCGCTCGAGCAGTACATAGCTCTAATCTAGTACCTACTGACTAGTAGGCGATTACGGACGCACCTTAATTAACCAAACAGTCCCAAAAGTGTTGGCTTCAGTAGCGCGTTCCACCGCACCAATAACACGGGGCTGCCAAACACTGATATTGGGCGATGCCAATATATTACAAAATGGCAATTATCAGATATTTTGGTCGGCCTCTAATTAGGAATGCAGTAGATAAGAAAAATCCAATTAGTTGAACTTAAAGCAGCTTTAGCTCATGTATTAAATTAAACCAATATTTAAGATAAATAAAATGTCAGGACTCAGTTGTTAAAGTGCAATATGAGGCACCTTCTTTCTTAGATCAACAAAACATAAAAATAGTGAACATCTTTGCCAACATCATCAAAAAATATTAATAATAACAAAAGGAAAGGAAAGAAAGAAGACCTGAGCTCATAACTAACAGATAACAGATTCTTTTTCAAGGATTCAAGGATTCAAGGAGACTTTATTGTCATTCACATCACATGTGGTACATGGGGTGGAACGAAATTGTGGTACCCAAGGACCCAGTTTTACCCAGACAGCAGTACTTAAATAAATAAAATAAACATAAATATATAAAATATATGTAAAAATGAAAATAAAATAAACAGGAATGGAGAAGGTAGCAGCAGAGTGTATTAAAGTGACTGGTGTCGTTAAAGTGTCAGTGCAGTGGTTCCCCTAAGTGGCGTTTAAAAGTCTTACAGCTTCCGGAATGAAGCTGTTCCTCAGTCTGTTCATTCTACACTTAACGCTCCGCAGCCTCCTGCCTGAGGGGAGCGGGACAAACAGTGAGTGTGCTGGATGAGTGGGGTCCTTCATGATGCAGGTGGCCCTCTTCCTGCATCTGGAGGTGTATATGTCCGTGGTGGTGGGGAGGCTGACTCCGACAGACCTCTGTGCAGCCTTCACCACCCTCTGCAGAGCTTTCCTGTCTGCAGCAGAGCAGCTTCCGTGCCACACGTTGATGCTGGAGCATAGAACGCTCTCCACCACACATCTGTAGAAGGAGGTGAGGACCGAGCTCCCAAGCCCAGCTCGCCTCAACCGCCTGAGGAAGTAGAGCCGCTGGTGTGCCTTCCTGACCAGGCTGGAAGTGTTGTTGCTCCAGGTGAGGTTGTTGCTCAGGTGAACACCCAAGTACCTGTAGCTGGAGACCACTTCCACCGCAGACCCTCCGACATGCAGGGGGAGGTGGGCATGTCTGCCCCTTCTGAAGTCCACAATCATCTCCTTCGTCTTCTTTATGTTGATGCAGAGGTTGTTCTTTCTGCACCGACCCTCCAGGTGTTCTACCTCCCGTCTGTAGCCAGACTCATCACTGTTTGTGATGCATCCGACCACTGCCGTGTCGTCCGCAAACTTCACAATATGACAGCCTGGGTGGATGGGTGAGCAGTCATATGTGAGCAGCGTGAACAAGAGGGGGCTCAACACACAGCCCTGAGGGGAGCCAGTGCTGAGGATTGTGGTGGAGGAGGAGAGGTTGTGGATCCTCACAGACTGCGGCCTGTTGGTCAGGAAGTCCAGGACCCAGTTGCAAAGAGAAGAGCGCAGACCAAGTGAGGAGAGCTTATCTGTCAGTGTCTGGGGTATCATGGTGTTGAAGGCGGAAGTGAAGTCCACAAAGAGCATACGGACATAAGAGTCCTTCTGCTCCAGGTGGGTGAGGGCAGTGTGGACCACCGAGGAAATGGCATCGTCTGTGGATCGGTTCCTCCTGTAGGCGTACTGGTGTGGGTCCACAGTGACGTCGATGGTGGCTTTGATGTGGGTCATGACCAGTCTTTCAAAGCATTTAGTGACTATCGGCGTGAGAGCTATCGGCCGGTAGTCATTCAGACCTGTCACTGTGGAGCTTTTGGGGACCGGGATGATGGTGGCGGTCTTCAGGCAGGTGGGAACAGCTGCCTGGGTGAGGGAGACATTGAAAATGTCTGCCAGGACCTCGGAGATCTGATCAGCGCACTCCCGTAGTACTCGTCCGGGTATGTTATCCGGACCAGCGCTTTTCCGGGGGTTGATCCTCCTGAGGGTCCTCCTTACCTCTGCTGGTGTCACACTGAGGGGTACTTCTCCAGGTGGAGGGGTGAGTCTTATGCTGGGCGGGGTGTCAGGGTCCTCAAAGCGGGCATAGAATTTGTTGAGAGCCTCGGGCAGGGAGGGGTCTTTGGAACATTGTGCATCTCTGGTTTTATAGTCTGTGATGCACTTAATTCCCCTCCACATGCTCCTAGGATCCTGGGAGGAGAAGTGTCCCTGGATTTTCAGAGCATATGCAGCTTTGGCCCTCTTAACACCTGCGGTCAGCTCTCTTCTAGCCCTCCTGAGTTCCTGTGCGTCGCCAGACCTGAAGGCAGCATCCCTGGCTTTCAGTAGAGAACGCACCTCTCCATTCAGCCAGGGTTTCTGGTTCGGGTAGCAGGTCACTGTCTTTGTGGTGGTGACATCCTCCACACACTTGCTGATGTACCCGAGGACAGCAGATGTGTAATCCTCCAGATCCAGCTCCCCCTCACTCTCAGCAGCCTCCCTAAAGACATGCCAGTCTGTGCAGCCGAAACAGTCCTGCAGCACAGCGTCTGCGTCACCGGGCCACACAGTGATGGTCTTCTGTGTGGGTCTGGAGCGTCGCAGCGGGGGGTGGTATGCAGGGACCAGCATAATGGAGATGTGGTCGGAGAGCCCGAGGTGGGGGTGGGCGACGGCTCTGTACGCGTCTCTGATGTTGGTGTAAACACGGTCGAGTGTGTTGTCTCCCCGTGTTGGAATGTCTATGTGTTGGTAAAACCTCGGCAAAATGTTCGTCAGGTTCACGTGGTTAAAATCCCCCGCCACCACGTAAAACGCCTCCGGATGCTTGTTCTGAAGCGAGCTGATGTTGTCATGTAGCTCCTTCAGTGCGTTGTTAGCATTAGCATCCGGTGCTATGTAAACGGCAATGACGAACACAGCTGTAAACTCCCGAGGCAGATAGTGTGGCCGACACTTCACGGTCAGCTGTTCTGTTGCCTCGGAGCATAGGGCGTTTACCATCACACAGTTTGTGCACCAACCTTTGTTTATGTAGACGCATAAGCCGCCCCCTCGTGCTTTTCCGGACAGCTGGTTGCGGTCCGCGCGGAAGAGCTGCCGGCCGGCGAGCTGGAAGGCTGAGTCCGGCATGCTGTCGTTTAGCCATGTTTCCGTGAGACAGATCACAGCGCAGTTCCTCATCTCATCAGAAACACTCATCCTCAGCCGCAGAAGGTCCAGCTTGTTGTCCAAAGAGCGAACGTTGGACAGGAAGAGAGATGGAATCGGGGGTCTGTCGGCGTTAGCCTTGAGCCTGGCTAGCACGCCGGCCCGCTTCCCTCTCTTCAGTCTTCGCCTGCATCGCTTCCTTTTGCCCTTTGTTCGTACCGCTCTGACCCGCCACGCCGGTGTCCGGAGAAGTTGTAGTCTGCCCAGCTTGGCTCTGAAACTACTGTCCATAGTTGCTACTTTTGTGGCAGAGCTGTCCTTAATCTTAAAAAGTTCGGTTCGGCTGTAACTCCCAGGCTTAAGGCGCGTGAAGTCGCTATCAGAACCGACGTAAAAATAACTAAAAGCTGGGTTTTCGCTGGGAGCGTGAGAAGCTGCTGCACCACCGCGCGCGGCCATCTTAAGAGATAAGATTCATTTTTCAAAACTTGTAGAGTGTTGACATCTTGGTGGTCCCTATGGGCAGCTGTGGAGAACATCCTCTCGCTAGGAACTGGAGTGCCAGGCACAACAAGGATGAGGCAGCATCTTGACCCCATGGCCACAGGCTGAAGAACACCTTGTAACACCGGTTGTGCTTTGAACCCTCAAGAGCGGATGGATCTAATTATTGCGAGCACGTTGAAAGAGCATTTAGAGCAAACTTACTCAAAACCTGATGCGTCTTCTGAAGATGTGGGTGTGACATTAATACGTAAAGATGTATGATTTTGAAAAGCCCGCGTGAAATGTATCCTGATGCCTCTGACTTTTAAATGACTATTTCATATTTTACTAAGTGACTTGTAGCAGAAACACCATATCTGTTTTTTTTTCCTCCTGACTCTGTAATGCATCTTTTCATTTTTAACCAACCAGCCTGAGATGCTGACTTGCATCACCATCTCTATTCTCAGGTGTTGAGAAACTCATAGCTCATCTCCATAACCACAACATCCCCATCGCTGTGGCTACCAGCTCAGCCGGCCTGACCTTTGAGATGAAGACACGCCACCATAAAGGCTTCTTCAGTCTATTTAAACACATTGTCCTTGGAGATGATCCAGAAGTGAAGAATGGGAAGCCCCTGCCAGACTCCTTTCAGGTGTGCGCCAGCAGGTTTCATCCTCCAGCTACTCCAGAGCAGGTAAAACACCTATTAGCACCATCAGTGATGTATTCTCTTCTCTTCTATAATATTCCAGACAGGTATGGTGTGTTTGCAAGTTTCGTCACCATATTAATTTTTAGGAGCGTTTTATTTGGTTTAAGATCTGGTTAGGATACTTGTATACTGGCTGATACAGAAACAAAAAGAGGAGACAGGATGAGAAGAGCACTGGTTGTAGCACTGGTTAAAATAAAAATGAGAAAGATCACCAGGGTAACTAAAAAGAGTGGTATAGTGCATTATTTGGACCAAGCGCTACAAACTGTATGTGAAATATATGATGTGAGTCTAATTTTACCAGTGATTTCAAGTAAGATATGTTAATCCTTTATTAGTGCCACAATGGGAGAAATTGATAGAGTTACAGCAGCAAAGGAACAGCAAGACACTCAGTACAACAAATAGATAAATAAACAGCACAGTATATACAATGTAAATAATAAAAAGTCAAGAACTCTTAAGATTGTATTTACAAATAATTGCACGTTGCCTCCTATTTGCACAGGGGGAATGGAAAAATATTATTATTATTAATATTATTATTATTATTATTATGTTACACTGGAATAAAACATCTATTTTCTATAAGTGTGTAGAGTTTAAGTGTCTGTGTATGTAGTCTGCTGTGTGTATATGGTCAGCTGGGAGCAGTGCTGGTTATATATCGTCGCTGTCCAAAGAAAAACATGTATTTCTATTTTTGACCATTTTCTATTTTTTTATCATTTAAATCCGACAGCTACCATTTATATTGTGTGAAAATTTCATGATGAATAGACCAATAGCAATGCTCCAAAAAGTCTGGCTCCATTGACTTACATTAAAAGTAAAGACTGTTCTGCAGATACTAGTTTTCTTTGGACAGCAATGATATGTTTGTAATGTTTCATAGTGCATCGTTGACATGCAGTCACGCTGCCACTATGTCGGTGGGCAGCTCAGCAGCGTGATGGTTTGATATGACATGACAAAGCCATGACCGATCCAGCAAAGAAGCAGTTAGACGCTATCACCTGGAACACTCAGTTTAACACTTATATTTAAAAACATATTAAACAGTATAAGACTAAGAGTCTTAGATTTACATAATATATTTCATTTGGCCTGTTATTGAAGTGATAACAAATGAAAACTAAAGTCTAAAGGGCTGAGATTTCCTGCTGTGTTATTATTGCTGTGTCCTAAATCGCATACTAGCACACTAAATAGTATGCAAGAAATGTGTATATGCCATTAGAAGGGCAGTCCCTAGTGTAGTAGGTGAATTCTAGAATTGTGTGGTTTGGGAAGCAGCAGGCAGTGAGAGAGGTATTTATTGATTAAGGATATTGTGATGGTGCAGGGTAAGCCCATCACTGATATTAACAGTACTAACCTGAATATTTAACTTAGAATGGTTGTGTAAAGTGTTTTCTGTACTTACCTTGATATCCTGGTGTAGAAGGGGATGCAGGGAAAATGTGAGGTAAAGGGAACTGGGGCTTCTTATTCCTGTTGGGCAGATCCACCCTCAGGGACGGAGAGGGTCCTCAGTGTCCTAAGGTAAACCCTGTAAAAGAGAAGTTTATTAGTAATGTGTTTATTTGGGGCAGGGCTACTGCAATAAGAGCTCTTGGGGTTCACTCACCTGGGGTCTTTGCACCTACCTGTTGAAGGAGCGATATGTAGGCCTCTGGAACATTGGACTGCTGTTAGCTGCTTGTAATGGCAGGTGTATTATCCATTGTGATGAGGGTGAGCCTTGCGGCAAAACCTCAAGAAACCTTCATTTTTTTTCGTTTGATGCAGTTTTTTTTTGTGAAGTAACGATAATAAATTACCTGTGCACTAGGAGTGGACGATATGGCCCTACAATAATATCATGATATTTCATGGTAGTTTTACGATAACGATACTCTTGGCGATATGACAAAACATTGAATTGAAAAAAAATATTTCAAGAATACACTACTGCAACAAACTTAAAATTTAATTTTATTGTTGCATACGATATGATATGGCACACCCCTACCTGAGATATTAAAAAAACAAGAATTTTAATCAGATTGTAACAGAAGTCAGTGATCCAGAATGTCATGATACTAAATAATGCACTCCAAATATCTCCATATATCCAGGACTGAAGTAAAGTGAATGATACTGAACTGATAAAATCTGTCTCTAGTAGAAATATAATGGGAAATGAGAAAAGTGTGAATTTTTCTTTTGCTAAAAACAGTAAAAGTAGTACGTGATGTGATAATTAAGGATGGGTGATATGTTACTATATTTCAGGGTATAATATCGTTCACCATATTTAAAAATGTTGGCGATATTATTGTGTACGATACGATATGGCACACCTCTACTGTGCACTTAAGTCTACTCGTGTCCACACCCACGCCCAAAGTGCCAACACAGCCGTATGTAATTCCCAGTGAATTTCCTGTTTATTGAGGTAAATGAATGCATTATTAAGGTGATCTTTTTTAGATTCTTATTTTCAAGCTGGTTTGAAATTCATCACCTTGCTGTAACTGCACCAAGTAGTAGCTGCTTTTATTAGTTTCTGTAAAATCACGTACTCCAGCGCTAATCTTCTTCTTGTAGCATTTTCTGGATCTGTAGTCCACATCACATAGCACATTTCTTTCTGGTCAGTGTAACCTGGTCTATATCCACCTGACAAAACGATCAATATTACAGCACAACCTTGCTTGGGTCCTCATAAGGATGCAGTCGAATTCTGTGAAAAAGAACTTTGGCTGATATTTAGACTAGATTAACACTCTTTGTTCACATTATTAGAATCTCATACCTTGTTCTTCTAATTGGTGGCCACTTTAGAATGAACACCTACCTTATAGGCCCAGTGTATGAACAGCTACAGACTTTAAGCCCACTTGTGTACACTCTGTGTCAGCTAGCCCATTCATCATCATCCTCCGACCACAGTGCCTAGATTTTATTTGGTCGGTGGGTCCGTCTCAACACAGAGGTGATACTGTGTGTGGTGCAGTAATGAGGGTATCAGACACAGCAGTGCAGCTGGGATTTTTAAACACATTGGAGTCACTGCTAGGTTAAAAGTGGTCCATCACCCCCAAAAATCCAGCCTAGAGCAGCTCAGTGATCAGAACCTGAGCATAGATAAGGAGTCAGTTTCATGGAAAACACACATTGTGCATCAACAGAGGGACTACAGACTCTGTCCTCCAAATAAGGTGGAGCTACAAGGTGGGAGTTTCTGAGAAAATAAACAAATAAACAGTTTACCGTCTAGTTTTAAATGTAATGTTCAGTGTCCAGAGATCAAAAGTTATCATTCAAACTATGCTTTGCCTCTCTCACTTCAGAAATGATGGAACAGTTAACAAGCTAAAGACAAAAGTAATAGAAATAAAGTAATGATTGCTATAATTACTAGGGCTGTGGCGATACCTGGCAATACAATACGTATCGAGACACCGCGGTCACGATTCAATATATCACAATATATTGCAATATTGCAAGCAAAGTGATATATTGCACCGCTATATGAACAGGTTTGTCAATGCTTACAATAGCATTGCGCCCTTGTGCTGCTTGTTAATGTTGGAGTGGAGCTGAGAATGGATTACAACACTGTCATCTAGTGGTCAGAGGTTTAAACACACAACACACAATGATTCACTGTCTGCCAGGAATCTGTGTATCGATACTGTGTTTTTGAGAATCGACACATATCTCGATATTCAATATTTCAATATTTTCTTACACTTTTTACATTAATAATTACATGGAATGTGTCTTGTCATCTGTTCCTGAGTTATTAAAGGTAAACATTCTTTCGTCATTTGTTTGAAGCTTGTATCTTTGGGTAAAAGCTGTGTCAGCTGCCATTGTTACAGGAAACCTCTCCACAGCAAGCCTTTTAAGAGGCAAATGCAGATTGGCCTCTAGCTAGCGTCAAGCCAGAGGAAAATCAACAAAAGACAGCCCGTCTTGAGCTCTTTAAACTTTAGGAAACTGGGTGGAATATCACATGCAGATAATCATATGTCACCATCCGTTTTTGGCGTGGTCCTCCATAAATTGCATGTGTTAAGTTTGAGCAGTCCTGGTCAGTAAAAATATGTTAACACGTGACCTCTGACATTGTCATATATGTTAAAAAGACAAAGCTCCAGGAGAAAGAGAAGTGCATTACACGTAACCTATAAACATGAGTGGTTAGGCTTATAGGCCAGTTTCATACATAACACTTAAGCAGATTGTCTAACTTCTACCTGACACTGGCACAAAGACTTCAGGCCCTGTTCTGCATACCAGTAAACGAGGGGTGTCCAGTCTAATCCAAGAAGCACTGATGAGTCTGCATGTTTTCATTCAAACTAAGCAGAAGCACACCTGACTCTGCAGCTGGTCTTCAAGTCCTCAAACCATTGATCAAGTGTCCTTCTGCCTTGTTATGTAAACAGTTGTTCATTATGAATTGCCTCTATGTAACACAGAAATGGAATTAACTGATATATATATTCCACATCCATGGCCTGGTTCTCTCTTTGCTTGTGGATAGCAGGGGTAAAGTGCTTACAGTCAACTTAGCCTGATTCATGGAGAGTTGATGAGAACTGCAGGATAACCGCTGCTCTGTTCCCCTCAAAGCTACTCATTTTCCTGTTTAATTGTCTTATATGTAACATGCTAAGAGAGTCTGAAAGAGAAGAGTTGCCTGCAGATGTAGATTAACAAGATGCCAGTTTCAGCTTACAGTGCTGTGAAACATTACAAATGAAGCCAAGGAGGATGAAGTGATGAAACGATGGTCATGTTCATCTGTTATCTTCAGGATAATATACAGAGAAACTATATATATATATATATATATATATGTATGTGTGTGTGTACAGGTTCTGTGATGTGTTGCTCAGTGTTCTGGCTACTGTACTGACACCTGTGAAATAATGATGTCCTCATATACCATGGGGAGATCTTTGTTACATTGCCCATCCATTGGGTATTATTATATTGCCCACCTCTAGTGTCATATTCTTTACATTATATGTTTCTTTATCCCGAATATCTATAAGTGACACATGGCTGGCACCCTGAGGGGCAAAAGAGGTCAACAAGGTCGTTCTGCCCCCACAGTTTTAGACAATTGTTTTGAGCTTTTCAGTTTACTTGTGCCATTACAGTCAGCTAAACTGGCTTCTCCAAAGGTCTGAGGACTGTATGTGTATTTTAGTTTACATGACATGTAGCTACATTAGCTTATTGAATGTGGGTAGCTAACAGGCACTTCATCTTGTATCATGGATTAAATTCATGATATGAGTACAAAATCTAGTGAGCTAGTTCTAGTTTGATTGAAATGGAAAATGGTGAGCCAACTTGCTGCTGAGCTAAGAACAAGATACAATGGCACATACAAACAATATGTACACACAGTTGTATGAAGATGTATCATATTACAGATTTTGTTGATTTTTTAGGGAAAAGTAAACATAACTTCTGTAGTGAAGTATATTAATCTATATATTTTCATACTATCGTACAGGTAGGGGTTTCTTCTGATGACTCCTGTGTCAGTTGCTGTCAGTTGTTTGCTTTGCCCCTATCCAACAGTTCTATCTGAGGGTCATCTTAGTCTTCCAGACCTTGCCAGCTGCCCTTAAGTGCCATTTCCTAATGTCATTTCAGACGGTGGATGAGCTGGAACATCTATTTACAGCCTTCCTCTCATTTGTAAGTTGAAATTAATTTCATATTGAGATCCTGTTTGCTGTTAGAAGCCCATAGTTGTTGAGTGTTAGCTTGAGGTTTGAAGAGTCAAACAATTTGTTACGTTCTGAAAATGACTAATGACTTACCTATCCAGTCCTAACAAGTTAATTAGGACTTAACAGAACTGCAAGAGCGTCCAAAGATTAGCCAGGCATGCCCAAATTCGTGCACACAACTGTAATTATTTATTTACCGGCCGAGGAGAAGAGGAAGGATGCTGTATTCCTTTACATTTTTTACTCGGTATGTCTTTTTAGCGCTGGAAGGCTGCTGAGGGATCACACTGTTCATGTGCATGTACCTGTAAATGCACACGGGATACGTTTTATCTGCTCCATTCTGAAATTCTGGATGTATTGCTCATTTCATGGGGCAACCCTCGCCATTGAAAACTCCTCAGTTAACATGCCAGGCTTGAAAGCTTGCCAGACAGAGCACCTATAGCCAGACTGGAAGGTGATTTTTCATTTTTATCACTGCTGTCCAAAGAAAAAACAAGTATCTCTAAAATAGTAACCTTACAGGAGAGGCCAAAAACAGTCTTAACTTTTGATGTAAGTCAGTAGAACCAGAAGTCATCTTGGAGCATTTCCATTAGTCCATTGATTATGAAAATTTCACATAATGTAAATGGCAGCTGCTCCAATTAAGTCAGGTAGGAAAAATTAAAGAAGATAAATGTTGGCAGCACGGTGGTGTAGTGGTTAGTACGGTGGTGTAGTGGTTAGTATGGTGGTGTAGTGGTTAGTATGGTGGTGTAGTGGTTAGTAAGGTGGTGTAGTGGTTAGTATGGTGGTGTAGTGGTTAGTATGGTGGTGTAGTGGTTAGTAAGGTGGTATAGTGGTTAGTACGGTGGTGTAGTGGTTAGTAAGGTGGTGTAGTGGTTAGTATGGTGGTGTAGTGGTTAGTACGGTGGTGTAGTGGTTAGTATGGTGGTGTAGTGGTTAGTACGGTGGTGTAGTGGTTAGCATGGTGGTGTAGTGGTTAGTACGGTGGTGTAGTGGTTAGTATGGTGGTGTAGTGGTTAGTATGGTGGTGTAGTGGTTAGTACGGTGGTGTAGTGGTTAGTACGGTGGTGTAGTGGTTAGTACGGTGGTGTAGTGGTTAGTACGGTGGTGTAGTGGTTAGTACGGTGGTGTAGTGGTTAGTACGGTGGTGTAGTGGTTAGTATGGTGGTGTAGTGGTTAGTATGGTGGTGTAGTGGTTAGTATGGTGGTGTAGTGGTTAGTACGGTGGTGTAGTGGTTAGTATGGTGGTGTAGTGGTTAGTATGGTGGTGTAGTGGTTAGTGGTCTCACAATGCGATTTAGGTTCAGTCCGGTCCGGGCTGTTCTGCGTGGAGTGTGTATGTTCTCTCTGTGCTTGTGTGGGTTCCTCCTGGTACACTGGTTTCCTCCCACAGTCCAAACACAGGCATGTTAGGTTGATCACTCTCTAAATTGCCTGTAGCTGTGAGTGTGTGTTGGCCATGTGATGGACTGGTGACCTGTCCATGGTGTACCCCGCCTTTTCCTGATGATGCTGGGATTGGCTCTAGCCACCCTGTGACCCCGACTAGCAGGATGAAGTGGAAGGTGATGGATGGATGGAGACACATAGTTTTCTTTGGACAGTGACGTTATGCTGAATCAGGCCCCTGCATTGTACCTCACTCTTGTAGCATCCATCAGATCATGTGAGTAGATCACCTGTGTAGCCAAGAAGCACCTGGGTATATTTCACTGAAATTAGTCCTACCCCCCCCAGAAATTCCATAAACACCCACCTCTATATTCATCCTGGCCCATCTGCAGACTGCTTTCATTAACTTTCCCCACAACCTGACATTAGGCCCTGTTGTCACCGTAGACCGCGGCCCATTAAGGCTGCTCCTGTCGTGGCTACGGAATGTTTTGGTGAGCTGTCCCTGCCTGTTAAGTGACTGAAGCTTCCGGAAAGGTTTAGGAAGGAAGACAGTCAGCCAGGTGTTAAATAGTGCGGTTAGGAGCAGCGTTTCTCCTGATGAGATATGAAAGCGGTGTGCAGAGAGAGAGAGAGAGAGAGAGAGAGAAAGAGAGAGAGAGAAAGAGAGAGAGAGAGAGAGAGAGAGAGAGAGAAAGAGAGAGAGAGAGAGAGAGAGAGAGAGAGAAAGAGAGAGAGAGAGAGAGAGAGAGAGAGAGAGACAGACTCGACAGGGTATTCAGAGGAATAACGGATGACGCTGTGCCACTCGCTGGAGTCTTTACGTGACGCGCGTGCTCAAACAGAGCGAGAGCTGAGAGAGAGGGGAAGAGACAGAATGAAGAGAGCGGGTACGTGCAGGTAGGAGAGAAAATGAAAGGCACGGGCGGCCAAGGAGGAAGGTGTAGGGGGAGACTGGAAATGAGAGAGAAGGAGAAAAAGAAAAGAGTCTCCTCATAAAGCCTTAACTGCAGTGATGTTTCAGCAACTGGCTGTAGGCGTCCCAGCGCTTCAGTAATGTCTCAGGAGGAGAAAGGTTAGGAATGGGTTGAACACTTGGGATGATAGATAGAAGTCCATGACGCTAAGGACACACGCCTTGGAGATACCTTGTGATGCTGGGTCAGGAACACATATACTTAACACTACATAACGTTTTTGTAAGATGAATAATAAAGTGTTCTTATGCGACTTCAACAAAGGAACCTGCGTCATCACTGCAGCATCTGCATAGCTTCTTCTGGTCTTTATCTCCTCGTTTGTTTGATTATGAGCTAGAGATCCATGTGATCTAGATGCTTGCAGCAGCCTTTACATGTACACAAACAAGGAACTGTGACTATCGATATTAGTAATCTGAGGACAAATGCATAAAATGAAACCCTTATAAATAAATTTGTTCTTTTAAAGAATTGAGAATCCTTGCCACCCTTTTCAGTACCGGTTTTAACAAGCCCTCCTCTTGGCCTCGCCTCAGGAAAATCCCTGATGGCATCTTAGGGGATGAGGAATTGACTGAATATGTCAATTGCTGCAGCAGAACATGCCCGGAAATCATTGGGACCTGGCACGTTTTTTCTTTTCCGGCCCTTAAAAGAACGACAGACAAAGCCGTAGTCATAACAGTAAAAACACTTAACAGGGACCTATTGTGCTGCCCCAGTTTTTCCTATTGCTCTAGTGCGTTATGTAGCTTTTGTGTACGTTACCAGTCTGCAAAGTTATAAAGCCCAAAGCCCAAACTCCCAAACTCCCACAGAAACCACTCTCCTAGCTGCCTTAAAGGCTTTGTTTGAGCCCTTTCCTCTGTTACAAGGTGACATTATCTCATAGCACAATCCTTATTGTCCGCCTACCAGCAAGCTTGGAGCGCCCTCATGAGGTCGATGAGGTCATTTTGAGGTCAATTCCTATCACTGATCACCTTTCGGCACGATCGGCCCATAGCCAATACTGAAAGAGGGCGGGGCTATATGCCACAGCAGGGCTACATGTAGTTATTAGCACAAGCAAATCATGAAACATGGTCGAAACTGGTTTATTACCATTTTTAACGAGCTTGTGTAAAACAGCATAATATTTTTAACTAAATAAACAAATAAACAAAGTAAATCAAACAAATATCCCCAAATACTGCAATCATTAAATTTAGACACTGAATTTAAAATGAAAAAAGCAAATTAAATAAATGCAGTAAAAACTGCAGTAATTAAACGCAGACTCTGGTTATATTAAACGACAATCTGCAATCATTAAATGTAGATCTTGAATTGTTGCTGCTGTTCTGTTCGTACCGGTCAGATCTGGTGTGTATGGTGTTCTGGGTAATTTGTTTTGTGCTAGCTGCGTGTGCTAGCTCTGCTGTGTGCTGATACTCACTGTATTCAGCTGCGTGCAGTGTCGTATCTGATTAATAGAGTTAAATATCTTTGTCTTGGTTCCTCAATGAACGCAAACTGTTCTCACGAAGTGCGCTGCTTTAGTCAGTCAAAATAAAAGAGTATGTGTGTCCACCTAGTGTTTCCACCTAGCACCTGTGGTGCTCTATCAGCTCTGCACAGTGGAGATGTCCAGTCTAATCCATGAAGCACCAATGAGTCTGCATGTTTTCATCCAAATTAAGCAGAAGGTCTTTAAGTACTCAAACCATTGATCAAGTGTCCTTCTGCCTTGTTGTTATGTAAACAGTTGTTCATTATGAATTGCCTCTATGTAACACAGAAATGGAATTAACTGATATATATATATATATATATATATATATATATATATATATATATATATATATATATATATATATATATATATTCCACATCCATGGCCTGGTTCTCTCTTTGCCTGTGGAAGGCAGGAGTAAAGTGCTTACAGTTAACTTAGCCTGATTCATGGGGAGTTGATGAGAACTGCAGGATAACCGCTGCTCTGTTCCCCTCAAAGCTACTCATTTTCCTGTTTAATTGTCTTATATGAAACATGCTAAGAGAGTCTGAAAGAGAAGAGTTGCCTGCAGATGTAGATTAACAAGATGCCAGTTTCAGCTTACAGTGCTGTGAAACATTACAAATGAAGCCAAGGAGGATGAAGTGATGAAACGATGGTCATGTTCATCTGTTATCTTCAGGATAATATACAGAGAAACTACAGAGAAAGGACTGGCTTTTGCCTCATGTAGTCAACATCCAGAATCCATGTAACTGCACATACATTGGTGCTGCAAGATATGTTATATATATCTTATATATTTTTAAAATACTAATATATATATATATATATATATATATATATATATATATATATATATATATATATATATATATATATACATATGTTGATCAGTGTTCTGGCTACTGTACTGACAACACCTATGAAATAATGATGTCCTCATATACCATGGGGAGAACATTGTTACACATATTTTTATTTATCCCAAATATCTATAAGTGACACATGGCTGGCACCCTGAGGGGCAAAATAGGTCAAGGCCGTTCTGCTCCCACGGTTTTAGACAATTGTTTTGAGCTTTTCAGTTTACTTGTGCCATTACAGTCAGCTAAACTGGATCTCCCAAAGGTCTGAGGACTGTATGTATATTTTGGTATACATGACATTGTACTCTTTGCATTGTTGGATGGATAAAACTGGCTGTGAGGTAGTGTCCCTATTCTGCTTGAGGAACTAAGATATATTCCTAAATACTGATTGTCCAGCATGACAGGTGCAAGACACTGCTAGAAAATTTCCAGAAATGAACACCGTAGCATAAAAAGAATAGAGAATACATCACATACTTGAATTCTTGAGTTTGACTTATTTCCTGAATTGGAGGTTCGGGATCTGGTTTAGATAGTGAGACAGAGTGCGTTGCCTAAATACTTCAAAATTCAAGACATGTAGCTACATTAGCTTACTGAATGTGGGTAGCTAACAGGCACTTCATCTTGTATCATGGATTAAATTCATGATATGAACATGAGATGCATTGATTTTTTAGGGAAAAGAAAACACAGCTTCTGCATTGAAGTATATTAATCTAGATATTTTCATCTTGACTTTTCCAGTTGTCCTTAAGTGCCATTTCCTAATGTCATTTCAGTCGGTGGATGAGCTGGAACGTCTATTTACAGCCTTCCTCTCATTTGTAAGTTGAAATTAATTTCATGTTGAGATCCTGTTTGCTGTTAGGAGAAGCCCATAGTTGTTGAGTGTTAGCACGAGGTTTGAAGAGTCAAACAATTTATTACGTTCTGAAAATGCCATCAACTGATAATTCCTAATGACTTACCTATCCAGTCATAACAAGTCAATTAAGACTTAATTAGGAGACTAAAACTGCAGGGGCGTCCAAAGTTTAGCCAGGCATGTCCAAATTCGTGCACACAACTGTAATTATTTATTTAGCGGCCGAGGAGAAGAGGAAGGATGCTGTATTCCTTTACATTTTTTTTCCAGTGTCTTTTTAGTGCTGTAAGGCTGCTGAGGGATCACACTGTTGTGCATGTACCTGTAAATGCACACTGGATATGTTTTATCTGCTCCATTCTGAAATTCTGGATGTATTGCTTATTTCATGGATGATCATAACAGCACAACTGCTATACACGAGCTTTTGAAGCTCAAACATCCCATAGTGCTTTGTCAACACAGCAGCAGGACAGCACCTGTTTACTTATTTTTAATATCTTAGTATATAATTTTAAGATTATAAACACGTGTAACATGTATCTTTCAGTAGAAGTCAGTTGAAAAATCACATTGTTAACCGTTTCTTAATCATCCAGTGTAGAACCTAAGACTGTTCTCGATACCGCAAGAGCTTTAAAACACACATAGCTGCTTCTCAAACAACTCTCTACCAAAATATACAGTCCACAAACTGTCTGAGTTGTTGTGTGTGAAGCGTGTAGGCTACGTGTCATCTGTGCCTCTAAAAGTCGAGTCAGAGTGTAGACTTTTAGTCCTTAACCATATATAGATCATGTGCGTTTAAGGTACCCTTTAATTAAAGATGGAAAGGTCGATCGGCTATGTATCGGTATCGGGCGATTTTTAATCCAAATATGTAATCGGTGATCGGCCGATACTTCTCCAATTTAGCCAATCCCGAGAGCCGATCAATGGCGTTAAACAAATGAGCCTAATTTCTGTATTTCCAGCTAGCGTTTCGTTGAAACCCCCTCCGGTCAGGTCCTTGTAATTCCTATCTGAACCACTAGGTGGAAACACATACTCTTTTATTTTGACTGACTAAAGCAGCGCACTTTGTGAGAACAGTTTGCGTTCATTGAGGAACCAAGACAAAGATATTTAACTCTATTAATCAGATACGACACTGCACGCAGCTGAATACAGTGAGTATCAGCACACAGCAGAGCTAGCACACGCAGCTAGCACAAAACAAACAACCCAGAACACCATGCAGACCTGATCTGACTGGTACAAACACACTGTTGTGTTTCTGTGTGAAACACTCCCACAACTTAAGATGCATGTGAGTGATTGTTAGTAGCTGCAGCTTGTCCTCCGGATAAATCCATGCTTTCAGAAGCCGCGGTTATCTTTGTGACGCATTGACACATGTTATGCTAATTGATGTAACTTCGTAATCTATAACGTTGATTACGACAGCGCGTCACTCGAGCCCTACAGCAAAACCAGCATCACAGAGTTGGCAAATTCTAGCAATTGACCAGTCGGAACAGAGCAGGCGGGCTCACCAATCAGAGCGTGCTGAGCTCATTGTGTGGTGGGCCTTAAAGACACAGAAGCTCTAACAGAGCATATCAGACAGAGGGTGAATACAGATGTACAGCATAAGAAAAATATTGAAAAATACTGAAGTATGTAAATCTATTCTAGTTCACCCTAAAATCACGTTATGAACACTGAAAACAAACATAACAGGTCCCATAACATTAAGTTCAGTTTGGGGTTCAGTTTGCGAACTTTTCCATCTGTTGTTTGGTGATACAGCTTTATCATTTTACTGTACTGTACTTGCCAGTTCTCTTGCTGCTCGGTACTCAATTAACAACACAACCTTAGTGTGGAACCAAGCACCTTATAGTTCGACACTAAAGTTTATAGTTCTGTTCAAACTTTATGAAAAGAAAATGGCATTGCATTGAAGTTTGCATGACTCACCATGTTGACATCACATTACGCTGCGCTCAGCGTTGAAACAATGACTTTCCAGCTGGGAATTCCCAGTTGAGGGGACGGTTACGAGTTATGAGCTTCAGCCGGACGCAGCATAACCTTGCTCAGGGAGAGTGGGTTGCATCTGATGTGTTCTTCTCTGTCCTCCTCTCACCTCCTGCTGTGAGTGGCCGAGTTGAAGCAAGTTACAAAACGATATTGAAAGTGTCAAGCCATAAAATAAAAAGCTTCATTAAATATAAAAAACAAATAAATAAATGGTAGTGTCCTAAGCTTGCCACAATCATTCAATGTTTGCTGACATTTAGTTATAATTAATAATTTAATATAATTTGGTCATTTTAAGCATATTTGAAGTAGAAGACTTAAGCAACTAAATTGGCTATTTGTTTGCCTCTAACACTAGATTGTACTCAGACAAAATGATTAACTGCACTGCTGTTTGCCAGGTTTATTTGAAGTCACACTAGAATAATGTGTAGAATCAACTACAGCTTATATTTTCTTGAGACTGTAAAAATAAGCATTATACATGCGGCTAAACGTCACACTGTGTCAGCTAGAATTGGTTTGTTGGTAGCAGTACTTTTTTATAAGTACAAGTACAAATACATAGCCACATTATTGGCCCATACCAGCATCAGTATGAATTAATCTACAGAGATAACCAATGTAAAAATCTTTTTTTAGATATATGTTTATTATTTTCCACAAAAAAGAAAAATCAAATAAAACATCAAAACATAAAAAACAGATAATCAAAAATAAACTGAACATATGACACATGTTCTGTACCTAAAGGTAACAAGACATATTTAGCACTATGTTAATCAGTTCATTGCTTCTCTGACAAAGTCAGTCGCTACAGACCACAGTTCAACAGTAGCTGGCCTTGCATGACTTGGCCTGGCGGTGGCTCGCTTCAGTGTAAAAACATCCAAAAGAAAATGTAGAAAAACGGGCTTTAAATTCGTTAATGATTCATCACAGAATTTCAATATTGTTTTTTTGGCTGCAGTGGCAGCCGCCATCATTATTATCCTTTGGCTAACTTTCAGACTAGAAGTAGAGTAGAATCATTTCCCAGTAAAAACAATGCTGGAGATAAAGGAAAGTCCAGGGCCAGTTATTATGTAAGAATCTGATCTGAATTATTGACCTGACTGAAATTATTTTGCACAGTTGTTTCACATTCAAACTGCATTACAACAAGCTGAACGTGAAGCAGGTCCATTGGTTTCAACATTTGTCATCGTTGTAGATGGGGCTGCATTGATACTGATGCTGGTTTTGGGTATCGGGCCAATACTGTAGTTATTTAATTGTACTTGTGCTCATAAGAAAACACCAGTACCAAAATATCAATTCCAGCTAACACCGTGTGACAGCTGCATGCTGCCAGACTAATGACCAAACGACTCAAGAGAAGTGTTGCTGACTTCGTTGAGGTCGAACACAAGCCGGCAGTCATTTTGAACATTACACCTCACCTTCAACATTCAGCCTTCCAGTATGTACTGTGAAATTATATCATGTTTTCAAACACACACAACAGCTTCACCAAAATGGGTTAGCAGTACGGAGGTGAAAAAAGTATTTCTTAGTGTATGTGTGGTGGGGATCTTCTCCATAAACTCCATCATGGAGTCACAGATCTGGTCTGTAACTGAAGCTTTTATTCCAGAGTTTATGAACAACAAAAACAGCAAGAAAAACATAGCCTATCTTAGCTCAAAGCTAAAAACACATCCCTTTTTTTTGTTCCCCACCTCCGTTCAGGTCCTTTTCTCTAAGTCCCCATATAAACACTGTTTCTACTTTCTTCTCTAACCAAACTGTAGTGCTGGGCCGCTATAGTTTGGTTTGCCAGTAGAAGCACTGCAAAGGGCTGTGTGGAATGGGACCGCCAAACGGCATACAGGTTATATAGCTTGCTAGCTAGCCAAGTAGCATAACAGTCAGTTAGCTAACAGCTGGGAGGAGCTTGTCGCTATTGTAGATTAAGGAACAGAAAACAGATGTAGGATACAATAAGTGAGCCTGGAGATGCAAAGGAAAAACTTGTGGCCAAGTTTGTGGAGCCGCTATTGTTGTCGCTGGTGGTAACGCTAGCAACTCACTCCATTACCTCAGCAGAAAACGTGTTGGAACACCAAGAACGTATGCGATTATGGTTGTTGGATTCAACAGCGTCAACCAGTCGCACCAGTGAAACAGTTAAGCCGAGGCACTGCATATGACAGGAAAAGCAAGCAGTGGAGCGACACTATGAACGCAGTAACAATCCATTTATGTAAGGACATGGTCCCACTACAGACCGTTGAGAGAGACGGGTTCAGAGCAATGATTCAAACGCTGGATTTGAAGTGTGTCTTACCGGGGCATACCAACAACACCGGAGCAAAGTGGAAACAGAGCTACGTACAGTCGTCCACTATTCAATAGAGATGGAAAGATCGATCGCCAATGTATCGCTATCGGCGTTAAACAAATTAGCCTAATTTCTGTATTTCCAGCTTGCGTTTCGTTGAAACCCCCTTCAGTCAGCTCCCTGCAATTCCTATCTGAACCACTAGGTGGAAACACATAACAAGCTAGCACAAAACAAACAACCCAGAACACAGTGCAGACCAGATCTGACCGGTACGAACAGAACAGCAGCAACAATTTAAGATCTACATTTAATGATTGCAGATTGTTGTTTAAAATAACAGAGTCTGCGTTTAATGACTGCTATTTTTACTGCATTTATTTAATTAACTTTTTTCGTTTTAAATTAAGGGTCTAAATTGAATGATTGCAGTATTGGTGATATTTGTTTGATTTACTTTGTTTATTTACTGCTTATTTTGTTAAAAATATGATGCTGTTTCACATGAGCTCGTTAAAAAAAATATTAAACCAGTTTAGACCATGTTATATGACTTGCTTGCGCTAATAACTACATGTAGCCCTGCTGCGGCATATAGCCCCGCCCTCTATAGGTATTAGCTATTGGCCGATCTCGCTGAAAGGTAATCGAAATCGGCCCCAAAAACGCTGAACGGTCCATCTACATTACTGTTTAATAACAAAACCTCAGCATAATGGTGTACTTCATCAGCGTTGACTGGGAGTTGCGCAACCACTGTTTGCAAACATCGTATTTCCCCGACAACCTCACAGGAGAACTAGGCCATGACCAAATTTTTGGTCATGCCGTCCAGTGCTACCAAACTACATAAGCACATTCTGGCTACCATACTGTCCTCCCGTGTACTGGGCTATAGCTCAGTTCTGCATACTGTCCTCCCGTGTACTGGGCTATAGCTCAGTTCTGCATACTGTCCTCCCGTGTACTGGGCTATAGCTCAGTTCTGCATACTGTCCTCCCGTGTACTGGGCTATAGCTCAGTTCTGCATACTGTCCTCCCGTGTACTGGGCTATAGCTCAGTTCTGCATACTGTCCTCCCGTGTACTGGGCTATAGCTCAGTTCTGCATACTGTCCTCCCGTGTACTGGGCTATAGCTCAGTTCTGCAGTGTGTTATTTTGAAAGAAACCACTTAAAATGAAACCGAACTAGTTTCTAATGCAAGGTAACTTGTGTAGCATAGGTAGCCAATGCAAATCTGTTTTAATGAGTTGAACTTTAATGATTTTGAAGGTACATTGCAGTCATTTACACTGACAGCCGCTTCAGGTAATCAGTTCTGATATTGGACTCGATATCTGCGAGTACTAAAACATATGTACTGGTACTGAAAAAACGGTGTCAATCAAGTTTAGTTAATTCATCTGGATCTAACTGGACCATGTTGACTCTAGAACTTGCCCTGCTTTTGTACATTTGTTCTTTATTTATTTTTTATTTTTTGGCTTGCTCAACATTTGTTCAGGCGTTTTGTGCTCTCCTCACATTTAACGCGAGGCAGGCTACTTGGGAATTCAGGTGAGCAGCAGCAGGTCTGGAGAAACACTCAAGAGAGAGGACTGGAAGAGAGGGAAAGTTGGTCGCATTCAGAGCTGACAGACGATGACAGAAGGGGGCCAATTGTGACAGAGAGACGGGGAGAGACGGAGAGGGGACAGGGAAGGCAGGCGCGCAGGAACACTTAGCATGATTCCTGCGCTGGCTGGCCAAAGCCAGTGCCGCTCTGCTGCATTCTTATTGCTCAATGAATTCTTTATCATTATTTATCAGGGCTCGGGGAAAACTTGCTGGCACTATGCAGGAAGACTTCCCTGTGTCTTCTCCCCCTCCCCCTCCCTCTTTTCCCACCCCTAGCACTTTCTATTAGCTCATTCAGAATTATAAAAGTCAGTTAATTAATTTGTGCTTCTTTTATTTTTGTAGCAGTCGGCATGTCCTGTGGGTACGGTTAAGAATAGATAAAAACGGAATGCCACCCCATTCTTAGCGTTAATAAGCTCCTCTCTTTGCTGTGATTTGCGCTCATTTCGTGTGTACCGTTCCTTTTTTTTAAGTTAATCTTGATTTCTGTGTCAAAACGCTGACACTTTGATGTATTGCAGTTTCGACAGCAGCAGTATAACCCATCTGCACGCGCCTGACGTGTTGATACCAGCTCTTCTTTGAGGGCTTAAAGCCCGGCATAAAACCGTTTAATTATTTACGCTCGCTCCTCCGCTTTGAATTATTACCTACCTTTGAGTACAGACACAAGCAAGCTTCCCATTGAAGGTGTGAGATCAAGTGTTAAGGGTTTTCTTCCTTTTCTTTCTTTCTTTCTCTCTTTTCCTTGTCTTGAAGAAAGCCTGTTTGTGGTGCTAGAAGGACTTGTTTATTCCACAGACGAACATAGAGCCAGCATATGTTGCCCTAGCCTCTGACTTTTATGGCTGAAGGCTATGAATATAGTTCATACATCCAAATGGGGGGGCGTGCATTTAGAGTATGTCGATAAAAGGGTATAGACATTCACAGTGTGCAAAATAACCCCTGGTGTTCGGGGGGGGGGTGGGTGTGGTCCCATGTTGGCGGGCTACACCAGTGTCTGCTGGCTGTTAACTCACTCACTGGCTGAGTAACAATTCACTCTTTCTTCCAGTCTCTTGGGAAAATGGGTGAGATTCACAGATATGCAGCGAAATACTGGACGATTTGTCAGAGGTATCCCAGGCATGGTTACAGTTGCTATGCCATGAGGGACCAACTGGGTGAACCAGTTTGCCACAGCAGATCAGTGCTGAATCTCTAGCAAGAAGATTCAAAGATATAAACTCACCAATTGAGGGAGAAGCAGCTAAACAATGACATTCCCTGAACTTTTATTTGAGTATATGTATATTTTTTTCCTAATAGACAGCATCATGTTATATATGCGTATGTGCAGGGGTTGGACAATGAAACTGAAACACCTGATCTGGACCACAATAATTTATTAGTATGGTGTAGGACCTCCTTTTGTGGCCAATACAGCGTCAGTTCGTCTTGGGAATGACATATACAAGTCCTCCACAGTGGTCAGAGGGATTTTAAGCCTTTCTTCTTGCAGGATAGTGGTCAGGTCTCTACATGATGCTGGTGGAGGAAAACGTTTCCTGACTCGCTCCTCCAAAACACCCCAATGGCTCAATAATATTTAGATCTGGTGACTGTGCAGGCCATGGGAGATGTTCAACTTCACTTTCATGTTCATCAAACCAATCTTTCACCAGTCTTGCTGTGTGTATTGGTGCATTGTCATCCTGATACACGGCACCGCCTTCAGGATACAATGTTTGAACCATTAGATGCACATGGTCCTCCAGAATGGCACAAGTATTGGGCCAAGAGAATGCCATGGTATGGCAGCCCAAACCATCACTGATCCACCCCCATGCCTCACTCTGGGCATGCAACAGTCTGGGTGGTACGCTTCTTTGGGGCTTCTCCACACCGTAACTCTCCCAGCTGTGGGGAAAACAGTAAAGGTGGAATCATCAGAGAACAATACATGTTTCACATTGTCCACAGCCCAAGATTTGCACTCCTTTCACCATTGAAACCAACGTTTGGCATTGGCACGAGTGACCAAAGGTTTGGCTATAGCAGCCCGGCCGTGTATATTGACCCTGTGGAGCTCCTGACGGACAGTTCTGGTGGAAACAGGAGAGTTGAGGTGCACATTTAATTCTGCCGTGATTTGGGCAGCCGTGGTTTTATGTTTTTTGGATACAATCCGGGTTAGAACCCAACATCCCTTTCAGACAGATTCCTCTTGCGTCCACAGTTAATCCTGTTGGATGTGGTTGGTCCTTCTTGGTGGCATTACCCTGGATACCGTGGCTCTTGATACATCACAAAGACATGCTGTCTTGGTCACAGATGCGCCCGCAAGACGTGCACCAACAGTTTGTCCTCTTTTGAACTCTGGTATGTCCCATAATGTTGTTATTGCAATATTCTGAGCTAAACTGTGCTCTTACCTGCTAACTGAACTTCACACTCTGCTCTTACTGGTGCAATGTTAATTAATGAAGATTGGCCACCAGACTGGTCCAATTTAGCCATGAAACCTCCCACACTACAATGACAGGTGTTTCAGTTTCATTGTCCAACCCGTGTATATACCCCTCAGAATTCAGATTTTAAGACTTTCAGGGATTTTCAGGTCTGTGAACTCAATTATTTCACATCTTGCATATACACAAACTTGCCAGTTTATTAGATAGTACACTCTTGGGCCATGTTTATCATCTATAGCCGTGTGTCCATTCAAATGTCTTCTTTCAAAAGTTCTTTTCCGTGCTCTACAATTATTTAAAAAAACTTGATGTAGGATGGCATGATCAGTGGCTGCTTTGTTGGCTTTAAGCAGAATTATCTATACAGCTGTCTACCATCATTTTCATGTTCATGTTGATTGCAACTCAGTCATTCCAGTCAGGATGAGCATTGGCCCACCTTGATTTCTGTACCACCCTGACAATGAGAACAAACGCTCCAGACAGCTCTGGGAGCACATTGCACAGAGCCATTTTGTGGATTAAGCACTGCAGAATGTCTAAAGCAACCTTTAAAAAAACTGCATGCCATGATGGACCATCTGTAGGACCAATCCTTCCCAGTCACTGGTCACCTGTGCCAACTGACAAGAAAACAAGGAAACCACTGCGCTAGATTATTTCATGTCAACACATAAGCTGAGCTAACTGGCAAGAAGCAAGCAAGGTGGGTAATTAGCCAATCAGACACTTTAGAGTGACGTAAAATAACCAAAAAGACAATTAAATCCAGACCCACCAACCTTTCCGCATGTTGCGTAGCAGATACGCATTCAGACACCAAACTACGCTGCTACGATTTGTTACTTCAAAATACGAGAAAAGCCTTTGATGGCTTTGAGCTCAACTGTCTGTGAATTCACACTCTAGGCAACTTGTCTATAGGTGTAACCGCATTAGGCAGCAACCTGTAGGGAAAAGAAGACTTCGACCAATCATAGCGCTAGTTTCAAACTCTTCAAACTGGCTACAAGCGGAGAGCTGTCAAAACGACAGTAACGAAATTGGTTTTCATTCCTCGCAGTCAATCTTCATACTGGGTAGGTCTTAAAACCTAGGCACTAAATAGGCACTGACTATGTAGGCAGCTGTTTAAGTAGCAGTGTTCTGTCTAACATCTCTCCCCATAAAACAGATTACTGAGACGCTCTAGTTAGAGAGAGACTGCGTCACGGCTTGTTCCGCCCACTGCAGCACGTGACTGAGGTTTAGCTGGTTGCTAAGTTACCAGCCGGCATCCAAAACACAATAGCCCGAGGTTTAAAAATCCGCTAGCATAAATGCTAATGGCTCGAGAATAAAACTGCATAATGGTGAACAACTCGTTACAGAGTTGATAATAAAAAAGTTTTGTGTGATTATATGACCAGAAACACATTAAAACACCAGAGAAAATCAAAGTAACTCACATTTTAAAACCACTTCACTGCTTGTAGATTAGCCTGCGTTGCATCATGGGATTGTCTTAGCGTCTGAGGGAGCATCCGAAGCTTCCTTAAAATCAGACCAAGATAAGGCTCCTCAGTTGACAGCATGTTTAAGATATCTAAGAATTGGGACAGTCTACATGTCGGGAGCGCATACTATGACATAAAATGCTGCCTATGTAGGAGCTCACTAGGTTTTGAGACACACCCACTGTGACTGGTTCTAAACGCAGGTTCAGAGGTAAATGGCTGGGTGTGGGAATTGTGAATTGTCAATGTCAACAAGATGCAAAACATAAACTTGTGAGTTTTAACAATAGGCGTGTGTAAATATCCCTCCCGCGAGCTTAAATGTGAAACTCGTGAGCACAGAAAGAAAGAAGTCCTGCATGCGTGTTTATCATCATATCATCTCAAACCACTTTTTTCATTCTTGGTTCGCTAGTTGTTCTTGTGTGCCATGTGAATCCTCGGCACCACCACAAAAAGTTGCTACCCAAAAAAAAATTTCCCAGGTTGGCAGGTCTGTAAATCATTAATTGCTTTAATTATGGCATTTCCAGCTCAGAGGTCAGTACCATCTCAAATTAGATTAGTTTTATTTTATACAATACTGTATATCCATTTGAATGTAACTAGTGTTTAAAAAGAATAGTTGTTGATTTAGAAATAAATGTCTTAAAGGTGATATTATCCATAATATTTGTTTCATCTTCAAAGCTTCCAACAACGTATATCAAGGAGTTTGAGTAGGTTGGTATTTTCAATAAACTGACAACTCAATGTATCTTCAGGTATGGATTTCTCCGCTTTTCCATGGTTCCACGGTACTACGCCAGTTCTGCACATCCTGACTCGGCCCTTGCCTCTGAGGGTTCAATAATACATGCGGGATCTTGTCTTCAAAGGGCGCCTCAGATCCAAATTCCTTCTTAACCATTATAGCAATGCGTACCTCGGACATGGTCAGCGCATGGGTTGCTCGCTCGCTCGCTTTTCGTTGAGCTTTTTCTGCTTCGAATCGCTTTCGCCAACATCTGAACCGGCCGTGTACGTGTTACATTAATGTTAGTATTTGCAAAGAGTGTGGACAGGGATATCTGGCCTCCCTTTGCTCCATGTATGGGAAGATGTGAGGTAGGGCTACTCGCGGAGAATACCAAGCAGTCTTTCTTTTTCCTGAGGCACGGAAGCACCGCCTCACAGGTGAGTAATGAATGGACTCCTGTTCATCCGTCATCATTCTGACCCGAAGCTAGGGAGCGGACCACCTTCTTCAAAGAGAGAAGGGCATTTTTCACTCCTCAGCCGGGGCAAAAAAGCCCTGGAGGGACCAGATCTTTACAAAAGGTGGTCTGAGTTCGGCTGGACGGCTTGGATTAATGAGACGAGAAAGAGCTGGAGTTCACCAACATGCTTGAACATGGAAGACAGCCATGTTCTACCACTATCACTGATAGCTACGGCAAACCGTCCGTCATGAAGTCAGTTCAGCAATACGGAGCGGTTCTCAGAGAGTCATGTATGGAAAGTTAGAGTAGCTAGTAGAGATGGACCGATCAGTGTTTTTGAGGCCGATTCCGATCGCCGATCACCTTTCAGCGCGAGCGGCCGATAGCCGATACCGATCAAGGGCGGGGCTATATGCCACAGCAGGGCTACATGTAGTTATCAGCGCAAGCAAGTCATGACATATGGTAGAAACTGGTTTATTACTATTTTTAACGAGCTCATATGAAACAGCATAATATTTTTAACTAAATTAACAGTAAATAAACAAAGTAAATCAAACACACATCCCCAAATACTGCAATCATTCAATTTAGACTCTTAATTTAAAACTAAAAAAGCTAATTAAATAAATGTAGTAAAAACTGCAGTCATTAAACACAGACTCTGTTATTTTAAACAACAATCTGTAGTCATTAAATGTAGATCTTGAATTGCTGCTGCTGTTCTGTTCGTACCGGTCAGATCTGATCTGTACTGGGTTATTATCTGTTCTGGGTTGTTTGTTTTGTGCTAGCTGTGCGTGCTAGCTCTGCTGTTTGCTGATACTCACTGTATTCAGCTGTGTGCAGTGCTGTATCAGATTAGTAGAGTTAAATGTGTTTGTCTTGTTTCCTCAATGAGACACACTGATTTTACTCATTTTAAAAACGTCCTGGATGAGTCTGTCAGGTACGATAAACAACAACTGCCAGATGGACATGCTTACTTTCAGCGCTTTTGTTTTCTGTGACATCGCTGCTTTAGTCTGTGGAAAATGAAAGGGTGTGTATTCCTACCTAGTGGTTCAGATAGGAATTGCAGGGAGACGGTTTTCCTCTTCCTGGATGAAACGCTAGCTGTAAATACAGAAATGAAGACTCATTGGTTTAACGCCATTGATCGGCTCTTGGGATCGGCTCTAAATTGGAGAAATAGCCGCCAATTACATATTTTGATTAAAAATCGGCCGATACCGATACATAGCCGATTGAACCTTCCATCTCTAGTAGCTAGGGCTGGGCAATAAAACAATAACGATAATTATCGCAAAATAACGTTTCCTCAATAGAACTATAAGACGTAGTCGATAGAAAGTCGATAGAAGTAAGTTCCGTCCATGTTTTGAGAGACAACACGAACAGCCAATGAGAATGAGAATTGCGCCGCCCCAAACCAATCAGGTAGCTGAACTAGAGCCATTTCATGTTTGGTTGAATCCCAGCGCAGAGTGTAGGCATAGCGGCAACTTAACCCACGTACTAGTAATTTGGTTACTGCAGGCGTCACAGTGGAGCAGTGAGAACAAAATAAGAGAAAACGTTGACTACTACTAAAAGAAACATGTTACACGTGTTAATAATCTTCAAATAATCTGCTAAGTAGGGCTGGGCGATAATTATCCTGAAATAATGTTTCCTCGAAAGAACTATAAGACGTAGTCGATAGAAAGTCGATAGAATTAAGTTCCGTCAGTGTTTTTAGAGACAACACAAACAGCCAATGAAAATAGCGCCGCTCCAAACCAATCAGGTGGCTGAACTAGGGTTCCGACCATTTCATGTTTGGTTGAAGCACACAGCACAGAGTGTAGACGTAGCGACAGCTTAACCCACCTGCTAGTAATGTGGTTACGGCAGGCGTCACAATCGAGCAGAGAGAACAAAATAAGAGAAAATTATGTCAGAAAGCGTTACTACTACTGAAAGAAACATGTTACACGTGTTAATAGTCTTAAAATAATCTATAAGATAAGATAAACAGGTGAACAGGTGTTGTGTTGATGAAGCTCTATGGGATGTTTGATCTTCAAGGTCTCGTGTATAGCAGTTGTACTGTTGTGATCATCTCCACTGTGCAGAGCTGACAGAGCACCACACTGTTGTGTTTCTGTATGAAACACTCCCACAACTTTAGATGTAGGTGAGCGATTGTTTGTAGCTGCAGCTCGCGCTCTGGATAAATCCATGCTTTCAGTAGGTGCGGCCATCTTTGTGACGCATCGACGCACGTTATGCTAATCGGCGTAATTTCGTAATGGATAAAGATAAATATGTATGTTGTAGGAGTTCGAGTGAGAATGCTGAAGCAAAGTTGACTTTATAAGCAAAAATCTACCGAAAACAGAATCGCTAAACCAACTCCCCATTTGAGCAGACAGAGAGTCGACTCACCGCTATGAGTGAACATAAACAGTCCTTTCCTTAAAGCCCAAACTTAAAGGGCCAGCAACGGCCTGCTTAACACAGTGTCTCTGTGTGAATACTGTTCATGCTAATACTGCCCCATATATATATATATATATATATATATATATATATATATATATGTGTGTGTGTGTGTGTGTGTGTGTGTGTGTATTACAGATGGAAGGATCAATCGGCTATGTATCACTATCGGCTGTTTTTTTATCAAATATGTGATCGGCCGATATTTCTCCAATTTAGAGCCGATCGATGTTGTTAAACAAATTAGCCTAATTTCTGTATTTCCAGCTAGTGTTTTATCCAGGAGGAGAACCCCCTCCCTGCAATTCCTATCTGAACCACTAGGTGGAAATACATACCCTTTCATTTTCCACAGACTGACTGAAGCATGTCCGTCTGGCAGTGTTTTACCGTATGTGACGCAAACTCATCCAGGACGTTTTTAAAATAGTAAAATCAACGTTTCTCGTGGAACCAATACAAAGACATTTAACACTACTAATCTGATACGGCACTGCACGCAGCTGAATACAGTGAGTATCAGCAAACAGCAGAGCTAGCACACACAGCTAACACAAAACAAACAACCCAGAACACCATACAGACCAGATCTGACCGGTACGAACAGAACATTCATTAATGATTACAGATTGTCATTTAAAATAACCAGAGTCTGTGTTTAATGACTACAGTTTTAACTGCATTAATTTAATTTGCTTTTTAAGATTTAAATTAAGGGTCTAAATTGAATAATTGCAGTATTGGGCATATTTGTTTGATTTACTTATTTGTTTGTTATGATTTATTTACTGTTAATTTTGTTAAAAATATTGTGCTGTTTCACATGAGCTCATGCTGAAACCATGTTTCATGACTTGCTTGTGCTAAAATATATATCTTCACTTCCCACTTTAAGTAAAAAGGTAATAGTGATTTGATTTATATCGTGATATATATCGATATCGACTGATATCACCCAGCCCTAAGAGTAGCCTGTTTTCTTTTTCCATGGGTAAAGTGTTATGGCCTTTCGTTTAAGGTGAGAAACTGAATGAGCTGCAAGAGCAAAAGCCCCCAGAGGACATCAGGGGCATCTGATCTCTATCCTAGACCTAAGCTGTTGACAGTGTCCAATTTAAATGTCAGAAAATGTTGTCCGTGACTTTAACATGCACAGAGATAAGTCACAGTTGTCGTTTGATCTCTTTTTCTCTTCTGTTTTCTGTAGTCACACAATATATTGTTGGGGTTATGAAACAGATAACAGACCTGCAGAGCCTTCCAAGCAGAGAATCTCGTCCCTCGCAAAATACGAATGTGGCCTTAAATGATTTTGCAGTTGAGGTTATTAAATATAGAAGAGACAGTTTTAATATAGCCCGGCCTTATAGTCTAATAACAACAATAGGCTGCAATAACAGTAGCCATCTAACTCAGAGGTTCCCAGCCTTTTCTAACATTTTTCTAACAAACAAGATTTTACCAGCTAGATCATTAAAATTGCAAACACATATAGTGGAATAATCAATACAGCCTGGCAGAATTGCCCGATTTTAGAATATAACGCAGTAAATAACAAACACTAAACAATAACGGAAGCTTTTCTAACCTCACCTCATGAGCTGATGCTGTTTACCAAGCTACCCAGTAGTGCTGGATGACAGACTGATGAAAGGAAAGAGGTCTGACTCAGTTCAGTAGGTTTAGATGCGTGTTTGTTTAGCCTCCAATTGACTGCATAATTTGTTTGACCGCAAAGACTTATTTAAAAATAAATAAATAAATAAATAAATAAAGGCCTCAGCACACAGAGACCGCTACTCATCTTCTGTTCTGTTCTGAGAGGAATTGATTTGTGTAGTATTTTTGTATGAGGGTAATTGAATTTGATCACGTATATATTTTGCTTGGTGTGTATATGCATTTTTTTTTAATGGTAAAAATGTTATTATTATATCATCGCTGTCCAATAAAAACGTGTCAGTTCAGAGTGAAAGCTTTTTATACTTGGACTGCGGTACCGACGTTTCTCTGAGCTCTCACACACTGGCCTACCATTTTGGGTCCAGCTGGCCAAGTCGTTATCTCCTGGGTGGAGTGGTTCTCAAGTAGAAGTTCTTAAGATAACATTGCAGGGTCTTGTTCTTGAGCCTAGAGTTGCCTGCCATATATGGCCCAAATGCCGGGGGTCACAAATAGGGATGGGCCATATCGTATCGTACACAATAATATTGCCAACATTTTTAAATATGGTGAACAATATTATACCCTGAAATATCGTGACATATCACCCATCCTTAATTATCACATCAGGTACTACTTTTACTGTTTTTAGCAAAAGAAAAATTCACACTTTTCTCATTTCCCATTATACATCTACTAGAGACAGATTTTATCTGTCCAGTATCATTCACTTTACTTCAGTTCTGGATATATGGAGATATTTGGAGCGCATTATTTAGTATCATGACATTCTGGATCACTGACTTCTGTTACAATCTGATGAATTCTTGTATTTTTTAATATCTCAGTTAGGGGTGTGCCATATTACTTACAATTTAAATTTAATTTTGTTGCAGTAGTGTATTCTTGAAATATTATTTTTTTAATTGTTTGTCATATCGCCAAGAGTATCGTTATTGCAAAAATACCATGAAATATCATGATATTATTGTAGGACCATATCGCCCATCCCTAGTCATAAAGCGAGCAGCTTTTATATGTAAGCATACGCTTTATCTCGATTCTATGGAGCATTAAAATTCCAAAACACATGTATCTCCATTTTTTTCGATTTCTATTTTTCTACATTAATTAAATGTGGCAGCTGCTGTTGACATTGTGGGAAATTTCATGATGAAAGGACCAATAGAAATGCTCCAAAACAGCTTGGAAAGAATTTCGGTTCCTTTGACTTACTTTGAAATTGAAGACAGTTTTTGGCCTCTCCTGTAAAGTTGCCATTTTGAAGAGACCTGTTTTTCATTGGACAGCCATGATATTTTAGCTGTATTTAACAAAATTAATTTACATTTACAGCATTTAGCAGACGTTCTTAACCAGAGTGACTTACATAAGCTGTTTGTGTGTGGTCAGGTTACGTATCTCTATCTAGTACAAACAGGTTTAAGTCCTAACTACTCAAACACTGCTAGAAAGAAGGGTCGGTGCTGATACCTAGAAAGAAGACAACAAAATATAAGATTAGACACAGTGCAATACCTAGCAATACTAGAACACCTACTGAAAAGAGAATAAATATTAGACTACATACAGTATAAGTGCAATACTTAAGGTTCCTAGAAGATACAATAGTTAAGTGCAGCTGCATAAGTGCAATTATGATTCATTCCAATGCTTCAGTAGATTAGTGCTTATAAGTGCTACACGAAGTGGTGGGTCTTCAGTCTGAGTTTGAAGACTGTAAGAGCATCCGCTGTTCGGACTTTGTTCCACCTTCTGGGTGCAAGGACAGTGAAGAGTCTTGTCTCTTGTCTTGTATGAATCATTTGCTTTTTTCGTGGATGGTGTAAGGATCTCCAAAAGCAGCTCAAACTGAGCTCAATCCGAATTACCGATATCAGAACTTTATCCGGAGGTTCCAGATAGTGAATGAAGAGGTGAATCGCTTCATTCTTTTACAAATTTTCTTACTTTCAGTTTATACTTGGCATTTTTATTCAGTCTGAAATATGGGACTGTTTCACTTGTCAGCCTCGGAAATCTTCCATTTTTAAAAGATCCTCTTTGTGACTCTTTAAGGATTTCATATGAATGTAAAAAAAATCGTTGACTAATCGTTGAATATTTTGATATTTTGCCACATTCAGTTAAAAGTCTACATAATGTGAAATAAATAAATAAATAATTGCATTAATAAAGCAGAACCTATCAGTACTTAACGCAATACTTAAGCTATAAACTATATAATTAATTTTATTATTATCACTAACATTGCTTGCTGTTATTTAAACGCTCTGGTGTTGGTGCATGTACACAGATATGTTTCCTATTAGCCATTACGATAGAGTCCTCAGTTTACAGTGGCTACAGGGAATGCTCTGTTTCACAGTCCTGCTACATCTCTGATCGTTGGCTGATCTGATGAAAGGATCCAGCAACCTTGACCAACTTCAGCGGAGCCATATATTCAGGTTCATGAGAACCTTCACAAAGGACTCAAAATTCTACACCAGTCTGATACAGACAGTATTTTTCGGAACCTGACTGGCTTCGTTGGGGTTATTTGGAGGTGGAAGGGACATCGTAACCCAAATATGCATCAGCTTGGGTTCAGGGTCGCATTTTATGTGCAGGTTCTCACAGCCGGTCTTCTAAAGATGAATAACTTCTAAAGATTAATAACTGCATTTCTCCCACTTAAAATGCTCTCCTTACTTCTCCTTACTCTCTCGACTCTAATTGCCTAACATTTTTAATTTGCACATGCTGTTGACAGGATTTAGCGCTGAGGTCCACAAGGCCCACGCCTGCATAGAAAAAGGATGTGTGATTCAGGAGGGCACACAGTACAAGCGCAGTCAAAAGGACATTGATATTTAATTGGTTTGGCCAAAGCGTTTCTATATGTTCAGTGTTATTAAATAAAATAAAAAAAGGTTAAACTGGTGGAAGCTAGCAAATATCAGAAATTCATGAGAACAGTGTATATTGTTGCTGTCCAAAAAAACATCTCTAATTTAGTTATTCCACAACATTTTCTGGTTCCATTACTTTTCCTTGAAGTTAAAGACTGGTTTTGTCCTTTCCTGTGAAGTTGCCAGTTTGAAGACACTTGTTTTTATTTGTATTTTCATGATTTTATTGTTATTGTTAATAGCTTTGGTTTGATTTAGCACATATGGTGGGTCATTTGGCTCACTTTCAGACTGAGTTTTGGTGAGCTTGGGTCAGTTTTGGACGCTAAACTTGATGTGGATTGGGTCTGGTCAGGTTTGAGAGAAACACTAATGATAAAATATTATTATTAGGTTTGGAGGTGTCTTTTGCGACTCTTGGCTATATTTGAATTTGGACCCAATTTCAGGCCCTATTAAAACTCTAACCTGCACTGAGGACTGACAACTTTGATTCCTCCACCTTTGCGAAGAGTTGCTTTCCCAGTATTTGACTTGGTGGGGACTTTATCAACGATATTGTAAACAACGGCAAATGACATAATAACGTTGTTGGAGAAATGCGGCCTGCAGATATTAGTCTTTGCTTTCAGCTTGCTTTGTTGCATCGACTCCCATTTCTTTGGCTTCGACCCAAGGAACATTAAATTAAAGCAGTTAGATTGCTGACCCATGAGTTCGGCTTTAAAGTATATTCAGTGCCTAGCCCAGAAGGACCTCGTTTGTCAATGTGACCCCTGTGAGTAATTTGTATGATCAGTTAAGCTATTAAAATGAGGTTGGAATTCTGAGCGCGCAGTGCACAAGGGCATGTCTTCTGCAATGTTGCGGTGGTCCGTGTCTTTCTGATGCAGTATAGTAGGTGCAAATACATGCATGTTTGGCGCGTTTGCGTATTTCTGCAAGGGTCCAATCCCAAGACTGGATTTTTTTTTCCTTCTTTTTCTGGCTTTACTGCTCAAATCCCCATTGAGCCATTTATCAGACCTCCAGCTTTGAGTGGGGAGTATTTACAGAAAGAGCTGTTCAAGTTCAAAACCCTTTTGAAAAGTGTGTGGGCAGCAGAACCCAATTGTGTTTGTGTGTTTGCGTGTGTGTGTGTGTTAGTTTATTAAGGAGCTTTACAGTATTGATCTTTCTCCCAGCCCCATGTGGGTGAAAGGTCAACCAGGTGCTGGGAAATTAGATATGAAATTAAAGTTAAATTTATAATCGAGTGCTGAAAAACAGAGCCCCCCCACACTTTAAGCTGCTTTGAGTCTCTGGAAGTCAGCCTTTTTGAATGGAGGTTTATCATCTAGCGCGGACTGGCACAGAAGAGTGAAAGCGGGTTTATGCTTTCATCAATGAAGACAACAGATGTGCTGACCGAGTTCCTCAGAACGGTCTTCTAGGAAATGGGAGACTTCTTAGCACTGTTGCCAACTCCTTAGTAAGGGAAGTCACTATTGGTTGTCCTAGAATGCGCCAAATGACGTGATCGCCTAATTTGCATAATGGTCTATTTGCATGTTTTTGAAGGAATAACGTTGTGGGAGAGTAAAAAGTGAGTAAAAACACCCAAAATATGTTATAACTACAAACGAACTCTGAATAAATGAACTTCTTCTGTGGATTCTGTTTTTGTTGCCTTTGAAATAGGCCGTGTCACACTGAAGAATTTCCCTCTGGGATCAATAAAGTATATATCTATCTAAGACACATTTCTATTTACATCCTGACTGAGACTGAGCACTGTGAGTGTAGTGGGACAGGGCTCACGGCAGCCCCCGCTGCTCGCTGAGGACACTAACTGAAGATCATGTGTGTTCTCCTCAGTCTCCAGAAGTCTCCAATAACACCAGAAGCAGTCGTTAGATTTGCTGCTAGTCGCTTTTTAAAAAAATAAGTCGCTGGATGGTCTGAAAAGTCGCTATATATAAGTTGGCAACACTGCTTCTTAGCAAAGCAAAGCATTGTGATGGAGGAGGTTGCTTTATGAACGTTTTTAGATGCTTCAGGAAGACACGTCAGCTTAATTTGGACCTTGTGGAACTAATACCTTGACTTCCATCGTCCGCAGCCGAGTCACAAGCTACGCTGCAGTACGTTTGATTTGCGGTGCCGCTTGATAAACGATTCCTTTGGCCAGTCATGCTCTGGCCAGGCTGGTACTTCAGAGACTTCTTTTAAACCCATCCGTAGGAGATTGCATCTGCGCCTGGGCGCGAGACCAGGGGAAATCGACCTCCTCACCTCGGCCTGTCAGCCTGCCTTCCCCATCCTCTTCAGTCCGAGCGGGCGGCGGCAGCCTTCCATTGACCAGAGTGCTCCTGATTTCCCCAGGTTTGCAGGAGCTGGCTATTAAGAAATGAAATTGAAGCCATGATGACCAGAGATTAGTCTGGGCCACATTTAGCTTCACCACACGCCGTTTCCATGCAGTTGGCCATCGACTCGCATGTCACCGCTTTAATAAAGTGTGAGGAGTAGTGGGCTTGTACTGCTCTTTCTCGTGCTCCCTCTCTTTTTTCCCTGTAGCACAGATAATAAACCATTCCACGTCGCCCGTATCTGGACTCCCCCCCTCCCCACCCCACCCCCAGGCTCACTACTCATTTGAAAGATGCAGCCTGCAGTCTGTCATTGTCCTGAGAATAGCATCAACCATCTTCTCTACTCACAGATACACTAACAGTCTGCGCACACATACACTTACATGTGTCCAACACATACAGCTCCTACACTTACATTTCTGTAGATTTCTTCCCCCTAGTTCTGGGAATAGCTTCAACTGTCTTCTCCATGGGCGAGCTCATATACTAACAGGAATATGCAGATGTGTACACTCAGACACCTGCTGTTAACCCACTTTACATTTGTGTATATATATTTTTTTCCCCACAGTTCTGAGAATAGCGTCTACAGTATGTACAGGCACATACATACACAGATGGATACATATGTACGGTGCAAAAGTCAGAGACCACCTTCCGTTCATTTATTTACAGTCAAAAAGGCCAATAAGGGCAAAATATTAGCTGCTGGGAGTTGGAATTCTCAAAAGCCCCATGATCTGTATTTATATAGTCAAAAGTGAATAAGGATATAGTAAAGTATAATATACTTTAAAATAAGAGAGTACAGTGAACCTTAAACTCTGTTGTTCCTCTTTCACATAGAAATCCTCTGTTTGTAAAAGTGGGTGCTAAAATTAGTCGTCGCTAACATCCTAGACTGTTACATAACAATACTGACTCCACCCAACGTTATACCCGAATGTACATGTACCAGCGCCGGTCTAGATGAAACTGCAACAACAGAGCAGCAGCATTGGTGGACTGTACTTGGTGGACAGAAACTTGTCTTTCTAAGACACTTTTCATATTCTTTCCAAGGAACTAAGTTGTCAGGCGACATGGAATGAGGTTTATCTTCAAATGAGGCTGAAATTGGATTCCTGTTCACCGACTTCTAAAACAGCTGTTCCATTCTACAGCTTGTACATGCGCTGGCAGATCTGCAGAAACATGCTTTCCAGGAGGTAAAGACCATATCCACACTTTTCATTCTCTCTCCAAGGAACCGAATTGTCAATGGGTATCATTAAAGGTTCATGTTTAAACAAGGCTGAAGTTAGGCTTCAAACAAGGCTAAAGCTTCTTGGTCAGATGTTCTGTTCCACCTTAAGTGCTACAGCTTTACCCCCAGTCCCCAGTGTGCACCATTTAAGATGGAAAGTTTGCCTGCAAAACCAGCTGACAGGAAGCGAAAACTTCAGCTCTCTTATCTTTAACAGGATCTTGGACAACTTTAAATCAAAGCTGTTGGTTTGCTTGGCACATTTCCAAACATTTTCTCAAAGCTAGGACAATCTCCAGGCTTATATTGACGCACCTACTGAAAGCATGGATTTATCCGGAGGACAAGCAGCAGCTACAAACAATCGCTGGTGTGCATCTAAAGTTGTGGGAGTGTTTCACACAGAAACACAACAGTGTGGTGCTCTGTCAGTTCTGCACAGTGGAGATGATCACAACAGTACAACTGCTATACACGAGCACCTGAAGCTCAAACATCCCGTAGAGCTTTATTAACACAGCAGCAGGACCTGTTTACCTGTTTATCTTATTTTAGCAGTATATTTTAAGATTATTAACACGTGTAACAAGTTTCTTTCAGTAGTGTCACTTGAACAGTCGCATTGCTAACAGTTTCTTAATCGTCCAGTGTAGAACCTAAGACTGTTCTCGATACTGCGGGAGCTTTTAAACACACGTAGCTGCTTCTCAAGCGACTTTGCAATGTATACAGTCCACTAACTTTTTTCTTTTTCTTGTGTGTGAGGCGTGTAGGCTATGTGTCATCTGTGCCTCTAAAAGACCAGTCTTTAATCTCTTAGTCTTTAATCATTTATAAATCACGTGCGTTTAAGGTACCCTTTAATACATTAAGTATAGAATAGCCATGTGTTTTCCTCATGCTTCTGAGCCTCCTCTTAATGCAGGGTCATCAATTCCACATATATATATATATATATAGACGCACACACAAAAAAAAAAAATGTATGTATGTATGTGTATATATATATATATATATATATATATATATATATATATATATATATATATATATATATATATATATATATATATATATATAATCAAACCATTGGTTACGAATCTATAACAAAAATTTTAATTCCTAACACACTCACAATAGAGCAATCTAAAAATTAGTCTCCAAACTTACACTGTAAGTAGCAGCCATGCTGTGCATTGTTATCACTGTTTGCTGGTTGAAGCAGATCATCTTAAACTGAAAGGTTCATAGTGAGAAACTTGGTGTTGAGGTTCATTTTATTGTGTCTGTTTCGATATATCGCTTCCAAATGATCATCGCACTGTCTCACTGTAAACTAGCAAATCAAGTCAGACCTCATTGAATTGGTAATTTAATTCTAAGTCAAATATCTTGTATGTAGACATCATAAACCAATTTCAAATGCTGGAAAACGTCTGTTGCCGTATGATATTATTGTGCATGTAAACGTACTGTGATATGCTCGGTACTGCTGTAAGATATTTTATGATATATTGCTTTTTTCACCTGTAAATAAAACCACCAGATTTTTTTTATCAGCAAGCAGTCCCTCATTCTTGTGCTGCAGAAGCTCTGCAATGTTTGCCTCTGTATGACTTTTGTGCACTGCTCTTGTTTGAAGAGCGGTAGACAGCAGTCGCCAGACCTCTGCGTGATGATGTGCTGTTGTAGTCACATAGGCATCCACTGCCCTTAGTGTCCACGCATCTCAAGTTCATGCAGTCCTTTCTGCTCTACTCCAAGCTTCCTCAACTTTAAGCTTCCCTTCTCTGTAGACGTTGGGTACGACTGTGTCTGCTAAAGAACATAGGTCCTGGGTTCTGGTGCCTTGAGCTCGTAGAAAAGGCCTTTGTTTTCAGCAGTATTATACGGCTGCAGGTTTTTGCTCCCTGATGTCATTGTGATCACAGGCAGCACTAAAACAATTAAAAAAGTGAAAAGGATGAAAATACTCTTGGAATCTTGAACCTTTTGGTTGTTTGGTGCTGACTCATGCTCAGTGAATACACACTTTTGAGGCTTTGGTTTGTAAAGGGAAACATTTTGCTTTGACCAGCGTCCCCCACTGACTGCCACCTCTGTTGTGGTGGGGGACACCTCTGTTGACTATACCAAGAAAAACTTAGCACATCTAAAAGACTGAAAAAGCAATTGATGATGTTTTTCTTGTACCAAGTAGATTCATTTGTATTTGCAATTTCTATAACTAAATATTGATACGTGGTATAACTGGGTCAATACAATATTTTCATACAAAGTATTATAATATGCTGGATCAATTTTTTTCCCTACCCTGTTAACTGTAAGTCTGTCTGATTAAAGAGGGGGGAAATCAAAAGAAAACCGTAACATACCATCACATAAACAACACTTGATGCTTTTATCTTTAAGAGAAAGTAAGAAGTACTCTGGCTTTCAAACTGAAAGAAAAAAAAATAGTTTTGTCTCTCCATAATTTTCTCCTTACGTTCTGTCAAATTGAGGGGGACCATTTTAGGGGTATAACTTTATTTGTAGAATACTGCAGATGAGATGGTCTGGGAGCGCTCAACCCTGGTCTGGTCCGAACACGGTCTAACTTCAACCTAGCAACTGTATTTAAGTCCTAGCTGTCAAAAGGTCAACCTGCCTTGACCCATCAGGCCAGATCGGTATCTCCTAAGCTTAGGGCTAGGGCAGGATCTACTAAGCCAAAACCCTAAACGAAGGGTGTCGCTATACCATAAACAATCTTGTAACCCTGTGGCATTTAGTGTGTGATCAGTGTCCACAAACAGACACCATAGGTTGTAAAAAAAAAAAAAAAAAAAAAAAAAAAAAAGGTCAACAGCTCAAAACTGGGTCTGAGGTGATGTGTAGAAGCCATTTCTGAGAGGGTGTTTTTTGCTGGACCGGTGAGTCTACTTATTATTGTTATTGTTATTGGGGTTCCTGTGATCATGCTGAAGCAGAAAATGCAACCGACCTCTCAGACCGAACTGTTCTGCAGATTACTTTGACACACTGAAAGTCTCCTGAAAAGAATGAACGCTGTAATAACAGACAAACTAAGCGATGGAAAAAAATATTTATTACGTTTAGTTGTTGAGGCTTCTGTGTAATTTCCTGGTAGATATCATTTTTGACTGGAAATAAAAGTTTTCTGTGTGATGAACAGATGCTTTAGTGCTGTCGTCCATGTCAGTGTCATGTGTCCATCTTTACTTTTTATACTGAGTCTATTTTTTTTCAGTATACGCTTTAATCAGTCATATTAAACACGGACACTTTATAGAATAGGTATTCACACTGTGGGGTGGGGTGTAGAACAGCAGGGGGCGGGGAGTGAGACTGGAAACAGTGATTTAAAAAAAAAAGACTGCATCATACAATGCTTTCTATTTGTGATCTAAAGTTTTCTTGTTGTTTATTATATAATGCTATAATATGAATGTACATTTCGAGGCTAATAAGAAGTGGCCAGTTTAATGTCACCTGAGGTGTCAGGTGCCACGAGTCTTTTAAATATGTCCAAATATTCAAAATAAGCATGTGTTCTACAGTTTCTTGCACACTGACAAGTTTGTTTTGTGGGATTTACCAAAATCCTGAGACACTGGGACCCTGATTGGTTTGTGTGGGGGGGGGCAGTGACAGTGGCACATATTTTGTTCAATGTTAGATGGTAAACAAACTGTAGCTTCTCTTTGGGGGTGTATTGTAAGAAATGGGAAAGCATGAAGACCTAAGCAGCTTTAACAGGGGTCAAATGGTTTTGGTCAGATGACTGGTTTAGACTGAAATGAAATCACAAGGCTAGTGGGTTGTTCATGGTCAGTGGTAGTAAATACCTTTTGACAGTGGTCCGAAGAAGGACAAACTAGAAGAAAGACCGATGGAGGGGTGTGACTCTGTGGGCATAATGAAAGGTCCTGTGTCCGGTAGGGGTGTAAGAAAATATCAAAATATTGAATATCGGGTGTGATTCTGTATCAATTCTCAAAAAACACAGTATCGATACACAGATTCTGGCAGACAGTGAATCACTGTGTGTTGTGTTTAAAGCTCTGACCAATAGATGGCAGTGTTGTAATCCAGTTTCAGCTCCACTCCAACATTAACAAGCAGCACAAGGGCGCAATGCTATTCTAAGTATTGGCAAACCTGTTTATACAGTGGTGTGATTTAATAGTAGGATTTTGTTCTTGAAGTATTGCAGTATATCGTGATATATTGAATCGTGACCACTATATCACGATATGTATTGTATCACCAGGTTCTTGCCAATACACAGCTATAGTGTCCGGACATTCATGTGGATGACAATTTCACACAAGCTACCTGTCCACACGTTGGTGAAGACCAGGTACACCCCTTCGTGGCAATTATACACCCCAGTGGCAGTAGCCTCTATCAGGAGGTTAGCCCACCCTGTCACGCTGCACACTTTGGTTAGAAATGGTTCGAGAATCATGGCGAACAGGTCTCCGCAGGTCACCAGGTCTCAAGCATTCAAGCTGTAGCAGCTTACAGAGCTTGCAGGACCTCACATTTACATGTATAGCATTTGGTGGACACTCATATCCAGAGTGACTTACAGTTACATGTACACAGGTAGGGGAGGGTAGTGTTAGGAGGCTTGTCCAGGGACTCTTGTTTTTATAGTGTAAGCTGGCAATCTATAGCATGGAGGACAGCAATGTAACCCACTACACCAGCGGTCACTATCAGGTGGACCGCGGTCCAGGCGTCCAATGTGGACAACACTGTTTCGACAGTGTTTATTTTAAGCGGCGGAACGTTTCTTGTCTTTACGGTGTACAGGCTTTGCGGCGCAGTAAACTCATTGACCAATCGCGTACGCTGTAAGATCAGCGAAGGCGCTTCTCAGCCAATCAGATCTGTGCAGATTTGGGCTTGTGGCACACACACAGGCGAGGTAGGAAGCGGGAAGCAGCAGTCGGAGAAAGGCTCAATCAGACGGCGTGCTAAAAAAAGGACACTCGGCAGCAAAAAACGAATTTTTAACCAGGAATGGACCGAAACATGTTTATTCTTCCCACATGCAGCTCCAAACCAACATGACTCATACGTTCTGAGACCGTGGAGAATTAAAAATAGCCATGTATTTCTCTTATGTGTGTGAGAATGGCCCTGACATCATTTCAGCCCAGGTTTAAAGTCCTGGCTGGACAACCAAAAGCTCACTTCTTTCACTAAACAAGAGAGAGATAAACAGTTAACACATATTTTATTGACTTTTTCTCTTTTTTTTTTAAATACAGCCATTGTATTTACTTCAAGTAAGGGAAAAAAAGTTTTAAATAATTCAATTCAGCATTTAAACAGTAAATATACTGAACGGTATGTGTGATGTGTTGGTGTTTCAGTAGTTGATGGTATAAGATGCTGATACTAGACTACTTCAGTAAACAGGATACACCACTGAATCAGAACACAAGTTAGAAGTTATGATGGTCCAGACCCTGGCCTGAGGAAATCTCCACCAACTGGACCTTACTGAACTCTAGTTAAATACCCCTGACCTACACTATACCAGCGTGTTGGTGCCAGATACAGCAGGAAACCTTGTGGAGTCCATGCCTCAGTGGTAGGTTCCGGCAGCACGTGGAGGACCATGTGTTTAGGCTCATTGTTGTATGTTTAAAATGATAATGTGCTGCAGGCTGTGTGGGCCGGTTAAATTAGAAAAGAAAAGAGTCGCTATCCTGCCTTGCAGACTGATGCTTGCTGTTCTCTTAGGCTGTACTGTCATGTCGCTGATGTGTTGCGTCTAGTGTGAATTTTGGGGGAAGAACGTCCCCTTCTTGGTTTAGCCTGTGGTTTTGAGCATGACTGTCACACATACTCAAGCATCTCTTCAGCCCCTAAACACTCCTGTGCAGTCTTTGCATTGCAGCTAAAGCGTGAGGAGACACACAGACTAGGTCTCGTGGAAGTGGTATCTGACAGGTTTTACCAGCTGCTGTCCTCTCACGCGCCTCGTCCGGTGCTGCAGACCGAGCGCACACTGTTCCAGACAGGGAGTAATTAACAGATATGAGGAGATACAGGCAACCCCATGATTGTATTCACTGTCAGACACCATATCAGTCAGTCTGACGGACGGCTTTATTATTATTGTTTTTAACTCCTCGCCGGAGCGATGATGCCTTCATAAAGAATGTGTGTGTTTGTGTGGGCCTGTGCGTGTATCCATCCCCCAGGGCTACATTATACAATGCTCTATATTAGGGTTGGTGCCATGTTTCATAGGCCTGCTTTCCTTCACCCGCTCTGACAGGAAGAGGTAATTTTAATGAGATTTTTCCTCTGCCTGTCAGAACTCCTTCACTGTTCCAGGCTATTTCCATTCTCCTATGCGAGTGTGGCATTTGCGAGCGTGAGTCCGCATGCGAGAAGGGCTGGGAACTTCACTCCAATGTATATGTAGCATTTTTGCTTCTGCGGTACGCCGACGGAGCCGCGAGTCACCAGACGATGCGCAGTGGTCATCTGGCTCCTGACATTTTCCAGGAGCGCTGGACCACAGATGGACGCCGATGTGTCAGGTCGCGTCTGTATCATCGCGTTGGGTCGTCAGCGGTTCACTTTAAGCAATAAGAGCTCGTGTGCACGCGGCCTGGTCTGGATACGCACAGATCAAGTGCTGAATGTCAGCTTCCATGTGCGTCAAGCCGCTTAGCATCTTCGTCATCCTCTACCTTCGTTTTCCCGGCTCTCAGTCTGAGCTTAAACGACAAGTGAGTGCCGTGCATCAGTCGGCACGAGCACCAGTCCAACGAGGGTGGTGTTATTCAGTCTTGCGCTACAAGATTTTGAGGGAAACAGGATGGGCCCAGTGGCCTTAAACTCTGTCTCTAGTAGACATATAACGGGAAATGAGAAAAGTGTGAATTTTTCTTTTGCTAAAAACAGTAAAAGTAGTACCTGATGTGATAATTAGGGATGGGTGATATGACATGACATTTCAGGGTATAATATTGTTTACCATATTCAAACATGTTGGCGATATTATTGTGTACGATACGATATGGCTTACCCCTACAGTTCAGTATATTTCAGTAGATTTACTGTTTAAATGCTGAACTGAATAAATTATTTATAAACTTTTAAAAAATGTTTTCACTTCAAGTAAAAACAAGGGCTACATCAAAAAAAATTAATGCTTTTGAGAAAAAGTGCATCTAAAAGTGATCTTCGTCATCCTCTACCTTCGTTTTCCCGGCTCTCAGTATGAGCTTAAACGACAAGTGAGTGCCGTGCATCGTTCGGCAAGAGCACCAGTCCAACAAGGTCGGTGTTATTCAGTCTTGCACTACAAGTTTTGGAGGGAAACAGGATGGGCCCAGTGCTGTTGCCTTTATGGCTTTGCCCTTGTCAGATGTCTGTTAGTGACTGAGACTGGTTTATCTCCTTTGCTGCTATTTACCTCCTGTAGTTTTATGTGGTTATATAGTAGCCCGTGATATACCCTGCATGGTAATTATGTTTGACTTGAAGGTCTAATACGGTTTGCACATTAAACGGTTCCTGGCTGCGTCCAGAAATTCGTCTCTAATGACAATCTGGCTATATGCCTAGCCTGTAGAAGCCCACAGTGTCAGAGGACTAGGTTTCACTAACAATGTGGACACACTGGAGATATTTTTGCAATACTTTTCTTATAAAGACACCAATTCTTTTGCATTTCGAATCAAAAGCAGAGGTGTTTAATTAGAGGTCAGTAAGGTCCAGTTAGAGGAGATATCCTCAGACCAAGCTGTAGACTGTCAACATTTCTAACTTGTGTTCTGATTCAGTGGTGTATCCTGTTTGCTGATGTAGTCTAGTATCAACATCTTATACCATCAGCTACTGAAACACCAACACATCACACATACCGTTCAGTAGGGGTGAGCGATATGGCCCTACAATAATATCACGCTATTTCATGGTATTTTTGTGATAACGATACTCTTGGCGATATGACAAAACATTGAATTAAAAAAATATATATTTCAAGAATATACAACTGCAACAAAATGAAAATTTAAATGTTATTATTGCATACGATATGATATGGCACACACCTAACTGAGATATTAAAAAATTCAAGAATTTTCATCAGATTGTAACAGACGTCAATGATCCAGAATGTCATGATACTAAATAATGCACTTCAAATATCTCCATATATCCAGAACTGAAGTAAAGTGAATGATACTGGACAGATAAACTCTGTCTCTAGTAGATATATAATGGAAAATGAGAAAAGTGTGAATTTTTCTTTTGCTAAAAACAGTAAAAGTAGTAGCTGATGTAATAATTAGGGGTGGGTGATATGACACGATATTTCAGGGTATGATATCATTCACGATATTCAAAAATGTTGGTGATATCATTGTGTACGATATGATATGGCAGTAAATATTTCAGTAAATTTACTGTTTAAATGCTGAACTGAATGAACAATAACTGAATTTAATAAATGTTTTTCCTCGCTTCAAGTAAAAACAAGGGCTACATCACAAAAAATGGAATGCTTTTGAAAAAAAAATCTTAGTGTTTATTTATAGAGAAAGTAAATAAAAGTGTGCCGTCTTGTTATTCTCATGTTATACTTTCTGACTCGCTTTAGTCTCCAGCTGCTGCTTCTCCTTGCCTGTGTGCGCGCGCACCACATGCGCCGATCACATATTTTGATAAAAAATCGTCCGATACTGATACATAGCCGATCGATCCATCCGTCTCTATTATATACCTTATTATATTATGTATTACAGACCCAAGTAATGATTATTAATGTCTTTATAAAGTATATTTTAACATTTTAATAATGATTACTTATCGTCATGGAGCAGTTTATGTATTGTAAGTTTTCATGATTGTGAATAACTAGGAGTATAAGAATGCATCCTCAAATCTTAATCTCACAATACAATATTGTGTCTCTGTGCATCATGGAGGTGGGACAGTGCGACACCAAGAATGAGCGTTCTATTTATTATGGCTATTCTTTTAATAGAAATTCTATGGAATGGACGTTCTATCAATTATGCCACCTATTGGTTGCAAACGTTCAGCACCAATTGACAGTTCACTCCATCACCCTACGTGCCTTGCAGCTCCAGTGTCATTAGTAAGCTGTGCAAGAACAACATTAGAGTCGTTCATTTTCTTTCAAGTATTGTGAGAATACAGAATCTTGGACCCTGTATTACAAATTGAATTGTGGGCTGAGAGTATGGTTACAACATTATATGTAATTACTGAATACATCTTTATGCATACATAGAATGGGTTTCCATGGTCGAGCAACATAGCAATTATATAACTTTTATTAGAACGTTTAACTTTTATTAAATATTCTAACTTTTATTAGAACATTTACCAAAATCCATTGTTTTTCCATGACTTTGACCTTGAAGCTAAAGGAACAAAGAAAATATTCACATCCTAAATGTGTGTAATCATGTAATCCCATTTAAATAGCAAAGCCAAACCCTAATTATAACTCAAGACTTCCAGAAGTTTTAATATGTTTTTCATCATACTTAAAAGAAATTGTAGGGATGTTTGTTAGGTTTGTGTCTTGTCTGGTGGTCTAAGCACAGCTTTGAACTTAGGTACCCTCTCAGAGCTGAAACAAACACACATACACATCCCTGCATTCTTCTTTTCTGCTGCTGGGTTGCTTCAGTCTGATGTGTTTATCCTCACTCAGCCGTCGCGTCTTGCGTCTACCCACTCATTACACACAGTAGCTGTCACTGAATAATCGCTCATGTGCTTTTCAATGTGTGTGTGGAGACAAAGGTAGGAAATGTTCCATCACCAGGGTTTGGAACGCTTGCAGATTAGAGGTCTAGCTCAGTTTGTATATATTGCAGCAGAAGCCGGTGCCCAGGCCTGTCACGATCATAAAATTCAAGCTGGTGATTGCAGTATAAAGCATTTGGTCATATGCAACGATTAAAGTACACCATACTACCAAATGTATTCGCCCGTCTGCCTTCACATGTATTCTTAATCCATAGGGTTTAATATGATGTCGGCCCACCCTTTGCAGCTATAACAGCCACACAGTTTAGGAGTGTGTTTATGGGAATGTTTGACCGTTCTTCCAGAAGTACATTAGTGAGGTCAGACCACTGATGTTGGATGAGAAGGCCTGGATCGCAGTCTTCACTCTAGTTCATACCAAAGGTGTTCTATCAGGTTGAGGTCAGGACTCAGGAGTCAAGTTCTTCCACACCATCCTCGCTCCTCCACTGCACTGGTGCACAGCCCTGTTGGAACAGGAAGGGGCCGTCCCCAAAAAGTTGGGAGCATGATATTGTCCAACATCTCTTGGTCTGCTAAAGCATTAAGAATTTCTTTCACTGGAACTAAGGGGCCGAGCCCAACTCCTGAAAAACAACCCCACACTCTAATCCCCTCCTCCACCAAACTTTTCACCTGTCACAATACAGTCAGACAAGTGCCGTTCTCCTGGCAACCGCCAAACCTCATCCTTCGGTTACCAAAATGGAGAAGCGTGATTCGTCACTTCAGAGACCACGTCTCTACTGCTAGACTCTAGTGGTGGTGTGCTTTAGTCCACTGCATACGATACTTTGCATTGCTCTTGGTAATGTAAGACTTGGATGCAGCTGCTCGGCCATGGAAATCCATTCTATGAAGCTCTCTACACTCTGTTCTTGGGCTGACCTGAAGGCCACATGAAGTTCGGAGGTCTACACACTACAGTAACACACAGGAATTCACTGAGCTCCTGAGAGCGACCCATTCTTTCACAACTGTGTGTAGAAGCAGTCTGCATGTCTAGATGCTTGGTTTTATACACCCGTGGCCACGGAAGTGAAAGAAACACATGAATTCCATGACTTGGATGGGTGAAAGAATACTTTTGGCAGTATAGTTTATGAGCCTAATGTGATTGACGATTTCCATATCAGTGCATATCTGCTTTTTTATTCCCAACTAGCCCTTTCCCTGTTTCCACGAGAACCTTCACGAAAAATCGTTTCCTGCTATGATTTATTCTTTTTTTTAATGGATGAAAATATATCCAATTCACCTTTCTGAGTAAACTGTCAGCTGTGGAAAACAACTGTGATCAGCTCACATAATTGCGGTCAGGTAATTGTATAATAATTGGAACAGGTCTATTAATAACAGTGGTCCAGAATGCTACAGTTCATATCAGGCTTAAACAATCAAGCCATTAAACATCAGCTTTATTTATTCTGCTGTTAACTCTAAAGGCATATCCCACCTCAGTTTCTGTCTGCCGCATCTGCAGTATGCAGTCTGTTACCGAAGACTATTTCCACAAGTTTCTCTTTACCTAGTGAAAGAATAGAAACTCTTTGGACTTGAAACTCCTATAATAGAAACCAATGGGCTGGCACACCTGCCCACCAGTTTCTATTATAAGTGTGTTTTGAGTCAGCAGGTTTTTCCTTCTGCCTCGAAAAAGTGGTAATTGACCGTATGTTGTAGATGCTGCAGAGAGAGTTTAGGTTAAAAATGCTGGATCATTCTTTTAAGATTTACTGATCTGTTAACTGAATTATTCAGTACCCAAAATAAGATTATTAAGATTATTATTAAGTAAGACAGTGCTCACTAACAACCCTGGTTCTGGAGATCCACCTTTCTTGTTCTAACTAGGGTCAAGCCGATAGATCATGCCATCAGCCATAGGGCTGTGTATTGGCCAGAACCTGGCGATACAATATGTATCGTGATACAGCAGTCACGATTCAATATATCGTGATATATTATGATACTGCAAGCAAAGTGATATATTTTGTGATTTTTCAAATCCTACTATTAAAACACACCACTATATGAACAGGTTTATCAATGCTTACAAAAGCACTGCACCCTTGTGCTGCTTGTTAATGCTGGAGTGGAGCTAAAAATGGATTACAACACTGCCATCTAGTGGTCAGTGAGTCACTGTCTGCCAGGAATCTGTGTATCTTTGAGACTCGATACAGTGTCATGAAACATAACATCCCGATATTCAATATTTTCTTACATCCCTATCAGCCATAGTCATCATCTGGACATCACGATGTCGAGCGAGGATTGTGGTGCCGCCCCACCAAAACACCTCTCAACACCCCTCCCACCCACACCACACCCTAACTGCTATCAGAGCTTGTGAGCATAGTGGAGTGGCAGACATTTCCACTCCTCGCTCAAAGCATTTCTGTAATCGTTCCACGCTAGCACGGCTCGGGGGTCTCGATTTCCTGCTCCTCGCTCACATGTCAGAGAAAGCCTGCTCCCTGTCTTGCTTCGTGTGATCCGTTCTCATTCTCTTTATCTTGTGTCTTGAACGTCTGGGCAAGACACTACACACATATTTGTCATAACTTCTTTCCTGCCGTCAGAATGAAGAGGAAGACCAATTCAGAGTATAAGCTTTACCGCGGTACAGACGTTCTGAGATCTCAACCCTGGTCTCACATGATCTAAACATGGTCTCAATGGCCTCTCCAACTGCATTGTCTTTTATAGGCCCGCCTTCATGCTCCATGTCGTCCATATGGTACCTGGTCACATCGTTATCTCCTGGTTGGACAGAGGTTCTCGAACAGAGGTTCTTAAGATAACGCTGCATGGTCTGCTGAGCGAGATATATGAAACCCTATATGGTTGGGGTCACAAAACCCTGACCTTCACAACATATTTAAGTCATCAGGACGCCATCAGAGAGTGACAACAGAGAGGCGGGAGAGAGCCCCAAGATAAACGAAGCTACCTAGCTAACACTAGCTAAGCGAAGCTATTTTATTTATTTATTTATTTTATTATTTTTCATTGTTTTATTTGTTTATATATTTTTATTTCTTTATTTATTACCCAATACGAAATGAGAACCAGTCCACGGCAGTCCACAGGAGAAGCTGATAGAAGTGCACATGAAGCTCCGCCAACTGACTGAGCAAAACGCTGTTTTAAAAGAGACATCGAAACTTTAGGACACTTTTAACTCTACGGTTTTAATTGGATCAGCTGGTGTGGGAGCACAGAACTCGGCGATGCTCGCATCAACTCTCCCGGTTCAGAATCCGTGTCTGGAGACGCTAGCCGAGGAACATTCTCCGCCGCTGACCACCAATATGGCCGCTCTAGCTGTGGAATTCCCCACGGGATCCTGCTCCACACCTGGCATGAGGGAATATCAGTGGAAACGGGTAGGTGACAGGGACCCACAACCTCAGGAACTAAGGATGGAAAACCGCTTCACGGTGCTGAATCCTGACCCGTCCCCGGACCACCGCTGCACCCACTTCTCCATCATCGCGTGTTTCCACCGTGGTGATCGGTGACTCCATCGTACGGGGGCTTTTGCCCCCCTGCCCACGGAAGTACAGCAGCTGTGCACTGTTTAAGGAATTATGTTGTAATTAACTGAAAAACGAGTCAAATGTTTTGTGTTACATGGGAAGTGAAGGCCCAGTGTAGAAATGAGGGTAAACAGACATGCTCTTCTGTATCATTCACACAGCACTGCTGACAGCACATGACTGACTGTGTATAATATCCATAGAGCTTTGTTGTGATCTGTGTGTAGGTCTGCTGAACAGCTCCGCAGCACAGATGTTGTGTACGAATGCCCGTCATGTGTCACTGCCACATCACTCGCGTCACGCAGAGGTAGTCAGTGTGAGAGGGAAAAAAAGAGACTGTCAGGCTCGCGGCATGAGATGATACTGGAAAGATTTCGGAGCAAGAGAGAGAGAACACTGAGGCTCCATGCTCCAAGCAAAAATCACATCACTCCGCAGTCCGCTCCAATCGTACACCACACCACTCACATGCTCTGCTAGGACGTAGACAACTGTGTTTCTTACTTTTCCAGAGATCTGAACTTCGTAATGTGTGTTTTAAACAGTGCAAAGTATTTGTAGAATCACCAGCCTCCTCCATGTCATCGTCCTTCACAATGTTTCACTGTAGACATCGTCATCTGTCAGTCATGAGCTAGTTATCACCCCAATCCTTGTTCCAACCACACCTGCTCTGGATAATGAACTTCTTCCTTAATTGGGTGGATCAGAAGCATTAGTGTGTTGTGTTAGATACAGGTTGGAACTAGGGCTGTGTGTTGGCAAGAACCTGACCATACGATATGTATTGTGATACAGCGGTCACAATTCAATATATCGTGATATACTGCGATACTGCAAGCAAAGTGATATATTGTGATTTTTCAAATCCTACTATTAAAACACACCACTATATGAACAGGTTTATCAACGCTTACAATGGCACTGCGCCCTTGTGCTGCGTATTAATGTTGGAGTGGAGCTGAAAATGTATTACAACGCTGCCTTCTAGTGGTCATACGTTTAAACACAACACTCAATGATTCACTGTCTGCCAGAAATCTTTGTATCGATACTGTGTTTTTGAGAATCGATACAGATTCACGAAACAAAATATTCTATTTTCGATATTTTCTTACACCCCTAGTTATCCTGAGAAGTTGAATACAAACTAGATCAGGGTTACTTGTTGTAACAGGCTGGAGTCTACACTACCGCTCAAAAGTTTGGGATCACAGTGAAATGTTTTTGTTTTCAGTGGAGTATCTTCCTTCCTTACACAACAATGGACTGACGGGTCTCTAAAGAAAGTTGTTTCTGGTCATTTTGAGTCGGTCAGCAAGCCATCAACTGCTGATGCTTCAGATACTAAACTAACCTAGAATGTTGTTCCCTTTTATACTCACTTATTAGTAGAATGTTTTTCAGCTGTGCATCACAATTGAGCAAGAGTGTCCTAACAACCAATTAGTCCAATAACATCCTTAACTTGGATTGGCAGAATTACTGACAATAGGACTATATGCAAAATAAGCCTTTATACAAAAATAGACTTTAATACAAACATTTATATTCTTTAAAAATCATCTGATGCACTTACATTTATTGTGAAATGGACAATATTGTTTGTGAATTGCATGAAAATTGCATGAAATGAAAGTCTAAAGTGATCCTAACCTTTTGAGCTATAGTGTAATTTGGTTTTACCCCAAGTGTTGACCCTAGTTTGGAGGTTACAAGATTACTCCCCAGCAATACAACAGCCATCCATTATCAGCAATCCAAGGGAGCATAATCAGGCTTGGTGGATCTTGGTGGATATGATGATGCTTGGGATTTGTTGGCTGCCACTGGCAGCTAGTGTTGAATTATCTTCTCCTTGTTTCTTGTGTTGTGTCCTAGAGGCCTAGCTAGTGGTTACCATTGGCAGTGGGAAAATTTTCCAAAATTTGGTCTTAAAGCTCCTATTAAACCTTCTCATCAAGATGTTGAATCAGGCATGCCTGATTAAGCAGAAACTAGAACTGGACTCACCTTCCCTAAGTGTATGTGCAGAGAACATATAACTATATATTGTTGTTTGACCTAAAACCTAAAAATACCACCATTGTTTTTTTTGGCGAGGCTATAAAGAAGCACCTAGTTGTCTCCATAAGCTCGTACGCTCGCTGTCTTGGTCCGAAGGCATCTCTAAAATCGCAGACTCGCCGTCTTAATTAGCGGTGTTTGTGTGAATATCCCTGTCTCTTTCCTTCTCAGCTGCCAGGTTGATTGACATGCATTCGGCAGCTGCCTCGTTGAGAAGCCATGACTAATTACCGACTCTCTCTGGCATGAGGCGTCCCAGACCGTCCCTAATCCGACGAGAGTGATGCTGCTCCACTTCAAATGGCTGACAGCGACAAAGCCAATATTAGCCGCTACACTATGTGACGCTATGCCTTTGTGTTCGGGCCCCCCCTCCCCACCCTCCCCTTCTTCCGTTCGCACAATGCGAGAGTCTCTGATTACGGGTCATTTGCGGGGCTCTTTTGCGTAATTAAGAGTTTTAATTGCGGCCCTCGACACAAGGGAATTAGATAAGCTTCCCTCTCCGAGGTGCGCCGTATTTCCGCCGGCCTTTTGTGCATGACGCTTCCACTCCGCCGTACGAGGGGCTTAGTGACATCACAGAAGTCAATTAGGTCCATTCATGGCGAAGTCAAGTGGGCTCTTTTTTTTTTTTTTCTTCCCTCGTTCTTTGTGTACAGAAAGCAGAATGGAGAGGAATGCAAGGACTTTCTTCCTCAGTGTAATTTCAACTGGGCTCCGCGTATAAGCTGCTTTCTTTCGTGGGGCTAAACAAAAATACTGCACTGAAATGCTTTGAGAATCACGTTTTTGTGAGCGGTTGCGCCACCAAAAATTGTTTGGCAGACGCCGTTGTGGTTAACGCAGTCTGATTTGTTTTCTCCGCTGAAGAGTTCGCAGCAGGACCACTTGTCAGGAGGCTAAGTAAGATACAACTTGCAGCACGTATTGAACCCACTCAGTGGGGCCACTCCAACGTATTCTGCATCGTGGTGACTTGAAGAGGAACCATGTATGAAGCGCTCAGCAGGAAGTCTCTTATTCCGCCGTACATAAAGAAGGCGAGGGCTTAAAGCGGGAAGCGGTCGTGGATGAATAAGATGCCAGAAAATAAGGCTGGTTTCAGATCTGCTGCTCACATATAGATTGCACCTTACTACGCCATTCAACAGCCTGCTTTCTTTCAGCTGGGAAATTACAAACGAAGTGGCTATTCCGACACGTGCATGGCATTCGCACCATTCCATCCATAAACGTCTTTACGGCCCTGTGCAGTACACCTGCAGGCTTCTGTTCAACAATTTATTTTATTCGTAGTCTTATAGTATTTCTAGTCTCAATCTTTGGGGAGCCTGGGCACCACATTCTTTTTTCACAAATCTCCCTGGACAGAGGATGCCTATTCCCAAAAACGGAATACCCTGTTGCAGGTGTGCTGGGAACAGGGGGAGGATGTGTAAAGGTCTAGCTACTGCAACTGTTTCCTACAGTAGAAATAGAATAGATAGAACAGCTTGATCAGATGCAAATTACAGGTATTGCGCACTTCTGTCTGTTTTCTAATGGTGTATATATGTATATTGCTATATATTGTGTTATTTTATATCTCAGAATCCACATTATTTGAATGTGACAGCTGCTGTTTACACTGGGTAAAAAATTTATGATGAATGGACCAATAGAAATGTTCCAAAATCAAAGATTCTGCTTCCGCTGACTTACATTAAAGGTACTTGTTTTTTGTTGGACAGCTACTATATATATAGCAGTTCAGTCCTTGCGTTCCTCTCCATTCTGCTTGCTGTGTAGATAGATAGATAGATAGATAGATAGATAGATAGATAGATAGATAGACAGACAGAGACAGACAGACAGACAGACAGACAGATAGACAGACAGACAGACAGATAGATAGATAGATGGGCCATACCACAATACTGCACTGAGTTCAGTTCTCTTTATACCAAACCAAAGCAAGTTCAAATGAAAGCAGTTCAGTTAATGATGAATATGTGCTTCTTCCTCCACAGTGTCTGGTGTTCGAGGACGCGCCCAATGGGGTGAAGGCAGGTCTGGCAGCTGGCATGCAGGTCGTGATGATCCCTGACCAGAACCTGGACCGTAGCCTGACCCAAGAGGCCACGCTAGTGCTGGACAGCATGGAGCACTTTAGGCCGGAGCTCTTCGGTCTCCCTGCCTACAGTTAGAGACCCATAATGCTCTGTACTGTACTCAAGCAAACACACTGTTTTACATCATGGCAGGTCTTAAAAGGAATGAATAACAAAAGGTACTTAGTCTAGCATATTCATACAGGCTCACAATCAGTGTTTCTTACAATCACAAAATTTGCCAAGTTGGTAAGGCTGGACACTTTGCAGGTCAATTTAATTACATACAGGCTTAATCTCATTGGCGAGGCTCAGTGAGCCAATCACAAAGCTATATCTCAGCACAATCATTACACACTTTTAGCGGTGATGGCTTAAACAGCACCTAACCTGATTTTGATTATTCTGCTCAATTAGAGCCAGGCAAGCCATTAGGCCATATCGATTTCTGATGTTTGTGTGTTTATGCTGGGGTTTTTTTTTTGTTTGACGCAGTTTTTTTTTTTTTCAGCTCACCAAATTAGTGCCAGTGAATGGATTCTATACCTATGATGATGATTGTCTAGGGTCCTTTGTCAATATCCGATTACTGGCAGCTGGCAGCTTTTGATTTTATTGTTTATTTGTCGATTTCAGTTTTTTTTTAATTCCTGTTTATTTTTCTGTACTCGGTAGTGTAACAACACTAGAGATGCTTAAAAAAAATGCCAAAGACGTTTCTAAGTCCACTCCATGTGGCGTAATCCAATAAAAGGGATCTGAGGGGCCTGGCGTCTTTCAGATTTTACCCGCGTTCGCCTCCCCCGCGCCGGGGTTAGCGTCTTCCTTCGGCGGCGTCCGACACAGCAGAGAGCTCGAACCCCACTTTCTTTTCTCTCCGCAAAAGCCCTCAGGGATGAAAGAGATTTCCACAGACGTCCTCTCTTCTCTCTCCGTGTAGGCCGCGGACCTTTCATCCTTAAAGACGAGCAGGGAATCCGGAAGGCTTGTTCTTTTCTACATGACTTCCACCCTGGGGCCTTTTTACATGTCGTTTAGAGGCTTAGCGCAGGAAGGCTATCAGACTTAAGGGTTTAAAGCGTGAGAGAGTGTCGAGTGTGCTCGTGTGCCTATACATGTTTGCTTTGTATGGAGGGGGAAGAGGGGTGTAATATCTGTCTCCATTTGAAACAAACTTGAAATGAACAACAGCACTTGGCTGCAACGGTACACGTGTGTGAACAAATATTGTGGGGCTGAACAATAAAGTGAATTGATGTGCAACTCGGATTGAACACGTAACACACTAAATGAACACTCGTTATAATCAAGAATCACTTTTATATGTCTGGCGTGTGTGCGAGTGTGTGTTTGTGTGCTTGCACGAAAGAAAGGGAGGAGGAGACCTAGCAGGTGGTATGACAAATTAAGCCGGAGCGTGGGTGAGGCCCTACAACAATGCCAACGTGATCACACATTCTTTCCGCCTTGTTCATTTCCACCCGGATCCATAAATGTGATGAGTAAACGTGTGAAGTGAATGACACATTGTTTTGATCACTGACCTATTTTAACGAAAGTGATACCGGCAGTAACACCATGACGTGAACCACCGATGAATCACACACGTTGGTGTGTGAAAGCACTGCTAACCTTTAAAGTGTTTAACCACAGCTCCTCACGGTGAGACCAAATCTCACTTAAACTGTTACTTCTGCTGTAGTAGCTTCAAACGTTTGCAGATCACTTCATGTCATTTGAAATTTTGAGTAATCTTTATCTTTCAAGCTTCACGTTCTTGGTTTGGTAAGTAGGTTTGGCCCACATAATGGTCTGACAAGCTGTTGTACAAATTGAAAATCTTGTGGTCGCAAGGTTTTTTAAACACCAAGTTATAGTTATGGTTATTAAATGGAAAATAATGTGTTAAACTATACTAGCTAACGAATACAGATTTAATTCATTCTGAACAGGTTAAAAGAAACTTTCTGTCTTGAAGGGACTGTGCTGATCTGCCCTGGTTACATAAATGCAGTAGCAAATTGCTAGACAGTACGTTTTCCAAATGCACTGTGTCCTGCGGTGTTATGATAGATATGATTTTATAGCCTATTGCTAACAGCAGCACAATCTCCTTCACACATATTCCACTGTCCTTTAGTTTTATAGAACGAAACAATAGCAACATCCATCCCAAAAGAAAGTTATTGATCTGCGTTCAACTTAATCCAGTACAAATTCAATTCAGTGTTGTTTAATCATTTTCTAAATTTCACGCCTGCAACATATACATGGTCATATGCATTGTAGAGGCATGTTGGTATTTAATGGAGAGGACCAAATGTCCAAAAAAGTTTTTTAGTCCCATTTTTTATACGCAGTCGTGATAGCATCACTTGTCACCATTTACCTTTTCACCTGTGAAGAGTTTCAAAACAGATATTTTACACAATATATATATATATATCATTCCACAAACGTCCCAGTCTTACATCACCTCTGTCTTAACTTTTTGGAATGTTTTCAAAAGCATTTACAAAAGAATCACTCTTTTTGCTGTTTGCAGATCAGTACATATAAAATGATAACTGCTTTCTGTTTTATTTACATTTGATCTGCAAATAAAAATATCTGTTTGTATATGACTAGGAAAGCCATTTGGTATAAACCCAACCATCGGTGCAGCATTTTCCTATATGCTTTGCTGAAATGCCTCTGCTCGTGACAAGCATGTTCATCCCAATGAAGACAATGGAGTTTTAAATCTGATCTCTGATGTAGACCATATAGACAAAGAAAATAACAACCCAACAAACTGTTGGATGTCCTCTACACTGTCAGGGTATCAGCTCACTTTTCAGGCCTTTCACATGCTTAAAAATAAAGGTACTAGAAAGGGTTCTTTGTTTGATGCCATAGAGCAGTCCTGAGGGAACATCGTATGGTACATTTCCCTGCCTCCAGTTCACCTGATCCATTACACTGGCTCATTACAAAACCTTTACTAAACTGAAGTGGGTATGTTAAAGGAGGTTATGCAGGACCTTCAGGACGAAAGGTTGAGGAACACTGTCCATTGCTGCAAATGTGGCGTATCTGTGAAGGACATTCTTAAAGCTTAAAGAAGCTCTACATTAATCGTCTCCAAACCTCTTCCTGGAGAACTTCAGAAAATAGTAGCCAGAGCAAAATGCAGCTGCAACTAGACACTATAGAAGGGCAGATCTCCACAACCAGAGTTGTTTAGTTTATTTAATTTTTTTTGGGGAAGCTAAAGTGGTTATATGGCACTGCCCAAAGAATCTTTTTGTGGAACTTTTTCTGGAACAAATTTAAAGTAAATACATAAATGCTTGTTTACTACTAAAATGAAGGCTTGGGGTGATGAAAGATTTAATTGCTATGCAGTGATTTGGAGGGAAAACTAATTTTGTGCCAAAACAAATAAATATAAATATAAATGAATAAAAATGAATACATACATAAATAAATCACTAATAAGATATATATTTTAGTCTCTCTCCATTCAATGAGCTAGAAGTCTAGTGAAGCCGGGAATACCTGCTCAGCGACGCTGCAAATCTCGCTGAGTGAACAGACCTTCCTAGGAGGTTAAGAGGGCAATCCGGTAACAAAGTAGAAATTTGTTGCTGTGTTGCTAGTACCCACTGCAAATTCAATTTTCTTATAATTGCTCAAGTGGTTTGTGCTGACATCACAACAATTAAGGTAAAATGTTAGATTTATGGTTTTATTCCCAAAATACCACCACAGATATCTACACATTTAATACTGTTGTCCTTCTAACCTTTTATTAAAACCTTCTTATTTAAAATAATTACATACATAACATTCTGAAAAGTTTGGAGTCACCAAACATTTGGCTGATAGTTTACCTATTCATTTCCAGCCAGTCCGTATCAGTACTTTATATGGGAGGGCAGGATCCAGTGCTGTGTATGAAATTAGCAGCCAAGGTGTCTGTTTCTTGTTTACTGGTGAGCAGAGAAAGACCGGTGAAGTAAGTTTGCCCAAGGGCAGCCCATAGGCAGTATCCACAGTGCTAAAGTCGACTGAGCTCCGGAGTGACCGGCCTTGGCTCAGCAAGGGTAATGAGATGCTGCACTAGGGCGCTTTGATTGGTCAGGAAGGGCAGTGCTTATGTAACCAGGCTGCATTCACTCAACCACCTGGATGCCACTGGCAATAGACTAGCGGGCAGACTCCTGAGGGAGGAAACTTCCTTTATCTGGGAGGACTGAACAGGGGGGAGATGACTGTGAACGAGAGCGAGAGAGAAGTAGAGTTGGGGGAGTCGAATGAAGAGTGTGCAAGAAAATCGAAAGGCATCCGTGGCTGAGTAAAGCAGCTAAAACAGGATAGAGAGCTGCAAAGAGGAAAGCCATGATTTCAGTGCCTAGCCTTTTAAAGTCTTAGAAATATGCAAGTTTTACAAAACTTTGGATAGTAAGAGCAGTGCTGGTGCCTGAAGTGTAGGAAGCAGGTGAACCAAATCACCAAAGAACAGAAAGAATGCAAGGACAGCCTAGAAAGAAATGGGTGCAAACTGATTTTACTGCTGAGAGAACCGATAGGGCCAGAGGACAAGATCAGGATACAGAAGAGGTTTTAGAAACCAGCGGTAAAGAGGAAAGAAAGAGGGGACGTGAGTCACATTCCTCATCCTCTCCTATTTAAGCCAAACCCAGATAGCCCAGATATAATCAGTAGGCCGCAATTCAGCCACAGTGTCAGTCTTTTCTGTCCGGATTTTTATCTGGGGGGAGGTGGAGGGGGAAACGTGGCCCTTCCCACATTTACAGCATGCACAGCCTCTTGGTATGGATGACCTGATTTCCAACATAAAAGCCTTTTTCTTATCCTCTTACAGGCTGCCAAAGCCGGAGTGTAGCCATGGTTCAGTGCAGGGGGAAAAAAAACCTCATCTGATAAAGATGACAGTGCTTCACGTTTTTAAAGAAAGCCGTTGCAATCCCTCACCAACGTCGCGTTTTAATGTATCATTAGAACTCATTGTGCCTGAAAGAATAATGGAGGCTTGGCTGTACGTGAATGTGTAATCAGCCTTTCTTTAAGTATAGATTTTAACAGAACTCTTTCAGAAAGGGAGCAGTGTAGTGTGTGAAATGGTTTAATGTTGGATATGTGTCTATGGGTTTATTGAGCTGGTCAATGCCGTTTGAACACATGGGGCATGTTGGTTCATGTGCACATTCAATTTCATTATCGAGCCCTCGATGTACAGTCATGTATAACTTGATATGTATTGCTAACCAGTCTGGCTCTGCTTCATCTGGAGTTTGGAAAAGATATAGATATAAAAAAAGATATGAAAATCGTCACTAGGCCTACAATATAATTGCCAAACAACAAAACATCTCTGCTGTGAAAGAAACAAAGCAAGGGGGGCAGGGGGGGAGACATTTATAGGTGGCATGATGCCATCATTGGATTCCAGCCATGGAACTGCAAGTGCAGTGGTGTCTGTCAGACACCATTGGCTGTTCCAGCTTTGTAGCACTGTGTCTTCTCACATGACACCAGCATGTTGATATTTCAAAGCCAAAGCTGAGAGACAAAGACAGACACTCCCTGCATACTGTCAATCAAGTAGCGAACACCAAGAGAATCAAAGACTCAATAGGGAAAACTCTGAGAACATGAAGACGCCAAAGAAACATCCCCTAAGAGCATCATGAAGAACCAGTGAAAAGAGCCAGGACTCAATATGAAAGCTCCATAAAATTATAAACTCTGAATAAACTCTGAAAGGGAACCAACATTCAAAGGGAATGAGCTCCCTGTGCAGTAGAACCAATACTTCCTATTGAAAGAAACACAGTATGGAACCAAGATTCAGAAGAAAGAACTCCATTAGAGCTTAAGGAAGCACCACCAAGAGGAGCCACGACTCAACAGGAAAAGCTCTCTCAGCACATGAGGAAGAATCATGGTAGGCAACCAAACCTCAAGAGGGAGAATCAAAACTCAAAAGGAAAAACTGTGTATAGACATGAGGAAGTAACTCTAAAAGGAAGAGTCAGAAGGATGATTACGATGTTTAATACAATTGTATGCACATGTTTGGGCTCCCCTGATTGAGATAGATAGATAGATAGATAGATAGATAGATAGATAGATAGATAGATAGATAGATAGATAGATAGATAGATAGATAGATAGATAGATAGATAGATAGATAGATAGATAGATAGATAGATAGATAGATAGATAGATAGATAGATAGATAGATAGATAGATAGATAGATAGATAGATAGTCCTGGCAAAATTAAGTTTATTTAAAGTAGGTCTAGGTTAATATTGGTGTGGATCATTGTCTTGTTATATTAAAGTCCTAGTTTCCTTCTTTCTTTTTTGTTTCCTGCCTCTGAGACATGATGTTATGTTCATGTGGATGGAACTAGCGGATGGAAGTGAAGGACACAGACAACAGCAGCACCTTTTAGACAATGCTGTACTTATATTGCACTCACAAGTGGAGAAAAAGTAAAACCAGTTGATGCTGAATAAGAAAACACAAAATACAGCAGCTGACACGTACCATACATGTCTATGCAAAGTGATACTACTGCGGTGGTAAATGTAAAGGTGAACCCAAGCTGCCTGTCCACACGTTGTGCTGACAGAGAGAAAGAGAGGCAGCAGTGTGGTGAGGTTAAGACAGAGCCTAAGTTCATTATATATTTAAAACAGCATAGCAAACAGCAAAACACACAAATACCCAGTAACCTAACTGCCCCACACATATGCACAAGCTGCTCCACCACCTGTTCCCAGGTAGGAGACTTCTCTCCCTCATTCGGACAGCAGTGATTTTGAATGGAGAAGAAAAGTACAGCAGCCAAATTCTGATTGGAAGACAGAACACCAGTGACACAGCCATCGCTCTAGTCTTTACCTTTAAGGGAAGTTAGGAAAAGAAGCAAGGGAAAGGAAAAAAGAGGGAAGAGAAACATACTTGCATGTAACACGTCCCCTTAAAAGACAGCAATGCTACATTGCAAACTATCTACATAAACTCCTTGCACACAACACAATTAGTCAAAATCTTTTAGTATTTAGCAGCAAGTATATTATCAATAGATTTCTTGTGTTTATAGATGCTTGTTATAAATGTGACTTAAAAACATAAGGGTAATGGTCAGTGTACACTGTGACCAGCAAGCTACTACAACCAACATCAACTTTAAAATGTTAAAAAGTCAATAACAAAGCCAAAACATCTTTCCCAATTGTAGAATAATTTACTTGTTTTTTAAACTTGTGTAAGTATTAACACACGGGACCAACCACACTATTGTTACCTTACTCTAGAAGTACTGCACCAGCACTGGTGCACTTATAGGAACCTCTAACTAAAACAGTTTGGCAAAATCACTGGCAGCAAGCAGGAGCCACTTAAACGGACTTTAAGCCCACTAAATGCATGCTCATTTGCAGAAGACCACTGGAAAGAAGCAGAGGTGCAACTTTGCAAGGGGCTCGGCTACTGTAGCAGGCCGTACCCAAATACTGGATCAGATCTCAATGTGTATCAGGAGTGAGGAAATTGTCTATTACCGCTACCTTGGTGTCTAAAAGACGTACTTGGTTCCCATCTACTTGTTGTTTCAGTTTGTTTCTTGTTTAAACGCTTTGCCAGATTTGGCCTGTGAGAAGCTGTTTCTAGCCACCAGAGGAGAGAATGCTGGGTTTTTACATGGCTAGATCAATTAGGCTAGTGCATCACAAGGTTTTCCAAATAAGCAGAACGATCAGGAACATCTCGCAACACAGTATAAATGACTCTTTGAAAAGTGGTGAATTCTTTAAACCAAAAGTCATTACTGTGTACTGTAAGAAAGAAATCCCAAGCTCCAGAGGTCAAAGGAACTTGGCAACGGGCTTTCAACAGGTCTGATTTACCAGCAACACAAATTGCACCTACATTATCGACACAGTCATCCATGCAGGATAATGGATATGACTCAGAGACTGTGACAGTTATAACTGTCCTGTAATGCTTGTGAAATATAAAGGCTCCATCAGGCTTGGGAACTAGCAAGCAAGGTAAACTCCAAGGACTTGTGCTAGGTTTCACAAAACCATGTTCTAGCAAGTGTTCTACCTCCTGCTTCATTAAGGTCTTTTTAGCAGCATTGGCTTGATATGGCGGTTGCTTGAGTGGGGTGCTATATTATGTTGGAGAACAGCTGTTAGAGTGGGAACATCATTGAATAAAGATGGAAAGTCATGCGAAGATCCCGTTTGAGAAGATCCCTTTGTTGCTCTTCTGACAAATAATGTAGCTTAGAAGATATCCTTCACAAGGCTTCTGAATTAGGAAGAGCCTGATCATGTGAGTTTAAACCATCCATGACCCCAGCAGCAAGGTAGTTATAATGGCCAATGGAGTCCAAACCGGATGCAACATCTACAGTGGGAATGTTTCTGGAAAGATAAGCCTTTGACATCTTTATATGACCCACTCAAGTACTTTTGTTATGCTCAGGACTTCTAATAACATAATCAGCGTCACTGAACCGAGTGGTGAGCCAAGTGAACAGGCCGCAAAGCATGGACTTGGTCACCAGGATTAAAGCTATGGAATCTTTTTGTCGTACATCTCTTTCATTCGCGACTGTGACATTTTTCAAGTTTCTCCGGAGATTTCCTACGCACTAAGCAACCTTTCATGGAGATTATTGACATAGTCTAAAACACTGATGGGCTTTTCAAAAGCATCCTCTTGACATAAAAGGTTTAAATAACTTTAAAGGTCCACACATCAAATGTCAAAACATAAGCTCAGAAGGCCTAAAGGAACGTGACTCTTGTACAGCCTCATGCACAGCAAACAAAACAAGGGGAACGTCTTCATCTCGGCCTTACCGGTGTCTAGACAGCATTTCCGCAACATGGCTTTTAACGACTGATGAAAAACGTTCAAGAGCACCTTGAAACTCTGGGTTATATGGCCTGAAGGCTGCATGCTTCATATTCAGAGTTCTTCTAACTTAAGAAAAGGCTTTAAACTAAAGATGTGTTCCCTGAGCCGTCTGAATCAAACTTGGGTGAACCAAAAGTAGAAAAGAACTTACTGTGTTATCACAGGAGTGGTAATGTTCCGCAGTGGCATAACAAGGTAAATAAGTAGCTAAACACATAATAGTAAGTAACAGCTGGTTACCTGATTTGAACTTGTGATGGTACATTAAAATGGTTCAATAATAACTGGAATGGGAAACAGCAGACCTGGCAAAGTGGTTTGGTTAAGCCTAGTTTTCAGTCAAAGGGTTAAATAGCCAGTGGTCCAGTAAAACTCTGTATTCTGTAGATACTGTTCAATTCAGGATCTTTACATGGGGCCACTTTGGTTGATAAGGAAAAGTATGTCGTCAAGCTAGGGTCTGATTTTCTGCTGCTACAAGCTGACCATGATTAATAGACCATTCTATTTGCTGACCTTCAGTAGTTTTATTCTGTCCCCTCCCTACTTTTGTTTAGGGCTGGCGTTAACAACACTTCAGCAGATATTTTATCCCAAGACATAAATGAATTGGACAAATCTTCTACAACGGACAAAACTAGGGCTGCAGCTATTGATTATTCCATTAATCAAGTAATCGTTTCAAATATATGTTTTTAAAATTAAAGAGCAATAGTAAATATATATGGTAGATAAAATAAAACAGGTTTCTTAACATTTTATTGCTTAAATTGCATATAGTACAGTTTTAAAGTAAACATTTTAATAATTACTATTATTAAATTTATTACTAGACCTATATATAATACTATTAGGCTAATGGCTACTGTACACCTCAGTTACTATGCTGAAGCTTGTCCTACACTTGCTGACCCACTTGAATATTGTAGCTGTATTAGATTTTGTGCATTTTAGGCTCCAACACCACCTGCTATTTAGTTTGCTGTGTATTTTATGCATCACTGTGAGGGAAAAGGGTATGTGAGGGGTGTATGTTCTTGTGAGTGTGTGTTTGTAACTATGATCAAAAAGGATAATGGGAATGAAGCTTAGGCTTATTTTCTGTGGTTATGTTCTTAAGCATAGAGTTCAGACCATTTACGAAACAGAACTCACACTGACTTACTTTCTTAACAAGCCATTACATATAACCATAACTAACACCCACCTTTTTGCTAGTCCTCATCTCAACTCACCATCACACTGATGCTAAGCTAAGCTAAATGTTATAGTTACTGTGTGTCGCTCTGCTCTGTGGACTAGACATGTAGACTGACTGTTTCTGCTCAGATGCTGAAACACTGATGTGGTGCTCGGCAAGGGGTTACCATAAAACTCACAGTTTGCTGGGAAAGCTCAGTTGCTTGCTTTCTGAAGTTAGCTTCTTATTTGAATACCCCGTTCCACCTTAAATGGTATAGAAGTTACATTCTGCCGCTTGTAACTGCTGCATCATTTTAGGTGGAACGGCGAAATGTACGTAAGAAGCTAACTTCAGTCACGTCTTTCTTCAGGTTGACGCTCAGTAACGGCTCCCTTGGCTAGTTTGGTTTTACAGTAGACTTTGGACACTGTGTATGGTTTTCTCTGACCTGTCTCTTCTGTTCATCTCTCCCTATTCTCTCTCTCTTTCTCTATTTTACAATCTGCGCCAACATACCACGTCTTATTCATGTTACCTGGCAACACCATAAGTGCGCGCTGTGCAACAGTAAAAGTCATATGGTTGTATATGGTTGTATGGACTAAACAAATCTTAGAGGCAAAGAATTTGCTTCAGTGATTTTTTGTAATCGAGTTATTCAAGTTCCTCGAGGAATCGTTTCAGCCCTAGGCAAAACCAGTCCTCCAACTACAGCAATAGTAGTGTGCAAAATTTTAGCCATTTGGAGACATAATTATGTTTAAAAAGCTGTTTAAAGCATTTGTTTGCTCAGAACAGTACTTTATTTTATAAAAATTCAAATAGTATTAACACAGTAAGTTGTGGTTTCCACATAAGTCAAGGTGCTTATTTAACACTTTCCTAGCTTTTCATTGAGGCAACCCAGTATTATCTACAGTTATCATCTAATAACTGCTTTGACTACTCAGTGCTTCATTTAGCTAAAGATTCCTGGTGAAGGAATTGAATCAGTTTATGTAATGGCTAAAAATACTGTGTATTGTATTTATGCTCATTTACATCTGCTCTAATGATATCTGGTGTTTTTACTGGTGAAAATACACTAATGGCTAAGATATAGAGTTTTAAACAATAAACTCAGGTGCCTAACACTTTTGTAGTGTGTATTATTCCCAAGAATAAAATCAACCTTTTTTTAACAGGCAAAGCACATCCAGCAGCGACTTAAAATCTTCCAGGAAGCAACTCAGTAGACAGCTGAACTTTGTTCAAAGGTACATTAACGTAGCCCATTTCTAGCCCTTGGCACGCGGCAAACGAGCCACAGAACGACTGATCAGAAAATGATAACGTGTCGTCTACAGCGAACGACTGAGAAGTCTCTTAAACTTTACACAGGCTTATAATAGGCGTCTTCTGTCAAACCGACACTGCTATGTAAAATAAAAGGCTGATAGCAGGGATCTAGGCTGGTCTCCACCAAAGAGACATCAGCAAGCACCTTTTGCCTCGCTACTGCCTACACTTTGTGTACTCTGTCGGGTTTTCTCTTGAGCAGCAGATTGATAATAGCGCTGTATCCGGGCCCTTTGACAATGGAAATACTCTCTGTTATCCTATAAGGTGATTGATTCGTTTGGGGCAGGTTGGTTCATCCTTCAGATGAAGATGCTGCTTTAACTGATTTAAGAACCTGCTTGCACTTGAGATGCAGTCCAAACTGCTTGCTCTTACAAATATGTTATAAGATGCACTTAAACTTTTGAACTCCTCATGTAAAATAAGCTGACAGAGAAGCTCATAGCCTGTGACTTTGCTTGCATTGCATCACTTTTGGTAATAAGTTTTCCTGAGATTCCTAAAAATCTTGTCTGTATGCTTCAGGAACACGTTTATAAGCCCTTAAAATTGTATCCTCTGCAACCACATACTGGGATCTCTGACTGAGTGACAGGGTAGAACATACTTCTTGTGGCCTTCCTACCAGCTTGCATCCTAACAGTACTGCCCATATGTCTTCTTTAGGCTCGTGTCTTTCAAAGACACTATAAAAGTTGTCCACTTCACTCTCTCTTTTGCCTTTAGCTGCAACTTGCTGAACCATATGTTCCTATCACATTCTAGTTCCATCTAACGTAAAGCCAGTTTAAACTGGTTCTCATCCTGCCATGCCTGAGCCCCCTCTCTCAACTGGAGACGAGCTAGTCAAATTTTAACAGGACAAAAGCCTTTCCTCCAGCTATATCATTCCCCAGAACAAAATCCACCTCTTCAACAGGCAGAGCAGAGCAGACAGCAACTTTCAATTCTCCAGAAAGCAAGTCAGTAGACAACTGGACTTTGTGCAAAGGTACCGTAACATAGCCTATTCCTAGCTGTTGGCATGCAGCAAACGAACCACAGAATGGCTGATCAGAATGGCTAAAACGAAAAACTGAGCAGGTCTGGTGTCTCTTAAACTTTTCACCGTCTCCTGTCAAACCGACACTGCCATAAAAGGCTGGGTGCAGGGACCATAGGGACCAGAGACGAAAGACTCAGCAGACATATGGAAGAACGGATCATACTGAGGAAGTGTAGCCCTTATCTCAGGCTCCCAACTCGCCTTACCCCACATGGGCATCCAATGCTCTCCAGTCGGGTGAAGCCCCCCGTTCAGCCATTTCATTGGTTGTAACCAACACTGGTTGTGTAACCAACACACCCAGATCTATTAAATGCTCTAGGAAAAGTTTGCGGACTTCTGTTTTTGCTGAAGACCTCGAAATCATCCTTCCTACATTTCTCAAGCACCTCATAGCTCATAGAGCAGTAAGAAAGTCCTGCACATCAAATTTTGCCAACTCAGCTAAACAGCCATCATACAATGCGAACCGTGTAACACATGAGCTTCCAGTATTTGTTTAATTCCTTGTGCCTCTAGGTTTGCCACTAGGTTTTTCTTTCATCAGACCACGGCACCTCCTATTAAAATGTGTTGTATGGTGTTGCACACTTGCACAGTCATTGAATTATAATACCTCATATTTGTATACCAACCAAATCTTCCTGTAGGTCATTATCAGTGATGTAAGGGTTTTGCTTTGCATACGACACCTTGTCTACTAGTATTTATGTTTTTGGGTTCCAGAACTTGTCTTGACTTAAGCAGGTGACATTTCAACTGAAAGAAGACAGTATTTAGAGATGTTTTATTGTCTATTTGTGCAATATTTTTAGTTTTAAATCCTTAGTCAGCCACTCAGATGAACCCATAACTGTTATTCCTCAGCACAGTGGGTCGTATAATTTATTATGTGCTTGCCATCTTCTAAAAGTTGCCTCAGAAACCATGTCCTTACATGTCTACATACCATTGGCTATAGTAAGCTGTCCAGGTGCTCTTGGTTCACTGTTGAATAAAAGCTACTGTTTAGACCTGCTAAGCTTTCTGGAGTAGTACGTTTGGCGTACAGACATATGCGATTTCAGATGCACGTCTAGTCTCAAAATGAACTAGCCCTGTTTATTTGCGTGAGAGAGGGGAAGACATTGTTTCTGCAATTGTGCTGGAAGAAAGAAAGGCCCGGGCGACGGCAGGCGCGAGCTGGCTGAATGACTTATTCATACGGACTTGATGAAAGAATGGATTCCATTATACGAGCAGGTGGGAGGTTACAAATGAGAGATTTGAAGAAAAAGAAAGACTAAAGATATGCAGGGAAAGTTTCAGCAGCCATCCAGCTGCACCCTTGCAGATTAAACAGAGGCAACAGCCTCGTAAAATTAGCCTTTTACCCGCACATACGCGCACACAAACACACAAAGACACCGGCTCGGTGTCTGACTCGCTTTGTGAGGCAGAATTGAAATAAGGCCCCCTGCTTTATTGTGCCATACATATCAAATCGTATTAAATATTGCATGGTCTCAATTACTGCTTATATAATTATAATTACTGCAGGATGTAATGCAAATTCATTCATTATTCAGCGACAAGTCAGCTTGAGTGTCCTTGAGCTTTTGGAACAGAACTAGTCAGAAATCAGGCCATTCTCTGCCAAGGCCAATGACAGTATTATAGTACAGCTGGCTTTTATGGGCTGAACACCTGCAAACACAGAGGAAAATGATAATAACGAGTGGTAGCAGACGTCTTTTTCTTTTTTTTTTTTTCTTTGACCCTTTTTTTATGAGGACGGTTTGGTTCAGCAACCAGCTTAATGAAAAAACCATCTCAGATTCAGTGATGTTACATTCAAAGAGCCATGTTGGTAATTTTGTAGATATTTTCTGTGTTTTTCTATGTTTTACAGCCTATTGCCAACCAAGTGTGGCCTTATGCACCAAATGAGTCAATGTTCATGCTGTTATGTTACCTTTACCAACCTCTCTGAAGTTCTCAGACCAAAGCAGTCTGCTTTTATTACTGCCTCTTCAAGACTGGCGTAGCATCTAAGTGCTGCTTGGGAAGTTTGGGAATCCTTTGTGTGCATTCTGACATACATGTGATCTAAAATATGAAAATATAAAATATGAAAAAATTGAGAACCAATTATAAAACAATTAACCAAATCAGTTGTGTGGTGGTCCAAAATTCATTGTCTTAAATACAAAAGCATGTGAACCTATGAAATAATCAGTTGGTTAGAGGTGATAATGAGGCTCAGGAGGTTCAATCATTTGGATGGCGGTCAGGTGTGCATGTATGTGACCACCCTATATAAAGAAACCATCATCCTCAGTCTTCACCATCAATGGCCAGTCTTTACCACAAACATGGGCACGCAATGTCTCAGTCCAAGATTTCTGAAGGCCTCAGATACATGTTTGTAAGTGCTCACTATGCTAGAAGAGGCTCCACAACTATTTCTAAAGAGTTTGGGCTTCACTAATTCACGGTCAGGCACAGGGAGCAAGTTCAACACCATTGTTAACATTAGTGAGAGTGATCATCCAGCAAAACTGATTCTAAGATTAAGGTATATTGTGTTCTAAAAGATTATAAAGGAACCCCAGAGTAACATCATGGGATCTGCAGACCTCTATTACACTGGCCAATGTCAGTGTTCATGAGTCTACGATCAGGCAAACAATGAGAAAAATTATATATATGGAATGATAGCATGGAGAACTTGCATACTTGCATTCCAAAGTCTCCTAGGAAAATGGGAGTTGTCTATGGTATAGGTTCTTTAAGCTCAAGACCAGTCTGAAGTGAAATGGTGTAAAATACTACAGCACAAATAAAATACAGGTATTTCTCAAGTATACTGGGAGTTTTCGAGACCCCCGAAAAAATTAGAATGCCTTGCGCAAGGTCAAACAGCGGCCGTGGTGCCTCGGTTATTGGCAAGCCAGTAAAGGAGTGGAAGCCTGTCTTGAACGTGCTTTGAACCGTCACGCTGAGAGCCGACCTGCCTGTCGACTAGGAAAAATGGTCGTGGAGTTTAAAAAAAAAAAAAGAAAAGAAAAGGTGCTTTGGAAGTTTATCTCAGCATGCCATGTACTCTCCCTTTCCCCGTCTCTCTCTTACACATTACACTTCCTCTGTCTGTCTCTCTGTCTCACACTTCACTAACCCCCTCACTCTCTCTCTCCCTCCCCACTACTCCACACACAAGCCGCACAGCCTCTCCAACGCTGGAGAGTTCCACATTAGCGCCAATGAGAGCCAATGAAATATGAAAGTGTTCGGCGAGCGCTAGACATCATCAGAGTGCTGGCACTGCAGTTAAGCGTCCTGAAGTCTCCATTAAAAATAGGGTCCCTAGCGTCCCACCCTGTACTACACATCAAGACTGCCACATCCATCCCTTGATTTACTGTATCTCCGGGTGCCAGCTGCACCACCGCAGAGTCGGCCTCTGCTCCGCACACTCTATTACGCTAACTTCCCCTATCCAATCTGCACTTTCGCCTTCAGTTGAGCTGTGGTAGCAACTTCTGTTGACCCCGAATGCATTACTGTGGCATAAAGGGTCAGCTTCCTGGACACGGATTTATCCTAGTTTGAGCTAAATTGCATTACTAATGGTGAGTCACCGCTGAAAATCCCTTTTGAGTCTAGGCTTTCGCTTAATCTGGGAATCCAGCTTGCAATGTCCAGATGGGAACAACACCAAGAAAATTAGGCTTCTTCACAGCTATAAGGCTTATTAGAGGAAGTGTTTCTATTGGTCCAATCTTCATTAAATTTTCATACAATGTAAAGGACAGCAGCCTTCCTTAAATATTGTCTTTGATAGATTATCTACCCTAAAGCACCAGCTATAAAATATTCCTTGTCTTGCCACTCTTGAAAGGAAAAAATAACGTTTTTCCTATTGTCTCTGTCAAAAGACTAAAAAAGTATTTCCAATATGGCAACTTTACAAGAGAGCGCCACAACCTACTTTTCTTTTAATGTAAAAGTGACATTGGAGACATTTACAAAATTATCCCAAAATTTAAACAGTAGCTGTCATGTTCAAATAATATTGAAAAATAAAAAATGGATAAAAAAATGAAGCAACATGTTTTCAGCGATGATATCTTTCATTGTAAACAGTCCTGCTGGCCAAGCCAAGCCAAGCCAAGCCAAGCCAAGCCAAGCCAAGCCAAGCCACCCTCGCTTAGGTCTCAATACTCTGCTCTGTCTGCTCCCTTGGATTCCCCTGCCTGGTCTCATGTTTACCTGGCATTGACCCACTGCTCCGCCTCTGACTTGCAATGTCACTGTGGCATCACTACAAGCATTATTAATCGATCATAGCAGAGACGAACACTCATGGTCTTTTAGGCCTTCTGGGAAAACTAGACCCAAAATGTTTCACTGTGGTATGCAGGTAGATGTACACTATATTGCCAAAAATATTCGCTCGTCTGCCTTCATATGTATATGAACTTATGTGACATCTCATTCTTAAGCCATAGGTTTTAATATGATGTTGGCCCACCATTTGCATCTATAACAGCTTCTTCTTGCAACCGCCGAATTCAGACTCCAACTGATTGACAGATGCGTAAGCATCTCCACTGCGTCCAGTGGCGAAGGCTTTACACCACTGCATCTGATGCTTTGCATTGAGCTTGGTGATGTAAGGCTTGGATGCAGCTGCTCGGCCCTGGAAACCAATTCCGTGAAGCTCCCTGTGCACTGGTTCTTGAACTGATCTGAAGGCCACATGAAGTTTGAAAGTTGGCAATCTCTGCATACTATGCTACTCAGCGTCCTCTGACCCAGCCATGTCATTTTTTACATGGTCTATCACTTCGTGGCTGAGTTGCTGTCATTCCCAATCACTTCCACTTTGTTACCACTGACAGTCGACTGTGAAATATTTAGTAGTGAGAAAATTTCATGACTGGACTTGTTGCACAGGTGGCGTCCTATCACGGTACCATGCTATAATTCACTGAGAGTGACCCATTCTTTCACTAATGTCTGTAGAAGCAGTCTGCATGCCTAGGTGCTTGGTTTTATACACCACTGGCCATGAAGTGATTGAAAAACTTGAATACTTTTGACATTATAGTGTAACTAAGCAAGCTGTCCTACTGATTGACACTTTAAGAGGTTTTGGGAAATGTCTTTGTCTTTCTTTCATTAATTGAAAAGATAAATTATGAAGTGACAGCAGGATCAGCCAATCACATTCTGATTTCCAGTGAACGTGACCAATTCCGTGACTCTAAGCCTTTCGGAATTTGTGGATATGTCACTGTCTGAATGCGAGGCAATGTAATTAATGTTTTGGGGTTTTTTTTTAATGGAAAAACAGCGGCGGCAGTTCATACCAGCTGTCACGCCTGCCTGTCCATGTGCCTCTGTTTATGTCCTGTCCATGTGGTTCTGTTTTATCACGTGCTTCTGTGTCTCCGCCCTTGCCCTGCCTTGCACACCTGTTCCCTATTGATGTTTAGTCTCGTCACCTGTTCCCTCTTGTTAGTCTGTGTATATATACCCTGTGTTTTCAGTCTGTCTTGGTTGGTCATTGTCTAGGTTATGTTGTGGTATGTCGTGTCATGCTTTGTGTTTTGGTTTCCAGTCTGTTTGCCTTTAGTTTATTTTTGTTCTATTAAAGAAACTTCTTACTTAAAAAGCTTGCGCCTGTGTCCGATCCAGCTTCCGTCTGTGACACCAGCCTCTCTAGTGGAAGAGTCACCGTGAATCTGAAGCTACACGATAAAACATAGGCTAACATGTCTGTCACAAGCTTGAAGTAAAACATGGAATGTCTTTTGAAAGATTTAAATATTTGTATTGAATCTAGAACTACCTATACTGTCCCACCTTAAACTGTGCAGCATTTATGTTAGCATATTCCATTCCACCTTAAACATTCCAGCCAGTTACATTCTGGTGCCTAAGTGAGATGGAATGTATCTGCTGCACTGTTTAAGGTGGACCAGAAAATTTGAAGGTGGGATGTTTTGATCAGTTTTTGACATTTAGTGCCCAAATTGAAAGCCCAGCTTTTATAGTCACAGTTTTCTATAGAATAATATCATATTTCACCTTGACCACTCGATCGTCATGCAAAATGCTGAACTAAGTCTGCTACCCTCCTGACACAATGATTTGAACAAATTACATTCATTTCAGAATAGAAAGTTCTGCCTGATTCATGGTCACAGTAAGAGGCTACATTGCTGCAGTTATATTCATGCTACTGTGTAACCTCTACTGGATTTCGTTTGCTGTTAGCAATATTAGCACTTTGAGTATTTCTTTAAGCATTGAAGCCAAACTCCTTTTAGCACATGCAGAAATGCTAGATGTTTGTATACGGCTGAGCGTATACTGAATGGTCAGGAAAGAGAAATGTGTTATATGTGGTAATGCTTTGTATCCAAACTGCTGCACGCTAAACTGGTAGCTTCGCTGTAGCACACCAAGCCTTTTCAATCTGACCACTATTATTAAAGGAAATTACCCAGCAATCATTTCAGGTTTCCCATTTTACCCCTGCTTTCTTGACTTTTTTTTGAGCACTTAGCGTGATTCTGTCTATTGAGTGTAGACTGCACTCAGAATGCACTAGAGTACAACGTTCTTGGCGCATATGCTCTAGTTTGCATTAACCTCTGTCTGCCTCCTGGACGAAAATGTTATCAACAATACAAAACATGATACATTTTAATACAGCCTTTTTTCAGCCTCTGTCTCTTCCCTATGTTCATTCAATTGTAAAACATGGATTTGGCATAATGTTTATAGCCCTCACATCAACTATGAAATAACACTGATATAGTTGTGTCCCATTTTATCCCATTGAGATAGTGATGGGTTTCAGTTAAAAGACACCAAAACTGGTAATTAATGGTGTGTCAATGCATTTCAGCAACTATTACAATAACAAAGTGTCTCAATCAAAACTGTGCAATGTAAATTGTCATGTTTACTGGTTGCACCATGAGACGAGGATGGGTATATCAGTGCTTCCAAACCAAAGGTTAGTAAAATATCTTTACATAAAGACAGGATGAAGAGTTTTGGCACATTATATTTAAAGGTATCTGGTACTGATATATGCATTTGCAATATACTCATGAAATATAAATGGTTTGGAAGAAGGACCCCACCCAAACTCCTACTCACCATCATTCTGCCCTCGCTTTCTTGTCCCAAAATTCACACCTCACCACCAGCCCAGCACCTCTCTTTCTTCCAACTCAGTCCAACTTAGTCTTTGCTTGGCAAAGGGAAAGAGTTCCCCTTCCTTGCAGCACTTTGCAAATTCAGCTTTGTTTAGTGTGGCCACAGAATGAATGGTGGCCGGTGGGATAACACAGTGCATCTAGGTATATACATATTTACATACATACATAGTTCTTGTTCTACCTAAATTTTTCTTTTTCTTTTCTGTTACTGCTTTTAGATTTGCTTTGAGTCAAGTTCTGGATATGTTGGATCTAAGTGACCACCTAGACACGGCATGCAACATTGCAGTGGTCCCTCAAAAAGAGTACGATTCTGTCCTTAGTGACTGGGATGGCGATGGCTCAGATGTGGAGTAGGAGGGGGAGTCAGGACATTTGCCAGCCAGGCTATTGAATGCAAATTCTGCACTTATGCAAACAGTTAATGACAGGAGTAATGTTATCCATGATGATGCCCTCACCCGCATCGCTCCCTTTGTCCCACCCCCCAACATTCTTGATAAAGAAAAGCCAATGCCCTCTACCCACCAGAGGGTCTAGTGAGGAGGATAAGGTCCTACACGAGCAACAGGGGCTGAGGGCAAGACTGCAGGAGGTGAAAAATAAAGATTAAGTGTTCAAACAATCAAAAAAGAAACCCAACACTATGATTCCAGAACACATAATATACCACCCAAATGCTGCAGAGTGTGTAAATCAACGCTGCCACACCCTAATGTCACCAGAGATCACCACTGACATGTCTAACCTCTACTCCACCCAGACCAAGTGCGACCAACTGAATCTGAGTATGGATGCATTCTGTGGAATTCCTAGGTACAGCTCTGTTCCAAGAAGACACATGTAGTGGTCACTTGACAGTGACGTACATAATGAAATACACATTTCAGACACAATGCGGGGAAATCACTTTGATGAAACAATGACCTTAGTTCATGTTGTTGACAACACAAAGATCACGATTGACTCATTGTTTAAGGTTCTCTTAAGGTAATCTTCTCTGAGTTCAATCAGTCATACACAGTAATGTGATTTCAGTAATAGTGGTAAGTAGATGGGAGCAGGATTCCATACTATGGTCAACACAAATATAGGTTCATAAGAAATAAACCAGTCCTTTTTTGGTTACAAGTTATGGAGTCTTGCCTCATCCAGTGGTTTCATGTATCACGAGGAGCCATATGGTGGGCTCCACACTCTCCTCTGGGTTGAGACAAGCATCTTGAGGTTGCAAGTTCTTTCATAGGAACCTGTTCACTTTGTTTGCAGTCCTAGATGAAATCAGCTGCTCCTGTCTTCAGACTTTTCAGTGTCAAACACTGATATTGTCCATGGTTTGAGAAACTGTCTGGACTGAAATGTACCAAGCAAACTAAAACATTTCACATTAAAGTTATCAAGGATCTTGTAAAAGACTTGGTCTGTGAAGTTGGCTTCCTATTGGCCGGCTTCTTAAAACTATGGAAACAAGCTGGCAAATAGAAAGCTAACTTCAGCCTCATTTAAAGACAAACTGCAATTCTGAAGAAGGCCCAGCAGTGCTTGTATTTTTTGTGACAGCTCAAGAAATTGGGGCTGCCTCAAGCACAGCTGGTCCAGTTCTATGTTATAGAGTTCGTCATCACAACCTCCATCTTTTTCCGGTTCATTCAGAATCTTCTCAGACCAAAAGCAAGCATAAGACTGTGTGCTAGTAAAATCATCGGCTGGCTGCTTTCCACTGTTTACTTACCTAGGATGAGGAAAATGGTGGGTTATATCATAGCTGACCCCTCACCAGTGTTTATATTTATATTTGCTGCTCAGTCCTCTTAGCTGTACATACTGTGTATATGTAGCTCAGTACTCCCGTACTATTTTTTATTTTTTTTATACCTGTCCTTACTTAAACACATACGTTTACTTACCACTCACCTAGTTCTTGGCAAATAAAGACTCTGACATCAGCCACGGTCATTAACAGTTTCTTGTGAAGGGTATGAAAAGTGCTGCCATCGCATTCACAGCCTGGTGCGGTGGAGTTCTCGACATTTCAGCCCACCATTTCAATTGCGTTTACTTTGTTGTCGTCATATGTGAATTTAATGGGCGTAAATATGAGGAGTCAAGACTTTCATGTAACAATGTAGCCAGTTTTACTGACCTCTTTTTATAAATATAGCATTTGTATTTAAAAGTGGAGACGAGTGTTGGAGGTTCAGGGTATGTCAGTTGTATATACCAAACTCTTTTTTTCAACTGTGATGATTTTGTGGAGGTCCTTTTAAAAAGGTTTTACACACATCTCATTCACAGACATGGTTCTTTAAAGAATCATCCATTGATGATTTAGGGAGTGAGAAAGAGATATTTCTTCTGTGGGTGTCAACAACGCGAGTACTTAGCGCTAATATCATATAAACATTTGATTAAAATAAATCTAATCTGATTCAAACTAATGTTTCTGTCCTAATGGCTTAATGGATGAAGTCAAATAATAGGCTTAGCTGGTTTTAGGATTTGCTTGTTTATCAGTTTTGGCAGCACATAGGGGCACTAAAGGGGCCTGAATAAACCACAAATTAGTCATTATCTAAACATTTGTTCACGACTACATATGTCTATCTATCTATCTATCTATCTATCTATCTATGGTCCATTTATTATGAATATTGTACACATAGCAAAAGACAGCTGCTGTGCTTAATTCATATAAATTGGTATTTACCTAGTTGATGTTATTCTCTGTTTTGCTAATTTGTGATGCATAAATGTTTTTATAATGCTTCATTAATTATTATTAAGTTGTTAAAATATGTTTTTTTAAAACAGTAATTACACTCATGATTAACTTTTATAATGTGGATTAGCTTTTCAAATGTATTGCAAACGTATGTTATGTTATAATATAAATTTAACAAATTTTGACAAACATATATATATATATATATATATATATATATATATATATATATATATATATATATGTGTGTGTATATGTGTGTGTTTGTGTGTGTGTGTTTATATATATATATGTGTGTGTGTGTGTGTATATATGTATAACATGTATCTCAATTTTTGTTGATTTTCATTTTTCTTTTTTATAATGTGGCTTAGCTTTTATAATGTACTGTAAACGTATGTTGTGTTATATATATTACAGTTAAATGTAACATATATATGACAATATAATGTGTGTGTTTTATTTTTATATATATATATATATATATATATATATATATATATATATATATATATATATATATATATATATATATATGTGTATTTAGATTTTTGTTGATTTTCAGTTTTTCACATAATTTGAGCATCCAAACTGCTGACATTTAAGTTGTCTGAATGTTTCATAATAAATGGACCAATAGAAATGTTCCAAAATAGCTTGGGAAAAAAATCCGGTTTCATTGAAAATCTGGTTTCATACCTTCTCTGGCAAAAATAAATAATATGATGCAAGACTGTGTAACTGTTTACTGCAGTTCATTATATTGAAAACAGCATAATATCACCATCAACCCCTGATTGAAAGATTCCAGTAGTTCCTCTTTGACACCATTCCTAAAACCAGTATATGCCAAACTGTGAGATTTTAGATTGGATGCCAAAGTTTAATATCAAAGTATCCAAACTTTTGACTGTCCTCTCTTTGTGACTCAGCTAGACTGTGTGTGTGTGTGTGTGTGTGTGTGTGTGTGTGTGTGTGTGAGTGGGTGTATTTCTTCTATTGAGTAACCACCCACAGGTCAAGTCTAAGTACATCTCCACATCTTCACTCTCTTACCTGCTAGCATCTTCCCCAGTAATAACTACCCATGGGGTCATGCGCCGTCGGGAGTCCCTTCATCCAATTCACCTCTTTCCTCTTTGACCATCCCAGCCCTCCATTCTTCCTCGCTCCTTCTGTTTTCCTCAAGCCCCTGGGACCTCAAAGCTCCCTCATGACCCCCTCCCCCTCCTCGGCCCATCTTGGAGTGGGTCGATGGCTCTGCTGCCAGTGGCACTCGTCTCACGCCGAGATGTCAATAGAGCGCAGGCCGCAGGAGAGCGCCGGGGAACGGCCTAGACTTTTCAAACAAGCCCCACCTGCTGGCTCTGAGGTATTGATGGCTGCCTGAGAGCATTTGTGCGGAAAGATTGCCGGAATGTTATAATGCTGTGGCTTGTAAATCGGAGGACGGAGTTTGCACATCAAACAGAGCCGCGGAGAACCGCACCATCTCTTACAGGTCAAGACACGGGCACTGTCGTATTATGATAGAATCCTTTTCCCTCAAAGAAGAGCCACTGTATGGTGTCTGGGAAATAAATGTTCTACAGTTCTACTTCAGATATTACAGTTCAATATTTGACAAACCTGGAAATGTGGTTAAAGATCATTCTTGCCTTTCAGTGGGAGACTTTTTGCTTTGCATTTAATATTTACATTTCATTTACATTTAATCTTGTTAACTGAGGAACTGAGAGCGATTGGGGTCATTATGCTATACTGGTTAAATGTGATGGCACTGTATTAGGAACAGTTACCTAACATATCTACATTTATTACCCCATTATCTGCTCTACTTACCATATAGGGGCACCTTGTAGTTCTACAGTTACAGACTGTAGTCCAACTATTCCTCTGCACCTTTACCCTGTTCATCAGTGCCCACAGACCCCTACAGGACCACCACAGAGCAGGTATTCTTTGGGTGGTGGATCATTTTCAGCAATGCAGTGACACTAATGTGTTGGTGATGTATGAATCAGACACAGCAGTGCTGCTGGTGTTCTTAAACACTGTATCCACTCTATTAGACACTCCCATCTTGTTGGTCCACCTTGTGGTTGTACAGTTAAACGACAGCTCATCTGTTGCTGCACAGTTGGTGATGGTCGTCCTCTGGTGCTTCATCAGTGGTCACAGGACACTGCCCACAGGACCCTGCCCACAGGATGCTGTTGGCTGGATAGTTTTGGTTGGTGGACTATCCTCAGTCCAGCAGTGACACTGATGTGTTTAAGAATTCTAGTGTTTAAAAGATTTCCACTGCTGTGTCTGATCCACTCGCACCAGCACAACATACACTAACACACCACCACCACCACATCCGTGTCACTGCAGTCCTGAGAATGATCCACCATCTGCATAATACCTGCTCTGTGGTGGTCTTGTAGGAGTCTTGACCATTGAAGAACAAGGTATAGGGAGGTTAACAATGTATGCAGTGAATCACATGAACTACAGTATGCAGAGGCAAGGTGGGTGTACCTAATAAAATGTCCAGTGAGTGAATATTTAACACCAATTAAATGATTAATTGTTTTTTAATGAATTCTCTTTCTGACATGCAGCTTGTAGATGACGTTTCTAACGTTTCCTCAGAATAGTAGATTTCCCCAGTAAAGCAAACATGGATTTCATATCTGGTATAGCGTTGAAGTTCATTTTTTTAAACATTCAGAATTATATAAATTATTTTTTCTGGTATGAAAAATAACTTAAATATTAATGCATTGCCTGACACAGCGGAATGAATAGCCAGCAGCAAGCAATGTGTCACTTATACAGCCACTTGAGAGAACACTGCAGACATTAATAAATATTTTATTAATAATTATTAGAGTTATATTTGGTGTTGTATTAACTATTAATTGTAATTTTAAATAATTGTTGGATGGGGAAGCAGTGTTTGAGGTGCATTGCTTCACAATGCAGCATCATAACTTATTATTAGCATTGTTGGTTTGTAAAGTTTCATTGTGTAGCTCATTTCTTTGTAGTAAATCTTGTTTTTTATGTGATACATTTCTTTCTACTGTAGCATAATGTTGCCTTGTTGTTCATTTTAATTCTACGAACAGAGCACATCATTTCAGGCCACTGTCACTGTAGTGAGACCAGGCAAGCTCCAAACAAATACAGGAGAAGAAGGAAAATTGTGTTTATTATATTGTATTGCTTTATGAGGTTGGTTCGTATGCATGTAAGTGTGGCACAGCTAACAGTTAGTAAGGTTATCTGTACTTTCACTGTATCTAGTTCTTAATTTCAGATTGCTGTAAGCTCATGTTAATATGACATCACTTTTTTTTCATAAGTAATTTTTGTTGAGTAAAATGATCAGTGTATATATATTTTTATTTATATATATATATATATATATATATATATATATATATATATATATATATGTGTGTGTGTGTATATATATATGTATATATGTATATGTATATGTATATATGTGTATATATATATGTATATATATATATATATATATATATATATATATATATATATATATATATATATATATATATATATGTGTGTGTGTATGTATGTATATATATATATATATATATATATATATATATATATATATATATATATATATATATATATATATATATAAATAATGTGTATATGTGTATATATATATACACTTTATTAGTGTCATGCCACACTCCGATCAGCTTAACAAACCTGATCTCAGCTCCAAGAACATCCCAGACTCCAACTCCCAGAAACCCATGGGAGATCACAGGACCCACACACCTCCACACTCAGCCAATTCCCTTACGCTCCGGATCACTGGAGTTCTGATTTCCACCAGCTGTTAATCATTAGCGTAGCTCATTTAAACCAGCCTATAAGTATTGTCAGTGTGTTTCCACCTGCGTACTGAGGGTTATCTGATCTGATTGATATCCCGTATTTGTGACCCTTCTGCCTGTTTTGTGACCACGCTTTATGTCTGTCTGGTTTTGACCCTCACCTGTTTCGACTTCCGCCTTTTGCACCTTCGTTGTTTATTTAAGATTGCTCGCACTTTTACCTGCGTTTACCTGCTTAATTGGTGTAGCTTCTCTGACAATTAGGTACACCTACTTTTATTTACGCTCATTTTATCAGCTCCACTTACCACTGTTGTGAATATTACTTCCATACTATGGCGCCTGTTAAAAACTTGTTTATACTGATGGGCACACTGAATGCTACAGATGTTACGAGATGTTTCTGGTTCATTGAGTCCCATCATTTATGGCAGGAACCCTCAGGAAGAAGCTCCAAACCCAGGAGATAACGACTTGGCCAGATGGATCACATGGACCAGATGGAACATGGAGGCAGGCCTATAAGACAGTGCAGTTGCTGAGAACAGACTACACCATGTTTGAGAGCTCCTCCAAGAAGGTCTGCACCACGATATCCTCAAGAATAAAGCTAATACTCTGAACTGGTCTCCATCTTCAACAACATCTACAACAAGTCCATCTGTTGTAGATGTTGCATCTGTTTTTCTGTATACTTTGTAGCCCTTCAGTGATCAGAACATCTACATGACCACCACAGAGCAGGTATTATTTGTGTGGTGGATCATTCTCAGCTGACTCTGACGTGGTGGTGGCATGTCAGTGTGTGTTGCGCTGGTATGAGTGGATCAGGCACAGAAGTGTGTATTCAAATGCATCAGCAGATAAGCGGATAAGGCAACAACAGGCAGATAAGCAGAACTTATCGTGGGCGCTATTATTTATTTCGATATTAACAGAAAACAGTAAAAGTAGCAAAATGAGCTAAATCAGTTTATTTGCAAGGCTTTCTTTAGAGAGCCCCCATCCAGACAGGGCCCTGCTTAGTCAGGTCCGCCATTCGCCACAGTTTGATGCCCCTAATCATGTCCAGTTCATGCAAGAAAAGTGAATTAAGCTATTTTTTATATGATAATGTGGTTGAAATCTTGAAGAGAGACCCCAGTGCACTGACAAAATGAAGCCCTCCATAATCAGGATTTAAACCATGAGCTAGTCACGCTAATATGGTTTGTGTGCCTGTTGTGACGGACCCTACCTCACTGGGATATCAATGATTCAAGACAAATGAAAAGACGGTTAAAGTAAGTAATGAACGGTCTACGGTGGTCTCTGCCTGTCGTGTTATTACCTGCCTGCTGTCTTACAAGGATTTGGCCTCATGGCGTGTGCAATAAGAAATGTGCAGAGTGTTTAGTGCCCTGTGTGTGTGTGCGTATGTGTGTGTGATTGAGTGAGGACTTGTCGGGGCTAATCAGCGGAGGTGTGTGTGACGAGGCTTCGCCTGGTGTTAATATCAGCTCTCAGAGAGCCTGACAGAAGCCCCATGCTGGAGGAGTGAATTCAAACCAGTCTGCTAATCAATGTCATAAAGAAGTGAAGGGGCGGTAGAGTGAGCCTAGTCAAGCATGCGGTGGTAGGAGACCCCCCCCTCAATACGCACAGTCTAAGTACTGCTGATGACAGTTGATACAGAGCCATAAGTCATAAGTAATTGGAGAGTGAGACAGTTTCTGTAGCTTTGGGTCTGTGTGAGAGACATTAGAAAGGAGAAGGAGACTGATCACTGGCTGGGAAAGCTCAACATGATGTCTATTAGTGTGAAGATCCCGCCCTTGACTAAAAAGAGCCAATCAGCTTCACGGTAAACCTTAATAGTGAAATTAATTTATTGAATTTAGTAAAGAACACTTAAAACTCACCCTAATCTGTGATTTAATTAAACAAGTTGTAGCATCAGTGAAGAGCAGGAAGACATTGGACTTTTAAACGAGTGCCAGTGGAGGCCGCCGTCCAGCATTACTAAACAGGAGCCAGGAGAGCAGGCAGGTCATCTACAGCCATACATTTTCAGTGATGGTGGGCACTGACACTGCACCACTACCTCACTGAAAAGCCCCACAAGCACATATACAGAGGTTTAAACTATCAGTCCCAACTGTTTACATGTTGTAGATCTCTTTTACTGCATGTTTGGCATCCTGCCAGGAGGTCTCTCTGCTTACCGCATGTCCACACCCGGGGCTTCACAGTCCGAGTGAAGTCCCTTAAGTGCATGCACAGTCCCAAACCCCCAGAGCACCCACTCCGGGCATCCCCAGTCCTCCTCCAGGACCACAACTCCTCCACCGAGGCTCATCTGACACATGGCAGAGCTTCCTATAGTCAAATCTGGCACAGCTGGGGGCAACAGAAATAACAGCTGCGCCTGACCCAGCCTCCCTACTCTCACCGCCATTCACTACGCCATCCTAAACACCACCTGCATGAGTCAGGGCCTAGCGACTCCAGGATGAGGTAACCATAATGTTGCTGGTACAAAAGCCAAAGTCTTGAATTTGTTTTTATATTAAATAGAAAATGTATAATGTTTGTGACTAAATTAAAAGTTTAAGTTATTGTAGGTATTTTGCTCTACTAACTAATATAATTGTTATGAATAGATTTTAAAATCATTAAGCACACAGTCAGTTATAGGATTCACTACATTTGCTTCCTGATTTACACTGACTGTCAATGTTTTCTGTGGTTTTTCTCTAGTTTTTCAATGCCATCCAAAGAAATACATAATTGCCAAATTCTAAAAGAGTGCTGGCCTTTTACACCTTTAAGTATGTATGCAAAACAGTACCTCTATTTTAAATCACAGCAATATCTCTCTTCTTTTGATATCAATTGAAAGTTTGTAATCTTTTGAGAACCACTTGGTTTGGAACCACTTGAGAGAATGCCAATGGGATTATGACATGATTTTATTAATGCTGGTGATTTTAGCTCATATTCAGTGTAGATGTTTTTAATTTGAGAGTACTTACATATATATCTGGTGACATATGTAGGAAATACAACCTCTTTTATACATAGTTAAGCCCATTTAGGGGGACCATAAGTAATCTGACAATTGGCTGTTCAGCTGCTTCTTGGCCAGCTGTATTGCTGCATCATTAGTCCGTACTCAAGGGAAGTAAACAAAGGTCAAGAGTCGCATTTGCATCTGTAGTCTGTTGCCTCTCAAAATGAGGACCAGAGAAGTGTCAACGTCAGTAAAGCCAGAATAAATGTGAGAAATATAAAAAAATGTAAAAAAACAAATGGCCAAAGTAATAGAATCTGCTTAATCAGGTGTTGATCAGGGCAACAAGCAGTTCAGCAATAGCGAAATAGAAAATCAATCATATCACAAAGGATCACACCAATGGATGACCAAAGAATACTTTCAATCACATAGAAAAACTGTTAAACTGCTATACATGGTGTATCAAAGGCCTTCAATAACTGTCACTGTGACTATTTGACCAATCAAAACCACTTGGAAACCTCAAGAAGATACAAAAAATACATTAAAAACATACGCTGCGTCAACATGCTAATCAGTAGGCGATTGCGGCTAATGTGCCCAAGCAGTATGCTAATGTTACCAGGATGACCAACTGAATTGGGAGACATTTTTAAGTATGTGATTGCAGCACACTGTCCTATCCCATGATCTAGGGTTAGACTTGACTTGACTTGACTTGACTATCCCATGATCCAACTGGAGCCGCAGATGAGTTGAAAGTGGAGGGAAAAAAGACGGTGGAAAGCAGTACGTCGACTGGGTGTATGTAGCCATTGCTAGTTATTTCTGTTTCTTCTGAGGCAAAAAAACAATATATATATATATATATATATATATATATATATATATATATATATATATATATATATATTAAACTCCTCCTGATTCCTCTTCTCCGAGTTACAGCTGGACACCGTCTGAGTACACATTCAGACAAAAACGCAGGTCAGTGCCACAAAAAATTATCTGATGTCAGCAGACACAGCTATAGAGTTCTGGAATGGACATATGACATGGAGACTTCAACGACAAGTCATGGAATAAGGAAAAACGTAGGGAAGAAAATGAAGTGCTCTATGACAGGGGTATTTATTTAGAATTCAGTTTGGTCCATCTTAAGGAAATTTTCTCAGGCCAAGGTCCGGACCGTGATCATTTCTAACTTTGTTATGATTCAGTGGTGTAACCTGTTTACTGAAGTAGTCTAGTATCAGCATCTTATACCATCAGCTACTGAAACACTAACACATCACACATACCATTCAGTATATTTCAGTATATTTACTGTTAAAATGCTGAACTGAAATGCTGAACTTTTAAAAATGCTTTTTTTTATCACTTTAAGTAGAAACAAGGGCTACATTTAAAATGCTTAAAAAAGGTTTTTTTATAATAAAAAAGGGGAATAAACTGTTTAGTCTTGTTAACTGAGTTTCACATCTTAACCGTTTATCTCGCTCTTGTATTCCTCCACACTTTCTCTGGTTTAGTGAGAGGAGTGAGCTCTTGGTTGTTCAACCAGGATTTTAAATCTAAGCTGAAATTATGTTAGGATCATTCTCACACACATATGAGATATCCAGGCTATTCTGTGTGGAGTGTGTATGTTCTCCCCGTGCTTGAGTGGGTTTCCTCCAGGTACTCTGGTTTCCTCCCACAGTCCAAACACCTGCATGTTAGGTTGATTACTCACTCTAAACTGCCCATAGGTGTGAGTGAGTGAGTGTTGGCCATACGATAGACTGGCAACCTGTCCATGGTGTACCCTGCCTTCGCCTGATGATGCTGGGATTGGGTTTGGGTCCGCATTGGACAACATCTGGGTCCGGACCCGGACCGCGGTCCGCCTATTAGTGATCTGCTCTATAGCACCACCTCATCTGTCCTAAAGGGAAGTTTGACTCACAGAGGATCAAGTTTATTTGCCTTTATTTAATAACAAGCTTGCTGTCAGCAGCAAGATACAGAGTGTCCTAACTACTTAGATCCAGCCTCAAACCTTAGTGGATGGTGCTTCACCTCGTAACAAGACAATGACCTGAAACAAGCTACTGAGGCAATTATGGAGTTCTTCACAGCTAGAAAGTGAAACATTGGCCTGCCAAATAGTTCCCCCAGTCTGAACTCTGGTCAGCATGCATTTCTTTCACTACAGGCAACACTAAAGGAAAATAGTCCCGGGAACAAGTAGAAACTGGAAACGGATGCAGAACTTGATTAAGGAAAGTTCTCTGCATCTAATAATGGTATTCACTACAAATGATTTGCAAAAGTATTCTCATGGCAGTTGTGTTCATTTGTCCAAGTCATGTGTGAAAAGGTGAAAAATGATTGCTTTCTAGTTTACACTGTGCAGATGTATATACCTTCAAACATAACTGACAATTATCACTTCGACCTCCCCGTCCTATCATTCCATCCCCATCCCATCATTCCATCCCCATCCCATATTTTGCTTGTGACCACTATTTTTGAACTTAAAAGTTTGAAATGTATTTGTCAAATGTGTTTTATATATAATATATATTTAGTCCTCTTGGACTGTTTCCATAACATTTTTCAACATACCTCTGAACTCCATCACTACTTCACCAGATCCTTCAACAACCTACATCCTGCTTTCTACAACACTTCCTTAAGTCCATTCACAGTTTCACTCAGAGGATCTTGTATATGGAACTGTATGGCAAGTGACCTCAGAACACGTAACTAATCTGAATACCCTCAAAAGACTGGTTGACAATAGTCTGCTTTCAACTGTTATCTTAATTAACCCCATCCTGACCACAATTGTAAGTCCCATTGTCTATCTTGGTGGGCTTTTGTATTGGAAAAGTGGATTCTGGACTTGGTTCCTTGATACTTTTCCTGCGCTTATGCTCAAATATTCACTTGGTCTGTTGTACCCAAAATAAATAAATACATAATTAATTCTTGCCAATTCTATGTGCTGGAGTACAGAGCCAAGTTAATACACTGATACCACTCAGTTACTCTGTCCATGTACACTGTAGTTTGTAGGTTTGCCACATTTATAATGAGCAGAACTTTCCACCAGGCACCCAGCAATGGTCTTCTATAAGCTGTGTGTTAATTAGATTTTGCTTTATGCATGTCACGTTAGAGAACTTTTATGATTATGATTGATGGCCTAATTTAGCATGCTGAGCTTAAAGAGCTGGAAATGGCAGGCATCACAGACTTGCAGTAGTGTTTGCTTTCACTACCGATACAAGCACGTACGCTCGGATATTCCGCGAAATGCTCTTTGGTTTTTTGAAATGCGCCACACGGCGAAGACACATGGCCAATATAGCCTTGAGCGTGAATTAGCTCCCAGTTTGGCTGTAGCTGTAGGTTCCACTATGCTTTGAATAGATTAAGATGAATGACTGTTAGACACAAGCAATGGGTCCATTTTCACATGTCAAATTAGGATGACAACAGACCGACAAAACGCTTAACTGCATGAATGCACGATTTCCTATGAATAAATTCCAGATCAGATGGAAACAAGCTCTTAGACAGGGCTTCGGTTGCTGTCCAAGGTGCTGAAATAGCACCAGATGAATGATGGGCCTTCAGTCACTGTCCAAATGCTGATGCACAACTGTTTCCACAACTTGGACGTTAATGGTCATGGTAGGCTCAGAGATTTGGTCCTCATGGTCCTGTAGGCTGCATGCAATTATCCTGCTAATCCCCTGAAGACCTCCGTTATAGATCTCACCGCCGACCGAGTCAGTAAAGACGTTCAGAAATACTGCCGACGGGTCAAGAAACGGTGGGAATTCCGCTGGGCTCGAGAAGGGCCTCTCCAGAATTGCTTTCTTTTTTTTTTTTGGGGGGGGGGGGGGGGGGGGGGGGCTCTGATGACTAAGAATCTGGTACGCTCTCATTTGACATCCTCGGTTGTCATTGGGATCGGAGGGAAATTTGCATAAGTGAGAAATATGAATAAATCTCTCTCCCCGTCTGTTGATCTCTCTCTCTCTCTCTCTCTCTCTCTCTCTCTCTCTCTCCATTTCGCTCCCTCTCCCTTTTCAGCAACACCTGCTAAAGCCACATAATGACAAGTGTCATTTATCAGTCAGCCAGCAGAGCAAGAGCAGGTGAGCGTTAATGAAAACGCCGAAGGAGGAAAGAATCGGCAAGATATGGTCTAGACAAAAGAGGGCACCCCAATTTCGCTCCTTTTTCGAGGCAGCTATTTCTTCCTCCTCGAGAAACGGGCGCACCAGAGACTCGAGGATGCAAAGCAGGACCCGTCCAACTGCGAGCTGACACATTCTTGAGGAGAGAAAAGAAACAATTACGTTATGAATGGAGAGGCAAACAAATCCATCTGTGAGCGATTGATAAACAGCAGCGTGTGGACTTGAGCAAGCGGGGATATGAAGTAGCTCGGGCGTAATGCAGAACGAACAAAAGGCTTCAGGGCAAAGGGAGGCATTACGAGGGCCCCAGCTATAGCCCGGAGAGAAAAAGAGAACATAGAGGGCTGCCTCTTCTGCCTGCGTAGGGTTAAGAACGCGGCTCGGAGGACGTTGTTTTGTCCCCGCCGTTGGGCATGATACAGCTCTAGAAGTGGGGCCGGGGGAGTAGTTCAAGTGTGACACAAACAAAACAAAACACTAAAGCGCACTCACGGTCCTCTTGTGTAGGCCGAACCATACAGTGGGACGTTAACGCAGCAGCAGCTGGAACCACTTCGTCATTGAAAGTGACCTAACCGGTCATTGAACCATTTTTATTTATATATTAATTTTTCTTTTTTTTTTTTAGGGTCGGATCTTCTCCCCTCACACGGCTCGACAAATAAACGCTCAAGACCATTTTAGGCAATGAGCGATGCTGCTCGGTGAGCTGACACTGAATGCAGAATGAATAATGTCATTGTCACTGACAAGCATGCTTTGATGCATTTTCCGCTACGCCGAAATCCAAGGAACGCCGGCTCCGGCTGACAAATGAGCCAAGTCGGATTTTTAGCATTAAAACTCATTTGTATCTGGAACTATAAATCACGGGCGCATACCTTTTGTCCTCCATTATGAGGCGAGTAGTCAAGCGGTAAATGGTGATAAACTTCGCTGACTCTTTGCCTCTGCCCAAATGTCCCTGCGTCGTGTTTAAGCGTAAACAGTCTCCATAGATATTCAGACCGATTTAGCAAAGGCTGCAAGTTCACACCTGAAACCGCTTCATCATAAGGCTTGTTATTGGCTAAGTATGAAACTAATACACACAGTACTACTTCGCAGTCACAATGACCATTCATTGCAAGTTCATAATCAGTTCATTTTCACCCATGATACATTGTGATAGCGGGGTGTGGCCTGGGGGAGGCGCTGCTGATGCTCTGTTGAAACTGGCTGATTCAGTTATTTCTGGCTAAGTTGTAAGCCAATCATATCAGATCTCATAAATTGTTAGGCAATCATCTCAGACATGATTGGGTGGGGGTCTCTGGTTTGTAAAGTAAAGTATTCAGCAGTCGCAGAGGCTGAAGGCAGGTTTTTGGATGAAGGCTCGGTCAGTGTAGGTTTCAAAAGGTTTCAAAAGTATTCACATTCATTACTCAGGTAGAAGTATAGATACTAGGAATTAAAAATACTTCTGTGGAATTTGAAGTATCAACTCAAGCTTTTTACTCCAGCAAAAGTGTAAAAGTACTGCTTTCAGAACTACTTAAAGTATAAAAGTAAAAGTAATGTAAGGAAAAAATGCCATTAAGAAAAAAAGCTTAGGCCGCACCACAGGGGTCTATAGTGCACTAGCCCACCTCCTCAAAAACCCCTTTCACCTAAAAGCCATTATGACTGTAATGTTATAATAAAATGTTAATGTTGATAAATTTGTGATGTGCTAGGCTTCCTGTTTCAGACTCATATACGCCCATTAAAAATGAATGTATTTTAGTACAATGTAAATATATTAAAGAAGCATATCTGTGTACTACTGAACATTAACATGTGTTTCATGGAGCAGAAGATATGATGACTAGTTGTCTATAAGTATTGTAATGATGCAGAAAGTCAAACATGTTATCAATAATCTTTACTGGAATGTAAATGTACATGAATGAAAACAAGCTGAAATGAAATAGGAGTAACGAGATTATGTTTAAAATGTAAGGAGTAGAAAGTACAGATAATGGAGTTTAAATGTAAGGAGTAGAAAGTACAGATAATGGAGTGTAAATGTAAGGAGTAGAAAGTACCGATAATGGAGTGTAAATGTAAGGAGTAGAAAGTACTGATAATGGAGTGTAAATGTAAGGAGTAGAAAGTACTGATAATGGAGTGTAAATGTAAGGAGTAGAAAGTACTGATAATGGAGTGTAAATGTAAGGAGTAGAAAGTACTGATAATGCAGTGTAAATGTAAGGAGTAGAAAGTACAGATAATGGAGTGTAAATGTAAGGAGTAGAAAGTACAGATAATGGAGTGTAAATGTAAGGAGTAGAAAGTACTGATAATGGAGTGTAAATGTAAGGAGTAGAAAGTACAGATAATGGAGTGTAAATGTAAGGAGTAGAAAGTACAGATAATGGAGTGTTAATGTAAGGAGTACAAAGTACTGATAATGGAGTGTAAATGTAAGGAGTACAAAGTACTGATACTGTAGTGTAAATGAAAGGAGTAGAAAGTACAGATAATGGAGTGTAAATGTAAGGAGTAGAAAGTACAGATAATGTAGTGTAAATGTAAAGAGTAGAAAGTACTGATAATGGAGTGTAAATGTAAGGAGTAGAAAGTACTGATAATGGAGTGTAAATGTAAGGAGTAGAAATAAAAAGTCAGCTGAATAATAATTACTCCAGTAAAGTATAAATAACCAAAATTTCTACTTAAGTAAGATAACAAAGTATTTGTACTTCATTACTTGGCACCTCTGCATGGTTTTACTTGGTTGCTTGTTAGCAGCTAATTTTGGGTTTACATGAGAAAGTAGGAATGCCTACATTAACTGACTAACTGACGAGCCAAATAATTCATTTTCACTGCATGGTGAGAGCTGAGAGTGGGGAACGAGCGAGAGAGATGAAAACTTTTTATATTGTTTGTTTTCACACATCTCTTCAATATTCAGAAACAGTGCCTCAAGTATTTGCCATATTCTGCTGTTTACAGTAAGTTAATGCCAGTAGAATAGCTAATATTGTGTTAATCATCATGCAATTTTAATCGCCCTTAATTCCTCAACCTGTAGATAGACACTCAGAGGTGACAGCTCCATTGAAGGCCTGTCAGATGAGAAGATTCTTAGCACTTAAAAAAGTAAATAATTGGATCTCTCATTATTTTCCTGAGTAGTTCTTGTAGAGTTTTATAATATGATATATTACTAAGCACGGGTGAGGAGAGGGAGGTCAAGCAGCTGAAGGACTCTGAAAGATGCTGTCAGAGCTGAAGAAGCAGATATGTTAGAAAAAAAGAAGAAAAATTATTACTGAAGCAAAATCATTACTGAACTTCATGAAGAAAATCTAATATTTGTCACTGAGACCATAAAATGTGGTCACTTGGCTTATTAAACATGCCTACAGAGTAAAATCAGACTCTTTCTGAGACTGAAGTGATCTATAATCTGTGGATTTGAATAATATATTTCGGGTCTGCAGCTTATCAAAGAGAGAGGAAATCCGTGCCAATACTTAATGGACATTTCATACTCTACAAGTTCCTGATCAACATATTAGCACCTTTAAAAAAACTGCTGAGGACCACCTGCTTAGCCTCCCTATCTATGAACCTCTAGTGAAGCCCATGGCAAACACTGTTTAATATAGAGGCCCTAAAACGGCTGGAGCAGCAGGCAGGTCACCTCTAACCACACATTTCCCATGTATGGTAGATACTCAACCCATCGGAATACCCAGAATCCAGTGTAGAATAACATAAACATCACACGTAGCATGTCTCTAACAACAATACAACTTATTCACAGCATTAAAGTCTCTGTTACTGCAGCCGTGGCACTACTGTGAGCCTGTGTGCACCGCTGCTCTGCATGGCCAAGCTATCTACAATCTGTTTTTATTCAAACATTCACACAGAGGGAGAGAGGACTGTTACCACGTGTGTGATATGTTTTAGTTTGTTTTAAAGCTCTTGTGTTAATGTGTGCTTTAGTTTGAGTATTTTTACCAGCATATCCCCCCCAAACCAAGCGTACAGGACAAAGTGTCTCTTGTGTTAGGAATGTGCTTCGGCTCCGGGACTCACACGTTTTAACTTTGTTTAACAAGAGATAGCAACTCTCGAGTTGGTAATGTGCTTTAGTTGGGGGCTTTATCAGCACCCGTCTTAACTCTGGTTAGAGGGGACTGTGCCGTGTTTCAGCTGTGGGGTTTTTAAGCTCTTGTGTTGGGAATAGTTCAGGAATTTTGACAGAACATTTTCCTGATTTTTTATTTATAGGAGTGTTGAGTGCCTGTAAGTATGTTGGGTATGTAGTATGATTTGATAGATTATGTGAGTAATGTCTATAGATTATCATAATGATAGATTATGAGATTATGTGAGTAAACTCTATTCTACAAGGAACTGCAGTGCTTGTGTTGGATTTTTTTCATTTTTTGTTCTTTTCTTATCAAGATTAGGAAGTCTGATTCCAGATCAGGCATATATTTCTACATGTTAAAGAAGGTTTTCTAGTATTATATTAAAGGTGATGTATCATATCTCACAGCATACATGATTACTGTGGAGGGTGTAGCTAACAGGGAACTGTGCTGTGTGTTTTTTGGGAATAGTTCAGGAATCTTTCCAGAACATTTTCCAGATTTTTTATTTATAGCAGTGTTGAGTTCCTGTAGGTATGTTGGTTATGTATTATGATTTGGTAGATTATGTGAGTAATCTCTAACTCTGTTAGAGGAACCGCAGTGCTTGTGTTGGGGTGTTTATGACCTACAATACCTTTTTTTTTTTTTTTTCTTCATTTTTTGTTTTTCCTTTATCAAGATTAGGAAGTCTGATTCCAGATCAGGCATATATTTCTACATGTTAAAGAAGGTTTTCTAGTGTTATATGAAAGGTAATGTATCATATCTCACAGTATGCATGATTACTGTGAAGGTGGTAGCATTACAGTGAACTGTGCTGTGTGTTTTTGGGAATAGTTCAGGAATCTTTTCTAGAACATTTTCCTAATTTCTTATGTATAGGAGTGTTGAGTGTCTGTGGGTATGTTGGTTATGTATTATGATTTGGTAGATTACGTGTGTAATCTCTAACTCTGTTCTACAAGGAACTGCAGTGCATGTGTTGGGGTGTTTATGACCTAATATATTAAAGGCGATGTATTATATCTCCCAGCATGCGCGATTACTGTGGAGGTGGTAGTGTTACAGGGAACTGGGCTGTGTGTTTTTTAATCTCCTGTGTTGGGAATAGTTTAAGAAGTTTGCCAGAATATTTTCCTGATTTTTTTATTGATATGAGTTTATAGGAGTGCCTGTAAGTATGTTGGGTATGTAGTAAGACTTGGTAGATTATGTGTGTAATGTTCACTAAGGAACTGCAGTGCTTGTGTAGGGTGTAGGGGGTGTTTATGTGCAGTGGTTTATCAGCCCTGTCCCTGACTCAGGAGACTCCTAGGGTGAAGGTTGTATGTATTGTTGCTGTCTGAAGGAAAACGAGTATATCCAAAATAGTATCTTTACAGGAGAGACCAAAAACATTCTTAACTTTTAATGATAGTTAATGTAAGGAGGTTTTATTCCAAATGATTTTGGAGCATTTATGTTGGTCCATTCATCATAAAACATTCACAGTATATAAAAAGTGACTGCCGTGTTCAAATTATATAAAAAAAGAAAATTGACAAATATGGAGGTACTTGTTTTTCTTTGAATAGCAATGTTATGTTTGGTGACCACATTCCCCAACTTAAGCTTACTGCCTGCTTATTCATACCACCAGGAGTTTCAAACAGGTAAGAGGGGTGCACTTTTTTATTTGCACTATGTACGAGTCTATTCTCTTTAGATTCCTAGATCCATGTCCTTTAACTACTGGCTGGAGAAGTTTTAGTGTATGTGTCACTGTGTCATCAAGATGTACCAGCACTGAAATATAATGAGACTGTTTCAACTCATGCCCACTTTCCACAAAGACTGAGTTAGAGATTCCTCAGTCAGAGACTGCCTCTACCAGTGTAGTTTCTAAGCTTTTATCATCCAGACTTCAAACAGAGGTTCTCTAAGTTCTTTTTTTTTAAATTTAGTTTAATAACCTGTAAATACTGTTTGATTAGAGGAGGGCAGGTCTCCCCTCGTGAGGTTAGGTTCCTCCTAAGGTTTCTTCCTCTAGTCTGAGGGAGTTTTTCCTTGCTACCATGACCACTGGCTTGCTCAAATACATGCTGTGACTTTGTGTTTTCATGTTTTCAAGCTTTGAAAGCTGCTTTGTGACAACCCTCTTTCCAAATAAAGTTGCGATGGTGTGCAAAATGTAAATAACGACAGAATACAATGTGCAAATATTGTAAACCCTATGTTCAATTGAAAACAGCACAAAGACAAAGTCAAACATTGAAGCTGAAGAATATTTCCTTCTCGAAGACATATATGAACATTTTATGTTTGTTCTAAGCATTCACACATTCACAGACAATTACTACTACATACAGCTTAACAAGTAGCCTATTTAAATCTTTTGAAATATTTAAATTACATATCACTGCTGTAACCAAACATGTTATCTTCATTTTTTTTTCAGATAAATTAAATGTACACGTTGTCCTTCACACTGTTGTGACCCAAATAAGATTTTTTTCATTGTTTGTTTTTCCTTTATCAAGATAAGGAAGTCTGATTCCAGATCAGGTATATACTATCACTGGGTAAAGAAGGTTTTCTAGTGTTATATGAAAGGAGATGAATCATATCTCACAGCATGTATGATTACTGTGGAGGTGGTAGTGTTTATTATCACACTGTGCTTTTTACGCATCAGAGCCTCCACATTCACCAAGCAACAAGCCGAAGGTCTTAGAGCATTATCTCAGTTATTAACGCTTTAACTTCAGGACATACTACATACTTACTCACTCTCTCTCTCTCTCTCTCTCTCTCTCTCTGCAGTGCCTGCTGTCTTAACTCCATGTGTAATATGATTCCTCTAAATTTAAATCATATTTTCACTGTAGAGAAATGACTCTGTGCACACTCTAATGTCTGGCCCCCAGCGATCAACACTGTAGATCAACGCCGCTCTCCCTCTTTCATTCTCTCTCTCCTCTCTCTCTTTCTCCTCTGTCTCTTTTGCCCTCTTTTTTTATATTGTCTTCTCTTTTCAGTTTCTCACTTGTGCTTTTTTCTGTTGTCGTTCTCGCTAGTGTCCTTTTCTCTTCCTCTCTCTCTTTGTTTTCTCTCTTCTCTGTCTTCCCTCCATTTCCCATCTCTCCATCTCTCTTTTTTCTCACTTTCTGTTTATATCTCTCTCCGTTTCCTTTCTCTCTTTTTTCTGTCTCTCTCTTGTAGTTTGTTCTCTATTCTCTCTCTCTTCCATCCATTCCCCTTCTGTCCATCTCTCTTTTGTCTCACTTTGTTTCTCTCTCTTTCTCTGTTTCTTTTCTCTCTTTTTTCTGTCTCTTTCTTTCTTTTTTTCTTAGTCTGACTCTCTTTCCTCCTTTCTTCACTCTTTTATCTCTCATTCTGTTTCTGTCTTTTATCTCATCATTTTTAGTTTCTGTGTATCTGTTGATCTATTAGTATCTATATATCTGTATATTGTATCTATTGATCTGTCAGTATCTATATATCTGTATATTGTATCTATTGATCTGTCAGTATTTATATATCTGTATATTGTATCTATTGACCTGTCTGTATCTATTGATTTGTCAGTATCTATATATCTGTATATTGTATCTATTGATCTGTCAGTATCTATTGATTTGTCTGTATCTATATATCTGTATATTGTATCTATTGATCTGTCTGTATCTATTGATTTGTCTGTATCTATATATCTGCATATTGTATCTATTGATTTGTCAGTATCTATATATCTGTATATTGTATTAATTGAACTGTCAGTATCTATATATCTGTATATTGTATCTATTGATCTGTCTGTATCTATTGATTTGTCTGTATCTATATATCTGTATATTGTATTAATTGAACTGTCAGTATCTATATATCTGTATATTGTATTAATTGAACTGTCAGTATCTATATATCTGTATATTGTATCTATTGATCTGTCAGTATCTATATATCTGTATATTGTATCTATTGATCTGTCAGTATCTATATATCTGTATATTGTATCTATTGATCTGTCAGTATCTATATATCTGTATATTGTATTAATTGAACTGTCAGTATCTATATATCTGTATATTGTATTAATTGAACTGTCAGTATCTATATATCTGTATATTGTATCTATTGATTTGTCAGTATCTATATATCTGTATATTGTATTAATTGAACTGTCAGTATCTATATATCTGTATATTGTATCTATTGATCTGTCCGTATCTATATATCTGTATATTGTATTAATTGAACTGTCAGTATCTATATATCTGTATATTGTATTAATTGAACTGCCAGTATCTATATATCTGTATATTGTATCTATTGAACTGTCAGTATCTATATATCTGTATATTGTATCTATTGATTTGTCTGTATCTATATATCTGTATATTGTATCTATTGATCTGTCCGTATCTATATATCTGTATATTGTATTAATTGAACTGTCAGTATCTATATATCTGCATATTGTATTAATTGAACTGTCAGTATCTATATATCTGTATATTGTATTAATTGAACTGTCAGTATCTATATATCTGTATATTGTATTAATTGAACTGTCAGTATCTATATATCTGTATATTATATCTATTGATCTGTCAGTATCTATATATCTGTATATTGTATCTATTGATCTGTCAGTATCTATATATCTGTATATTGTATCTATTGATCTGTCAGTATCTATATATCTGTATATTGTATTAATTGAACTGTCAGTATCTATATATCTGTATATTGTATTAATTGAACTGTCAGTATCTATATATCTGTATATTGTATTAATTGAACTGCCAGTATCTATATATCTGTATATTGTATTAATTGAACTGTCAGTATCTATATATCTGTATATTGTATTAATTGAACTGCCAGTATCTATATATCTGTATATTGTATCTATTGATCTGTCAGTATCTATATATCTGTATATTGTATCTATTGATTTGTCAGTATCTATATATCTGTATATTGTATCTATTGATCTGTCAGTATCTATATATCTGTATATTATATCTATTGATCTGTCAGTATCTATATATCTGCATATTGTATTAATTGAACTGTCAGTATCTATATATCTGTATATTGTATTAATTGAACTGTCAGTATCTATATATCTGTATATTGTATTAATTGAACTGCCAGTATCTATATATCTGTATATTGTATCTATTGAACTGTCAGTATCTATATATCTGTATATTGTATCTATTGATTTGTCTGTATCTATATATCTGTATATTGTATCTATTGATCTGTCAGTATCTATATATCTGTATATTGTATTAATTGAACTGTCAGTATCTATATATGTGTATATTGTATTAATTGAACTGTCAGTATCTATATATCTGTATATTGTATTAATTGAACTGCCAGTATCTATATATCTGTATATTATATCTATTGATCTGTCAGTATCTATATATCTGTATATTGTATCTATTGAACTGTCAGTATCTATATATCTGTATATTGTATCTATTGATTTGTCTGTATCTATATATCTGTATATTGTATTAATTGAACTGTCAGTATCTATATATCTGTATATTGTATCTATTGATCTGTCCGTATCTATATATCTGTATATTGTATTAATTGAACTGTCAGTATCTATATATCTGCATATTGTATTAATTGAACTGTCAGTATCTATATATCTGTATATTGTATCTATTGATCTGTCCGTATGTATATATCTGTATATTGTATTAATTGAACTGTCAGTATCTATATATCTGTATATTGTATTAATTGAACTGCCAGTATCTATATATCTGTATATTGTATCTATTGAACTGTCAGTATCTATATATCTGTATATTGTATCTATTGATTTGTCTGTATCTATATATCTGTATATTGTATCTATTGATCTGTCCGTATCTATATATCTGTATATTGTATTAATTGAACTGTCAGTATCTATATATCTACATATTGTATTAATTGAACTGTCAGTATCTATATATCTGTATATTGTATTAATTGAACTGTCAGTATCTATATATCTGTATATTGTATTAATTGAACTGTCAGTATCTATATATCTGTATATTATATCTATTGATCTGTCAGTATCTATATATCTGTATATTGTATCTATTGATCTGTCAGTATCTATATATCTGTATATTGTATCTATTGATCTGTCAGTATCTATATATCTGTATATTATATCTATTGATCTGTCAGTATCTATATATCTGTATATTGTATCTATTGATCTGTCAGTATCTATATATCTGTATATTGTTTTAATTGAACTGTCAGTATCTATATATCTGTATATTGTATTAATTGAACTGTCAGTATCTATATATCTGTATATTGTATTAATTGAACTGCCAGTATCTATATATCTGTATATTGTATCTATTGAACTGTCAGTATCTATATATCTGTATATTGTATCTATTGATTTGTCTGTATCTATATATCTGTATATTGTATCTATTGATCTGTCAGTATCTATATATCTGTATATTGTATTAATTGAACTGTCAGTATCTATATATGTGTATATTGTATTAATTGAACTGTCAGTATCTATATATCTGTATATTGTATTAATTGAACTGCCAGTATCTATATATCTGTATATTATATCTATTGATCTGTCAGTATCTATATATCTGTATATTGTATCTATTGAACTGTCAGTATCTATATATCTGTATATTGTATCTATTGATTTGTCCGTATCTATATATCTGTATATTGTATTAATTGAACTGTCAGTATCTATATATCTGTATATTGTATCTATTGATCTGTCCGTATCTATATATCTGTATATTGTATTAATTGAACTGTCAGTATCTATATATCTGCATATTGTATTAATTGAACTGTCAGTATCTATATATCTGTATATTGTGGTGTAAGCATGGTGTGAGGAGATGCTAGAAAATTGCATTTAAGCAACTAGGAGAGCACACATTTCTCAATGACTGTAGACACTAACACTCCAACACTATCTCACTGGTCAGCCAAACACAGCTCCATGAGCACATATATACAACTTTAAACTATCCACCCCAAATATTTACATGACTTTAGTTTCTCTTACTGCGCGTCTGGCATTCTCCCTGGTGCTTCACACTCACCGCTCTGCATGGCCATGCCTCCCGTGTGTCCACAGCTGTTTGGGTCAGGTTGTTGAGGGTCAGTGAGGTGGATAGTCTCTGTACCAGCTGACACTCAGGGAACTCTTTTCAGGGTTCAGCTCCTGTGATCTGAGTGCTAATTGTGAAGTGTACTCCATTGTTTTGGAATTTGTTTTAAAATGCATCCAAATTTCATTTGTTCTTTTCTTTAGTGCCCAAGATTAGAACCTCTCTAATTCAGCTCTGCATACATTCGTTGATGTTTTTTTCTGGACATTTGAAATCATTCTGCCTGTGGAACTTTATTGGGGTGCTTATCTCATCTAGTGTGGGCATGATGACTGAGCAGAACCCACACTTCACTACTATACATTGCAGTGGGCAGAATGATACCCTCAAAGGTCTTCTAATCTTCTATTTGGGAAACCAGTCATGAAGAATTGTTTCTTGATTGAGAAGAGGGCTCTGAAGGCCTTTTCCCATTTACTGCTGAACTAGAACCTCCAGAGGCCCTAATTTTTTGTCCCAGGTAATCATAGGAAAGCATTTGATCTAGACTAGCATCTCCTAGACTAAACATATATCTGCTTTCTTGAGGTCTTGCTATATATCTGTATATTGTATCTATTGATCTATCTGTATCTATATATCTGTATATTGTATCTATTGATCTATCTGTATCTATATATCTGTATCTTGTATCTATTGATCTATATGTATCTATATATCTGTATATTGTATCTATTGATCTATCTGTATCTATTTATCTGTATATTGTATCTATTGATCTATCTGTATCTATATATCTGTATATTGTATCTATTGATCTATATGTATCTATATATCTGTATATTGTATCTTTTGATCTGTCACTATCTATATATCTGTATATTGTATCTTTTGATCTGTCACTATCTATATATCTGTATATTGTATCTTTTGATCTGTCACTATCTATATATCTGTATATTGTATCTGTTGATCTGTCTGTATCTATATATCTGTATAGTGTATTTATTGATCTGTCAGTATCTTCACTTCACTACTATACAACGCAGTGGGCAGAATGATACCCTCAAAGGTCTTCTAATCTTCTATTTGGGAAACCAGTCATGAAGAATTGTTTCTTGATTGAGAAGAGGGCTCTGAAGGCCTTTTCCCATTTACTGCTGAACTAGAACCTCCAGAGGCCCTAATTTTTATGTCCCAGGTAATCATAGGAAAGCATTTGATTTAGACTAGCATCTCCTAGACTAAACATATATCTGCTTTCTTGAGATCCGGGGCTCATTTTCAGAAGATCATTACTTTAGATTTATCTGGGTTTACTGTCTGGGCCCAGTTCTGACAACGCAAATCCAAATGCAGCTGTAGACATTTTTGTCCAGCACAAGGCTATCAGCATATATCAGCAAATTTGACTTCTGTTTCGTATATATATATATATATGTCTGCCCAACCTTTGCAGCTATAACAGCTTCAGCTCTTCTGGGAAGTCTCTCCACACGATTTAGGAGTGTGTTTAGGTCAGTCAAGTTCTTCCACACCAAACTCGCTCCTCCATGTCTTTATGGAGCTTGCTTTGTGACCTGGTGGGCAGTCCTGTTGGAACAGGAAGGGGCCATCCCCAAATTGTCCCCAAAATTGGAAGCATGAAATTGTCCATAATCTCTTCGTCTACTGAAGCACTAAGAGTTCCTTTCACTGGAACTAAGGGGCCTGGCCCAACAACCCCACACCATAATTACACTTGGCACCGTTCTCCTGGCAACTGCCAAACCCGGACTTGATTTGATGATGTCATGGACCTTCTACCACCCATTATGGAGAATTTGTAATGTAATCTATGCTTGCCAGATAGAATTGAATGTATTTTAAAAGTCTACAAAACGTGCAAAACCTTTCTTTTATTGTGTTGACTAATATATAGATTAATTAGAGTGCGCTGGGTTTAGGTACATTCCGTAGTGTATTGATTCAGTACAACGCCAATTTATCAGTTACTCAGCACACAGTGTTGGGTAAGAAAGGCTCGTATTTGTGTGTTAATAATGAATCAGATTCCCCAGATTACTGCTCACACAGATGCCTCTGAAGTTGTTAAGGTCCAATTTGTCTCCACTCTTGTAGATGGGGGAAATAAGCCCCTAGCACCAGATCTCAGGAAAACAGCTGGACTGGAGAATGATGCTCAACAACCTGAGCCGAGCCTGCTGCAGCTTGGGGCTGCTGCTCTTCAACATCTCTGTTCTGTTGCTGTCAGGCCCTCAGGCTTCTTCCAGGATTGTGTTTTTAATTTGGTTATTCAATTCTTCTGGTGTGATTTGTTGATCAAGTGGGCCACATGAGTTTTGCTGCTCATGTTGTTTCACTGCTCCCAGAATTAATTCCCTCATACTCGCTCTGTTTTCCCGTCAGAGTTCTTTTTCTCTTTCTCTGTGTATCTGTCTCTCTCTCTCTGTGTCCTACTGTCTCTCCTGCTCTCTCACTTTCTCTGTTTCTCTTTCTCTCACTCTCTCACTTTCTCTGTCTCTCTCTGTTTCTCTATTTCTCTCTCTGTTTGTCTCTCTCTCTCACTTTCTCCTTCTCTGTCTGTCTCTCTATCTCTCTCTTACTGTTTCTCTCCCTATCTTTCTCCCTTTCTCTGTCTGTCTTTCTCTCGCCCCTTTTCTCTCTCCCTCCCTTTCTTTCTTTCTCTCGCTCCCTTTCTCTCTCTGTCTCTCAATCCTTTTCTCTCTCTCGCTCCCTTTCTCTGTCTTTCTCTCTGTTTCTCTATTTCTCTTTGTTTGTCTCTCTCTCTCACTTTCTCCTTCTCTGTCTGTCTGTCTATCTCTCTCTTACTCTTTCTCTCCCTATCTTTCTCCCTTTCTCTGTTTGTCTTTCTCGCTCCTTTTCTCTCTCTTCTCTCGCTTCCTTTCTCTCTCTCTCACTCGCATTCTCTGTCTTTAACTCACTCCTTTTCTCTCTCTTCTATCTCTCTCGCTCCCTTTCTCTCTCTGTCTTTCCCTCGCTCTTTTTATTTCTTTCTGTCTCTCTCTCACTTTCTCCCTCTCTGTCTGTCTGTCTCTCTATCTTTTTCATACTGTTTCTCTTCCTATGTTTCTCCTTTTCTCTGTCTGTCTGTCTCTCTATCTTTTTCATACTGTTTCTCTTCCTATGTTTCTCCATTTCTCTGTCTGTCTGTCTGTCTCTCGCTCCCTTTCTCTCTGTCTTTCTCTTGCTCCTTTTATTTCTCTCTGTCTCTGTCTCTCTCTCTGTTTCTCTATTTCTCTCTCTGTCTCTCGCTCCCTTTCTCTCTGTCTTTCTCTCACTCCTTTTCTCTCTTCTCTCGCTCTCTCGCTCCCTTTCTCTCTCTGCCTTTCTCTCGCTCCTTTTATTTCTCTCTCTCTCTCGCATTCTCTCTCTCTCTCTTTCTCTCTCTCTGTCTCTCGCTCCCTTTCTCTCTCTGTCTTTCTCTCGCTCTTTTTATTTCTCTCTCTCTCTCGCATTCTCTCTCTCTCTCTCTTTCTCTCTCTCTGTCTCTCGCTCCCTTTCTCTCTCTGTCTTTCTCTCGCTCTTTTTATTTCTTTCTGTCTCTCTCTGTTTCTCTATTTCTCTCTCTGTCTCTCTCTCACTTTCTCCTTCTCTGTCTGTCTGTCTATCTCTCTTTTACTGTTTCTCTTCCTATGTTTCTCCTTTTCTCTGTCTGTCTGCCTCTCTATCTTTTTCATACTGTTTCTCTTCCTATGTTTCTCCCTTTCTCTGTCCGTCTGTCTCTCGCTCCCTTTCTCTCTGTCTTTCTCTTGCTCCTTTTATTTCTCTCTGTCTCTCTCTTTGTTTCTCTCTCTGTCTCTCTCTCACTTTCTCCTTCTCTGTCTGTCTGTCTCTCTATCTCTCTCTTACTGTTTCTCTTCCTATGTTTTCCTATGTCTCTTACTGTTTCTCTTCCTCCCTTTCTCTGTCTGCCTTTCTCTCGCTCCTTTTCTCTCTCTTCTCTCTTTCTCACTCCCTTTCTCTCTCTGTCTTTCTCTTACTCCTTTTCTCTCTTCTCTCTCTCTCTCGCTCCCTTTCTCTCGCTCCTTTTATTTCTCTCTCTCTATCTCGCATTCTCTTTCTCTCTTTCTCTCTCTCTCTTTGTCTCTCACTCCATTTCTCATGCTCGCTCTCTCTCTCTCTTGCTCGCTTTTTCTCTCTCTCTGTCTCTCGCTCTGTTTCTCTTGTTTTCTCTCTCTCTCTCTCTCTCTCTCTTTCTGTCTCTCGCTCTGTTTCTCTCGCTCGCTCTCTCAGCCTGCTGGGGGTTAAAAATGACCAAGAGGCGATCTCTAAGCGCCCAGGAAGTAAATCCCTCCTTCATAGCCTCTTCTGTTCATGCAACGCTCCCACTGCGTGGAGCCCTCCCGGATGCCTTTGATGACTCCGGTTTCCGTCTAATTAATGAAGGGAAATTAGGGGATACGGCTCTCTCTCTCTCTCTCTCTCTCTCTCTCTCTCTCTCCCCCCCTCAGCCTTAATACGTTTGATGGCTCATTAAAAACCATTCAGTCCGCAAACCCGCAATGCGATAGCCGCTCATGCTGCGAGGAAAAAAACGGGGGGGAAAGGGAAAGGGTGGGCTATGGTCTCCACATCCCTTGTTCCCAGGGTGGATGTGTATTCTGATGGGGGGGGAGAGGAAAAGAGGTCCAAGATTCCCTAGGCTCCTCCAGCAGCCCAAGAAAAGGTCTATGCTTAAAAAAAACACTCTTTTGTCGTCCTCCACATGGGACGATCGTTAATTTATCCCTCTGGTAGCTCTGCTTTGTCAGTGTCCCCACAAGGCCCTCGCTCGCCGGATCTCGAAAGCATGTGAGGTCAGCGGCGTAATATCATGAACAGCGTTCGGCTTCCTTCTCAAAGCTCCACTAAGACTATAGGAAGCGGGGCTTAAGCTCTAAGGACCGTATGCAGTCCAGACATGACTTACAGATTAGTGTTATAGTAGTTATTTAATCCCTGAAGACAAAGCTTATTAATAAGTGAATAATAAGTCTACAGCTGACGTGGTTGGAGTACCACACGAGCAAACACTTTGAAAACTTAGCTACACGTACACATACTTTTATTTACTGCTAACCTTCTCACCCCCAGAAACATTTACATATATAATATTTACAAATATATATAAAACTGATATTTTATCAAATATCCTCCTCCATGCCTGATTACTATAGTTATTTTGAAATAAACTAAATATAAATCAAATGTTACAAGATCAGGGCATGATTAATGGAGCACTTTGTGAGATTTTTAGTTTAAAGCATTCTTAAATTAATTAGAATGTTAATAATTAACCATTTAGTCTGTATGTATCATTGTTGCAGAGATATCTATTGAAGGTAGAATCCTAACACTTGTCTTATCTCGCAATACCACTTAATACCTCAAGTGTTGCTGCTGAGTCACTTTAGCATTGAAAAGAGAAAAAGAAGAAATAGATTTTGCTGTGGAGCTAAGATATACTATGTTTTTAGCTTTTAGCTAGATGAAGCTATGTTGCTGTTTCTAGAGCGCTGGACTGAAACCCTTAGTTTTAAAATAGAACTATGACTTTATGGAGCTTATCAAGAATATTCTGCAATACTTTACAGTTCTATTCAGTCACACAGAGGGTTACTATGGTAGAATGTTGTTTTACATCCTTCCATCCATATTGGGAAAGTGGTTGTGATTGTGTTAGTATATACACAGGCTTAAATCCCAAAGTAAATGTTTGTGAGTTCAATCTCAAAGTGAGTTTAAGCATTGTTTCCTGGCTGAATCCGCCAAAGGAATGTTTAAGGTGGCCAACAGATTTGTGTCCAACTTCTTGTAACACTTCTCTGTGTGAGCAAATCCTCCTTCATCCTCCTTGAGCCCTTTGATCATGTATGTTTGTATCGGTGCGCTTTTATGAATTTGAGTACAAGCCATTGAGCTCAGTATCAGCCTGATACCAGTACTGATGCATGTTAGTATCATTTCAACAAAGTTTTATTCTACTCACCTTATTCTATTTGTTGACAGACAAGAAAAACCTGGTGAAAATGTCTTCTGGCATAAAAAACAAACATTTTTATCCCCCAAAAAATCTCCTTTTCTAAAAACAAACACAAATGTGGAATGGATCATGTGATTAAAATCTGTACTAGATTTGTATTATATCTGTATTAGAATTTATCCACTATAGGAGCCAAAAGAAGGACTGCCTTTACTGTATATTTTGTTTTGAAATATTTGATATTTGATTGCCATTATCGTTGTTTACTGTAGTTATGGTGTAATTGTATACTGTCTCTTGGATCTTTTTGCTCACTAGGGGGCGATTGAGAGCAGTTGGGTTTTGGATGCAAAATGGAGCACAGGGTTTTTTGACCATAGCATAGCTTAGAGGTTTACCTTTAGTAGATATTTAGATTTATTGTTTGTAAGTCAAACCTTTTTCCTTCGAAGCATTTTTTTAATATTTACATGTGGACTTTGTAGTTAGTGGGAAGAAGGGTAAATGTCAGACACACTCAACCAGCTAAAGCCAACTGCCTACATCCACTTTATTTTAATGAGCTAGGCTTAATAATTAACATCAAATCACAAAATGCTTTAGCTTTTGTTATGGCCGGCAATAACAGCCACTCCTCAAATTAAAGCTAGCATATGAGCTCTCAAGTGGCTTTCTTTGGCTCCATCATTGTGAGGTTGAAAGTTCATTCCTTGGTGATGTCTAAAGAGTGAGAGTGAGCCTTTCATATGATGGTCTCAAAAAACACTAGATCTCGATATTGTAGTAATGAAGTGTCACTGATTTCTGAGATCTTTCTTCTAAACCCTCCCTTAGGAGAAGAGAGGAGATTAACATCAGCATGTCAAGTTCTAGTGATGAATGACAAAAGCATGAGTTCTCCTTCTACACTGATAGACTGCTGGAAGAGGTCTGTGATAAAGAATAGAGCTATAGAAGAAAATGATAAGATCTTATACTTTCCATGTGGAAATGTTATTCAGCTAAGGCTGGGCTGAGATGAGTTAGAACAAAATGTTGTCACATCTATGGATTAAATGAGACAATCCGACAGTTACTTAAAAAAAAAGAGGGGAACTAGTTTCTCTCTGATTTCAAGCAGATATTAAACATGTCTAATAGAAGCGCACAAGACTAAGACTCTTTCATTTAGACTATTTCTCTCCTCTGAGCTGGAAGTTCTGCCCCATCACTCAATACAATGCTTGCCTAGTTAACATAACAGTACCAACATTCTCCTGTAACATTCAACAGTGGTTTCTCAAAGAGAGCATGTGCAGTAATATAATGGGAAGAATAGGAGAATAATAAAAAGCCCCTCAATGTACTTCTGATTGGGAGTTCTTGTTGCGAAGCCACCTCAAATAAGGCTGATTATACACAATTGAGTCACATTATTATGACCAATTCCTACTTTTGATGGACGCAGTGCGTAGGCGGCAGCGTTATGATCTGGGGAATGTTTTCGTGGAATTTTCTAGACCCACGCATTCATGTGGAAAGCACTCTCAACCAATTTCAAGGATGGGTCTCAATCCATCCTTGCAGATCAGGTACACCATACATTCTGATAGCCTTTACTGGGACGAATGAAATCTTCCAGCAAGACAATGCAACCCATCTCATGGCTAGGGTTATCCAACATTGGTTGAAAGAGCTAACCAAGACTTCCAAGTACTACCCTGGACCCCTAAATTCCCAAAACTTTAACCCAAATTAGCATCTGCGGGACCACCTTGGTCGTTGTGTTGACTATATGGATCCTTCCACATGCGCCCTCCAGCAGCTGTGGGATGCACTGCAGTCAGCATGGCTCCAGATATCTTTGACAAACTACTAAGACCCCAACTCCAACCCATCTAGATACTGTTGGTACTGCACACTGTGGCTATTTTGGATATTAGCTTGTGATAATAATAATGTGACTTGGTTATGTAGTAAGGTTAATGAAGACCCACAAAGAAATAAGCTTTCGAAGCCAATATTTCCATAAATACGAAGCTTCACAAGCTGTAAACAAGCACAGTGTGGAGCTTTACACCAGCAACTCTGTCACCTGTGAGGAAAAAAAAATAAAAGTCAGCAAAGGATATAAGGGGCAGATGTCCAGCTCTGATAACCTGTTTGCAGAAGATAGAAAGGACAACAGCCTGTAGCGGGATCATTTAAATCTAGTCCAGCCCCTCTGAAAAAGAGAAAGAAAGTCCCAAAAGACAGGCAGCTGAGGATTTACAGCACTGCTTCAGGTCACCTCATTCCAGGCCTAGTGCGGCTAAGGCCTATTTATGCTTCTAGGGAAGCAGCACCATGGAGGATTCAGGCTAAAGTCGGCCAGGGGCTGCATACACACACACAGTGTACCAATGTTTAGTGTGTCACGCAAGAGTCTGAGACATACACGCACACACACTGATACTCTTTCCACCCTCTCTTTCTCTCTTTTGCTCCTTCTTTACTGCTTTTTGAGCTAGATTAGGAGACTTGGAGATCAACTGTAAAAGTTTTTATTGACAAGATCTATAATTATACAGCTCTTATTCAGAAATATAGCGTTGCTATCCAATGAAAAACATATCTCCATTTTTTCAATTTGTATTTTTCTGTCTTGTTGGAATGCAACAGATGTTCTTTGTATCCTGTGAAAGTTTCATGATGAATGGACCAATAGAAATGCTCCAAAATAAGTTGGATATATTTCTGGTTCCATTGAATTACATTAAAAGTAAAGACAGTTTTTGGTCTCTCCTGTAAAGTTGTGATTTTAGAGATATTAGTTTTTATTCGGACAGCTATAGAAGATATAGAAGAGTTTTGTATATTGAGAAAATTGTTGAATAGATTTATGTTTTTTGTTTAAATCAATGCAAAATGAACTAACATTAAAATGAAACATAATGTGATATGTTAAAGATGTGTGTATACTGTGTTGCCGAGATCTACTGAAGTGAGCGTGCTCAAAAGGCAATAGTGAGCTGCTGTAGTGACTAGTCAAGTCCAATAGCTAACCTTTTGCCAATCATGTTGAAGGTCCTCCTCCTAGTTAATACAATAAAGGACATATAGCCAATGAAGGGACAAGTACATGACCGGCACTGCCCTCTCCCAGCAAGAAAGCACATTCGGCAGCAAACAAATGAAGCTAAATAAATAGAAGAAATTGGTGTGGCTTTCTGCCGCTGGAGACACTCTTGGCAAGTTAAGGGATGTAATTTGATGCTGAACTCATAACATTTCTTCTAGACTGGTGAATAAACAGATGATGCTAACAGGTACTGTGCATTTCTGTCACTATCTGCCTTTCTCTTGTCTGTCTATGTCTTTGTTTACACTCTCCTGTCATGTTCCATGTGCTTATGTTCGTTTTGGATGTGTGCTCTTTCTTATCTCCGCCATTGTGTTATGCTCCTTGCCTGCTCCGAGTTTGCGTCTCTCCCCGTTTCCAAATGTTTCCTGATTCCTTTTTAAATCCTTTGTTTTCTCCTTGTCCTTGTCCAGCATTGTTAAATGTACTCTATTCATTGTTCCTCATTGTTCCTCTTGGTTTGTAGCCTGTGTTTTGTTTTGATGTTCTGAAACTTACTACTTTGTTTCTTCGTATCTTTGTTTTTATTTGGACTATGGACCTTATAGTCATATCATTTGCACTTGTATCCACCTCTCCCGGTTCCCTCGACTTTGCTTTTTCTTAGTTTCTTACGATAAAGATGGACACCAGAACTTGGTGATATGTGGCCCACTATAGTTGAGGGTTAAGAGGATTTAGTGAAGTATTATTAGCCCTGCTTAAATAGAGGGTCACTGCATTCTCAGCCAGACTCCGCCCCTATGTGTCTAGTCTGTAGCCCTGTTTTGTAATCATCTCACTTGATTCTCAACTAAAATTTCTATTTTTAGATCCTCAATTTTCCCCTTTGTCGTTATATAGAATCTTGAATTTGTGTTTAATTCCTTACTTTTGTCATTTCTTTGTTTTTTTTGCCATTTTGTTCCTGTCCATTTAGAATGTTAGCTAGTCTCAAAAGCCAGACTCTCTGACTATTAACAGAGAGACTGGTGCATCTGTCCTTTAACATGGGGCAGTAAGGGCTGTTTGAATGACATGCAAAATATCTAACTCAGATTGTTGTAGCATGAAAAGTTGAATGAGTCTGGGTACAAAGCCGGTCTCGCCAAACAACTGGCAAATGAACAGGTAATTATTTGCTGTATTTACAACAACAAACCTCTCACTAAACCTAATGCCAGATGAACTGAATATATCTGATTGCCTGCAGTCTCAGCTGAGGCTCATCGTGGCTGGGTCATATTGTATTTACATGCATTATCCCCTTCATTTGCCAGGCAGGTAAAACATGCTTTAGAGTGGTTGAGCATTACAGAGACAGGCCTGGTGTTGCCCGCCTGAAATATGTTGCCCACCGTTCTTCATGAATTCCAAATCACAGCGAATTAATTAATGTCCAAAGCGCACCGCAAATAGAAAATCCTTCAGCAGGAGAGAGAGCGTTCCGGGGCCGTCGAGGGAGCATTATTCAGCGCCAGCTCACGACTGAACACGTCCGTGGGCAAAAGTCCTACTTTAGGAACTTTGATGGTACTTTTTTGGTGAGTGCTGAGCTTAGCCTGTCAAAAACAGGATTTTGAGGGAGGAGAGACAGACAGAGATAAAGATAAAGGAGAAAAAGAGAAGGAAAGAGAAACGGGGTTCTCTGTGGAGGACAACTTGAATGATAATTATGAGATGAAACAAATTTCACAAATTTTAAAAGGAAAAAACAAACAAATAAACAATAATATATATATATATATATATATATATATATATATATATATATATATATATATATATTACTGTGTAGTTTTCGGGACATTCTATTACATTTAAAAAGCTATTTTTTATTTTTTTGGTCAGAAAAAACTGTTTAAAAAAAAATATTATTAATACAGTAAGTAATGGTTTTAAATACATCAGTGTGCAACCCAGATTTTTAACAAGGTTCATATGAGCTTAGATTTGTAACTTTTGCACAGTACTGCACACAAACACATATATACACACACACATAGAGCCCTTTCCACAATTATTGGAACGCCTCGTTAAGATGTGTTCCTATGGTGTAGATTTGGTCACATGTTTAGGGTCATTATCTTGCTGAAAGTCCCAGTCACGACCCATCTTCAGCTTTTGAGGCCACCAGATTTTGATTTCAAACATCCTAGCATTTCAAAGAGTTTATGATGCAAGGTGCCCGGGGCCTTTGGAAGAGAAACAGGCCCACAGCATCACCAATCCTCCCCCCTACTTCACAGTGGGCATGAGGTGCTTTTCCGTATACTCATCTTTTGTGTTACGCCAGATCCGCTTACAGCGTTTGTTGCCAAAACACTCTAGCTTGGTCTCATCTTGACTTGTTTGCCACTGTTCCAGTTGTTTTTAACTTCTTGATGATTCGTCTGACTGTAGATGTGGGCAGGTATAGGTGATGTTCTTGTAGTGCCTGACTTACGAAGGTTGACAAACATCTGCCTTACTTGAATGGTGTGATTCTTGTCTTTCCCATGTTGAAGAGTGGATGAGAGAAATAGGCCTCTGTGTCACATCATATTTATACTCCAGGGAAACAGGAAGTGATGAATTACTAATTAAAGGTTTCTAGATGCTCTGATCAACTTTATAAAGGTATTCAATTGTGCCTGTACAGTTTGTATTATATCCATAGAAAAGCATGGTCAATAGAATGAGACCTTCTGGAGTAGCTATATATATATATATATATATATATATATATATGTCCCAAACTCATAGCTTTGTCTAGCATGGTGCAAAGGCCCCCCAGCATGTGGCTGTGGAGACGTTCTCTGCAGTGTTATACAATGCAGTCCCTTTAGTATGCATTGGAGTGGAGTTTGTGATCCAGAACTAAACATTCAACAGCAGCATGTAACCTCACAAATGCTCTTGTAGCTGAATCTACTCCTTTAACAAAATTTCTTTTCTTGTTTACATGAGCTATACTTGTGTTGTCCTTGCTGATAATGCTGTAGTAATGCTCCTGAGGCTGAATGCAATTGAATTCTCAAAGCAATGTTTCAACATCTATTATAAAGCCTTCTCCCAAGTGCAGAGGCTGTTACTGCAGCAAAGGGGAAGCAAACTCCTTATTAATACCCATAGTTTCATAGTTTAATAAGAAACAGTGGGTGAGGTGTCTACAAACTTTTGGACATATAAAAAGTTCATATAAACATCTTGTCCAATTTATATGGAATCAATGCCACTGTAAAGAAATCTGAACGATCTTAACGATCAAATTATGTTGATTTTTTTTTTTTTTTGGACAAACTGGTGAAGTACAGCAGCCACAATGCTTAGAAACACACCGAATGTGCCAAAGCACTTGTGCCAAAAGTAAAACTTTCACCATATCAACTTGGTTAAAGCCCTGCCAGCAGAATTTGTGTAGTGCGCTTACAGCAGTTTATGATACGCCTGAACTCAGAGTGCTCATGTAGCGCACATAACAGTGTTCCTTTTGTAGCGTAGCTGGCAACATAAAGTGATCTAATAATACAGGCCCACGTAATTATCTTCATAGGGTCAACTAAAGGACCAGTGTGCCATAGGTTGCATTAGTAAATATGAGGAACAGCCATTTTTATTTATTTATGTATTTTCCTCTGAGAAATGCTTTATTCTTGCTACATTTAGAGTTTTATTATTATTATAAAATTATGGTTATCAAAACCTTTTGAGTTGAGTATAACTTCCACAAAGGAACAGGCAGACAAAAATGAGATGAGCGTTTCAAAGAGCATTCCAAGCACGCATGTAACATTGGCAAAGCGATAGAGTGAGAAGAGGAAAAAAAGAAGAAGGGAAATCTGATGATTAGAAGCAGCGGGGAAAAGAATACAGCGTCTGGGAAGAACAAGGAAGATGTAGCCAGGAGACAGTTAGCTTATATCAACATGCATTTGCTAAGCTGTCTGAGGAAGCGTGTGAGTGTGGGAACCATCAAAATGTGAGATCACATGTGAAACCCGCTGCTCTGGTCTGCGGTGGCTGAAATGTAGCTTCAGTGGAGTTATGACGGACCTAAAGATTGTGGGAAAGACCTGATTTCAGACTCCTCCCGCCTGCTATCAAACGTCCTATATACAGTACATGCCCAAAAGCATCTGGACACCTCGCCCACTACTCAAAGATGCAATCATTGCTGATGCAGATGCACACTATGTATGATCTCCATAGAAAGCGATGACAATCACATGATGTAAATAGAAAACTGCATATAAGCCTAAGGTCAGCATGCCTAATGACAGAGTTATACAGCCCCCCAGCATTGGGCTGTGGAATGGTGTATCTGTGTTCTCTGTAGTGATCCAATACCTTTGGGATGAGTTGGAGTGATGAAGATATAATTAAGATCAATACTTGACCTCAATGACCTCAAATCCTTACAGCAATCTAAAGTCTAAAGCCGTGCGATAGACTGGCAACCTGTCCATGGTGTACCCTGGCTTCGCCCAATGACGCTGGGATTGGCTCCAGCCCTGACTAACGGGATAAAGTGGAAAATAATGGATGGATGGAGCAATCTGGGACTGACATGCATAATCTATATTTAAACTACTGACAGACATGTTTACATAACGTGCTATTCTAAGGATGAACCTATGAGATAAAGTGTGGAGTAGCAAAGTGAAAGCTCAATGTTAAGGATCATTAACTAAAACTATCTACAGAATATGGAGAAATAACTGGTTTGATGGAATGTCAAAGACGTCTGTATATCATGTTCCAGAGATATCAACTGAAGATAACATGCTAACTAGCTAGCCCCAGACTGTCCTGTCTTGTAATACCACTTTTTACCTCAAGAGGCAACAGTGAGTCACTGTAGTGTAGAGTCAAATCAGTGCAACATATAGGAAGAATGAAGAAGTTTCACTACCTCAATAACAGATTCTAACCTGGGGTGCGTCCAAAATTATCTACTTACCTACTACTCAGTAGTGAAATCAGTAGGCGAGTGTGGCTAGTATGTCTGAGTACTCAGTAGGCATCGAATAGTAGGTGAACGGTACCCGGATGACCTCCTGAATCAGCAGCCATTTTTATGTAGGCAAACACAGCACACTGCGCTATCCCATGATTCACCTGGAGCTGTGGATGAATTTAAAGTGGAGTAAAAAAACGGTTAAAAAGCGAAACGTCGGCTGTGTGTACGCAGCTACGGCTAGTGAACTGCTGCTACAGAAGCTAGCGCTACTGCTGAGGTAAACAATGATTACATTCCTCCCGATTAGTCTTCTCTGAGCTACAGCTCGACACCGTGTCAGTACATATTCAGACCAAAACACAGATCAGTTTCACAAAAACATCTAAATTTGTAAAACGATTTTAAATGAATAGCAGGACTTTTACGGTGGTGGTCTGATGTCTTGCGACGCAGGACGCTAGTAATATGGCGGAATGTAGTATGTCCGAGCTTGTGTGGCTACTAAAACTCGCCTACTGAAATTACCTACTAGTCTGCTGCTTGAGCAGTACATAGCTCTAATCTCTAGTACCTACTGACTAGTAGGAGATTTCGGACGCACCCCTGGTGTCAGTCATGTTGATGTTAATGCTACATGCTACAATGACTGAAGGTTTTGGCAAGTGACCATTGCAAACTGCTTTCAGCAAGAATCCATATTCAGCAGTGCACAAAAGAAGTGATAGAAATAGAAGCAAGACAAGTCTTGTTGCTTCCTTTTTTAATGAATATGTATTCAACAGGTTGCATCATCTTACCAATCGCTCATTTAACCCTTTATAATGTCACACTGTGCTTCTTTTCCTGTCTCTGCTTTTGTTTACACCCTCTTATCGTGATCCATTACAACCCAAGCTACTTATACTGTACAAGCTTGTCATCTTCATGTCAGTAACATTTCCATATATTGCCCCACTCAGATTGCATCATCTTACGAAATGCAAAATCAATGATGGTTGATTTGAAGCACAATAAGAGCTCCTCCACACAGCCGATACTTGAATGGAGATACAAACGGCACATAAAGCTCCCCTATAATAGAGTCGCCTATAATGTATAATTTTGCTACATATTTCTTGTTTGCCTTGTGTTAAGCTCAAGTCTTGTTAAAAAGTCTTAAAAAATATGTGATGTAGATATTTTGAATAAAAGTGTCGTGAAGCCTTTGGTTTTCTTAGGCCTAACTGGCGTAACCTGTCATGTAGTGGCCTAGTGGTGGAATGGATATCTAGGATACCATTCCACCACTAGGATACTTTTGATCAATTCAATTAATAATTAATTTCTTCTCTGTAACTTTGTTATCAGACTAAGTAGGAGACTTATGGGTGTGTCTGTATGAAGTATTATTACTTTGTTTTGAGCTGCTAATGAGTAATGAGAGGTAAAAGGAAAGTTGGGGTGGGAATCTAGTGCTGGGAAAACAAGTCAACCCTCTCTACAAAGCAGCGTTCTTCATATCAAACAATCGTGTACAGCCATCACTATGATCAGCGTTTTTGGGGTTAATATTGTTTTTCAAATATTGCATTTTCAACATGATAGCTTATACCAATTAAGCTCGGAGCTGAACTGCTATACTGTCACATGTTTGTGTTGAAAAAGAAAAGCATCTGCTATTTTTAGGACTATCAATTCAACAACACCTTAACCCTTTATAGTGTCACGCTAGGCTTCTTTTCCTGTCTCTGCTTTTGTTTACACCCTCTTGTCATGATGCATGTGCTTCTGTTTGTTTTGGTCTCTTGCCCCCTCTTGTCACACCCCCTCACCTGCTCCTAGTTTGTGGCTCCTTGTACTATTATACCTCCCTGTTTGCTCCTTGTTTTTGTCTGGTATTGTTATATGTTACTTTGATGTTCTGTTATTTTTGGTATTGTTCGTGTGTGAAACTGAAACTGTTATACTGTCCAGTCTGTAAACAATAAACATCTCTTAACTGCTACCACGTTAGCTATGACTTTTCTACCTTTCTCCGGTAATAACATTTTTCAAGACCGTCATCATGTTTGGTTTAGTATTTGGACATAATAAGCCCAAAACCTGTTTGTCCCAAACTACCATGTTGGGCAAATAAACATCTATGTAAAATGGGAGGGACATACTTATTGTAGTGACAGGAAACATGGTAGAACACAGAAAGCTTTAATTCCACATGCTGATCCATTTGACTGTAAACAGTGTTGAGATGCATCATAACAATAGATTTGATGAGATTTGAGTTGACCCATTTTCATGACAAAATGCTGTTTCTGCCTGTTTTGGAGTTTTTGCTCTTGCTTTGGTTTCAAACAAATAGCCATTAAAGAACTGGATGAAATGGGGATAAGTTCAGTCTGTAATTGTAGAACAACAATAGTAGAAGTAGTAGTATTAATAGTAGAACTATGGTAAGTAGAACTAATAAAATTGAGAATGTGTGGAGATATACCATGGTGGTTTTAATGTTATGGTTGATTGGTATTTCCATTGCACCACATAGAAGTCTACTCTGTCTAGTTACCTATGGGTACCAGTGATGGCTATACACAATTGGACAGGGAAGTGTAGAGTAGTAAGCTTTTGTTTATTCCGTAGCGTAAGCGTGTTTGTTTTGTTTCTTTTCTTTGGTGCCGTCCACAGTTTCATTCTTCCAGCTTGGGCCTGGTTATAATGGCACAGCATGTTATTGTGGTTAATCTGAATAAAGTGGCTCCAAAAAGCACTTATTTGTCAGTTCATCATGCTTTTATCCATCCATCACCAGTTCAGTGTTTTAATGTGATGTTAATAAATTAATCAAACAGGTATAATACAATAAAATTTAAAGCACAGAGCATCGTCCTGGTAACACAGTGATAGTCTGTGTGATGTGGTGAGCAGTACACCTCAACACCAATCCCAAGACTCCCAAAAGGCCTGACCTCAGAGGCTATTGGTATTAACTAAAATTATGATGGGTGAATATATGGTTATATAATATGATTACTTGTAGTCCTTATAGGGTCCTATTAAAGGACGGTGGCGGGAGCAGGTGCTCGTCCTTGTAGGGAGGAGGGGTCTTCTCTTATACAGTTCCCGTAAAAGAGAAACAGAATAATGTGTGAGAGATCCTCATCCTTGGAAGTGTATATAATTACCAGTAAGAATGTAATATGTTGTAACTGTGTGAATGTTATGGATACTCTAAAGTGTGTATGTTATTTTGTATGTGTTTTATTTCCCCCTGTGAAAGGTTTGGTATAGTCTGGGGCGGGGCTTAGGGTACAAGAACCCTGGTGCAGACATCAATAGGTTCACCTGATCTCCAAACTAGCTGCCCGTGTAGTCTGAGTAGCAGTATGTGCAGTCCATGTGAGTTCCAGCCTCCAAATATAATTTAGTTTTCTTTCCGTTTATTGTCAGTGTTTTGTTTGTCTGTTAGTATTTTTGTTGTCGGAATAAAACCACTTTCTTCCACCTCACTTTTGGAGTCTCACACAGACCTCGTCCACAAAGCCCACATAAACCTGTAATCCTCCATCAGGGGGTATTATCATCTCACAGCAATACAGCAGTTCAGCTCCGCCCTTGATTTGTATCAGTTATTGTGTTGAAAATGCATTGATATGAGCCCCATAAACACTAATCTAAACACTAATCAGTCTATTTCTAGTGATGGCTGTACACGATTGTTTCATATGAAGAACACTGCTTTGTGGGCTCCTATTCCCACCTCCCTTTCACCTCTCATAACTTACTAGCAGCTCCACACAAAGTAACAATACTTCACACAGACACATCCCGAAGTCTTCTGATAACAGAGTTACAGAAAACAAATTATTAATTATTGCTTAAAAGTGTCCAAGTTGTTATCCCTTCTACTAGGCCACTGGAAGACATGTTATGGTTTTTAGGCCTAAAGAAAACCAAAAGCTTTACCACATGATACAAAATATCTACATTCCAAATAACATTTTAAGACTTCTTAACAAGACTTAAGCTTAACACAAGGCATATGAAGCAAAATTACAGATTATAGGTGACTCAGATGTCTGGGCTTTATGTGTGCTGTTTGTACTTCCGTTCAAGAATTGGCTAATCAAAGCGAGTGTGCTGAAGCTCATATCAAATCCACAGTCATTGATTTCACATTTAGTAAAATGGCCCAATCTAAGTTGAGCAATGTATGGAAATGTTACTTACATAAAGATGACGAGTTTGTACAGTGTAAATAGCTTGAGTTGTAAAAATGGTGTCAAATTCATTGATAATCATTATAAATGGAGGCTATTCCAATAACTATTACTGGATATTATTTGGGTCTGCTAAGAAGCTGTAATATGGCTTCATATTAGTGTTATGCTTGAATTTCGTTGATGCCGTTTCTGGTGTAATTTATTTCAGAACTGTCAATAATATTAACTCATTTTGAATTATATTCAGTCAGGCTGTTGTCATAACTTCGTTGTTGCCATCAGAATGAAGAGGGCGACCAGTTCAGAGTAAAAGCTTTTATTCTTAGGACTGCAGTACCAACGTTCTCTGAGCTCTCAAGCCCTGGTCTCCGACTGCATGTCTTTTATAGGCCCTCCTTCCTGCTCCTTCTGGCCCTTGTGGTACACCTGATCAGTCGTAATTCTCTGGGTGGACAGTGGTTCTCGAATAGAAGTTCCCAGGTTAAGTCCAGGGTTTGTGTGAAGCTCTATACGCGACTCCCTAAATGGCCGGGGTCACGAAAGGCCTGACCTGTCTCATAAGCTTCAAACAAATGCTATGGTATAAAAAACAACACTGTAGAGTATTATGAAGCAACAAGCTCTGAATAAAGAAACTTACTTTCAGATGGGTTTGCTGCTGTAGATTCAGGCTACAAGCTAATTCCAATATTCATACATATAGTTTTTAGATTTTGATTGTATGTGGTTTAAAAGCAATCGTGCCACTTGATTTTATAATATATCTTTAATTTGATTAGTGTTGTTCTTTCTCTAAGTGTAATGGAATACCTTCGTTTGTTTGTTTCCTGATTTCATACAGTTGTTACAAGCATTCCCTAACTGCCAAAGCCTGCTTCTGTCTAAGTGAAATGCATGGCTACCAGAGCTGGAGTAAGAGAAAGTGGAGGATAAAACGGGGTTTTGAGGAAAGAGAAATAAAAAGATGAATAGGACAAATGGGGGGACAGACTCGGAATAATGCGTCAGCAAATAAGCACTTATTGGTGGGTCTTTTGTGCTTGCAGAAAGCAAATCTTGAACTTCCTGATGCAGTCGTTTCAGAGAGGCATGTTGTACTTATGTACTTTAGGGGAGCTGTCTGCGTGAGCGTGTGTGTTTGTGAACTCTGTCAGAGTCATAATGCACTAGGCAGAAGTTCTGATGATCAGTCTATGTTGTTACAATGCAAAATTGCACTAATTCTAAGAAAATCGCTTCCATAGGGAAATGCTGGGTGTCTGCACTCCAGTAGTTGTGGTATGTAGTGCACAGTTAGTCACAAATAGTTGCACATACATACATGCACACTTAATTCCACTGAAGATGGTGCAACCAGAAGAATGTCTTTGTTAGAAAGCTTTGGAATAAACCCTGTCAGAACTTCTTTTCTTGGAATCACAATAAAGAGGGAGCCCAGTTTGGAGTATAAGCTTTATTTCTGAAGATGGTGCAGCACAGACATGCTCTAACAGGTCTGAGAATGGTCTACCTTAGACTCGTCAACTGCACAGTCTTACAGGCCTGCCTTCCCGGTTCATCTGGCCCATGTGACTCGTCTGGCCAAGTCGTTATCTCCGGGGTTTGGGGCAGATTTCCTTGGGGTTCCTGCCATAAATTGATGGGATTTGCTGAACCCTAAACTTCTCATACCCTCTGTAGCATTTGGTGTGATGACCGTCTGTGTCTCACTTTCACAGATGGCATAAAATGTAAGAATATGTACAACAACCCCCTTTCAACTATAGCATCGATGAAGAACCTCTAAGGAACCTACAAAGGTTGAAGGTGTTTCCTAGAACCTAGAAGTAAGTCATGATCCAAGTGATCCCAAACACATTCAGTGATAACATCTACAGCCAGCTGCAAGTTGTATTGTAAGTTGGGGTATAGAATCCATCCTAACTAGTAGTTGAGTGTAGTTGGTTTAAAACTAGGGACACACATATTTCCTGTAGCACCACAAACACTTACAGTTAATCTTAACTAGTAGTGCATAAAGTGATCATAGATCAAAACATTGTCACACAGAATGACGCTTTCACTCTGCAGCCAATCAGTAATGCTTCCCGACATAAAAAGAGAGTGTTTCATGCATGATCTTGCAGTGAAATCATGAGCGTTCTTCTTTCAGTGCTACATTTACTTTATTAAAGTTTGGTCTGTCGATGTTCAGACTGAAGCTCTAGTTCACAATATATGAACACACTTCATTAATGAACAGCTGGTTACGTTAGTGAAGCTATGACTAACATAACAGCTATTTCAATTAGCTGAACGACAGAAAGGTAGATGAAGGTTAGTATCATTTCAAACATATTTGTCAGTTTGGACACTCTTGTGAAGTTGGACTGAGAAGGTCAGTTCCTGTCTGTATTGTGCTGCAAATCTTTGACTCAGGAGTCTGTGTGAAGATCTTTTCTATCTCCAATTGACAAAATGAATATAAATCAAAGACATCAAATTGATCAAAAGGGATGTAATTGTCCTGGAAAATTGATTGGCGTCTTAGTTTTTCTAGTTTTTCTTCCAATTCTTCAAATCTACCAGCCGTCTAACTGAACACTGACTGTAGGATATGTGCAAATTGTAAGTTATAACTGGGTTAAATTCTAGTGGCTAGTAAACTTAGTGGCAGTTTATGTTCAAACTAGACAACGATTGAACTTACGCTCAGCTGGTGCAACTGGCTGCTGGCTCGTCAATCCATTGATTTACAGATGTCTTCTTTGTTGTCCATTTCTTTTCCTTCTTGACAGCTACACATCCTTTCAGACCCATGGTGTTGAGTTGACTTCTCAGCATGGACAAAAACACTTGTGAAGGTTTTCAGGTCTGAAGCAAAGGTGGAGCATGATGTTCTCCTCTCTCTCAAAGATAAAAGCTTTACTTACTGTTTAGTTTTGGTGGTCTACCGGACCTTCAACAGTTGTTAGGAAACTCATTTTCACTCATTTAATCATTTTTTTCCAAACCCCAGTTTTGGAAACCCTGTTTTGTTCTTATTCTGTTCTTATTCTCAGCTGGTGCAACTGGCTGCTGGACTCTGCTGGCTCGTCAATCCGTTGATTTGCAGATGTTTTTTTCTTCTTTGTTGTCCATTTCTTTTCATTCTTGACAGCTACACATCTCTTCAGACCCATGGTGTTGAGTTGTCTTCTCACCATAGACAAAAACACTTGTGAATGTTTTCAGATCTGAAGCAAAGGTGGAGCTTGATGTTCTTCTCTCTCTCAAAGATAAAAGCTTTACTTACTGTTTAGTTTCTGTGGTCTACCGGATCTTCAACAGTTGTTAGGAAACCCATTTTCACTCATTTAATCATTTTTTTTTCAAACCCCAGTCTTGGAAACCCTGTTTTGTTCTTATTCTGTTCTTTTCCTTATTCTTCTCTAGTCTGGGAAATATCTCCTGAATATGAGCAACCTGTACCGTGTGCCAATTTGTCTGAAAATGAAATAAATGAAAGGTAGTCTCTACTTAAGAAAACTGGATCTATGAGGACTTTACAAGCCGGAAACATCACATCTTGCTTATAACAGAACGAAAGACAGCATGTTTCTCACAGCTCTGAGAGAGAAAGAGAGGGAGAGAGAGAAGTATGAAAAAAAGAGAAAGGTCACAAGGGTCCATATGACTCATTGCTGTCACACTCATTACACACATCGTACTGCCTTTGCTACATTTGCACTTGCACAGATAGAGCTAGCGTTCAGGCAATAATGCTCATGTGAGAGGTGTTATATTTAACACAGAAATCAGATTAATGAGATATCTCATCATACGCCCGTCACTCGACAGATGCTATTTTTTTGGCCGGGCCATCACAGTTATGTTGCTCAAGGGGCTCATGTCATGGGACACCATAAACCATGGAACACATCCAGTCTTATGTCAAAATTATAAATTATTATAACTTTCAAAACTTATGCTATAAGTTTTATATATATATATATATATATATATATATATATATATATATATATATATATATATATATATATATATATATATATATATATATATATATAGCCTGTTGTTAATTTATTGTGGTTTCAATGACACCACCATGAAAACACTCACATATTAACACTTATGACTGTTCAGCACTAGCTTTTTATTATTGCTTGTTTGGTTTAGCTTGCTCATCTGTTAAACTTCTGAAGGTATATGTAGTAACACATAACATTTCTATTATAACACCTTCCTACTTAAGTGTTGAGTTTTTTTTATATACTATGGCATCTGTTGAAAGCTTGTGTATACAGATGACACACTGAATGCCACAGGGTTTACGAGGTTGTTTATGGTTTAGTGACACTCGTCATATAAAGTTTATCCTACCCCAGATCCCCAGACCCTGCCCCAGAACTAGCCCCAAGCCTAGGAGATAACGATCTGGCCAGACGAGTTGAGGCTAGTTGACCTGCTGTCAGCCTGGACTTAAATACAGGGTTGGGGTGTTTGCTAGTTTGGAGTCAGAGCAAGGTATGAGAGCTCACAGAACGTCTGTTCCGCGGTATCTTAAGAATAAACTTATACTCTGAACTGCTCTCTCTCTTCATTTTGGTGGCAGGAGAGAAGGTATAACATGAACAAAGCTAAATAAATAATATTATGTGATGATTTGACCTGAAAATAACAGCTTCAAAATCATTTTGATGGTACTCTGACCTAGAACACCTCCTATAGCAACACGTCACACACCAACAACTATGAGTCTTCAGCTAGCTGTAAGCTGGCCTCGTATTCCCAGCATAGACATCATGACAGAGGCTGCAAAGAGACAGAGGAAGATGCTGTCAGAGAAGCGAGGATAAGAAAAGAAGAGAAAGACCAAGCAGGAGACCAGAGTTGCTAAATCAGTGCTGGCTTTTGCTCGATGGCGAGAACCAAAAGAGATAAAAGTATTCCAGACAGTCTCAAGGCTAACAGGAAAGCTGCCCAAGCTGTTATTAATGAACGATTATGATGTAGGCTGTATCCTTAACTGTCTCATCCTTGTCTCACAGAGCTTTGTAGTTTTCCGAATGCCAAAAGACATCATTCATATCATGTCAAGCAGTTTGGCCAATCTGTCCGTCTTTGATTCCTCACGAGCCTTGCAAGTTTGGACCTCCTGTAATAACGTCCTGTAATTGTAAGTTAACAGGTTTCTTTCTTCTAATTGCTGCTGTTGTGCTGAACTCTGACTCCCCAGCAGAATCCCACTTGCCTTAGCATGCACACGCATCACACAGGCATATAGGTGCTACAGCTCACACTTGAGATTACTACAGTTACGCAAAACACTTAATTCTCACATAATGCTCCTTTTAGATCAATTCACAGCAAAATCTTCCCAGAATTCTGAGCAGTTTAGTTGTTTTTTTGTTAATAACTCTTTTTTATTAGTTCTCTTTTCTTAATGCTGTTGTGTCATTGCATTTTTTCTCATGCAAGGATGTTAGGTTTAGATGCATTGACATGTTTTTGTTATTCTCACCACAATGGTGTTTTATGTCCAGGTTAACCGGTTCAGGCTGTAGACGGGCTGTCAGTTGGCGAATACCAGCCCCCAAGCAGTTTCTGAACTGAATGGCAATGATACTTAAAGTCACTTAATTCATTAGAAATAAGTGACTCTAGTATTATCCATTTCTTCTTTACTGTATGAAGTAATGTACAAGCATATGTCTTTACTTGTTTACTAGAGTTGTTCTACAGCTGTACACTGTAAACAGATGCATATTTACCGTAAAGCACAATTAAATGAGAAGTTAACCTAACTAGGCTGATTTCAAGTTAACCTAATTAAATTGAATGTAATCAAATTAAAAACAAAACTCAAAAAGTACTGCCAAAGGCACTGGCATCAACAAAAAATAAAAAAAGAAAGTATGTTATAGGAAACAGAGAATTTTTTTTTTATTATTTTGGAATAAGAGAATACATTTGCATGATTAAAATCAACTAAGTTAAGTTATAAAGAGTGTTGTTCCCACAGACTGGCCAAAGCAGAGATTAAAACCAAAATAATATAATGGTATATAGTTATATAAGATAATATAGCCTGTTTAAAGCATTAATTATATGATATTAAATAGTATGAGAATATTACAAATCTCTCCTCAGGATCCAGATTCTCAGCCAGGCTTTCTAAGCTCTGGTCCCAGCTTCCTCACTCTTCTTTTGTCTGTTTCTTTGTATTGGCACCTCAGTTATTACTAAAGTGAAAGGCTGATTAATTTTTAAAGCTTCCATTTTAAATCTTTCCATTGGCTACAATGCAAGACGGGCTCGTTGTCTTTAGCAGCCGGCAGGGAGATTCGCAGTGAACAAGAAGTGTTAAGCTTCTATTTTAGATACTTTCTCTTGGCTTTCTCTGAAGCTGCTTCATGGGGAACCATTTAAGATGCTTTCGCAGTACAATGTTTGATGAGACTTGTTGGCTGCTGGAAACTACACATTCAGAGTTGTACAATGTGACAGTGCTGTAGCGCATTGATAGAAGAAATCAATCCCAAAACAGATCACAGTGGCATGTGAGCCAAAAAAAATTAATTGTTGTAAATATATCTATGCAATTCATGAACTGCTCTCAGTAATGGCTGAACAAGTCACATGAACAATGTAATGCAAGCTAAGTTCAATTTTTTTGTTGATGCTGTAGTCTAATTCCTACACTAGATAATGCCCAAGTTGTTGAGTTTGTGGCTGTAATTTAACATTTGCCTGCTAAAAAAGTCTGCCATGTTGTGTCTACTGCATTTGCAATCTGTAGCCAACTGTATATTACCTTTAGAATGAAGTGTTTCATTAATAATGCATCAGAATGCTTCATGGGTACAAATAGTGCCACCTTGATGGAAATCTACTCTATTGTTGATAATTAATTCTGTATATTTCACAAAAGTTGAATAACAATTAAAATCTTTTACATATTATTTCCATTTTTAGCCAAGTTGTTCCACCAATTTTGATACTTGGCATTACTTTGGATAATTGGAATTAATATGTAAAATGTAATGGAATTATATAGTTCTTTATGGCAGAGCTACAGTCATTATTTTGTGCTACAACATTGGCAATTTTTCTAGCACCAGTGCTACCTGCTCAAAATGGTAGCAAGTTTGCTATGCCTTGCTTTTGGGAACATAATATATATATATATATATATATATATATATATATATATATATATATATATATATATATATATATATATATATATATATATAACATTTTAGAATGGGCCTCAGAAAAGTGTCCCAGAAGGGTGCAATAATATATGTTCAGTATAACATAAATATTCAGTCCAAATGCCAGTGATTAAACAATCAAAATACTTTATTTCTTTATACATTCTACCATCAAGCATTAATGCGTATTTAATTGGTCATGACATTATGTAAATGTCAGGTTACTACCATAATTACAACATTACATCAACATCAATTTTTCCCCACACCTGCATCATATTTTGGCTTTTTCAAACATAGTTATCACATCTCAGGCAGATAAGCTATCAAGAAATATCTCAAGCTACATCTTGTCCAAAAGCAGGTGAGAGCAGCATGAAGGAGAGGTAGGGACCTGTAGACTGATGGCAATGAACCAACAAGGAGCATTGTCCAGATGGGATAACACCATGGAGCAGAAAGTAACCTGGGCTGTGTTGTGGATGGCTGAACCCAACAATTAAGCTGCTTGTCTAGGTCTTTGATGGTCTATGATGTGTGTTAAATGTACATTGAGAGGCAACTCAGAAGAGGCATTTGAGGAAAAAGCTTAACAAGTACGAAGCTCTGGTCAGCGAATATCAGCAAGGTGGCTGGAGGGCAAAATCTCTGCCAATAGAGATTTGGTGCGTTGAGGGAGAGAGGAGAAGAAAAGCCAACCACAGTATCGCTGATGTGGCAAAACAAGCCTTAAGGTGGCTGTGGACCAAGAGAGGAGAGCCAAGAGGATGGAGGAGCAGCAGGTTTGCCATCTAGACACAAGTTTGGGTTTGATCAACTTGGAGGAAAATATGTGATGTTGAAAGACCTGAAACAACCAACGATTCCAGGAACATCACTGAAGATGTGTCCGGTATAGATAGATAGATAGATTTGCACCACTGACCAGTGATTCCAAACATGTTGTTTCTTTGGAACTCTCCCAGTAACCACATTCAATTTCCCATGGATGCTAATGGTGGGCTACAAAATGCCAAAATGTCTTAAATAGTCTACGGATTGGCCGAATAATTAAAACCAAATTTTCTATTATACATTTGGTAGATGTGCTTTACAGTTTAGCAATATAACATTCAACATGTTCAAAGTCTTGGCCAAGGAATCTTACCCGTGAAGAGCTGCAGTGTTTACATAAAGGCCAGTGGAATTTACATTGAGGGCAGTAGTATTACTCATTGTACTTGGTTTAAAACAGTAATGCAGGTACACATGTAAAATGATTCTATTATGATGCTACTGCTGTACAACTTCCCAGATCATTTGTAGGAAGCTCATTAAATGGGCAAACAATCAGCATGCACAGAATCAGCATGGGAAATAACAAGGCCCTAGCAATGTGCTTAGTGAGTAAACTACTGTTCAGACATAGCAAACTGCTGAGGGAAGCTAGGGAGTTCGTATGTTGGTGTTGATGAGAGCGTGTGGTGGAAGAGATGCTGAGGGTTTGTGAGCCAATAAAGCTGGCCTCTGATAAGCCACTGCAGAGAAGGGCATTAGCAGGGGCATACACACACACATACACACACACACACACACACTCATGCACATCCTTTCTCATCTGTCAATGACATGCAGCCGCTATACAAATGGAGGGTCTATGTGCCCTGGAAGGCGCTGTTCCTTGGCATCCTTCTCCAGCAAAATAACCTCGGCCATGTATTATATTGCCTCATTTGGGACTGCATAGGTCGAGGTTGGAGAGATGTTGCATAGAATGTGGAGCAGTTCCTGCAGGCTAAGGAAGTATCAAAGCCCTTGTGCACCCAGGAGCCAGGAGTGCACAGATCCCGTAACAGCAGGAACTATAGAATGGTATGCCAGACCATGTCCTGGCTGAGTTGATCTAAAGAAACATCTCTACAACCCTCCACCCTAAGCCCCTAAAGGAGAACGTCGGGGAGCCTTTGGAGGAAGCTTCTTTGAGGAACATGAGCTTAGGTTTGGGATTAGGTTTTGATTGTAGATTTTGCTAACTTACATCCCCCCTGGTGCCTGATTGGATAAACAAGCTCAGAATCTGTTCTTTATCTTTATTTCATGTAATACAGCAAACAAAGCAAGTACATCAAAATAAACAGGCAGGTGACAAATTAAAGGAGACGTCTGAATGTGTACGTTAATTAATGTGAAAAACAGAAGCGCGATTGTTCCTCAGGTGAGTGAGAATGTCAATGCAGGATGTGCTCAGACTGCATCAGGAGGAAGTGTTTATTCACAACTACATAGAGAGGGATGTTAAAGTAGAGTTGGAGTGCATAAACCTCTCATTACAAAGACAAATGCACTGCTGGTCTATGGAGATATGGGGGAAAAGGGAGATGAGTCATTCTTGGCCAAATTCTCTACACAAGGATGAGTGTGTATGTGATGTACATTAAAAGAATGCAACAAGCCTGAACGCTGGAGCCCGCTGGCTTTGAACGCTGGGTTTGGTTTTAAGTGGTGGAGAGCATTTTGCTGCATGGTTTGGGTGCACTTGTCCCCTCAGACAAATTAACAGCAAAGTGTTTTTCTAACTAATCAGCTTCACCTATGATGAAACACTTCTATTCTCATGAGTGGTCTCCTCCAGGATGGCAGCACCCCCATCCATATGGCACATAGAATAGATACTTTATTAATCCCAATCGCATTGAACCCATCTGTGCAGTCATATATACACACATACTAGTAACGAGACACACTAGGGGGTAGTGTGCATACTTGCCCAGAGTGGTGGGCAGCCCTATCCACAGCACCCGGGGAGCAGTCAGGGGTTAGGTGCCTTGCTCAAGGCCACTTCAGGCTGGTTCGCTAACCTCCAGCCCACGACTGCACCAGGGGTAATTAAATGTAATCATATGTTATGGCCTCCTTTAGAGTCACCAGATCTTGAAAAAATAGAGTACTTGTATCTGTAAATGTACATATTGTCGCTGCCCAAAGAAAAACAAGTCCAATACGGCAGTTAATGTAATCTAATGCAGGTAATTTGGAGCATTTCCATTGGTCTATTTATCATGACAATTGTAAATAGCAATGTAAAAGGCAACTGATGTGTTCAAATAATGAGGAAACAAAATCTTACAAAAATGGAGATACACATTTTTCTTTGGACAGCTACGATATAGTTGACATCCCTACACAAACTGACTTAACCAAATAGGTACTATTCCCAGATTATAGAGTGATTATTGTATACCATTATTAATTTCTCAATACCTTGTATAACTAAAATAATTTTACAGAAGAAGAAATATTCTCAACTTTAAACGTAATACAAATATTAATAAAGCATCAACGGCCTTAATTTAGTGATACACCATCATTTAGTGACCCATCCTATTTTGCCTAATAATACAGCCCCCAGAGCTGGGGATACAGAAAAACAGCAGAGATTATACCATCCTAAAGATCAATACTTCATTTTGAGTTTATACAGATTACAGTGATCTGAGGAAAGTAGGCTAATAAGTGTGGCAGGGAAACTCTAAGTGATGGACTTAGTAAATCAGTTAAACAATCACTGAAAAATACAAAGTTATATTATTAAGATGCATCAATTGGCTTTGTGTTCGCAATTTCTAATTCAACTTTTCAGGTTCAGCCTAAGTGATGCAGCAGTTGCCTTAAAGGTGCAGCAGTGGCAGAGCGTAACTAGCAACACTATTTAAGATGTAACAGAAAAATGTCAGCATCTGAAAAATTAGCAGCTGCTAAAGAGGAAGCAAATGGCAGCTCATTTCAAACCATGTTCTGTAATAAATGTTTTTGTTTTGTTTTCTTTGTTTCTTGTTCCGTTCCTCAAAATGATTTATTGTGACCTAATGAGTAAAGAAAAAGTAAAGTATCTGTGAGCAGAGTGAGTCAGGCTCTTTCCTGCTTTCCACTCCACTCCATCAAAATGGCCATTACGATGAAAATACACATCAATGAGTTGCTCCCAAAATTCCATCTTTTTCATTCTTTGGCTAAGAGTTAGCCCCTGCAGCCCTCTCTCACTACCTTACTTAAAGGGATTTTTTGATCTGGTTGGGTCAACAAGCATCCGGGCGAATTAAACTGTAAACTCTTTTGGGGTATAAATTTTTTATGGCTCAGTTTTGACCGCTAATATAAAAATGATTTCTTTTTCTTGGTCATGGTCGTCTCACATTGTCTTGTAAAGGAAATCAAACCAATGTATTTGGCGCACTAGATGTGTGGTTGATGCAAGTAGGTGTAGTATGCACACTTGATTTAAACTTTTTTTAACATGTTAAGTATTTTATTTGCTAGATTACCATGATTTTTTCTAAAGTAAGGAACTTGTGTACCTCTGTCTGTAACACAAACATTGGTAAAGGTGTTGGATGGTGCCCTATTGCTCCAGAAAACCAAAAACCCAATGCATATATCCCTCTAGCTCATGCTTGGCACTGGACTTGACCTTAGGCTTACATATGTCTGCTCTGAATACTGATCTCCCATATTTGTACACCTCAAAGTAGCAGAATTGACTAATGCAAGCAGTGTCCGGATATTTATGGAATGCAGGATTTCTTGGTCAGGATTCCAACAACGTCTGTCTCACATTGTCTTGTAAAGGAAATCAAACCAATGTATTTGCTGCACTAGATGAGTGGATATTTGTGGTTGATGCAAGTAGGTGTAGTATAAACTGTCATGTATGGTCAGTTTTATGAATGCACACTTGATTTAAACTGTTACTTGAGTATTTCTTTGATAGATTACTATGAATTTTTCTAAAGTAAAGAACTTGTGTACCTCCTTCTGTAACAAAACATTTGTTAAGGTATTGGATGGCGCTCCATTGCTCCAGAAAACCAAAATCTCAATGCATATATCCCTCTAGCTCATGCTTGGCATTGGACTTAATGACCTTAGGCTTACATATGTCTGTTCTGGACTGTCTCTCTTTCCCTTTGCAGTGTTTTTCTGTGGACAGTATACAAGCCTGAATGCTGATTTCCCATATTTGTAAACCTTAAAGTAGCAGAATTGACTAATGCTAGCAGTGTCCGGATACTTATGGAATGCATTTTGATGTGGCTAACCACCGTTGCTGTTTTATGACTTTCTAAAGCCTGTTAGTGCCAGCAATTACATAAGAGCAGCCAGAGTGCTTCTTTTGTGCTAATGGCTGAAGGAGAGGAATGCACTTATAAGGCAGCGATAAGACGTGAAGGAAGAGTCAGAGACGTGTGTCCATTTATAGATGCAGCAGTGACCCTGTGAAAGAAGAACCGTATTTTTATCTCTGGTTCTCTCTTTCTCTCTCTCTCTCTCTCTCTCTCTCTCTCTCACTTACTTAGCAATTAAAGGCTGCACTATGTAGAGTGTCGAATCAACAGCGCCAGGCCTCGCCAGCGTGTTTGTAACTCTCTGTCGGTTAAATATGTTCCACCTCTCAGGTCAGCGTGATCTGTGAGTACTGGATTGTGCAGTGTTTTTTTTTTTTTCTTCTTTTTTCTCTGTAATTGTTTGCCATGGACGCGTGGTCTGCCCACAGCGGCGCAGCCATTAGAGGGCAACGGAAAAGCAAAAATAACCCCAGGCCTGGCCGAGGCAGCCATATTTAAACAGTTAGGCTACCTCAAAGCAAACCCAACTGCCCTTTTCATGCCACCAGGGGCCCAAGCACCTACCTTGAAATCATACACACAAGGTGACCCGTCACCTATCATGTAATCAGCTTTCGGCCTGCCTGCTCAGTAGCTCTGAGAGATTAGGAATGGTGGAGGGAGGCGAAAGTAAAGAAAAAACAATGGTGGTGGAAAAAACATTAAGCTGCGCTTAAAGAAGAGATGATTTTTATTTGAGAGTGTAGAATTAGCATGGACTGTGCAAGTGGCGTGTCCCCACTAATGTCCAGCACTTATTGTTTTGTCCCCACCAATAATTTGGTCCCCTTCTGAAAAAAAGATTCCAATTGATCAATGCCTCATTAACCTAGAGGTGCAGAAAGACTTCAAAAAAGTTCTCTACTCAAGTCATAAGGCCAGGGTGATTGGCTGTGCCTTCCTCTGCTGTCACGTGAGACTCTGTAGCTACGTTGGATTGTTAACAGCACCAAAACTGGAAGAAAAGCTTTCCAGTTAAATGCAAGACTACTGTGCAGCGTGGGAGACACATGGGTGTAAAAAGCGAGTGAAGATGGCAGCAATAGATCTATTTTTCGAAGAAACGTGTAAATCACTTAAAGTCTAGTTCACTAATGAAATGAGCCCATCATCATAAGGTTAATGGCGACGCTCAGCTTTGGCGCACAGCATACAGCAGGCTAACATCGCCTGTAGCTATAAACAACAAGCAATGTTCCTACTTTTATTAATGCTAGTGTATTAGTGTACAAAAGCCCAGCTATTATAGTTATTGGTTACAATACTATTTGTGAGTTTTAGTCAGGCACCTATGTTCATCAGTTTATATTTATTTAGACATTGTGTGGTGTGCGTGCATCTAATGGTGAGTTTAGTCACTAGAAGTGCATTTATATTGATTCTAGTGTAATATTCTTTCTGTTATTTAGATGTTCTAAGCATATTTCTGTTAGGTGTGATGTTTGCTACTAGATGCTAATCGATGCTAATCGCGATTAGCACGCTAACACAGCATTTAGCTTATTGTTAGGCTCATTGCTGCTTGTTCATGCTTAGTTCGGGCTTATTTGTGTTCTATCTACTTTATTGTGCTAAGCTACGGACTAGCTACGTAAGGCTATGTGATTTATATGCAAATTTATATGCAAATTTTGTGATTTATATGCAAATTTATATGCAATTTTTGTGACAAAGTATGGCTACGCTAAGTGTATATTGCTGCTTTTGCCAAGTTAAGCTTATGAGACACTAGCCATTTTTTCTCTTTCATTTCTTTTATTTCAGAACCACATTAACTCATTGCCACATATCCACTCACGCAAGCTATCATAAATACAGATTCTGAGCAGATGTTCTTCAACTATCTCATACAGCATTATCATCTTGTTACCACTTTGTTGTGGGTGTGAAGATTTAATAAATTTCTTTCTGAACGACATAACTTGACTTGTGTTCTAACAAGACACTCTGCGGAGGTTGCCACCGGAAATAAGAAACAGCAGTACATAATCCTTTTCAATTAGAGATGTCACCTGCACTATGGCTTAAGTAATGTTGATAAGTCTTTAGATGTAAACTCACTGTTTACTGGTTTGAAACTGGCTGAAACTAGTCTATGTCTTGTAGTTTAACTGAGACATTAAGAAAGATTGAATTGTTTTCTGGGATTGTTACTTTAGTTTTGTGGACCACAGCACCAGGTTATGCAGTGTGGCGTGGCTGGGTAGATTCATAGGTCCCCACCAATGTCAAGAGCAAATCTACTCCCTTGCCGCTGCTACTTAGATCCTGTGAAAGCTTCATAGTTCAATGGAGCAATAGAAATGCTCCGAAATTACTTCTATGAACTTAGATGAAACGTAAAGTAGGTTTATGTTCTCTCCTGTAAAGCTACTATTAAGTAGATTCTGATTTTCTTTGAAAACATGAGAGCAAATTTCATAACATCGTATCTAGAAGAGTTTCTGAGGCTGTTTACACCTTGCATTACCATGCATTTCATGTCTGGACCATATCTAGATATATAGGGTCTGTCTCAAACCCTAGTGAGAGTCTACATAGACAGCATTGTACATCATAGTATGCATGCTCCTGACATGTAGGCTGTCCCAATTCTGAGATATCTTAAACTTAAAGTCTACTGAGGCAGCTTATTTTGGCTGAATTGTAAGAAAGCATCAAACGGTTCTCTGGCCACTAAGGCAATACCATAATGCAACGCAGGCAAAAAAAAATTTTCAACATGGCAGAAAAAAAGCAAAGCTACAAATAGAATGCTGCCTACTTAAACAGTCATCGGCTATGTAGTTGGCGCCTACAAAGGCAGCTCACTAGGTTTTGAGACAGACCCATAGTATTCAGCCAGATTCTACTGAGGGTCTCTTTACATCCTGCATAGTTTTTAGTGATCAGACCACGTGTAGTTTTCACCTGACTGCAAGAATAGCCAGGTTTAAACACCCCCCAGGACGCTCTGCGATTAGATTGCGATCAGATCAATCAAGCCACGCTCAGAGGTGGTCAGAGACCGATCTTGAGAGCATTTAACACAAGCGCCTTTGTTATCTGTATCCAATTACGTTAACGGAAATGCATTAAGGTGCTGGCTAGCAGGTGAGAGGATAAACAACAAAACGAAAGACAGATTGGAGGATTGGCGAGGATGAAGCTATCCCTAGAGTCTTCATGCAATGTGGTCCAAATCCGAACCCGTCAACAAAAGTTAACCAAAATTAGACAGAATTAGTTGATGCTGATGTGCTTTTTATGTGGAAACGGTGCAGTGAGATCTCATCTAGAGGCAAATTTTAGTTAAAAGGAGAAATCCAATGCTTGTATAATCTGAAGATGTTAAACTTCTCATTAACCTTCTAGGATCTATGTTTTTCATTCCTTCCTAATTTCACCATTAGACATCATTTGAAATGGTGTTTCATATCAAAATTCTCAGAACAGGATGTATACCACTGTTGCCTCACAGCAGGACGAGCCTGGGTTAGATTCTTTGTGGAGCTTGCATGTTCTCCCAGCTTGGGTTTCCTCCTGTTTCCTCCCACAGTCCAAAGACATACAGTCAGGTGAATTGGAGACACTGCATTGCTCCCAGGTGTAAGTGTGAATGGGTATGTGCCTTCCCCCCATTGAGCATTGGGATACGTTCCAGCACCCCCTGCGATCCAGAAGGATAAGCGGCTTAGAAGATGAATGAATGAATGAATGTTCGGAACAATCTCAGCTCTTTTTACACTGAGAAATGGCTGCAGCAACTTTGACAGCCGTGAACTTTTTAAACGCTTTTCATCATGCGTTTCTGATAGCCACTGAAAGAAGACAGAAGGGTTTCTAATCCATGAATCCACCAGTTACACATTATGAGAGGCAGATGTCTCTAAACCCCCTCATAGCTCCGGATGTATGTCATGTTTATTCTCACAATAAGAATAATCAGAAGGGCAGGAACTGTAATTCTGCTATACTATATTATTATAGAGCAGTGGTCACTAATAGGCAGACCGCGGTCTGGGTCCGGACCCAGACTATTGTCCAATGCGAACCCAAACCGATAAACTATTGAGAATTATTTAATTAGACTGTGTTTATTATAAGAGGCGGAGTTTTTTTTTTTGTCTTTACGGTATACAGGCTTTACGGCACAGAGAAGTTGGAGACCAACTGTGTGCGCTGTAAGATCACCGAAGGCTCCTCAGCCAATCAGATCTATGCACATTGGGCCGTGCGGCGTGCACACAGGCAAGGAGAAGCAGCAGATGGAGACTAAAGCGAGAAAAACAGAAAAATGAACAGTGAAACTGACTGTTTAACAGGAACGGTTTTGAAATAGACCTGCTCGTCTAGTTTTGGAGAATACCGCTCTGTACAACCAAGATGTCAATCTGTGAAGCTGAGTTAACAAGAAGACACACGTTTTATTTACTTTCTCTATAAATTAACACTTTAAGATGCACTTTTTTCAAAATAATTCTGTTTTTTAATTGTTTTACTTGAAGTGAGGACAAAACATTTATTGGAAGTTTATAAATAATTCATGCAGTTCAGCAGTTAGTCAATTTATTAAAATATACTGAACGGTATGTGTGATGTGTTGGTGTTTCAGTAGCTGATGGTATAAGATGCTGATATTAGTCTACTTCAGTAAACAGGATACACCACTGAATCATAACACAAGTTAGAAATGATGATGGTCCGGACCTTGGCCTGAGGAAATCTCCTCTAACTAGTCCTTACTGAACTCTAATTAAATACCCCTGTTATGGAGGAACAGGCACAGAAACATTGGGACTCATTGTATTTTATTAGTAGACACCTTTACAGAACTTTACAGAGGGTTATAAAAGGGTCCACAGTTTGACCAGGTGAGATCTGTGTATACTTCTTCCAAAAGCACATTAACACATGGTTCTGTTTTATTTTTGTTAGATTTTTCCTTATTACGATACAAGCCAATAAGCTCAGGCTGAACACTTGCATTCACCCAGAATACAGGAAAGCTCCTGAAACTGAAACTTCAGCCTCTTATGTGCTCCAAAACACATTCTGTATACACTTGTGCTCAAGATTAGCTTCTGAAAAGCTAATATGTTGGTTCTGCAGCTTTGTCATTTAAAAAATTAGTCATTTTTTGTCGATTGTCAATATAATTTTCATTTTGGCAATAAATATGCTTAGTTAAAAGACTAGAAAAAACAATAAAACTTATTGTTTGATAAAAGCTTAATTGAAGATCAATAAAATTTATTACATAAAATGTTCATTTTGTTAATAAATATGTTAATTAAAAAATAGAAAATGAAAAAATAAAACTTGCATAAAAAGTCACTCTGGAAGCTGAAAATTATTTTCCAATTACATTCAATCAAAAATACTGTCTTTGACTACAGCTATGTAGTAGCAAGAGCATGACACAAAAGAGCAACCTGGCCTTGCGGGAAAGTGCAACTCCAAAAGCGTTAAAAATGTAGAGAATAATTTCTCTCCTCAGTCAGCTAACTACCAAACCTCTTGGTATCTCAGCGTTAGACCTGGAGCGTCTCTAGTGAGCATCTGTTCAGCGATACATGAATGATGGAGAAGTAGAGGATAGTTCTCTCAAGGTTGTGTTGCTAGCCAGCAGGATGCAGAAGAATGAAAAGCATCTGCAAATAAACTATTTTTCTTTTTACCTCGCTCTTCGTACGTAAGCTCATTCAGCCTTTTCTCTACTCATTTCAAGGTTCTCATCAAAGGTGAAACCATCTTACCCTGTTTGTTGCTTCCTTTCAACTTGTTTCAAAGCACACATATTTTCTTACTTTGTTAGAGGCGGTTGTAGGAGTATCTCTGAGAGCATTCATTAACACCGTCATACTAGCAACAGCGTCGATTCTCAGCCTGACCCAAGACCAGCTAGTGTTAGACCGTCACTTTTCAAAAACACAAGGGTTTATTGAAGCGATACCATAGAAGATCCACTTTTGGTATCTTAAAGAAACTTACAATGGATTATTCTTACAAAGAACTACTTTTATAAATAAGTTGTATAAGTGAAAACCTACAAGTAGTTCAAGCAGTTTTGGAATCTTTTATGTACATGAAGAACATTTTTAAAGTTAGAAGAACCTTCACATAACCTCTAGGTTCTGTGCTAATTAAAGGTGCTTCATAGAAACATAAGATCAAGGCAAGATCCATTTAGGAACCAATCTATTTAAGTACCCTTTAAGTGAACCCTGTTGTCCATTACTGCCATATCACCACATATCATCACTCTCCAAAACAAAAACATGTATTTTCATTTTTGCTAATTTTCATTTTCTATATTATAGAAAAAGACAGCTGGTTTTTATATCCTGTGAAAGTTTCATGATGAATGGACCAATAGAAATGCTCCAAAAGCTTTATAAATAATGTATAAAACCTCCTCATATGGAATGTAAGGAATGTAAGTTAGGAATGCCTCTAAAACAACCCTCTTACTATTTTGGAGATACTTATGTTTCTTCTTTGGACAGCGACAGTATTCAAGATGCATGGGTGTCATGGGGGTGGTTGACGGCATCATTGTGCGCAGGTGGGGTACACCACGGACAGTTCGCCAGTCCATCGCATGGCCGACACTCACTCACACACTCACACCTACGGGCAATTAACAGTGACCGATCAACCGCACAACTTTGGACATGTGGGAGGAAACCCACTAAAGCACGGGGAGAACATACACACTCTAAACAGCCCGGACCAGGAATTGACCCTGGATCGTCTTGTTGTGAGGTGACAGTGCTAACCACTACACCACCGTACTAACCACTACACCACCGTACTAACCACTACACCACCATACTAACCACTACACCACCATACTAACCACTCCACCACCATACTAACCACTACACCACCATACTAACCACTACACCACCGTACTAACCACTCCACCACCGTACTAACCACTACACCACCGTACTAACCACTACACCACCGTACTAACCACTACACCACCGTACTAACCACTACACCACCATACTAACCACTACACCACCGTACTAACCACTACACCACCATACTAACCACTACACCACCGTACTAACCACTACACCACCATACTAACCACTTCACCACCATACTAACCACTACACCACCGTACTAACCACTACACCACCGTACTAACCGGTCCACTCTCAACATCAGCTTAACATCAAAGGCTCCTCTGTGGAGATCGTTAAGAGCACCAAGTTCCTTGGTGTCCACCTAGCGGAGAACCTCACCTGGTCCCTGAACACCAGCTCTACAGCCAAGAAAGCCCAGCAGCGTCTCTACTTCCTCCGGAAGCTGAGAAAGGCCCGTCTCCCTCCACCCATCCTCACCCTCTTCTATAGGGGAACCATAGAGAGCATCCTAAGCAGCTGCATCACTGCCTGGTTTGGGACCTGCACAGCCTCTGACCGCAAGTCCCTCCAACGCATTGTGAGGACAGCTGAGAGGATCATCTGAGTCTCTCTCCCCTCCGTCTTGGACATTTACACCACCCGCTGCATCCGCAAAGCAACCAGCATTGTGGATGACCCCACCCACCCTTCACACAGACTGTTCTCCCTCCTGCCATCAGGAAGAAGGTACCGCAGCATCCGGTCCAAAATCAGAGCCCTGAATAATTCATTAACATTTATTGTTAATAGTGAACACAAACCTTGTTGCTTATCCTAAAGACAAATATCAGTGTGAAAAGAATATAGTCAGATGTTGAAGGATCTCCACATAAAGCTTCAGATTAAAGCCTATTCCTGGAAGCCCAAGCCAAGAATTACTAAGGCACCTTTATTTTTTTTAAGAACGAACAGGGACTTGTCAGAAGCCCACCACAAATTCTGCTCTGCGATCAGCGATAAGTGTTCCCGCTGCCTATGCTCTCTGCCGCAGGGCATCTACGAGTCCATCTGATTTGTGTTCAATTTAAGAACAAGAAACGGGCACAGAGGAACAACAGCTGGCATACACTCCACAGAACATCCACAACGAGTATGCTTCCCACTGCTCTGTGTTCTAACACGAAGAAGACTCTGTTTCTTGTTGTTTTTGCTCTCAGAGATGAAGTAAACGCTGATTGGACAGGAGGCGGACGCAGCTTTTCTCTTATTGCTCATCTGTTTGAGTTACTCAAACGAGAAGCTCTCTGCTTAAATTACACAAGCGGATGTAGTCTGGGCGGGTCTGTTTTGTTCCTGACCACTACCCACCTTTCATCGGGGCTTCAAACCGGTTCGAGAAATGAAAACACAATGGTATTGTGACGGGTACAACAACGTAACCGGAAACATAAAACACCGCAGCCTGAAGCTGGAACTGAATATGTTATTTGTCATGTTATGTAATATTCTTTGATGTATTCTGTAACGCAGCGCTGCATCACTTAGACTGATCAGTTTGACAGAATTCACCATTTTACCATTTATCACTGTTTACAGCAGATATAGGGTGTGTCTCAAAACCTAGTGAGCTCCTACATAGGCAGCATTTTACGTCATAGTATGAGCTCCCGACATGTAGACTGTCCAAATTCTTAGATATCTTAAACATGCTGTCTACTGAGTAGCCTTATTTTAACCTGATTTTAAGGAAGCATCGAACGCTTCCTCAGCCGCTAAGGCAATCCCATGATGCAACACAGGCAAATCTACGAGCAGTGAAGTGATTTTCTCTGGAGTTTTAATGTGTTTCTGGTCATATAATCACACAAAACAGTATTTTATTATCAACTCTGTAACGAGTCTCTGACCATTTAGCAGTTTTATACTCGAGCCATTAGCATTTATGCTAGCGGATTTTTAAGCCTCAGGCTATTGTTTTGGATGCTGGCCGGTATCTTAGCAACCAGCTAAACCACCGGTCATGTGCTGCAGTGAGCGAGAACAAGCCGTGACACAGTCTCTCTCTAACTAGAGCGTCTCAGTAATCTGTTTTACGAGGAGAGATGAGGAGAGAAGGCTGCTCCTTAAACCGCTGCCTACCTAGACAGCCTACTTAGACACTCACTAGGTTTTGAGACACACCCATGGTGATGGTCACTCTTTGCTATGATCTATTTTTTACATACGTATCTAAATTTTTACACGTTTTTTTTTTTTTACATCATTTGAATGCGGTAGCTAACCTTTGTATTGCATAACAATATCATGATGAATGGACCAATAGAAATTCTCCAAAAGTGCTTGGTAAGAATTCTGGTTCCATTGACTTCCATTGAAAGTAAAGACGGTTTTTACTCTCTCCTGTAAAGTTTCTACATTGAAGATACAGGTTGGACAATGAAACTGAAACACCTGATCTAGACCACAATAATTTATGAGTATGGTGTAGGGTCTCCTTTTGTGGCCAATACAGCGTCAGTTCATCTTGGGAATGACATATACATGTCCTGCACAGTGGTCAGAGGGATTTTAAGCCATTCTTCTTGCAGGATAGTGACCAGGTCAGGAAAACGTTTCCTGACTCGCTCCTCCAAAACACCCCAAAGTGGCTCAATAATATTTAGATCTGGTGACTGTGCAGGCCATGGGAGATGTTCAACTTCACTTTTATGTTCATTAAACCAATCTTTCACCGGTCTTGCTGTGTGTATTGGTGCATCAGGATACAATGTTTGAACCATTGGATGCACATGGTCCTCCAGAATGGTTCAGTAGTTCTTGGCAGTGATGCACCCATCTAGCACAAGTATTGGGTCAAGGGAATGCCATGATATGGCAGCCCAAACCATCACTGATCCACCCCCATGCTTCACTCTGGGCATGCAACAGTCTGGGTGGTACTCTTCTTTGGGGCTCCACACCGTAACTCTCCCGGATGTGGGGAAAACAGTAAAGGTGGACTCATCAGAGAACAATACATGTTTCACATTGTCCACAGCCCAAGATTTGCGCTCCTTGCACCATTGAAACCGACATTTGGCATTGGCACGAGTGACCAAAGGTTTGGCTATAGCAGCCCGGCCGTGTATATTGACCCTGAGGAGCTCCTGACGGACAGTTCTGGTGGAAACAGGAGAGTTGAGGTGCACATTTAATTCTGCCGTTATTTTGGCAGCCGTGGTTTTATGTTTTTTGGATACAATCCGGGTTAGAACCCCACATCCCTTTCAGACAGCTTCCTCTTGCGTCCACAGTTAATCCTGTTGGATGTGGTTGGTCCTTCTTGGTGGTCTGCTGACATTACCCTGGATACCGTGGCTCTTGATACATCACAAAGACTTGCTGTGTTGGTCACAGATGCGCCAGCAAGACGTGCACCAACAATTTGTCCTCTTTTGAACTCTGGTATGTCCCATAATGTTGTTATTGCAATATTCTGAGCTAAACTGTGTCTTACCTGCTAACTGAACTTCACACTCTGCTCTTAATGGTGCAATGTTAATTAATGAAGATTGGCCACCAGACTGGTCCAATTTAGCCATGAAACCTCCCACACTCAGTTTCAGTTTCATTGTCCAACCCCTGTACTTGTTTTTCTTAAGACAGCGACGATATTCAGATAATACGATTAATACACAAAGCCCATGTAAAAGAAACAGTCCGGGGTTGCAGTGCAAGTCATTTCTACTGCACATCCAAAACGGAATTTGTGTTAATCTTTTTCGCAGCTTGTGAAAAAAAAGGCCCAGCAGTTTGTCGGATTTTTTTTCATTAAGAATTTTTGCCAGAGATTCGCTCGCACTTCTACACTGGAGGACAGCGTTCCTTTCTGGATTATTACACTGCCAGAGGAAAGAGAAGCAGCTCGGCATGCTCGTCTGCAGCGGGGCTTTTTAATTAGTAATCGCTCCTGTACCGTTTCTGAAGGACCCGTCTCATCTTGTGTGCCCAGACTAGCCCTAATAAGTGCTCCTTAAGGTAACGCGCTGCCTGACTGCAGCAGGCCGGCTCACGCCACGCCATTTAGGCTCGACATGCTTTTAGCATTAGCGACAAGCTCCATCGTGCACGCCAGCTCAGGCACGGGAGCCCTTGCAGCCGCCTGCTACAGTCAAACAGTAGTAGAATTTACACGCTCAAGCAAGGTTAAAGTGCTAGCTACCGGGATTTGCAAGTTTGCCCTTTATTTTTTAAGTTGCTCTGGATAAAAAACATCTTCTAAACAGGTAGATATAAGATTAAGTAGTTTAGTCAATGCTACATTGTCTACTTAAAGGAGCAATGTGTAAGATGTTCAGTTTAAAACATTCCAAAACTAACTAACCTTCTAACCTCTTGTCAGTCATGTTGATGGAGCTGTTCCTGATTCGATCTTTAAAGGACAGGTAGCTGATGAAAGGAAGCATAAACAACAAGTTCTTGGCAAGTGACCAACCATGTTCAGTAGCAAACAAAAGTAGTTCAAAAGAAGTGATATAAATAGAAGCAAAACATGAGTAAACATTGGCGATGTCTTCCACCAGTGGAGATGCTCCTGCCGAGTAAAGGGATGAAGTTTGATGGTAGAGGGAGGATACCACAACTTTCTGGTGATATGTTGCCCCCTATAGATCTTACACATTGCTCCTTTAACCACATAGTAACACAGTTTAATCATAATGCTGTAAGTTTGACATGAGATTTATGATTTTTCATTGAAAAAAAAAAAAAAACTATGATGTGTGAGCTCTGCTGCAATTCACCCTAGAAAACATGAAGTGGGTATTTAAATATAAGAGGTGTCAGGTCAGATTTTGGCGGATGTCTTTACTGATGTTTATGCCTCAAATGCAAGGGCGTGGAAGGGGTTTGATATTGGGGGGGACACATTTGCTAATATAAATCAAAGCCCACCCTATTCCCTAAAATATTACTTAAAAGCTGCTTTCACTGTAGGTAAGGTAGTAAATCACTGTTTGTTTAGTGTCGTAGAACAACATTATTGGAAATACGGTTTCATTTATTAATTAATTAATTGATTTAATTTATTATATTTTTTTAAAAAATTATTATTATTTTACGTATGTAGTGTAGTAGCAATCTGCAGTTTGGGGCGTGGCCAGAGAGTAATGTAACTTTACATGTCAGAGTGCTTTCTGACTAAAGTTAATATAAACGTAAGCTAACCCAAACCCTTCTAGTCTGTTACCATAACTACACATTATACTAAAGCTGGTTTATTACAGTATATATGGTCATCATTGCTATTCATTGCTCTCATCACTGACCTCACGTTTAAAGCTGGTGCGAGCTACCCGATGCTCCAGCGAGGTGAGAGCTCGGGTCAGTGAAGCTGCTGACTGCAACAGGCATCTCAACACAAGCCTTAACAAAGTAAAAGACCACCAAACAACCAGAGCCAGTTGCTAACAACAAACACAGCGTGTGAATTGCGAACACTGCCAAAACGCAGTTTTTTAAACAGTTCCGGTTTTCTTTGGCTTAATTTTTGGGTGGGACAAGTCTCCCTGTTTCTGATATTGTGTGGGACATGACCCACCCACCCCCCTGGGTTCCTACGCCAATGCTCCAATGCAAAATCAATATCATAGTGATGAAGTTCTCTTAGAAGCAATGTGATTACAATCATCAGATTGGTCACCACTAATGAATCACATACCATATCCTAAAGTAGCAGTATGTAGCCTCTAGTGGTGAGGTTGTGCATTGCAGCCTAATGTTAATTCAGTTCAGCTTAATATCGTCATATCTCCCTGATGAGCTGATTCAGACTATTTATTATTCATGTGCCGAATAGGACATTTGCCAGCTTCTTGTTAGATTTTTTTCCATCACACCTTTAATGGTACTGAGACATTATAATTCTGGCACCTGAGCCATTATAATAAATTCTGCATCATTTAAGGTGGACTGAGAAGATACGAGCACAAAAAAGCTGACGAATAAGAAGCTGATTTTAGGCTGTTTTAGTTGGAGTTCTATGCAGTGAGCTACCAATAACTGCACTACGGTAGGTCATTTTGACAGGGATTCTTCTAAATGGTGCTATATCACCATCACATCTCTACAGCCAGTGTGTGGTTTGTCTGATTTGGCCTACAGTTGCAGCACTGTGGCTCTACATGGCAGCCTCTCTGGAAGAAGATATGTAGATATGAAGGGTATCTAAAAAGCAAAAACACAAGGCAGCTATCCGCTAATGAAAACATAGTTTTCTATATTATATTCAGCTTCAATTAATAGATCCTCCTAACTCTTCCACACCCCTCCTTAATAAAATCATGATATAATTGAAGTATATGAAGTATTGTGATGGTATTATATGGGTGAGGCCTGAACTGATTCCTGCTCCCACAGCTAGGGCAGTATACAGTGAGTTAGTAGAGTCAGTTTACTTGCCTGTCTGGAAGGCAGTGTAATGCTAAAATCCATACAGCAGGAATGGCAGAGCTGTATCCTTCACCATCATGTCTTGTTAGCAGCTTCTGCAATGCAAGCAAAGTGAATTATTAGTGAATTATTCATAAGTGTGGCGCCCAAAGTGTCGGCAGGTTAGGGACGGCTATTACGTTCTGTCTTCCTCCACCACCGTGCGCCTAATTATGACTGGGAAGTGCAGGTGTCTCTATTACCCCCAGGCCACGAAGGTGGAAGAGACTTGGAGCTTCTCCGCCAGTCAGTCGCGCATTCACTCCAGAGCCGACTTGAGAATGTCATTCACACTCCTGGCTCTGCAGCTGACACCACGGCAAAGCATCTGCTACAGCGAGAGGTGTTCCGAAACAGATTCCACATCCGGAAGCCTGCAGACTCACGCATGACCAAATGTGGGCTGTTTGCACCCTCGAAAAATAAAAGTGCCCAAAGTGGGGTGTTCTGGAGTGATGCCCAAGAAGAACCAGCGAATCCTGGGTTCGCTGGAGAATCTATTATTGGATATGCATTTAAAGGACTAAATCAAATGGGTGAAGGTGAAGAACCTTTATATTAAAGTTAAAGCTGCTATGCCGTCAAGCCATTAACCCTTTAAAGAAAGTTTCTCCACAATTACCCACTTCACATCAGACCACTTGGTGTACACGTCTCAGTGACTGAATTATGCAGACAAATTGGTGGAATTCAGTGTAACACATTATAATAAATTCACATGCATGAACTAGCATTAATGTATGCATTACTTCATGCATGAGTAATCATTCATTCATTCATGTAATATGTAGCGAGTCATGATAATGTGTAAATGTATGTCACATGCATGCCGAAGCCATATATTAATGTATTCAGCAATTAAGGTGCCAATATCATTAGTTAAAAACACATATTTATATATTCATGATGGTCAGCACCTAAAAATCTGAATAGACAGAAGGGTTATTAAAGGAGCAATATGTAAGATGACCCAACGAGTCAAATTTATACTCATAACAATAGGGGGCAACATATCACCATAAAATGCACAGTCCCTCCTCCTCCTTCTGTAATTCTTACCAGTCTAGAAGAAATGTTGCATCAAACTTTATCCCTTTACTAACCGAGAGTGTCTGCAGAGGTGGAAGGCAGTTGCAATGTTATTTCTTGTTTTATCTCTATCGCTTCTTTTGTTTGCTGCTGAATGTGGTTTCTTGTGAGGAGTGAGCAGTGCTCGTTATTATACTGGTCGCTAAGAGATTAATAATGGTCAGAATACACTCAACAGTGACTCACTGTCGCCTCTTCATGTACAAAGTGGTAATATAAGACAGACAAGCTGTGAAAAGATAGTTAGCATACTAACTTTAGTATCTCTACAATACAGTACTTTGGTGTCTCTGACATAGCATCATATCATCAAAGCTGTTGTTTCATCACATTCTGTCTTATTTTAAATTTATTTTGGAATGTTTTGAACAAAAAATCTTACATATTGCTCCTTTAAGTTATATATTTAACATTACTACAGCATTACTTCTTGCTTTCATGATATTCGTGGCCTGCAAAGGAAAGTGGTGAAGTGAATCTGCTGTGTTACTGCTGTGTTGATGATGAAATATATAAGGAAAAACATGAAATATTCGTTTTTTTCATTGTCATTGTTATTGGCATCACCTACCAGACTTAAAAAAATATATAATAAAGACATAACTATGACTGACATTACAACGTTTTTTTAATTCACATACTGCTTAGTAAACACACAGCAGCAAGCAAAGCTGCGAGCTCAATAAACACACTGATAAATGAAAACTATGCAAATTTTAGATAACAGGTTGAAAACTACAGGTGGTATGATTAATGGAATTCATAATTCAGTTGGATATGTTGGTGTCTTGATTTAATACTGCAGCATCCCGCTTTTGGGTTGCGCAACTGATGTACGTGGGAAGGCCTGTGGAAAGTGTCGGGCTGTGAGAGAGAGTTTAAATCTTGTGAGCAGTTGTGGCTGTTGGCTTGGATGTGTGAAGATGTGTTGATTGTGTTGTTCGTTGCGGGGCTGGTTAGTGGGGAAGTGGTCAAGTGTTTGCGTATTGTCAGGCTGAACTCTATGGCTACTTATGAGCTGTTTGCTATCTTGGCTCTTCAGTTAGCACTTGCAGGCAATTTCTCCACGACGGCTTTGTTCAGTGAAGGACATTCGCCCAGTGCGCTATGCTTTCCGTGCCTCCTCCTTTGCCAAGATGTCACAATGCGTTTGAGAGGGCAGACTCAATGGGGTGACTCAAAATTCGGCCCGCCGAAGTCATGGTCAACTGCGTTTGCTAGTTTTGTCTCCCTCCATTGCGTGATATTACATTTTTGATAGAGCAGAAAAAGAAACAGTGCACTAAATGAGCCTCATGTTCAGATTATCAGAGCAATATTTGACACATCGATATAATTTAGTTTGATCCATTTGGGGGGATTTCTAAGCAACAAATAAACACTGCTGTAATGTAGGAAAACTAAATCAGACAAATAAAAATAGGAAATGTAATCTCAGCTTAACTCCCACCGCACAAGAGGGTTTAACTCTTTTCCTCTAGTTTTCCTGACTGAGAGAGAACGACAGGATGTTTTAGCAAAACGAAAAAAGTACATGATGTTTTAGTTTCGGATTTTGGTTAGAGCATTTTAAAAGCTTTTATTTGCTCAACAAAACCCTTTATTGTTACAATTTTTAGATAATATTATTAATGTATAATGTATAATGTATATTAATACAAATGGCACGGTGGTGTAGTGATTAGCACTGTCGCCTCACAGCAAGACAATCTGGGTTGGATTCCCGGTCCGGGCCATTCTGTGTGGAGTGTGCATGTTCTTCCTGTGCTTGAGTGGGTTTCCTCCGGGTACTCCGGTTTCCCCCCACAGTCCAAACACATGCATGTTAGATTGATTAGTTACTCTAAATTGCCCGTTGGTGTAAGTATGTGTTGGCCATGCAATGGACTGGTGACCTGTCCATGGTGTCCACCTTCGCCCAATGATGCTGGAATTGGCTCCAGCCCCCCTGTGACCTCGACTAGCGGGATAAAGCGGAAGATAATGGATGGATGGATATATTACTACAGTAAGTAATGCTTTTACATACGTCTGTGTGTTTTTTTAACCCTTTCTAAGCTGTGGAAACAACCCAGTATTATTTACATCTAATACCTGCTTTGACTGCTCAGTACTTCATTAAGCTAAATCAAGATTGCTGCTGAAGAAACTGAATACATTTATCCAGGAGAAATCTGGAACTAAACCTTTGTTCTTAAAAATAAGATATTTATGCTACTCTGTATTGTATATATGGCTTTTAAACAATCAGCTTAAGTGCCTAAGCATTTTGCATGGTATTGTATATCATAAGAGACAATCCTAAAAGTATATATTCATACATGATTACATTTTTCAGTCATCATAAAATAACAATCAATTGTAATCTACACTTACATTTTTATACAGGATCCTGCAAATCAGAGTAGCCCCCCCAGTGCTTATATCAATATATAAAGTATTAAAATAAACATTTCATGTGCTTCAATGACAGACATGCATTCTAGTTATATTCTAGATTAAAGCATTTTTCAATATACGAGTGATTATTTTATGATGTTCCCCACTTTCTTCATCATCAACAATCACAACAATAATAATAAAAAAGGAATATAATAACTTCACTATGAGGTCCATCAAGAACCCAGGGAGAAGTAATGCTTTATTAATGCTATGCATACAATTCCAAATCTGGTGGCTTCCTTTTTTTTGTTTCTTGGTACAGTTAAGGATCTGACTATCATGAAGACCTGCATGGACGTTATGAATATGATTTTAAATGAATATATTGCCGCCTTAATTGCTGCCTGTATTAATACATTGCCACTGTGTTTAGGCATATTCTTGATGACTCACAATGACTTGTGTACATTATTGTGAAGTGTTTCCTGATTCCCCATTTTAAACAAATGTGTCCCAGAGGAACCATTTTGGCTTCTCTCAACAGGAGGTTCAACGGATGGTTCTTTAAAGCAGTGGTTCTCAAACCAGTTCTCAGGCATCATTAGATGGTCCACATTTTTGTTCCATGTGTTAGAAGCTGAGATAACGCTAGAATGTAAACCAGTCGGGTGACATGTTTGAGGACAGCTAATTTAAAGGATATATATCATCACTGTGAAAAAAACCAAGTACAAGAACAAGTAATTCAGTCTCTCACATGTAAGCAGCGGCTTGATGTGAAGTGGTTCATTTGTTGAGAGACCTAAAGAAGATTTCTTTAAGTGGTGGTGATAGGAATCACGGATCTTCCACTTTTTTATTTTATCTTCTGTCCAGAACCATCAGAATTTTTATATGTAAAATTATATATTAGTCACGAACCTGAAAATCTAAGTTTTATTAGGGACTATCTTGCCTCACAATGCCCTGCATATATCCCTCCGCCATGAATGGGTACATTTATTTTAACTTTTACTTTTATTTTTATTTTTATTTTTAATTAAAAAAATACTTTCAGTTTATTTACTTCAACTTACATTCAACTTACTTTGTTTATTTTTTTTATTTTTTTTTGTTATCTTTATCTACTGGTGAATGGAGGAACAGCAAAGTAAGCATTTCATTGTACAGTGTAACTGTCTGTTTCTGCTGTACATATGACAATAAAACACCTGAACTTGAATTTAAAATGCTTTTAAAGTCAAAATCTTATCACAAACCTTTGTGTCAGATATCAGGCAGTATATTCATAACCATTTCATGGCGTCTTTGCGTTGAGGGAGCTTTCCGAGTCCTAATTCTTTAGACTCCTGATTCCTATCAGACTCAGCTTTCAAGTTTCCCTAGAATGGAGCAGCAAACCACTCCGAATGCAAACTTCGTTTACATTTCACTTACGTAAAATGCTTTAAAAAATGAGCTCCAAATAAAATAAGATGTTGTGTTACTGGGTCTGCAAAACTGTTAAAGCTCTGTTAATAAGCTCTGTTCTTATTGGCTGCCTTCTATGGTGCCCAGTTTAAAAAGCAATCTGAGTTGAACCAGTTCTTCAAACTCAGCCTTGAAGTGCATGAATATTAGAAGTAGAACTCATCGTAACAAAAAGTTTGCATCAGAACTAGACGTTAATAAAAGAGTGGCTTCCGTCTTCCATCTATGACCTAATACTGTGGCCCTCTCTTCCCCACTTCCCCAGAAAGTGGGAACTAATTAGACCAAGATTAGAGAAGTATGAACTTAGGGCCAATCAAATGATCCAAAAAAACTGGTTTCCTTGAGCTGTTTGAGTTCATACAGTGTGAGTCACACTCATCAGACATGTCTGTGTCTCATACAGTACTATGAAAAGGTTAGCCTACAATTATTAAAGTCAGCTATAGAGTATAAGTAATGGATTGTTCAGCAGTATTTATAGTGTATACTTACAAAATAAGGAAGTGACACCTTTGGAATTTGAATGAGTGGAGCTAAACTGTTGTGGGCTGAATAGAGTTGAATGTATGTAAATAAGCTAGTATAGTGGAGAACAGGCTGGTTTTGCTGATATCTTGCTGATGTATGGCCTGTATGAACCGGAGAGTAAATGATAATTTTTTTTTTTTTACCATAACAAAGTTTAGATTCTATATTGAAGTCATATATTCCAAAAACAAAGCAAGAACAAACTGGAATTCCATGATAAAAGCCTTTTAAATGCACCTATAGAGCTCCTGAAAATGAGAAAAGTGTAAAGAACCTCCACATAATGTAAAACAATGAAAAACTTTCCACTAGAAAAGTAGATCAAACCATTTAGGATCATCCTTTCGTTCCTTGTCCTGTCTTCTCCATGTCTCTGTGTGTGTGCCTGTTAATATCACCTATATTTGCTGACATCACAGTCCATTTATCACGTCTTTAGCCGGATCAGATGCTGTAAAATCCTGCTGAATATTACTGCGGTTCTGCCTCTGTGGAAAATACAAGGCAATTTTTGCTACACGACTCACAAATGAGTTTCTGCCGACGATGGCAGTGGAGACAGTATTTATAGCCATGGCTAAAGTTCCTAACATCAAGCTGTTGGGAAGCTTTTTCCTTTTTTTGAAGCTGCTCCTCACAAAGAAAAAAGAAAAAAAAACACCAGCAGAACGAAATGAAAAAGTATTAAAACTAGAGGAACATTAAAGGCCACAATATTGCACTTAATAATCGGACTACGTCCTGTAATTGAATTTTATCTGTTAATGTTGTATTAGCGTGCCTCATGCTAACGCTACAGAAAGCCCGCTGTTGGCATGTGCGTAATTGGTTGAGTTGGTTAATGTTCAAGAGCGCTGCCGGCTGAAAGCTTAATGCCAGCTGCAGGAGGTAATTTCAAAACTACGGGGCGGCGTATGATCAACGGCAATCAAAAGGCAATTAAATTTCACTGCCTTGTGCTCAGCCTGGCTAACAGGGATGGCTTAGCTTAGCGGGGTTTATTGCACGACTGCTCATCAATCAACTGCGCAACAGTTGAATCCTTCGCTTAAGAAATGGCTGCCAATGATAAATCTGACCTAGATTTGTTTTCCAATGTAATTGCTTTCTCTTGACTTCACAACTGGAGGCCTTTCAATAAGGGATCCCAACAAAGTCCATGAATATTAGATATTAGAATAGAATATTAAAACTAATTGTAACAAAAAGTTTCAGAACTAGACATTTATGAAAGAGTAGTTTCGACCTTCCATCTATGACCTAATACTGTGGTCCTCTCTTCCCCACTCTGTAGAAAGTGGGAACTAATTAGTTCAAGATTAGAGAAATATGCAGTTAGGGCCAATCAAATGATCCAAAACAACTGGTTTCCTTGAGCTGTTTGAGTTCATACAGTTTGAGTCACACTCCTACAGCGCCGCATACAGTACTATGTAAAAGTCGGCCTTCATTTATTAAATTTCCAGTCAAAGCAGCCATTGAGTATAAGTAATGGATTTTTCAGCAGTATATATAGTATATACCTGCAAAATAAGCAAGTGACCCCTTTGGAATCACTCTAATTTCTGCACATATTGGTAATAAAGAGTTGTCTGATTGTCACAGTTACAGACAAACACCAATAACATACACAGTTTTACTTTTCATGTCTTTTATTGTGCACATAGCATAACGTTCACAGGTTAGTGTATCTTTGTATTAATGACTTCTCCAAGAGAATTGGCTTGTTAAGGAAATGAGACTGTAAGTGTAGGTTTCACAGGTGTTTTCTCCATTAAATCAAGGCAGCACACAAAACCTCTATACTAAAAAACCTGTTCTTCTATAGCAAGGTTAGTGTAGTTAGTGTCTCAATGCAAACGACTTCCAGAAGACTTCAGAAGATGTATTATTGAGATGCATGAAGCTGGCCAAGCAGAAAAGTGGGCAGTCTGTTAAGATCGCTCCAAGACCACAATAGGACAATCCTGAACGAGGTGCGAAAGAACCCAGAGTTAACAGCAAAAGACCTACAGAAGACGATACACACTGCAAAACAGTTGCTCATGTGTCTACAATTAAAAAAGCATTGAATAAGAATGGTGTAATGGAAAGACACCACAAAGGAAGCAGCTGCTGTTTCAAAAATGACCCATCTCAAGTTTTCCCAAGACCGCCTGGATGTTCCACAATGCTTGTGGGAAAATGTTCTCCTTTTTACCTTTCATGCAGGCGTGAAAACTCAAGGGGAGTAAAAAAGGTGTCAAGTTGAGAAAGTATAACCCATTTTAGGCAAGTTCTAAGGCACCCTCACCAGTCATAATGTCTTCACCAACCTCTCCATTGGCAATCAAATTTGTTTTCTTAGAGTTTCAGGACCCTCAGAAACTGTAATTTGGACTGCTGTCATATTTGGAGTGGCCATTGTGGTGTACACCTGGTGACTGGACGTAATGGTATGCAAGTCCTTACTGCCACACTACTGTAGATTTCTTTACAACAGAGAGAAGACCTTTGCTGGGCTCCAGGTCCAGCCAAAGCCCAGCTCCATGACACAAAACCAGGACATTAGTTTTAAGGACACATACTGACTAGTTTTAAAAATTATAATTAAGATACTCATCAAATTCAATGACAAAAATATACATTATGAAGCTGCTCTAATCATGATCTGCTTATGTTAGTCATAAACTACATCTAAAATTACTGAACACAATGAAAAGCCTGTCCTTACTGACCAACAGTTAAAGACAACAAACCTTTTTTGGCTTGATTGGGTATTTATATGCACATGAATACTTTGGAAAACCCAACATCTTGTTAGTTATTGAGTCTGAATAAAGCAAGGGGCTCTCTAGTCAGTAATTTTCTGTTCCACTTTAAATCTCAGTGTGTTTGTGAAGGTGAGAAAGGTGAGAAAAAGCCAACTTCAGCTTTACATAATATGTTTATTTTAAACAGAAACAGAATTTCAGTCCATGCTTTAGACAGGAGAATGTTTTAAACAAGCCGAATGCACTCTGCTCTCTGCTGAGTATATTGGCTGTTCAGCTAAACGATGCTATCTTACTTCTAACTGGTCCATAGAAGTGGTTATTTGCAATCGTGTGATTCCAATGATGCCTGTAATCCAGATGGAGGGCATCCAGATAGAGGGCAGTGTGGGGAACCCAAGAATGGACAAGATGGAGGAGAGCCCTTACTGTGCTAGTTTATATGACAGTATTAGAGAAAGATTGGACGTGACCCTTAAGGCATGAAGAGAAGCGATTAGGAAATTAACTGAAAGACTTGCCTGCTCAATAGGCGGCAGATATAAGAACTACCTTCTCCTCCAGACGTCCTTCTGCTCAAGCAAACAAACAAAACCATACAAAAGTATTGAAGACATTCAACTGTTTTGTTAGCGGTTAGGTTGACCTCAGCACTGTTGTAACTTCTTTTTGACGCCAATATAAAGAGGGGGACCAGCATAATATGCTTTATTCTTGAAAGTTCTGTGGAAAGACAACTCTGGAAAAGGTCTGATCTCAACCAGCTGTCACGCCTGCCCGTCCATGTGCCTTTGTTTACGTCCCGTCCATGTGTTTCTGTTCCTGAGTTGTGTCACCTGTTCCCTCTTGTTAGTCCATGTATATATACCCAGTGCTTGCCCTCTGTCTTGGTTGGTCATTGTCTGTATAGGTGTCTTTAGATGTGTCTGAATAGTTGTCTTTATGTATTTGTATTTCGTCTGTTTGCCCTATCGTTTGTGTTTACGTTTAATTAAAAGTATTGTTTAAGTTTAAGTATTTTTAAAGCTTGCGAGTGTGTCCAACCTCGTCTCTCCGCTTCTCTGCTGTGACACCAGCAAGCACATCCTATCTAAATGGTCTGCTAAAAAAGGTCCAAAGTCGTTATCTTCTGGGCTAAAACGTGTAGATTTGCTGAGTCATAAACTTTGCGATGGCCATCTGTGTCTGAACAGACTCAGTTTAGCAGATGGGCATGATATGCACACCTCTCCACATGAACGTCACCACCGTCTTCATCTTCAAATCTGATACACTTAAATTAATTGTGAAATGGACAATATTGTTTGTGAATTGCATGAAATGAAATCCTAAAGTGATCCTAAACTTTTGAGCGGTAGTGTATGGTACAGACATACCTTCCATACATATTTGGTGTGGAAGGAGAAGTGCCTATGCTATAGGGTTTGTTAATACAAGCCAGATGTTTTCCCAAACCTACCATAGATATTGACCTCTGACACTTAGCTCTCTCCTTCAAATGAAAAAATACACTTCAACTTAACTTTAAACAAGATGCTGGTGAATGAAAAACTGACTTTAGCCTCACCGACGTTGTTCCACAAACCATATTTACCTGTGTTTTTTATTCCAGTCTCTTGCATTATTCACCCTTATGGACAACAACCTTTGCTACTCAGTAAAAGGTCTTTGTGGTGATATGAGCAACCCTAAACAGTGCAAAACCACAAGCATTCTTTTGTACAAAATCACTTCCTGCTCTCCATCTGCAGTTCATGCATCAGCAATGAGGTGACATGACGCCATTTGCAAAATGCTCCTGAAAAAAATCCTTTAAATTTACCTGATTTACCTGAGTGGTCTATTTATCATCCAACATGGTGAATTTAGCTGATGGACGATGGGTTTTCGTGTATTTGTGTGGTTGAGTCCCTAGTGTTCTCTATGTCTTTTCATGTCACTGATTGTCCTTCATTAAGTTGATTATCTTGTACGAGATCCCCTCAGAAACGTCTCCTATAAATCAATGACTTGTACGTGGTAGCTGTTGTGACTGGAAATTATATCAAAAGGCGGCCTCTGACTTTGGCATGGCACTGTAAGATCTGCTCCACCCTCGCAGCCACACAGTCTGAATAGGCCCCCATCGCCATTGTAATGACGAGCAAAATGTTAAATCAGACTGCACTAGTAATGGCATGCCACTAATTGGCCCTCAGGCTGAACCCTGTCAGTTCTCAGTGTGTGTGTGTGTGTGTGTATGTGTGCGTGGGTATGTATGTGTGTTCATTGGTGGCATGACTGAGCACTTGTGGATGGGACCAGCTGTGAGTCTGTCAGCTTCGTGACACATCAGTCCTCCTCCCTATTCATTAGCAGCTCATCGCAAGGACAATGAGGCAAACAGATCGGACTGAGCGAGTTCCCGCGGCACTGGGCCTGTGCGGTACCTACAGCCGTACCTTCAAAAGCTTTACAGCAAGCATTTCAATCTTATAGCAATTGGAAGGTCTGCAGAAATGGGAAGGCCTAAGACACTAGAGAGACAGCTAGGTATTTTGAAAAGTGGATAGTGTCTTTGATAGCAATTTCATGGACCGATTCTTGGTGCCTATGGCCGTAAAGAGGCCACTTCACTTTGAGTGAAGAGCAGAAACGCAGCCTGAAGGATGAAGAACAGTGTAAAGGAAACCTATTTTCCAGCCAAGGTACATTACCCCCTTTTTAGGCGTTTAGTTTGAATTCAGATATCTAAAGCTGTACTCTCTATTTAAGTCTCTGCTTGAAGTGGAGAGAAAGTCAGAAGCAGCTCTCCATTCTCAGAAACAAAGGTGCCGGACTGGTTCCTGTAGGTGTTGCCTCTAAAGAACCAGCTTTGGTTGAAGCTTTCAACTGAGGCTCTTTTGAGAAGTTATTAGTTTCTAGTGTAAGTGTGAATAGTAAACAGAGAGTTGTTATTGAAAGTCTGTGGAACATAGCAGTAAGAATTTAGGTTGGAAGACCACTGGTGCTTCTTCTATGGCTATTATTAAAACGATTACTAAAACATTGGTACTAAATGGTTATTTGAGATACAACTGTAGGAAAAAGACTAATTAGTATAGAACATCACATGGTGTGCAGATTCTTTCAATTCTAAAAAAGGTTCATCTCTTTCATTTGCAGAAATGGTTCCTTAAGAAACCATCCACTGTAAGAACCAGAGCAACTCCAAAAAAAACTTTTAAACTGTTAACCACATAAGATGTGTCAATATTTAAAAAAACTTTCATGTATGTATAACAACCCCCCACCCCACCCCAACAAAAAAGGCCTTGGTAGAACCTTTTATAACATGGAGAAACAAAGTGGTTCTTGGTTTGGACGTACAGCAATATGAAAAAACGATTCTTTAAAAAGATTCTGTTCCCACAGTAAGGCTCTTTTGGGAACCAGGGGCGATTCTTCTAGACTTAAAAATAGATTACACTAGATTATGTGATAATTCTTTCAACCTTGGGGAATGGAGAAGATCTGGCAGGAAGCAAAAAACAAATAACTAGATAGTTGCGCATTGCAAACTATAATTAGATGTGCGAGAAGAATGTTAAAGAAAATGTGAAGTGTATGTCATTGCTCAGAAGAACCCTTTCAATGTAAATATCGGTTCCTAAATGGTTCTTGACTCGGATATATCATTGTAGGTAAAAGATTCCTTCACTTTTTAGCATCTTACTTGTAACAAAAGAAACATCTATTGTTTTATGCTGTCATCTCTCTGAACGGTTCTTTATAATAATTATTTTCTTAATGTAGGGCTCTTTAGGGAACCAAAGGTGATTTTCTAGACTTAAAATTAAAGGTGACAAAAGAGTTTGTTGTCTGTTGCAATAGAAGGACCATTTTTGGTTCCTTAAAGATCATTGGTTTTAGAGAACCTTATTTGTAATGAGATGTTTAAACAACCTATACATGTGAACAGTTAACCTGTAAACTGGCAAAGAACGTTTAGATTATATGATGATTCTTTAAACCTTGGTTACTTAAGGAACTGAACGTGGTCCTTTGGTGTGAAGTGTTTGTCATTGCTCCAAAGAACTCTATTAATGTAAATATCGTTTTCTAAATGGTTCTCGGCTCGGACATATGGCTGTAGGTAACATTCATCAACCTTTATGTTCTTCAAATTTTAGCATCTTATTTGTAACCTAAAAACCTCTAAAAACTCTTTTTTTAAGAGACTGCAGTGTTACTTCATACTGTCTCTGCAGGAGAACAAGCAGGAAACACCAGCAGTCACCTCCTGTCTTTCAGGGAAAGAGTCAATGACTGTGGCTGTGAAGGATTGGCTTGAGGGAGATGTGCATTAGTGATTTACACTCCCCTCACAAGCTGAGGAAAACAGATGATATTAGCTTGAGGGCGTTCGATAACTAATTTAGCCCAGGACGCTAATGATGAATATGATATATCAATCCGCAGAGGGTTAGATACGCTGATGTGTACTGTGACTCTCTCGGTACCCCTCGCTCTCAGTCCATCAAACTGCGCTAGCCGCCTGCGCTTACAGACTCGGCAGGAAAATAATCGCACAGAGATGCTAATCCAATGCTAGCCGGCCTGATCATCGCCGTATCAATCTGAAAAGCCCCCGCAGCTGGTATTTCAAGCCAGACTATATCAAGATGTCACTGAGTGAGCCTTAATTATCATACACAGAGGGATTGTGGAACTAGCCATGCATTCAGTCATGCTAACTCTTTCTAATGCCACTAGCATCCGAGAAACGATGCATAATCCGCACTGATTAAAGTCGGTGATGAGCAAAGTGCGTGGTGCACTCAGGCTTGAAGCATGTGTCAGATAAGCAGAAGAAAACATGGTCTGAGTGGAAAAAATAGAAAAATACAAACATGACAACATGTTTCAGATATACGTGCTTTAACAATGACAGCTGGGCTCTTGTTTACTGCTGTCGATCTTGAAACAGAGGTTGAAACAATGACTTATGAACCCCTAATTTCTAATTGTTGACCTGGTTATGTAATCTATAACAGTTGTTGATATCTGAAGCCAGAAAAAGCAAATGTAACCTCTGCAGCCAAATATGAAAAAAACCCAAACAGATCAGTTTCAACCAAATGCCATGCCCACCTAAACCCACTTGCTTTGAGCTATGCATGCAGTTCTTGTCAACACCCTCACTGTGATCACTGCAATCCGCTCCACTGGTGTAACCCTTGTCCATGTAAACATGGCAGACATGGCAGAGCAAGTTTCAAAAAGATTTTAATGTTGCAAAATAGAAGTATGTTTTTTGTGTATTTCTAGGCTAAACAAAATGTGATATGCATACCGCAACACAAGCTACAAAAGCTAAAAGAACTGTGTGGAAAATAATCTGTACAGGAAATTGTATAAACTTGTGTGCATGCTTGTGATTGGTTTTCTTTGTAGCACACTTTGCTGCTTACCTGTTTGCTTCTAATAATTGTCCAAGCCTGCCTCACTTAGCCAGCCATACTACCTTCTCGCAAGAGCCTGCAAGCTGTTGGCTATTTACTTGCAATGACCGCATTGCCTCAAAATGAATACCGCCCACAAATTATTCAGCAGAACGAACGGGACCTGTAGGTGAACCTGCCTAATGCAGACCTCTATTGGACACAGCCTGATAGCATAATAGATCGACCCCCTCTTAAAAAAACTGGCATGGGCTCATTTTCATCAAGTGTTTCTTCTTTTTTGTGTACTTTGGTGATTGTGGTAAATCATTTCATCTATACCTCATCAGTTAACAGCATTTGTTTCCAAAATGCTCATGGATTTTATCTGGATGATGTTCCAGGTGTTGACTCGTGATAAAGACAAAGGTGGATGCAGACCATGTTTGTGCAAGCAACTCTGCACAGCATCATTGTGCACTGCCATTCCTGCGTCAGCTGAACATTCCTGCAGGCCCTTTGCTGTCATATGTAGGTTTTGCTTTGCAATTAAAATCTGATATCTTTTTATAGCCTTGCCCTGATTTGTAGGCACCAATTAGCTTCTTCTTTAGCTAGCTACTTGAAGTAGCTGTCATGGCTCCCTCTGTCTCTGCCAACTCCAACACGTCTCCCACTCATCAGAACTACAACTCCCAACATGCACCCACCAGTCATATGACGATGGACTCACAGTCAGCTGACTACACCCAATCAGCATCGCCAGAATTCTGATTATCGGCACCTGTTACTATATAAGCTGTTTGCTTTCATTAGGCTTGTTCGAGATACAGCTGCGCCTGGCATTGGTGGTCAGGGAGAGCAGCCGTACACAGTTGGAGGAGGAGGTTAGAAAAGAGCCTCAACTCGGACAGTCGGCACCTGCAGGCTACGTGAACAATGGCAGGTCTCGCAGTGTTGCTCGCTTTACAGCTGATAAAGAATACGTGATAGAAAAATAGTAAAAAGAGAAAAAAGAAAAATAGATCCACACAGTGTTGTAGTGCTTTTAAAGACAGTTACAAATCAAAAGAGCAAGAACTTTACAGACTTTAGAAGAACGGACTATAAATCAGTGGCACTAGGGTCTCTTCATGATCTGAAATACTAATCATGAAAAATAAAAATGTGAAATACTGCATGAAAATGAACTGTCATTATACTAGATATGATATTATTAGTGTAAAAGTAGGGTCTTTAAAGAGTTTTAGAGGAGATATATATATTACAATGAAAAAAGTCAAATGTCAGAGGTGTCCGCAGAGCTTCTGACCAATGAGGATTAAGCTCTGTCGTCATCAAGCCGTCTCTCGGCTCGCACAAGTTGTGGAGAGCAACTGCAGCGACTGATTGTGAAGCCTGCAGCGCCTCGCACTCACGAGATGTTAACGTAGTATATCATTGTGAAGTGACGGTGGTGCCCGACGGTGGTGCCGAGTCGGACAAAACAAACTAACCGGCATGCACCGCACTGAGCCAGGCGGCCATCGGGTTGCACGGAGCTGTGTAAAGTCCAACACGCCTAACAGCTCTACGCTAAGTATTGCCGCAGTTTACCGGAGTGTATCTTGTTTGCCTGAATTCCTAGTTTGTATCTTTCCTGACTCTGAGTTGTGCCCAGCCTTTATGCATCTTTTGCTTTGTCTTTCTGGGTTTGACCCTCTGTTTGTACTTTTGACTTCTCCATTGTTGCTTCATCCTTTTGTCTATGTTTTGTCCAGTTACCGTTTTTGACCTCTGACTGTTTCTGACTTCATTTTAGGACTTTGTATAATAAATTCCTCCCATTCATTCAGCCGCGCTCGTCTGACTGTTTTCTGTAAGTGTTACAGAAGCCTGCGGTTGTTAAGTGTTAGCACCAGCCTTATCCGCTGACAGTTCCTAATGACAAATTATGACCTGTCCAGTCACAACGAGACAATTAAGACATAACACTTGAATTACTTTACAAGTAGAAGGCTGTCCATGTAGCATATGCTACCATTAATATTGTACTATATATTTTTGTGAAGAATATCAACTGAAAAGTAACTAGAAACTAATAAAAAAGCTGGGTTTAATTCTCTTCACTTCAAAACATCAACTAAACCTGTAACATGGCTGGGATGCCTAAACATTTGGATACAACTAGATCTTGCTGATATTCTATATCAAGACTTTTGAATGTTTTTTTTTATTATTATTATTTCTTTTAGTGTCAAGCAATGAGAAATGTGTTGTTTACAATGTCTACAATCTGGATTTTCTTAGAAAATCTAATGAGAAATGTTAGCGCCTGGCCATGTAGTTTGGTTGTTGTAACCGTGCTGAACATCTCCTGATCTTTCAGGGAGAATTATTACTAGCATGGATTGAAGCGCTTGGAGCCTTGAGGATGTTTATTTCAGCAGATGGATGGCAAGCATGTTTTATCCGAGCTAAGCAAAATGGCAAGGGTCTGGTATTGACCGGAGTTGCCTTGGAGGAAGCAGTGATTGCTGCCCATCAAGCAGCCTGTATTTCTGACATTCATTCAAATGTAATTAAACGGCTCCGTCAGTGCTGCCCATTTTTACAGGAGGCGGGTGGCCTGGACTTGACCTCTCGCTCAATTCCTGCAGTTTCCTCCAAATTGCGCTTTCCAATCATGCTTTGCAAATTCAGTAGACTGCTCTTTAAAAAATCAGGGTTCCTACATGGTGTTTGGCTTGGATGTACAGTTCTAAGGAATTTTCAGAACTGTGAAACTTTGAATCTGAATTACAGAAAGATGTTTTATTTGTTTTTTTTTTATTAATCATCCATTGAAATGTTCTCAAAACCAAACGTGGTCCTTTCATTGCGTCACGCAATTCACCCTGTCAGCACCTTGACTTGTATAAGAAGCGTATTTCGGTTCCTTTGAGAACCTTTCATTGGTCTTTGTGGGTTTTTTTTCTTTTTCTATTGCATCACATCAGAGAGCACTTCTTGAAAGAAAGCCGTATGAGGGTTTCTAAAAGAACCAGGAAGCAAGCAAATTACAAAAAAGGTAACCATAATGAGATACATGGCTGCTTTGTTGTACTGAGAAACGGAAAGGGAGAGAGCGAGAGAGAGAGAGAAAGCGAGAGAGAGAGAGAGAGGTTGTCTTAGCGGCCGTTGCGTTGTGCAATTTGGACGCTCCGATTCACGAATCGATTGCCCAGCGAGGACAGCATTTGATTAAGATCCTGTATCTTTCTCTCTCTGTCTCTCTTATTGCCTTTCTTTCTTTGGGTCCCCTCCCTCTATCAGCCTCATGAAGTGATGTCTGGGTGAAGAACATGGTCTATGACATGAGCAATGCAGCGAACACACCAAACAGATGGGCTGCAGGTAGCATATCGATCGGGACCCTGAAAACTTATCAAGTCATTCCAAGAAAACGTCCCTTGGATTCAGCATCCTGGTCATCACTCTGGAGCACCATCACACGCACACAAACACACTCCAGCCCAATTCTTCCAGCTGACGAATCCATTCCAGTCCATCACATGGAGGCCGCAGACCTAATCCAGCATCTCCCTGAGCTGTCTTTATCCGTTATTTATCCGCCTCACCGAGGGCCAGCATCCATGATCGCGATGAATTATTCTTGCTGAGAGTTTGCCACCATTTATAATGACTCATGGGATGTTTTCACACTTGAGGTTTATTTTCCTGACCTGGGGCTGTTTGCACCAAGAGTTTGCTATTTCTAGTTAAGTGTGAAAGCTGTCCAGTCCAGAGAAGCTAGATCAGTGCACTGGATAAAAAAATCATATAGTGGAAAATGAACTATATGATCTTAAGTTGATCTAATATCTGATATTTCTCAAAACGAAATAGTTGAAGCGATATTATAAGATTATTCTACATATTTCTAAATGTTTAAGTAATTTAGTGTCTAATCCATTGGTAAATAAATATGCTGTTACATCCCCTAGTGGCTAATTCCTCCAGTGGAATGGACTCAGATATTATTAATTATTATCAAATAATGTATTTTTCCTGAAACTCTGTTATTAGACTAGCTAGTACATGGTGGTATGTAATATAGTGACTGTGTTGAGCTGATAGTGAGCAATGAGGGGCAAAAGCTTAGTGAGGAAAACTAAGCTGTGAACATCAACAAATCGAATGTAACTTCAACAATTAAAAAAAAAGAATTTAATCACATTTAAATTTAAATACATTGTCACGGTCTGCCCTGTTTCCTGTCTGTCTGTCTTTGTTTACATTGTCCTGTCAATGCCATGTGCTTCTTTTCATGTTTGTCATGCACTCCTTGTCTCCGCCCCTCACCTGCTCTGTGTTTGTCTCCTCCCGTTCACCAGGTGTCCCTAATTTTGTGTGTCTTCTTATACCCACTGTTAGTTCCTGGTCTTGGTTGGTCTTTGTTTATGCATTTGGTTTGATGTGTTGCTGTAATGTGTGCTCCTGGTTTTGTTTAGCTCTTGCTTTGTTACTTGTGATCTCTGTTTGATATATTTGATAAGTTTGGATGTGAATAACCTCTACCTGCAAGTGTATCTGCAAACCTGGCCTGCAACTTCCTTACACACATTTAAACACAGTTTGTTTAAATCAGGCATTTCCATCTTAATATAATAAATCCACCTTTTTTGAAGAAAAAAAAATGGTGCATGAAACTGAGTGAAGCAGAAAGAAACAACAAAATTAAGTAAAATGAAATTTTATGGCTATTGTGAAAAGGGGTTAAGGGTGAACTCCTTATAAAACTGTCCCCATTATTTTCTAAATCATACCATACAATAATAAACATTAGATATTCTTATGTTCTGGTGTTCGGAAAGCCCAACCTATAATGGTTTGTAATGTCAGATTAATCTTAATGCTGGGCTGCTGTTGTGAATAGCATGTCTCGTTGCTGTCCAAAGAAAAACATGTGTCTCCATATTTGGCCCTATATTTTTTATTTTTCTACATCATTTAAACAAGACAGCTGCCACTTGCGTTGTCTGGAAATTTCATGATAAATGGACCAATAGAAATGCTTCAAAATTACATTGGGAAGAAGTCTGGTTTCATTGACTCACATTAAAAGTTGAGATTGTTTTTGTCCTCTCCTTTAAAGTTACTATTCCAAGGAAATGCATATTTTTCTTTGGACAATGACAATGTTCTTGACTGTTTGCCTGGTTAAATTAAAGATTTAATAAAAAAAATATATAAATATTACTCCCTATTTTTGCATCTTCTATATTTACATGGGATATTGCACATAACATTTTTGTTCAGGCAGATGCACAGGGCAACAAATGTTATTTTTCTACCAATATTTGTAGCGTTTGCACAGTTTACATGTTAAACAGGTGGTTTTGCAACACGTTAACTTGTGAAAAAGCCTATAAATAAGCCTGTAATCCAGCAATCTAGCCTTCAGTAGAACCTAATGGGTAAGTCAATGGGTGTTGACTTCTTCTACCAAATATGAATATCTAAACTATTATGGTAAGTGACTACACTACGTGGGCTGCATGGTGATCATGTGGAGTATCCCTTTAAAGAACTACATCTGCTTCCTTAAAGAAGGCATCACTCTTATTTGTATGGAGCTACACAGACCATACACAGTTGTGAATCCCTTCTCTTGTGAATTAAACCTCTGGTGATGACTTTATCCTTAAAATGAGCCCAGAATCCTTGGAGTAGGTCAAGTGTGAAAATTCCCTTAGCAGCAGTGCATGAACTTCTTTCCTTCTAAATTTGTTGAATCAACAATCAGTTCTATTAGTTTTCATTACTCCCTTTAGTGGTTGTTGGAGACTGGAGACAAAGCCTGTTTGCTCAAAGGTGCAACAGAACTTTTTTTACATAGAAGGTATGTGACTTTTGGTAGAGGTAAAAAAATGCCATAATACACTTAAGCTCTGTCGTCAAGTACACTCACAGATGCCCCCTTCCCCTTTTTTTTAAATGAGCCCATAAACAATTTAATGAGCTCTGCTCTGATTCGCTAGTTCTCAGAAGCAACATGCTTAAACAGACACAGACAGAAAAATAAAAGAAACCTTTGTGTAAATGAGCAAGAATTATTTAGCTTAGCTGCTTGAGGCTTGCTGGTAGCTAACGTTACCTATACTGGCTACTTGCTTTCTTAACATCAACACAAAGTAAATTCAAGTTGTAACTCACTGTAAAACTTTCAGTTTAAGATGATCTGCTTCAACCAGCACACAGTGATAAACTCACACAGCATGGCTGCTACTTACAGGTGGCTGTTGAGGTTGTGATGCTAATAAAGGTGGAAGGCTGCTCTTCTCTTCAGTCTCTTCAATGTCAAACGCTGAGTGAAGTTTGTCCAAAGTTTGAGAATCTGTCTGCAGTGAAATATGGCGAGCAAACCAACAACTTGGAATTGAACTTGTCCAGGATCTTGTTAAAGATGTGGGCTCGAAAGTTGGCTTGCTATTCGGCAGCTAGTTTTGCAAATTTTCCCTTCCACCTTAAAAAGCGCTGCGGTTACTTTCTGGCACCTTTGCAAGCTGTAGCATTTAAGGTGGAATAAAACATTCGATTAAAAAGCTGACGCATAGGAAGCCAATTTCAGCCTTGTTTACAGAAAAACATCAACCATGCCCATTGATCAAAATTTGGTGATACATAAAATAAGTGCTGGAGGGGCTGTTTTTATACAGGAGATCATACACATAAATTCTGGGATTGCCCAAATTTATCAAAATATTGGCAAAATATACAAATTGAAATTAGAAAATGTTTTGATATAGAGTTGCCATTAGTTGCCAATGTACAGAGAATATTACATTACCATATTTTAATCTAGTTTAATCAAAAACAGTACTTGTTGCATTAATCATTGGCAACAAAAACAGTCCAACAAAACAGTTTGTGATTAATACTAAATAAACAATTGCCTAAAATAAACCCTGGACTGATATCTGTTGTTATTATTATGACTATTGAATGCCATTTAATGTTGTTAAATTACAATTATCACTAAAATACACTTAAACATGGTGGTGATGCCATTTCCTTAAAAACTGAACAGTAGAATCACTTCATAATTCATATGTACATAGTATTGTAGACTCTGAACTGATATCTGTTGACTTTATGAACTTTATGGACTATTAGAAATTGCTATTTTATAAAGCTGTGAATTTTACTTGTGGACTGAGGGCTTTTTCTCAGGTCTGCATGTGCATTGACTCTTACCAACAAGTGTATAGTAGCCGCGCACTACATTTCGCGTGCGGCTAGTTTAACTATGTTTTGGCATCAGGCGGCTTAACCGGAGTTTAAAGTTAACGGTGGAACAGACAACTGGGCAACGGGAATTAGTGAACGCATGCTCATAAAAAACCACCCCAATCCAATACTCGAGCACAAAATATTCACTTAAGCACAGCTATCAAATCTAGGCGGTTTAAGCACAATATGATAATAAACACGCGCGCAGGACTTTTTTCTGTGCTCACAAGTTTCATGTTTATTTTCGCGGGAGGGATATTTGCGCATGGCAATTGTCAAAACTTGCAAGCTTATATTTTGCGTCTTGTGTTTTTGAGTCCCCTAGTTTAGACAATTCACAATTCTGAAATTCACCTCTGAAACTGCGTTTAGCACCGTCCTCCTTGTAAAACCAGTCCCAGTATGAAGACGGACTGAGACGGCTCCCCGGCTGTCCGCTTGTAGCCAGTTTGAAGATTTTAAAACTAGCGCTATGATTGGTCGAAGTCTTCTTTTCGCAACAGGTTGCTGCCCAGTGCGGTTACACCTATAGACGAGTTGCCTAGAGCGTGAATTCACAGACAGTTGAGCTCAAAGCCATCAATAACTTTTCTTGTATTTTGAAGTGACAAATCGTAGCAGCGTAGTTTGATGTCTAAATGCGTATCTGCTGCGCAAAATGCGTAAAGGTCGGCGGGTCTGTGATTGCTAAGAAAATGATTACAATCTCCTGGCTCAAGCCGCAGCCCCCCACTATAACACAATAGATAAATTAAGGATGTTTACTACACAAAAAACATAAGCGCACTGTTACAATTAAAACTTCTTTTTTAGCTAAATGGTCCCCAGTTATGTCATATTTTTCAATTGATGTGGATTAAGTGAATTGTTTTTCCTACTTAAATATAAAGGGTATAAAGTGTTTATGTATTTTTGTTTATTTTTTTTATGTTTGGGGACACATAACACCTGTTGCTGAAAACTATGGACATTAGCAGGCTATAAAAAACCCATGGACTGTCTCATCTTCACCTGTGTTATTTTAGAAAATATGACTGTACTCTATGACTGCAAATGATGATTTAAAAAAATAAATACAATAAAAAGAACTGAATGTAAATACAGTTTTCGTTTCTTTGGCAATTTTTATTGCGGAGAGAAAGACTTGCTGATGACTAAAGTGCTGAACAGCCCAGAGGAATTGTTTGTACTTGTTTCTGTTTCTGTTTTATTCCTGGTCTTCTTCAAGCAGGGAAAGATGCAACGTTTCGATTTGTCCTCTTGTTCTACCTGTGTCATATCTATCACAACGTTTTTACCTTTCTTTGGAGCGAAGATAGAGACCTCCCCCCGTTAGAAGTGCTTTCTGGGTTTACACGACCTTCACGCAGTTCTAAGCTCAGTCGCTGCTGCGCTCGCTCTCCTGTTATTTGCTTGTTCTTACACATATATGCACATACAGTGAGAGCACCTGACCAGATTTGCTGAATTTCTTATGCTCCAGCAGGGGGACAGAACGCGGGACTGCTTTGTATGCTGGAGGTAGGAGTGTAAAGCAGTGCCACTTAGGTCTCAAAACCTGCTTAGAGCAAAACAATCTCCTACCTTAACATAATGTATCTAAATGTAAAAACAGTAAACTGCACAGACAGTAATGTACTTCTCATATAATAACACACAGGAAGATGTTAGACTTTGTATTCATAGTTGTACTGATAAGTATATCAATATAAAACACAGCCTATGGAGTTTTACTGTTTATAAATGATTAAATTGCTTCAAAATGCAGCTCTGAAATAGCCCATCATGATTTACCAGAGGGGATTATAATCAATTAGGTTCAAATGCATTGATTTGCACAGCCAACAGAGTTGGTGAATTCTGCATATGAAGCTGACATGCATACTGGTTACTGCATGATATTCAACATAGGCTAAAAACAGTTGAGCATTCAGAGCTATTGCCCATGTTAAAAAATTCGGCCTTCAGGAATCAGAAGTCAGGAGACCTTCAGCGTAGACTTGAGTTTATTGACACACACAGGAAATGTATGGGTACAGCTCAGTCAATCACAACCAGTCTGTTAGCCCTCAGAGAGCAGCCTTAATCACGTGCATGCAGAAGCATAGGCACATCTTACTTAGGTCATCGGTCTGTTTCTGGTTCAGTCTCTTGAAGTCCAGTGTAGTCCTTCTCTGACTTAGTCTAACTCCAGTAAGTCCATTTTAAGGAGGAGGTAAAAAAAGGGGTCAAATGGGAGGGTGGAGTTTGGGGTGTCAACATTAAGGTGACAAAGAAAAGGAGGTTAAGTAAGCAGGGAGAATGAGGGTGACGGTATTTGCATGTCACCCTTAGGAGGGCTGATGGTAGAGCGTGGTGGCACTACCTTATTAAAGGAGAGGTGCCGACTCTCTGCAAGGATGGCGAACATCAACACTCAAAGGGCTGTACCAGATCGGCAGATAGGACTAACGATGAAGGGGGTTGATCAACTCTCTGCAGAGAGAGAGGGTAGAATCAGAGTCCATTTGGTCCAGTCTCCACAAATAAAGTACATATGATGATCAATATTTCTCTCACCTACATGCTCAGAAGAAAAGGTACTAAACTGTCACTGGCATGGTCCCCTCTTGGCACCTGGTTGGTCCCCCAAGGTTATTGGTACCTTGATAAATGAAATGTATACATGCACAGTTACTTTGTTTCTGAGACAAAGCACTTACAGGTTGCTGTTGAGGTTGTGATGCTAATAAAGGTGGAACTGCTCCTCTCTTCAGCCTCTTCAGTGTCGATTTAGAGTCGATTTACTCACAATAATGACAGATCTTTGTGGACTTAAACTGAGCTTTAATAAGCCAAAATCAGCAAACCTGCTGCAAACCTTCTCACCTCGTTTTCTCTCTCTCTCTCTTTGCCCCCAAACCTCTTATCCTGAGAACATCACTAGTGTATACCTTGGGTTACAAGTTAATAATTGTCCTGTTATGGAACAGGAGGACATGTTTTTCGTCCTAGAAAAATATTACTTCTGCTTTTTTCTCCCTTTAACCTCGACATGTATCTGTAGAGTGCTTAAAATATCAAAAGTCTATAGTTTGTGTGGCTTACGTTCAGATACCCAAGAGGTTGTTGTGTTGATAAGGAATTGTACTGGTGAGTATGTTTATTATTGCTTACTCTTAACTTTTTTTTTTACATTTGTACGGTTAAAAGTTTAGATTCTCCACTTCGACCTTACAAACTTTTTTTTAGAGCTAAAAGTGAGTGATTCTCAGTGGACAATTAGATTTCCTATATAGTTCACTATATTGTTACCCTCAATGCACTGTAAAACTAGTGGAGAACCGATGTACACTACTAACAGGTAGACGCCCCACAATGCATAGCGGTTTCTTTGGAAAGATCACCGTCTGAATGCCCTCTACTGTCTCCCTCACTGCTCCACTATATAGTGTTCTACATGGAACAGTCTATGTAGTGAACAGGGAATGAGTTAATGAGTGGACCATTTCAGACACACCTTCATTTAATTTTGTTTGAAAATAGTGGAATATTGTTGCTATGGTAATCTTGCTTTTAAGAAACTGTTTTACATTTTTGCCATGTTTGTTTTTGCCATGTCATTCACACTGAACCAAATGAAGCAAAACGTATGAAGGGAGATGCTAACATGAATGTAAATCTGATGCAAATGCACTTCACTGAAGGAACATATGGATAGCTGGTGTAGCGTTTTGGAGATTAGTGAGACTGTGGCTGCTAATCAGGACAGCCATCAGTAATGCACATGAACAGGTTGCAGGCTTATGTATGAAAACTAAGTGAATTGAAAGTAGTTGGTCATACAGGATCAGTTACAGATTTAACAGACTCCATATTTACAGTTTCATTCACCAGAATCTATAATATTCCAGACTTTCATACTAGCAATACTAACACAATTCCATGATTTTTCCAAAATGTATTTGCCCCAATTATCCCAAAAGGACAATGGTGATTTTTTTCAGGATCATATTCTTAAAATACATAAAATAAATAAACAAACTAAACTACTATATATCTACTGTTTCACATGTGTGTTTGGCAAATGTGTCTTATTATGGTTTATAATAAAAAAGTAAATAAATATAAGAGGCTTAATCACTCCTAGCAAATTTTGGAACCCAGCACTCTCTACATCTGAACAGAGGGCAGGTGGTAGCTATTAACATCCTTACAAAGTTAATTATTTGTTTCGCCCATTCAGAATCAGTACCTGTAGTAGAATCAGTAGACTCAGTAGAATCTAACAAATAGGAAGCCAACTTCTTTCCATCAGACTAATAATAGCTTTAATATTTAGTTAATAATAGTTAATAGCTACCGATTTGCACCTCTACTTGGTTGTAGAGAGTTCTGGATTCTGCAGTTTATACAATGCATAGTTGTAGAATTTATTCATATTAGTGTACACAAATAAATACATTCAGTTTAGTACAACTTCATAATTGTATTATTCCTGTTCTGTTCTATTTTTGATTCTATTCTTGCTATTGTTATTGTTATTGACAATGCTAGTGATTATGTAACTGCTAATCTGGCATTTAAATGAATGCTGTAGAGTTTGGTCATACTGATACACCAAAGATGAAACAGATGACAGAACCTCATGAGATCAGATTTGATGAATAACGGTCTGTGCCTTCCTTCATAAGAGTGTCCACGATGTGCTCTAAAGTTAACCCTGCCCCGCAAAACCGAGCCTGGCTAATAAATAAAGACGTCTAAAACATTTTGTACTGACTGACCTTCTGACCAAGTCTAAAGAAAAGGTCAAGAAGTCGCTTGGTTTCTGATCTTTGTACTTTTTTCATGCCTTTCTAGTTTGCCAATCTACAAACCACTCCATCATGGATTTCAAAGGGCAGGTGACACACTATGGTATGGACACCCATGGTATGCAGTAAGTGGATATAAGTGTCATTTAGTGCAATGCCCTCAGACCCCTCCATGTGTGATGTTGCAAAGCAAAGCTGTTACAGGTCAGACGGTCTGGAACGAGAGCGTGTTAACGCACACTGTCATATCCACATGCACAGATGCATGCAAACATCTCCAAGCAGCCAAGCCGCAAGCAAATCCCTCCTTTGCCCCTCTCTTTCCAGTAGAGTCTAGCAGCAGTCATGCACTCTCAGCCAGATGTACTCTCAGCCTCAGTGATGCACATGTACTCTCTGCCACGATGGCAGACGCGGCCCAGCGGCATGTTACGATTTGGTCAAGTTGAGAGAGAATGGCCCGACTGCAGACATGCACTCTCAGCCTGACATGCACTGCCAGCCTATTAAAGAAGATCGTGCACACTCAGGCACGGAACCGGAATTGTATTTTTTTCATGTTAGTGGAAGGAATTGGAGGAATATAGCAGCTTCTGGTGCATGGTTTGTAACATTTATCTGTTATATTTTATAGATATTAATAAAAAAGCAGTATTCTCTGTTCTAAAATGCTGGAGGTGCTGAAATTAAGCATAACTGGTAAAAGGTGCAGCCTCAAGTGTCAAATACCGGCTCCATCCAGCAGCTTTAAAATATTCTAATTATGCTTTGAATGCTGCTAACAGCTTCTTGTTTGAAATTTTTCCATTTTGGTGCCTCACTGCTGCACCATTTAAGCTGAAATTGGAACTAATATATCATCGCTGTCCAAAAAAAAAACATGTACCTCTAAAATAGTAACTTTACAGGCAAAAAAACATTCATTACTTTGAATGTGTCACGCCCAGCCTGTCCCCATCCACCTGTTTACGTCCCGTCAGTCTCACGTGCGCTTGTTTACGTCCCACCTGGTCCGTATCTGTAACCCCTCCTGTGTCCAGGTGTTTCGTGTTTTCTGTCCTGTTTTATACCCTGTGCGTTCAGTCTGTCGTCGTCGCTCATTGTTGATTATGTTCTTGTGTAGTGTGGTGTTATCAGTCTGTGTATCTACCCATTTGTTTCTTTATTAAATCCTTGTTTTGACCAAAAGCTTGCGAGTGTGTCCGCTCCTGCCTTCCCCTGCTCCAGCTACACCGTGACAGAATGTAAGTCAATGGAACCAGAAGTTATTTTGGAGCATGCTCTATTCGTCCTCTCATCATCAAATTCTCACACAATGTTAACAGCAGCTGTCTGGTTCAGATAATGCAGGATATCATGCTGGTTTAAGCTTGCATAGTGCTGGTCTGGTGCTGGTTTAACTGGCCGCCCAGCTTGGGCATACTACTTGACCAGCATACCAGCAACAAAATTCAACAGCTGGTTTTGCTGCTGACCAGCATTCCAATACCCAAAACACATCATTTGCTATCATTTTCTGAACAGCCATGCAGGACTACAGAAACACAATGTTATGTGTTGTTAATACTATTTTGTTTTTTCTTTTCTGCTTGTTCTTATAGCTGCACCAGTCAATAATAATGACAGACAGCAGCCTGACACTAAAACAGTGCTCATCATGCTGCGGTTGTCCTTTATGCCCTTCCTGCCTTAAAACCAACAAGACTGTCTAGAAAACATTTTGATAGACAATTTAAAGAATGCAGTTGTCTTCAGGGGTAGGTTGTATGTGCGTTGACTCTAAATTGCATTATGCTTGCTGTAAGATGGCTCTAAAGAAGCTTTATTATTATTGTTGTTGTTGTTGTTGTTGTTATTATTATTATTATTATTATTATTATTATTATTATTATTATTATTATTATTATTATTATTATTATTATTATTATTATTATTATTATTATTAGGCACGGAGGTGTAGTGGTTAGCCCTGTGGCCTCATAGTAAGACAAACTGGGTTGGATTCCTGGTCTGGGCTGTTCGGTGTGGAGTGTGTATGTTCTCCCCGTGCTTGAGTGGGTTTCCTCCAGGTACTCCGGTTTCCTCCCACAGTCCAAACACATGCCTATTAGGTTGATCAGTCACTCTAAATTGCCCGTAGGTGTGAGTGAGTGTGTGTTGGCCATGCGATGGACTGGCGACCTGTCCTTGGTGTACCCAGCCTTTGCCCAATCATGCTAGAATTGGCTCCAGCCCCTCTAAGACCCCAAGTAATGGGATAAAGTGGAAGATGATAAACTACATACTACATAAATAGAAGCAGGCCATAAAGACTTTTCCATAATGAAATTCACTTCATTGTATGCTTAGAAGTAGCATGACTGCCTAGCAGGCAACAAAACATCATGCGCTGAATGGCGTATGAGTTCCAATGAGTGAGCATTATTGTATTTTAAGGAATTCTGGGCAGGCCAAGAATAAAAAAAAAAAAAAACAGCCTTAAAAAACACTTCTTTGATTGTTTCGTCTCAAAATGCCTGGAAGTTATGTGCTGAAAGTGTGCCAAGAAAGCGTGTGATTTACAGGTCAAAGGAATTTAGAGAAAATATGAATATTCCCCCATATCTCCTAAGTTCTAGGGTTTCCAGCTGGTCTTACACTGTTGGCAGGACTCTAAACACATCCCACCATGCTATTGTCCACCCCAGCAAGAATGAATCAGCGCTTCCAGAATTCAGCTACAGTATCTGCAAGTAGAAAAGCTGCTGCACAATGATTACATTATATTCACTGTGTTCTATAGGGCAAGTACTTGGACATCCCTCCTCATAATGAACTTCATGTGTTTCAGCTAAATCCATTGCTAATAGTTTTTAAATCCGGCATGTAATCTCCAAAGACAAACATTGGCAGAAGTCTGGTGGCACAGTGACTTTAACCCTATAACGCCAAACGTATCATATTTGCTACATGATTTTTTGAGCCCTCCACATGAGCAGTGTTACAATTTTTTCCCTGAAAAACCCAATGTATACCATGAGATGCATGCAGTGCATGGATAATTCAACAGGGGGCAGTAATTTGTTCACTAGAGGGATCTCCAGTGATGCTAGAAGATTGCCATTAATGAAGAAGAGGACACAGGTGGATTTTGTAGAAGAACTTTGCCAATTTTGAAAAGGCTAAGGTAAGAAAATCATTAATTTTTTTAATGAAACATCAATAGTAACAGTTACTGGGTTGATGTGATGTGAAATTACTTACTATTTCATAATCTATGTTTTAGTAAAATCGTGTTAAGAAATGACGTATCAAATTTTATACAGCAGGTATATAAGGTCATTTAACTCTAAATCAGTCAATTGTCATTTTATTGTATTTCAAGCATTATACATAACATTAAGCAACATGCAGTTTTTTTATTGTTCAAGTAAACTAATTAAATGTTTAACTAACATAATTTGGTACATTTAGAGCAAAAAATTAGATATGTATTTGCTGTATCATGATTGATGACTAGTTGGGTGTTGCGATGGTACAACTGCTAGTAACTTGCTTTTGCTTACTGATTTTCATTACATTTTTTGTGTATGTGTTTTTAGATGGCAAAAATATACAGTCTGGAAGATGCTCTGAAGAGGATTATGGATGGAAATTCAAGTGACATGGAGCAGCTAGGGGAAGATGATGATGATGATGAGGAGGACGAAGAATGGACTCCTACTGCAAGGATTGGGGAAAATCCAGATAGCAGTGATGAGGAAGAGGAAAACCCAGATAGTAGTGATGATGATGAAGGCACAGAAGAGGACACAACACCAAAGCAGTCAGCAAGGGACAAAGGGAAAAGAAAGGAGTATCTGTGGAAAAGAAAACAGTTTGAACCTCCATCTGTTGAGTTTGTGGAATGTGTTGAGGAAGACTCTGAAGTCAGGCTTGACTGGACACCATATAAGTATTTCAAAGATTTTGTGACTGAGGAAATGCTACAGGAAATTGCAGAACAAACAAACTTGTACAGTGTGCAGAAAAATGGAAAGTCGGTGAACACGAATGCCCAAGAAATCGAGCAAATTCTGGGTATGTACATGCACATGGGGTTAGTACAGATGCCCAATGTACGAGCTTACTGGGAGATGGAGACAAGGTACCCCCCGGTTTGTGATGTGATGTCACGGGGTCGATTCCTGAATTTGCTGACGCTGATTCACTTTCAGGACAACCTAAATGTGTCTGAGGATGCAAAAAAAGATAAAGTGTGGAAACTCAGGCCATGGTTAGAGCAACTTCGCCAACACTTTCTTTGCATACCTCCTGAAGAATGTCACGCTGTTGACGAAATCATGGTGCCTTTCAAAGGAAAATCAAATCTGCGGTGCTACATGCCAGGAAAACCTCACAAGTGGGGGTTCAAGATGTGGGGACGTGCCGGGCAAAGTGGCTATCTCTATGACTTTGATGTGTGTCAAGGGGGAGAAAATCCCGACAAAAAAAAGTCTGATGTTGGTGCTACAGGAGATGTTGTAATGAAAATGACCTCAACCCTTCCAGCAGGAAAAAATCACAAAGTTTTTGCTGACAACTTCTTTACATCAGTTCCCCTGGTGGAGCACTTGAAAAAAAGAGGAATCTACTACATAGGCACTGTTCGAATGAACAGGGTGAAGAACTGCCAACTGATGGATGAGAAAGAACTGAAGACAAAGGGAAGAGGGTCTCTGGATTTCAGAGTAAACCAGGAAGACAACGTCATTGTGAAATGGTATGACAACAAAGCTGTGACCCTGCTCTCTTCTTTTGTTGGCGTTGAACCACTGGGCAATGTGAAGCGTTGGGATCGGAAAACCAAAACCTACATAATGGTTCCCAGACCAGCCATTGTTGACACATACAACAGGTTCATGGGAGGTGTTGACCTTCTTGATATGCTATCTGCACTGTACAAGTTCAGCTTCAGATCCCGAAGATGGTACATCTACATTTGGTGGCACACCGTTACAGTGGCAGTAATCAATGCATGGATCCGCTACAGAAGAGACCTGGAGAAACTGCAGCCCAGGCAGAAACCCCTGCCCCTGCGAAGGTTTCAGGCTTCTGTTGGCACTGCCCTCACAAGTGCAGGAAAGGTCAAAAAGTGTGGCCGACCACTGTCCTCTCCAGAAGCAACGCCAACCCCTCCCCGGAAGAGAAAAACCACTGAGGTGCCCCCTGATGTGAGAAAGGATGGCCTTAATCATTTCCCAACATGGGAAACCCGACAGAGATGCAAGCACTGCAAAGGCCACTTTGCCCATGTGTACTGTGAGAAATGCAGAGTGCATCTTTGTCTGAACAAGGACAGAAACTGTTTTCAAGCCTACCACCATGCAAAATAAAAAGGTTGTGAAGCGCAAAATAAGTAACTGAAATGTTCTCATTACTTTGTAATTCCCAATTTGTGTTTTATTATAATTTTATTTTTATATTTTATTATTGTTTAAGCCATTGTATCAAATATGATACAAATTGAAACTCATTTAGGCAAATTGATATTTAGAAATTTTTTTTTGTTGTTGTTGAGAAAGATCAATAAAGGCTCCAGTTTCAAAAAATTGGAATTTTTTGGCAATTATTTAATGGTTTGGGCTTTGCAGGGTTAAATGTGGCACTATCATAGAATGCGACCTTAACCATAAGTCAGTACATGAAGTTTTTGACTGCTAGATCCCTCCTAGTCAACAGTAAGTGCTATTATTGTGAAATGCAAGAGCCACAAAGCAGTAGCAGTAGCACATGCAAACTTAGATTGGGGCTTCCATGTACTTATATCCAGCATGACTGTGCACAGAGTGACTACCAACAAGACATCTCATGAAGCACTTATAAGCACTAATCTACTGAAACATTGGTATAAACTAGAGATGGAAGGATCAATCAGCCATGTATCGGCAATATGTGATTGGTGATTGGCCGATATTTCTCCAATTTAGAGCCGATCGATTGTGTTAAACAAATGAGCCTAATTTCTGTTTTGCCAGCTAGCGTTTCATCCAGGAATAGGAGCCCTCCAGCCAGCTCCCTGCAATTCCTATCTGAACCACTAGGTGGAAATACACACCTTTCATTTTCCACAGACTGACTGAAGCAGCTGCCTCACGAGAACACTTTACGACGTTCACCCGCATGTGCGGATAGAAAACGTCATCTGTCTGTGTATGTGACTCTCATCCAGGGCAGTTTGTAACATCTGTAAAATTAGTAAAATCAGCGTGTCTCGTTGGGGAACCAAGACAAAGACATTTATCACTACTGATCTTACACGGCACGAACAACACACAGCTGAATACTGTGAGTATCATCAAACAGCAGAGCTAGCACGAGCTGCCAGCACAAAAAAAAAACACAGAACACCGTACAGACCAGATCTGACCGGTACGAACAGTACAGCAGCAGAAACAGACAGAGAGCTAAAGAACCACAGCCAGAGTGATTGAGTTTATAGTTCTAGATAAGCAGCTCTTCTCGGCTGTAGAAGACATTCATTCTGCCACTTAATATTCCACCTGGATCCACGCTCTGCTGTTCCTAGTAGAAATACTTTTCAGATGTTGCTCTTCCGGAGCTGTATCAAGCAGTTTACTCCCACATAGACCAACTTCTAATTTAGTTACAAATATGATGCTGTTTCACATGAACTCATTAAAACTGGTAATAAACCAGTTTCAACCATGTTTCATGACTTGCTTGCGCTAATAACTACTCGTAACCCTGCCGTGACATATAACCCCACCCTCGATCGGTATCGGCTATTGGCCGATCGCATTGAAAGGTGATAGGCGATAGGAATCGGCCTCAAAAACACTGATCAGTCCATCTCTAGTATAAACCATAATTGCACTCGATCTTCTTGGCTAAGTATTGCATTTATACTGTATGTAGTCTTGTATTTATTCTCTTCTCTGTAGGTATTCCTGTCTTGCTAGGTATTGCATTGTCTAATCTTATATTTTGTTGTCTTCTTTTTAGGTATCAGCACTGGCACTTGTTTATGGCAGTGTTTGAGCTCAAGTAGTTTGAACTTAAACCTGTTTGTACTAGATAGAGATACATACTCTGACTGAACACTAAGCACGTTGTAGGTGGCTTTGGATAAGAGCGTCTGCTAATTGCCATAAATGTAAATGTAAATGTACTGAAGCCAAACTGTTCCAAACTGCTTCTGGGAGCAACATCAGAAAAAAATATCATGAAATTGGGTTCCATGGCTGAGCAGCTGCAAACAAGCTAAGATCACTATACACAATTCCAAGTGTTGGACAAAGTGGTTGAAAACACGCCACCACTGAACTCTGGAGTAGTAGAAACGTGTTCTCAGGAGTCATGAATCACTCTTCACTGGCTGGCAGTCTGATGGACGAGTCTGGATTGGAGGGGATGCCAGGAGAACACTACCCAGTGGAATGCATAATGACAGCAGTAAAGTTTGATAGAGGAGGAATAATGGTTTTGGGCTGTTTTTCAGGGTTTGGGCACCTTACTACCAGTAAAGGGTAATGTTATGTAGTAATACAGCTTACAAAGACATTTTAGACAGTTCTCTGCCTCCAGCTTTGTGTCAACCGTTTAGGGAAGACCATTTCCTGTTCCAGCATGACTGTGCACAGAGTGACTAGCAACGAGACATCTCATACCCACTGTGAAGCTACAGGGAGGAACTCCAGTGGTGTACACAGAGCCCTCACTGTACAATTCAACCAAACTAAACACCTCTGGGATAAATTGGAACATGGATTTGGGGCTTTTCGTGCTACACTCCCAGATGCATTTTTATCAGAATGGGTGTAAACCTCAACATAACACTTTCAAAATCCTATGGCAAATCTTCCCCGGAGGCTGGTATAGCTACAACATGGGGGCAATTTTATATCAATGCCCATAGCTTTGGAAAAAGATGCCCAAGAAGCATGTCATCGCTGTCCAAAGAAAAACATGTTGATTTTCATTTTTCTGTATCCTTTGAACACCACAGCTGTCCTTAATATGCTGTTAAAATTTCAGGATGCGTGGATCGATGCTCCAAAATCACAAAAAAATCACTAAAAAAGAAATAAAACCTCTTTATTACACTGAAATTCAAGAATGTTTTTGGACTCTTCTGTAAAGCTAGGTTTTCTTCAAAGGCTAAGCACCAGCTAATCTTAAAATGACAAACACATAACTATAGCAGAATCTGAGATCCTAACTTATGATTGTTAAAAGTCAAGAAATATGGCTTAGCCCCACTCGTTGTTCGAAAACTGTCGTAGGCATTATGCCTGTGACGTAGATGTTGTAGTTTTTGGCTGCAGTAATTGGATGTACAGTGGACCCCTGAGCACAAACGACCCAAATTAAATTTGTCAACTTTAAACGGCCACATTGCAAAAAAGGACTGACCTCTCCAAGAAGATTATCAGTATGGGACCTATGCTTACACGACGACTGGATCTTAAGACTGAAGCTTTTCCAACAGTATGGGCGTGTAAGGAAACCAGCGAGAGGTGTTCAAGAGCCTCTGTGTACGTGGAGGTAAACCAGGTAAGCTCAGTTACTCCGCCTGCTTTAGCTGATCTTAACTAATATTAGCTTCACTTGCTAAGTTCAGTGACTCAAGTTATGCTAAGCTAACGTAGTTGAATTATGAAGTTTTACAGAGTCGTATGAGTGCGAGATTGACTTTAATCACATTTTACAACAAACTTTACCTCTATATTTGAGTTAGCTGGTTGCTAGGCTGTTGTCATGAATAATGTTGGTTATTTAGCTAGACACTGTTTACACTCAGGATGAGCTGCTATTGTGGGTGTGGTTTGACTAAAAGTCTCAGGACTAAGTGATATGGTGGTCTATTTCTACATTACAGCTCTTTCAAATTCAAATTCAGGAATATCATCAGAATCTGAAGAAGCAGAGCTGGAAAATTTGCAGTGCCAGTCAGTCATAGTGCAGTTGTACCGCGTTGTTCACCAGTAAAGTCACGCGGTATTAAGCAGCAAATTTAATTTTTAGTCATGTTTATATATATTTAATATCTAAAACAATAAGAAATTATCAGGGGTGTCCATAAGTGGTGCTTAGCCTTTAAACAGCAACAACATATAGATGTGATGGTCCACTTACTTTTGGCCACATAGTGTTTACTCTGATGCTTAAGTTGTTTATATTATGTATCATACTTTTTAAAAACACAGCTCATGTTACTTTTTTTTGTTTTCCTTTGAAATACATTTTCAGATCATAGAGAAAACACTAGACACTGCTAATATTCCTCCTTCAGAATATGTGCAGATTCTAAAACAAGAGAGAAAATACCATACTGACAAAGCGCTCAGTCAGAACATTTATATCTTTTACATAGATCAGTCTTGAGGGCAACAACCAAAACAGCCTGTTTACAGGGATCTCCAGAGGCTGGAAAACGGTCATGTGAAAACGAATGACTACTTCAGTGCCACACAAAGTTTATTCGGGGACCTCAAAAGGAAAAGATAAAACAGGATACGAGAACCTTATCAGTGTTTCACAGCACATGAAATTCTGGAAGCAAAACTGCTCAGAATGTTACTGCATAGCGAGACCCAGGAGTGCAGTCATGCAGCGTAAAGACTGGGTGGAGTGGCAGCTCGCTTGTGTCCTGACAGTTCGGAGAAAAGAAAGTGATGGTATCTTCTTTGGCGTGGTAAGAACACCTGGCTTTTCATGTAAGCACCAATAGAAGTGCTAATATCACTTGCCCTGTATCACATGTCTGTACATCTGTTCCATGTGATGTTTACGTGAGTATAAGTTAAAGGGGCTTGACAGGTAAGTGTAATGTTTGAGCAGCACTCGAAATCCTAGGCCAGGGGTACTTAATTAGAGTTCAGTAAGGTCCAGTTAGAGGAGGTTTCCTCAGGCCAAGGTCTGGACCGTCATCATTTCTAACTTGTGTTCTGATTCAGTGGTGTATCCTGTTTACTGAAGTAGACTAGTATCAGCATCTTATACCATCAGCTACTGAAACACCAACACATCACACATACCATTCAATATATTTCAGTATATTTACTGTTTAAATGCTGAACTTAATAAATGCTTTTTTCATCACTTTAAGTAAAAACAAGGGCTACATTTAAAATGCTTCTGAAAAAAGTGCATCATAAAGTGTTTATTTATAATAAAAAGTGAAATAAACTGTTTGGTCTTGTTAACTGAGTTTCACATCTTAACTGTTTATCTTCCTCTTGTATTCCTCCACACTTTCTCTTGTTCAGTGTGAGAGGTGAGCTCTTGATTGTTTAGCCAGGACTTTATAAAAATGGGCTGAAATTATGTTAAGACCATTCTCACACAGATATGAGATATCCGGGCTGTTCTGTGTGGAGTGTGTATGTTCTCCTCGTGCTTGAGTGGGTTTCCTCCAGGTACTCTGGTTTCCACCAACAGTCCAGACACAGGCATGTTAGGTTGATCAGTCACTCTAAACTGCCTGTAGCTGTGAGTGTGTGTTGGCCATGCAATGGACTGGCAACCTGCCCATGGTGTACCCCGCCTTCGCCTGATGATGCTGGGATTGCGGTGGGATAAAGCGGAAGGATGGATAGATGGATATGAGATCCATGGCTGCTTTTAATTATTGCCACGGTCTCAGAACATATGAGCCTTGTTGGTTTGGAGCTGCATATGGAAAGTGTAAACATCTCTATCTCGGTCCATTCCTGGTTGAAAAGTAATTTTTTGTCGCTGACTTTTTTATAGCACACCATCCGACTCGCTTTATTCTCCGACTGCTGCTTCTCGCCTGTGTGTGCGCGCTGCACTCCTGAATCTGCACAGTTCTGATTGGCTGAGGAGCGCGTTTTGTGATTTTACTACGCATGCGATTGGTCTGTGAGGTTACTGCGCCACAAAGCCCATATACCGTAAAGACTTGAAAAGCTGCGCCGCTTAAAATAAACATTGCCAACATTAAATCCTTCTCAGTAGTTTACTGGTTTGGGTCCACATTGGAAAACGTCTGGGTCTGGAGCTGGACTGCGGACCACCTGTTAGCGACCTCTGGCCTAGGTGTTCGATCCATATGCGGGCTTTTATTGAATGTAACAAAACGTAAAACACAGAACTCGAGCACAGTTACACAAACATTCCAATACACAATAACCGACCACACAGGGAGAGAGAGAGGGAAGGCTTTATTCACTGACACGAGACACTCAACACAGGACACTTGATGAACATAAACAGGCACAGGTGGAGGGCGGAGACATGGAGCACATGACGAAAATGTAAACAGAACCATGCGGACTTGACAGGACAACGTAAACATCACATGGAACAGATGTACAGACATGTGATACAGGGCAGGAGAACGAAAACAATGACAGACAGGCTAGAAACCGGGCAGGACGTGACAGGTAAGTCACATGGAACAAACTTAAATATGAAACCTTTTGGTAAATTATAACCCCATAAAATATAAATAGTGCCAAAGATTTTGCCACATGTTAGGTTTATTCAATTTATTTAAAGAATGGTGTTAAATTCAGCGAGTAGAGTATATTTGTGCATTAAAATGATCAGAAATGACTGAATGTGTACGTATGTTTGGCAAAATCACAGGTTTGTTTGCCATCTTATTTATTTCATTATCATACTTTTCCACATCAATGACTGTTCTACGTTTTTTCATGAGCCCAGCTTCCAAATACTACACAGAGAAACAAAGACTTACATAACAAACAAAAACTCAAGGCTTTTATTATTGGAGCCAACCCAAGTTGCCAACAACAACTCTGGACCGGTCAAGGCCTTTAGTAAGCAGTTTAGAGAACGAACTCAATACTGAGACCCTCCTTCTACATGAGACACATCTGAAATGACTGCGACTGACTCAAGAGACCCTTTATCTTTCCCCTGGATAAACATGTGCAGGGCACTTACTTTCTTTTTTCACAATTGGTGGGCTGCAGATAAAGCACATGAACTTTTCTTTTAAGGAACTTCAACTTAAAAGAGGTTTCTTTTTATTATATATAGGTATTTTGACTATGTGATCGATCTTCATATGCATAGATAAGTGGGCAGGGAATGTGTTTAATACAGCAAAAAGGCTCATCAATCCTATTTTAGTATTAAACAGAAGTATATTCAGCTGGAACTTTCTCTCCAAACCCCTACTTTTAGTAATTAGGTTGAAATTCCTTGCACTCTCTTGTTACAGTAAATCCAGGACACAATGGACCATTACTGGAAGATCTGTTAAGGTGTCAAGAAGTCGCTGCTGTGAAAGGCTCTTTCTGTGTCTGTTTCTAGAGAGCAATAATCATCCAATTGTACTCTTAACTGGCATGTATTGACATACTCAACTATTCAATTTACTGCTGTCCTTCGTAGCATGAAAGGGTCATTCATAGAGGCCAACTAATGAACAGCCTTTGGCAAGTTCTGTAGAGAAACTTGAGGGATCGGTTATGGAAGTGGGACCTCAGTGGCCAACCAAAAAGAAGCAGAAGTTCAGATCAGTAGCATCTGAGGAAATGAAGTCTGGACTTATTATCTACATGTTATTGAATGCAATTATGCAGTAACTACACAGTCATGTGACTCATTAACTAAACAATATTCTTACAAACCGTGAAGTGGAACTGAGGGAAAGTTAAGAATGAGTATTTCCCACAGACGTGTGGATGTGCAGATATGGGTTCTATATAGAGGATCAAATAAACATGCAATTTGACCACAGGTGCCCAAACATGTGCATACAACTCTAGAGACATTTAGAGGCATTTGTATGTCTGGTTTCGCCACTGTGAACAATTCAGACCGATTAGTTTTCTATAAAATGGAGCATTTCACACCAAACCACTCTGAATGGCTTTGTTTGCAGCTTAACCATTTCATTTTGAAGCACACTTACATGCATGCACTCATTAGCCTGCACAATCACACATACAGTGTCCAGATATTGACATCCCTGGTAAACGGGAGCAAAACAGGCTGTTAATTCTAAGAGCAATTATTAAAAGGAAAAAGAGCATCATTCTTGTCATGGAATAAATATTTTTTATAGTCAAATATATGTGTGCCTTTAAGCTCACATGAGCAATTAGGAACTTCTTGTTTTGCTGGGGTGTAAATATGATATAGGCCAAATTCCCTCATTGGTCTATTACTATGAGAAAGACCAGATAATATAGCAGTGATCTGTGACAATAGGTTTGCTGAGCTGTAAAAATTAGGAAATGGCTACAAAAAATAAAAAAAAATAAAAAAAATAACTAAATAGTTGAAAAAATGCCCATTTTCACCACCAGGTACAACCCCAATTCCCAAAAAGTTGGGACGCTATGTAAAATGTAAATCAAAGCAGAATGCAATTATCTGCAAATTTCATAGATTTACATTTTATTCACAACAGAGGGGAAAAGTATCAGACGTTAAATGTTAAATGAGTTTTGGCCCAGAGAAGATGGTGGCGTTTCTGGATCGTGTTGAAATGTGATTTCTTTAATGCATTTGTGGACTGTGCTGCAAACTGGGTCCAGAGACAGTGATTTCTGAAAGTGTTCATGAGTCCATACAGTGATTACCAGTACAGAGTCCTGCCTGTTTTTAGTACAGTGCTGCCTGAGGTCCCGAAGATCACAAGCATCCAGTATTGACCATCGGCCTTGTCCCTTGCACATGGATTTCCCCAGATTGTCTTAATGTTTTTATTATATGTACTATAGATCGTGAAATTTTCAAAGTCTTCATAATTTTACACTGAAGAACATTTTTCTGATACAATGTTTGCAGATTGATGAACCTCTGCCCATCTTTATATCTGCCCATAAAGTCTCTGAGAGACTTTACCTCTCTAGAATTCTCTTTTTATAGCCAGTCATGTGTCTCAGCTGTTTTTTGTAGTAGCACTACTTACTTTTCCAGCCTTTTATTACCCTGTCCCAACTTTTTTGAGATGCGTTGCCGCCGTCAAGTTCTAAATGAATTATTAATGTTTAATGTTAATGTTTCAATAATTAATAAAATGTCTTATTTTCAGCGTCTGATATGTGTTCTGTGTTCTATAAGAAAGTAATGCATTCTGTTTTTATTTACATTTATTTACATTTTACACAGCATCCCAACTTTTCTGGAATGGGGGCTATAATTGGAAATGTTAAGAATCTGCCAGGAAAAGAATAAGTGGCCAAACAATCCCCAAGGATCACAGCTAGTGGAATTAGAAAAGTTTTTTGGGGTCAGTAGGTCAATCTCCCAAACTACAACCTACATACCCTCAAGTTTTTTGGGAGCACTGCCAGAACTAAGCTTCTGCCGTCTAGAACCCACAGACAGAGCGTACAGTTTTCCAAACACTGCTGAATCTTTCAGCGGGACCATGTTCTACAGTCAGATGAGACCAAAGTTGACCTTTTTGGCAAAAGAAAAAGAGCAGACATGATAGTCACGCAGAAAGTATGTCATCCCCACTATAAAGTGTACCAGTGGATCTGTGATGTTGTGGGACTGGTTTTCTTCCCATGGCCCTGGACAACATGTCTGGATACATGGTATCATTTTCCTCCATCAAATACCAGCAGATTCAGACTGCCTCAACCAGGAAGCATAATCTGAGCCATGGTTGGATCTTCTAGCAGAAAAATTATCCAAAACATGCCCCGCAATAGTTCACTGACCACAGAATAGAGGTTTTAATGGTCATCCCAATCCCCCTAAACTCCATGGGAAAAGCTGAGGGATAAGCTAAAGAGGAGAAACCTGTGGACCCTGCAAACTGAAGGACCTGGAAAGATTCTGTATTGAGGAATGCTCTCAGATGCCATGTGTTCTCCAGTGTCACTAAGCCTTATAGAAGAAAACTCAGAGCTGTTATCTTTGCAAATGGAAGCAGCACAAAATATTAAATGAAGAGCACAAATAGATTTCAGGACATATATTTATTTTCATTTTCTTTCAATTAACAATTAATGTTCTGCTAACAAAGAGTAGATTGGGCCTCACCTTACACACAATGTTTTTGTTTTCCTTCCGCCCATTTATATATATATATATTCACAAACAATTCACAATTCACAAACAATTTTGTCCATTTCACAATTAATTTAAGTGTATCAGATGATTTTTAAAGAATAAAAATGTTTGTATTAAAGCCTATTTTTGTATAGAGGCTTATTTTGCATATAGTTCTATTATCAGCAATTCTCAGTCCTCTGCCTAAATCTCCTGGTACGGCCGCCAATCCAAGTTAAGGATGTTATTGGACTAATTGGTTGTTGGGACACTCTTGCTCAATTGTGATGCACAGCTGAAAAACATTCTACTAATAAGTGAGCATAAAAGGTAGATCAACATTCTAGGTTAGTTTAGTATCTGAAGCATCAGTAGTTGATGGCTTGCTGACCGACTCAAAATGACCAGAAAGAAACAACTTAGAGACCCGTCAGTCCATTGTTGTGTTAAGGAAGGAAGATACTCCATTAAAAACAAGAACATTTCACTGTGATCCCAAACTTTTGAGCGGTAGTGTGTATATATATAATATATATATATATATATATATATATATATATATATATTATATATATATATATATATGTGTGTGTATATATATTATATATATATATATATATATATATATATATATATATATATATATATATATATTCACCTAACAAAGCTAGACTGTAATAGGTTTCCTTCTTCTTATAAAATAAATATTTGTAACTGTAGCTGAGCAGTCATATGTTCCATTATATAAACATGCTTATGTTGTTGTAACCAAAGGTCTGAATTGGGGGCCGGTGATAAGCTTTATCCATTTAATAGTAATTGTTTTTCTTGCAACCATCAACAAAACATGCAGTATGTAACACTGGTCTGTGGTAAACATGTGTTCAGGCAAAACTTCCAGTAAAACAAAGAGTAAACAAAGAGTACAGGAGAATTTGCAATTCCAGAATATTCTCCGACTCCTCTTTAACATTTTTTCCAGAATTTCTGTATTTTCAGTCACTGATCATGCTACAGTTTCTCTAGCATTTATTAGCAAAAAATTTTTTGAAGACACACGTAACCAACAGGATCCTAAATTACCTTATTTTAACCCTCCAGTTGAATTCTTTCCATAGTTGGCCCCTAATCCCTCCTGTGTCATCTGGAGCATATATTTTCTCAGACATCATCATCCTCTGTATCTTAATATTCTGAATGAAAGATCCAAACCTTATTTGTATACAGCCCACATTGCTTGTGTTTACCAGATGGTGCCACACAGTTCATACATCCTATATATAGTGTTCTCCAACGTTATTGTACTGCAAAACGTTCTTTGTTGGTACAACCTTAAAAAATATGTCATATGGTAACAAGCAAGTTTTATTTGACCATAAAATATAGTTTCTCTTTCCATCAAAGTAATTTTTGTAGCTATAGTAAAACGTGTTACCACATATAGTACTTTTTTAGGCTGTACCATTATGGAGGACGCTGTACATACGCACTCATTTCAGATATATGCTCTACTAGAACATAATTAGACATTCAAAGCTGCTTACAGTAACACCACTGCTGCGTTCAGCCTTAGGTTACCGGAGCTCTGCAGACACGTTGTTATTATTACACTGCATTCAGCCCTGTAGTGATAAACTCTCTTTCACAATAAACACTTTCATTGCTTACTCTTTTTAGAGAGCAGTGCGAGTCTATAATTGCCTTAAAATTCATATTCATGCTTTTATAAGCAGAGATATGGTATCGCATTTCTCAGCGGAAGAGAAACTGAAAACTGCCCTTATTTTAATGCTATCTATGGCCCTCCAGTGAAATTACTACAACATGACATTATCTTCCCGAATTTGCCAATAAACAACAAATCTCACTGAACTTGAGAGAAGCAATCTCAGCTTTAATTACGCTGAACAGCTCAATTTGCTTAGTGTAGCTTGACCGGAATCCACAAAGTAGTGGAAAATATTATCACTTGCGCTGACCTACGACTGGATTTTAGAGTTTCACTATAAATGTAGTCACTTAATAGAGGAAAAAGGCTTATTCAATGACACAAGCACAGTGTAATCTGGTGTAAAAGTTTCAAAAAAGTTGAGAGAGTGTGAGAAAGTATAATATTGAAAACAGAAAGTAGTGATTATTAGTTATTAGATGTTTGATGTTCAAACTTATAAGTGTTGTTTTTAGACTTTTATTCTAAATGTGATGCCTGAAGTTGGGACAGGATCATGCTTACCACTTAGTTACATCATCTTTGTTCTCAAACTATTCAATGCGTATCTAATATCAAACAAGTTATATGAGAAGTCTCAATCAAGAGCATTAGCTTGTGTTCTCAATGACCTCAGGCTTAGCACTGATGTATAAAATCCTTTTATTAAGCTCTTAAAGCAGCTTTTGATATAAATGATCACAAGAGTCTAATCCAGCCTCATGAATACTGGGTCAACCTCTCAGGCACAGTTTTAGAATGGTTTAGATCATAATTTTATTAGACAGTTCATCGTTTCGATGGGGAAAAACAAAATCATAAAAAGAAATTCTTGTGGAGTACCACAGGGGTTTGTTCTAGGGCCTTCGCTTTCTGTTTGTATGTGATACCTCTAGGTCAGAGGCACTAATAACAAGGTCTGGGTCTGAACTGAATTTCCTCTTACTGGACCTTACTGGACTCTAATTAAATACTCTGTTCTAGGTAATGTTATCAGTAAACATGATATACATTTTCATAGCAATGCTGCTGACACACAATTATACATTTCTGTTCTTTTCTCGGTGTATGTAACCAAATTTTCTACAACTTAAAGAAAAAACGGATTCTGATTCTTTGCTGCTTTAGTGTTTTAGCTACATATACTAAACCTGAAGTAAACCTTAAACCTCAGACTATGAGCTCTGTAGCTCTGTTTTATCCTTAGTTTAATTCAATTCAAGTTTATTTGTATAGCCCTCTTTACAACTATGTTGTCACAAAGCAGCTTTACTGAAGTTTGAAAAGAAAAGGAAAAACTCCTTCAGAGTGGAGGAAGAAACCTTAAGAGGAACCAAGACTCACAATGAGAGACCCGCCCTCCTCTAGTCAAACAGTATTTACAGTTTAATAAGCTAAATACCAAAAAAGCTGAGAGAATATTTGTTTGAATTCTGGATGGCAAAGCTTTAGAAGCTGCACTGGTAGAGGAAATTTCTGACTTTATGTAAAGTGGGAGTGAATTGAAACAATCCCATCATATCTTAATGCTGGTACATCTGGATGGCACAGTGGTGTAATTGAGGACGCTGCATTTGGCACAAATGGACAGTGGAGCTGGTCGGTGATATGTGAGGAGGAGGCCTTGATGGCCAGTTTTCCAACAGCATTTAACAGGACTGAGTTAACTCAATTAACTAGATTATTTAAACACAGTTGTTTTTTTTATCATTTAAGAAATAGTACTGCACTCCTAACTGGGCTTTCTAACTTGGACAAAACTCATCAACTCTAACAAAAACTGAAAATAGCTCATATCACTCCTGTTTTAAAGAAACGGCACTTTATTGTGTTTGGGACAGATTTTTGATGCTAGTTTGAAAAGCTGCAAATGATCTAGCACCCACTTACATCTCAGAATATACGTCTGTTTTTATGTTGTGACATTTGCAGCTAGTGGCCCACTGCAAGCACCTTCCACAAAACACAGACTACGCTGAGGTCTCTTTTGGTTGTTCTGCTTTTAAAACTGTGGAACTAAATTCTTACCTATTTTTTGTAGACAGTCAGAGCTTGATTTGAACCAACACTTGAAATTGTATCTCTTTAAAATTGTATTTCTTTATAATTTTAAATGCGTTAAAAAATAGTTGGCTTCTTCTTGTTAACACCACTCTGTAAAGCACTTTGAGCTGCCACAGTTATGATGATGCTTTAATAAGTAAAGAAAAAATAAATCTACTTTTTCTTTTAACAAGCACTTAATAATTGTTTGAGAACTGAAGAACCAATTGATCCAGAATATTTCCCATTACACAAGTCTTCGGCAGTACAGGGTCTTTGTTATTGTAATTTGTGCTTCTGTAATGGTCCGTTCCTCACTGTGGCATCTTTATCTGTAATTGTATCCTTCACCTTCCACTGCCCAAAATTACATTCCAATACTCGGTTATGCACCTCGGACATTTTCTTGCTTCACCCCAAAAGCTGAGGACACAATCGGTTGGTGAGTAGAATAGAAATACCCAGCATTCACCCCGCAGGGTAAGGATATAGACCACATTTAAAGAAAATTATCACTACTGCCACCCACGGTTCATGCCAACAAACTTTGGCTTTAGTTATGCTGAATTTAAACAGCTACTAAATGTTATCTTAACACTGATGGGAATACAGCTGGGCTCAGAGTGGGAGGTGCTATTGCGCTTTAGCAAGTACACAGCATACCTGTGAACTCGCTGTTCACATGTTCCTCCATCTTGACTCCTTGTGAGTTTGTTACTTGTTAAAAATGTTCTTCCCCAGAAAACACATTCTATTCTTCTATTTCTTGGTATTGAGAAACACCCAGTTTTACAGTTCTATAAAACATCATACTGATGACATCTGACATTCAGATGGAGGGCAATAAGTGAAAAACAGAACGGAGAGGATGGAGACCAGTCCTTACTGCGCTAGTGGTAGCCCATATTACAAGATAAAGTTACAAACAGAAAATCACAACATATACTTTCAAGTGATCCTGGATGTATGAAGAGGTGATTTAAACTCAATTGTAAGATTAGCTCTTCTACCGTGGCAGCAGATAAGAGACCTACCTTCTCCTCCAGACGCTCTTCTACCCAAGAAAACAAAAGAAAACATTACAAAAGCATTGACCACAGCACCAAGAAGCTCCACACCAAGAAACTAGTCAGCACCCCTCAAAATCAACATTACAGCTGTTTACTCACCGTAACATTGGGTTATAAATCTATCACCAGCGCTCACTCACAGATCAACTGTACACAGTACAAGACTCACTCTACTGGCTGCACAAAGCTGAAGTCAGCTTTTTATTCCATTCTCCTGTTTCTACCTTAAATAGAACATGGCTTATAATATATTAGTTCCCATGTTCAACTTAAATGCTGCAGCAGATGCTAGAACATGGCTACTATATTTGTAGTAGTTAGACTGTAGGTGCTATAACTGTGCCCTGCTAATAGGTTTAAAACAACAGCTACAAGAGAAGCACTGAAACAAAGCTGCCATACATGAGGCCCTTAAGGTCACCGATGCCAAGCATTGGTTAGGAGGTGTTAAAATTTAGTTTCTTAATTGAGCTCTGAAGCTACACAGCTGATGTTGCTGGCAAATGTAAAGAGGTCAATGGTCAACCAAAAATTTTATTTTAAAACACATTCCCAAAACGTCTTTCAACCCCTTCGCTCTTAATGTCATTGTGTCTGCTGCAGCATTTAAGGTGGAATGCAGAAAACCTGGTTAATAAATCTTGACTTCACCCTTGGATCAATAATATATTGTAATAGTCAATAAAAACTCCTTGTGGGTTTTTTTGGTAATCTATGTTTGAGTCACTGTAAACAACACAAACCATAAGTGTTTTGAGAGTTTGGATAGAGCTGTCTATGTAAGAAAGTCACTTTCTGCCCTCCATGTGCAGTTCGGCACATAAACCTCACTCAAGGTTAATGAACATGTTGTGTTGGACCTGCATGACTAATATCAACATTCCCAGGTGTTTTCAATCACTGTGTATCTATTTTTACCTCAGATTATATCAGCATCTCCTGTGGTGGAATCCATCAAAAAGAACAAAAACACTCTAATCCAATTGGCTTATTAATTATGAATTGACGAGGCACTTTAAGAAACTTGTGGGACAATTTTTCCTCTGCCTGGCTTGTGAGCTGTCTTGAAACATGAAAACAAGTGGTTATCTACAAAAAAACAAATAGGTTTTAAGCAAGAACAGCCTCTGAAATATGAAACTTTAAACAAAGGAGTTTTATAACACTAATCATATAACATCATCACTAATCAACAAGCAGGTGAAACAAATGAGGTCATTGACAAAAAAAACAACAACACAAAGTAAAGACTATCTTGAGTAAATGAGCTTTTGTTTGGTTCACCTAATCTATGTCAGTGTGTTTGTTTTCTATAAAAATCACAATAGAGTATACAGCCTGGCGGTTCATTTGATTTATCTTGATATATTGTGGGTTGTTGTTTTTTTTTGCATCAATTTCCAAAGCCTGAATTTATAGTAACTACTTATAGCGTTTAGTAATACTATTTCAGTTTGTTACAAAGCTGATATTACATAGATTTAATGTAACACTATGCATGCTACATTTATTATTTATATAGTTTACAGGCAAGCTAGTGTCATAGGACAGACATAACAAGTCTGTGTTTTCAGAAGTAACATAACTTCATTATACTTTCATTAGCCTAATTTTATTGGTCAGTACACCAGTCATTGAAAATCACAAAAATAACTTAAAAAAACAATAATCAACCAAATCCATAGATCATATTCTGCTGTTCACTCCTAAATACATTTTAGATTTTAGTTTTTATCTAATAAACAGATGTTTATTGAATCACTGAGTATGTAATGCAGATGTCTATGGTAGTAATTAAATTATAGCATCATTTACTACAACCGTCCAAACCTCTAGGTTTCTAACCAGTATGTATGTAAAAAAGCCAGGGGTATATGCGTGCGGTGCGCTCCGGCCACAACCACTGATTGGACAGTTTGGAAAGAAACCCAGTTCAGTAAAATATATGAAGCAGTGCAGCGCTCTCACTCCTGACCTTTAAAAACACTCAGCAAAGGGACAAACCCCAAACACTCACACACACATCCGTAGCCCACTCACCATCTGTCAAACTAACTCTGACCCCCACATGATGACCTCAGAATGTTTCCCGGCACACTCCATATGCAACATGTTCCCTTCCTAATTTTTCTTTTACCTTTCAGTTACGGAAAATGAACATTAAACTGGCTGCGTAGTTACACCAGTGCTGTTTGCATGGAGGTCAGTACCCTCATTATCATGATTTTACAATGCAGAAAGCGCGCACAATGGAAATGAGCCATTATTCCTCGTGCCTCCAATAAAACCGAGAAAGAAAACTTCAAAAAAATCTCGTTTCCTTGTTAAATGCATCGCCGAAGGATAACTAGCGCAGTACTTTGTAAACACAAAATTAGCCAATCGATAAGAGCACCGGGTATCAAGTGATAAATAGAACAAAGGAGGCGATAGAAATGTCACAAACGTCTTATCATAATAAGACAGGACTAATCAATTTGGACAACTTGTAATACACTTGAGGGAAAAAAGGTGATTTTTTATTTGGAGTTTTTGAGTATTTACTGCTCTAGGGCGCATCATTATTTAGCTGCATGGAGAAGAAAATGAAACGTAAATATTTATAGTTTATTCATTTACACGTTTTTTTTCTAAAGGGAAGCTTAATTTGGCTTTACTTTGATTTGTGCTTTTGCACGTCAGCACAGTACCACAAATACACTTGAATCAATGATAATATTTGATATTTCATGAAATGTTATAATGTCCCAAAATATCTATTCACTGAATTGGGCACCCGTGCACCAGTGTATAATCCCTATGAAAAGCTTTGCTAATGCAATGGGACACTCTGGAGCTGCACACAGGAGCCTGAGGTCACCTATGCCGAGCATCAGTTAGGAGGAGTCCAAATTTATTTCTTTAAGTGAGCTCTGAAGCTCCAAGCTGAGGTTGCAGTAAACGTGTAGAAGTCACTAGTCCACACACATGTTTATACAAACACATCCCCAAAACTTCTTTCTACCCTTCGCTCCTAAAAAGTCATGCCAATGGTGGGTTAGGTCACAGTATGACTTATGAGACATATGATTTTATGTATGCATACAGTGCAATGTTTTATTTATTATTGATTTATTAGTTCATATATTTCCAAGCAGTAAAGAGCAAATAAACCGATGAGCCGAAGCTCTATGCATTATGTATAATAATACAAATAATAGCAATATTAACCTTCCTCAGTCCCTGAACCTGGACACTTCACAAACAAACACATTACTGTTATTAAACTTTCTGCTATGTACTAAATAATATAATCCATTCATTATTATTAACATTAATATTATTATTAATCATTACTTAATTAAAAATGTAATTAAAATTAAAAATGGGATTTTCTGGATTATAAACACTAAAATGAACAGAAAATATTACATAAGCTATATTAGACATTACATATTACATACATATATATATATATATATATATATATATATATATATAATATATCTATATATTATATATAATATTATATGATATATATAATATTTACATTTTATTTAGAAATTTAGTCATTGACAGAAATAACATTTCTTTGTTTCAGAAGTAACTTTACTGAAACACAAGAATATATGGAATTTAGTTTGGTCTGTTATCCTGAAAATAATAAATATGTTGAATAAATACTTTTCCATCCATCCATCCATCCATCCTTCCATCTATTATCTTCCGCTTTATCCCGCTATGTCGGGGGGGGTTACGATGGGGCTGGAGCCATTTCCAACATCGATCGGGTACACCATGGGACAGGTCAAACCAGTCCATCACGAGGTCAGTACAGCACTCACCACTCATGCACTCCACACACTCACACCTACAGTCAGTTTAGAGTTGAGTGATCAACCTAACATGCATGTGTTTGGACTGTGGGGAGGAAACCGGAGTATCTGGAGGAAACCCACCTCAAGCACGGAGAGAACAGAGAACATACAACTCCACACAGAACAGACCAGACCAGGAATCCAACCCAGATCATCTTACTGTGAGGCGACAGTGCTAATACTTTTATATACGTTTCATTAGCCTAATTCTAATGACCAGTATATACCAGGCAATGAAACCACTAAAATCACTAATGAAACAATATTATCTCCAAAGTCATAGCTCATCTTCTGCTGTCACTCCTAAATACATCTTAGTTCTTATAAAATAAACAAATGTTGATCTTGTAATGCCAAAGTAAATGATCTACCAATACAAAGACTGAGTTCCGAGTTCCTATACCTGCTATTATAGCTGCTGAACACCAACTGTCCAGTATGGAAGGATAAAAGTAATACTGCTGCATCCAAAACTTTTACTATAACTGCTGCTATTTCTTCAACTCCTCCTCCTACTACTATTACCATTAATGATATATAAAAATAACAAACATAATAATACTAATTTCTTCTAATAAATTAGCACAGAAAAGTGTATGAAGATGGCCAAAATCAAATGCAAATGTCTGAAAAGTCTAGTTTATTTCTTACTCAGTCACTCGCATTTATCATCTAGACTACTTATCATCCTGGGATGTGAGGGTGAGGGGCCTTGAGCCTATCCCAGCAATCATTGGGCAAAAGGCAGGAAAAACCACCTGGACAGGTCACCCGCTGATCTTATTTAGTTTGTTTATTTATTTATTTATTTATTTATTTATTTATTTTTAAATAGCCTTAAACTCTCAGCCCTGGTCATATCCTCCATATCCATCAAAACAGGGCTGTTTTGACACTGTTTATTTATTTATTTATTTATTTATTTATTTATTTATTTTGCCTCTTCAAAGCACATCTGTGGCCACTGCACGAAATCAGGCCAACACATTTATTTTAGCTGCACTATAAACAGAGATCCTTCTAGGAAGAGAGACGACTGTCTGCCTGATTCTCTGTCTGTCCGTCTTTCGGGGATTGGCAGGTGTCAAAGATAATTTAGATCGAGAGCTGTGAACGGTTGTAGGGCGCGGGCGTCTCGTCTCCGATCGGAGAGCAGCTGGGCCCTGGGCTAGTATCAGTCTTACAGTTGTAAATGTGAGAAAAGGGCTAGCTTGTAGCTGACCTGGGGTCAGCTGAACCCTATGGCCAGTGGTCCATAACGAAAGGGAGCATCACAATGCCCTCCTCAATTTGAAGGGCAAGCACTCTGCAGTGTAAGCTTTTGAAGGGTTCAGGCCAGAACCAGCGCAGTTCCCACTCTTTCTCAGTACATATTGTTTTTTTTTTCCTCATGCATCTCAAGAAGTGTTACCAACAGCAGAACACAGCAGAATACTACAGGACAGAGCTCTCCAACCCCAGGCCTGGAGGCCTGCCTTCCCGCCGAGCCTAGCTGCAATCACAATTTGCCACGTCTGCTTCAGTTACTCAATCTCGTTTTAGAGTTAGGTAAGGGGTGGGGCAACTTATTAGATACAGGTCAAAATGAAACTCTTAGGGAAAGTAGCTCTTCAGGACTGGAGATGAAGACCTCTGTTTTGGGACCTGTATAACTTGTTGCTTAACCCTATCAAACCTTACACCTCCCTCACAATCCATTCTTAAAGTCATTTGAATTTGCTGCCAGACTAGGTCTTCATGCATGAACTTTCTGCACGGTTCTATGTTTTCTATCACTGTTTTACAAGGTAGAGGAGTGCGAGTGCTTTTAGACAGCGATTCAGATTGAACCTGTTATTACTGTTATACTAAATTAGAGAAGTAGTAAAATGACACTCGTGTGCTACTTATGTTCCTCTTCATGCATTTTCCACTTTAAATCATTGTTTCTGAAATGCATAATATAAAAATTCACAAATCCATCCAATCCTTTTCTGTGTCAGATATCAGCACTGAAAACTCCTCATTAACACTGTTACGTTTGGAGATCGTTTTTTTCTCCTGAGGCATGCTTAGGTTTGCGGCTCATTGGCTGCTTGTTGCTCCACCCATGCTCACGTTCTATTGGCTGGATTTATTGGCGGGAGTTTTAAAATGCCTCTTAAAGAAGTGCTGTCAGTAGTGCAGTATGTAATGTTCCAGAGGGTGCTTACTGTCTAACATTAATGTTAGTCTTGTCTAGTCAGAAAACTTTAATATTCATTGTGTGTCATTTCATTTCAGCATCATACCCCAAAAGAAAATAATATATATTTTGGTTATATATGTATATAATCCAGACATTGCATGTATAATTCAAAAGTTTTCTGACGACAGTAGCATGTAATGTGGAGTATCTAGTTTAGTTTAGTTTGTAAATTGATCTTTAATTGGATTTATACAGTAATAAACAGAAGTACAGATAATGTTGTGTTTTGTTTATTTATTAGTAATTTACTGTAATTCCACAAATGTTGTTCTACGTCACTATACATACAGTGATTTACTACCTTACCTACAGTGGAATCAGCTAATAGGTAATATTTAGGGGATAGGGTGGGCTGTGATTTATATTAGCAAATGTGTCCCCCGTCATTGTCAAACCCGCTCCTACGCCCTTGCATTGACCGCAAAGAAAGTTTTTGTCTTCTGTAAAGCTGCTGTTTTGGGGATGATTGTTTTTCTTTGAACAGTAAGGATAAACCAATCTATTTGAGATTACTCACCAACTCAAGGAAATGTCTGAGGATGTACTCATGACATTCATTTCTGAGACTAATGACTAAACTTACATCACTTCTTAGATTTGTTTCTAACACAAAACAACTCTTAATTGATTACATTTGGGGTAAGGTCATGCTGTACAGAAAATATGATATTCTTCTGAGATCAGTCAATACCAGATAAAAAAGAAAACATATTTTTCCACAAAGCAGATATGGTCTTTGAAAACAGCTTATATAATAAGCAACACATTGACTTTACAAATGCAGTGATTAAAGAAAATATGTGGTGGGCAGTAGCCAAAAACCTGCCAGTGGTAGCGCAGATATATAATAATACATTATTGGTGGCCCATTGGTACTTCACAATTTTTCCTTTCACCTGACTGTGGCAGCAGTCCATACATGTATAGTATGTTTTGCTGCTGTGTTAGCAATCGAACTTCTCTAAACTTAAGAGACATTATTTTTCTGGCTGAATAATATTTTGGAAAGACCGACCGTCCCTTGGGTATTTTGACATTGTCCAATCTGGGCCCCTTTGAAAAAAAGTTTGGGCACCCCTGATATAATGTATACAACTTTCATTTTGGCTGCTCTGAAAGACTCCTTATAACTTGAATATAAATGGATGGGGCTAAACAGATTAGGCTCAAAAGGTACATTCTAAAAATAAAGCACTCGGACAAAAAATATAATAATAATAAAAATTAAGCAATGTTTTCATTAGTCTTCTGCCAATTTCACATAGAATTTTGTTGATCCAACACATAGCAAGAAGTGTTTTTAGATACCAGTAACTTAATAACTGTTAACCTAGCATATATTTTAGAGTTGATTGCATATGAAAAAAAAATAAAGGGTGGCTGTTTTTCCAATTACGTTGACCCTTCGAACCTTCCAAATAGCTGGAAAACAGAATTCATCGTCACTTTAATAACAATGGCCTATGGACAGACTTAGGTGGGCTGGCCAGGCCTAACTAGCACAGCTAACTATCTAACGTACTAGCTAGGTAGTTAATTAGTTGCACCTTTGATGCAGACACAAAAATGGGACAGAGTTAAAAGGACATAAACACTCACCTCACTTATTAAAAACATACTGTGGTGTTTTTCGAATTTGTTCAAACAATATGGTTTATGGTGTCCAGCATGTGAGGAATTACAACTTGTTCAAGTGCGGGAATTTAAACAGTAATAAACTAATAAAATGAAGTTCTCAAAACTATTTAATTAAGTTGCACAAATTTAATGTTTATTATGTAATCAAAACAGTTTAAGTTCCGGTAAGTCATTAAAGTGTGTTGAAACAACACTTATAGTTTGTGTGTCACCAGAACTACTGAATAAGAATGTCAATGTTAAATAAAAAAATCTGGCAAAATCATATACCTTGATTTTTTATTTAATGAATTTACCATATTGAAAAAAAGAAAACCCTAAAAATTGTTTTCCAATGTGTTAAAAAAATACACAACATTTGTGCACTGAATTTTGCAGCAATATGTTTGAATTAATTGTTCCCTGTATAGGATGTTTTTTTTTTTTTTTACATAGAAAATACAAATGTTAGGAGAGTGGTGCCCAAACTTTTACATATGTTCCTGTGGAAAGCACTTTGTGGAACTATAATAAAAAATGCACTACATAAATAGGAATAGATGATTATATGGATGTTATATTATAAGATATATTAAATATTGTCTTGCTCTGGCTTCCAAACGCTTAGTCCTGCTATTTTTTATTGGGCACGAAAACTGAACAAATTTCAGTTTTGCTGACATCTACAGTTTTGTTGACTCAATCTCAGCCTCCTCCGGCATCTAATAAACTTCACATTGACCTATTTGCAGCAGGGGACCAAACTTTAAGATGGCTTCGGGGTCTCCCCTCAAGGGCAAGTCCCTTAATGGCAAGTCGGATGAGGGTGCATTTGGCAGGTTGGGAAGGGTTTTTGCTTAGAGCAGGTAAGATTTAAGTAAGTTCAAAAAAAAGGGATCACATTAGGAGAAAAACTATAGTTGTGTCAAACTAGAGATTATTTTAGTGAATACTGAGCTGTTTTGAATGCTAGGTTATGTTTGCTTTTACAGAATTCCATAATTTTCCATGATCTGAGCAATATTCCATATGACCCGAGTCGTACTCATATTTCATGTCTGGCCCCCTTTGGAGGAGTGTAGTTTAAACATTAATTTTAAGTGGAACAGCCAGTCTTTGAAACACAAAGAATGCTCATATAGGCCTGTGACATTCATCCAATATAGATTCCATTCACTCCTCTTATTTGAAAAATGAATTTTCCAATAAACTCTCAGGATTATTAGACGAGGCCCATCACATGCATGTAATTAAAATCATAAAGAAAACTGTTGCGAGACTAATTCTCTAAAAAATCCCGTTGTAATTTATTAGGCCAAGGGAAAGTTAATAAGAGATTATTTATTCATGCTTGCATTAATGTTTAACATAGGCATTAATATTCATTGGCACCGAGCTTCCATATTTATCATGCAAAGTAGACGTATTGTGCGGGATGGGGGTAATTTCTGTGCTCAAGCATTGCTTTACACAGCTCGTCCACCACAAGCTAAGCGCAATCCCCTCATAATACGCGCCACATTGCATTGTAAACCATATAGAAAAAAAAAAAGGCAGGCCACATTTTTGCCTTGACTTAAAACAGTCTTCTAAAAGTAGGATTAAAACATCTTAAAACATGGAGAAGGAACTAGGAGATACCTTTAAAATGAATGTAGGAAATCATCTCTTTGGCTTATCTGATCTTAAAACATCCAAACCCCAAAAAGCTTCAAATGCCAGCTCTATCTCCCGATGGAGGCTGGGCCTGAGATAAAGTTCCAAAAGGGTTCTTTGGAGCGATGAAATTAGGACAGTGGTTCACCAACTCCTGGAAACCTGCCCAAATCGAATTCTTTAGGTGAACTGATCATCTGGATTAGATGAGTTATATTAAAAGTGGAACTTCCAGGGGAGGGGCTGATATCCAGCTTCCCCTGAAGAACCACTTTTGGTTTCCTGAAGAGAGTTCTTCAAAGAGCAATTAGTGTAATGAGCAGGTGGAGTAAAGATTTTTTTTCATATTTTGTTTTCCCGAGTCAACAGCCATTGATGACTTACTAAGTACTTTAAATTTTTCATTTGCTGTTTTACTATTACTATATATTCACCTAGGTGGCACTAGTGGTGTAGTGGTTAGCACTGTCGCCTCACAGCAAGCATATCTGGGTTGGATTCCCAGTGCGGGACGTTCTGTGTGAAGTTTGAGTGGTTTTCCTCCCAAAAGTCCAAACACATGCATGTTAGGTTGATCTGCACTCTAGTTTTGACTGTAGTTGTGAGTGTGTGCGATTGAATGTTGGCCATGCAATTGGGACTGGCGACCTGGTCCATGGTGTACCCTGGCCTTCGCCTGAATGACTCCATTGGGGGATTGGCTCCAATCCCCCATGACCAGTTCTAACAGGGGACAAAGCGGGAGATGAATGGATGGATATGTTTTTAAACTATTCACCCCTGATACATTAACTGAAATTGTGTCTTTCTCTTTCACATTCTTCCTTTGTTTCCTATATATATATATAGTATATATATATATATATTATATATAATATAATATATATATATATATATAATATATATATATATATATGAAAAATTTAAAAAGAAGTATCTCCAAAATTGGCAACTTTACAGGAGGAACCAAAAAACAAACTTTACTTTCAATGTGTCAATGAAACCAGAATATTTTCCAAGCTATTTTGGTAGTACTTCTATTGGTCCATTCATCATGAAATTGTCACACAATGTAAACAACCATTGGCGTGTTCAAATGACATAGAAAACGCAAAGTCGACAAAAGTCGGGATACATGTTTTTACATTGGAACAGCGACGACATTTATATATATATATATATATATATATATATATATATATATATATAAAACTTTGTCGAGAAGTTTCAGGGGAATCCAGGAGAACTCTTAGTCTATGTAGGGAAAGGCTGGAAACCACTGCCAAGGTGAGCATGACCTTTCAGCCCCAGACTACACTGCGCGAGGAAAGCGTGGAAGCTGCTGTGTTAAATATAGACACACAGGGCTCAGAAGTACTTCAGCTAACCATTGTCACTTAACAGAGTCTGCCTGCCACATCAATAAATGGCAACTTGAAACTTATTACGCAAGGAGAAAGCCATACATCGGATCCTCATTAGAAACGACCACCGAGTTATCTGAGCCCGAGCTCATATCAGATGGTCTGAAAATAGCCCATTCTGCGAAGTGCACCATGGTGTGGCTTCAGTAGACACAACAAAGTGTGCTTGACTGGCCTGCTGAAGTCCAGATGTGTCTCTTACTGGAAAATGTAGGCGGGAATTAGACAATGACCACAAACTGTTAAGTCCCTGAGGTCCTACATCACACAAGAAATCAGCAAAACATATTCAATTGCAAAACTCTAACAATTAATATCCTCCATTCCCAATTGATTGAAAAGTGTAACACAGTGTTGGTTTAAATACATGTTAGGCCTCAAATTCCAAACTGGTTCATATTTATAAAGAACAACTGTTTGGTAAGTGAAAACACTGAAAATCTTGAATTTGAACTATTTTGTCAGATAAATATAGGTTTAGGAAACTTAACAAATCACAGATGCTTGTTTTTATTACTTATGACTTTTATGTCCCAACTTTTACGCGGAAATGGGAATTTGAACATTCCACCTATGCTTAATGCTGAAAATCTCATAATATTCTTACATATAACATATACAACAATCTCATCCTGAGACATATTTTCATATCGGCAAGATTTAAGATGGATGTCACTTACCAATGAATCCTTCTTATTGCAGAATAACAATAGACAAAGTTTCTAAATATTCATTACTGTGCAATCAATCCAGTCACATATGTATAACATCAAACAATTACCATTCAGTTATTTTTGTCCAGTATCAGCATTTTTTAACATTAAAATCTGAATAGAAAGCCTTAACTAACCAAACATAATCGTCATTACTTTTCAGTACTGACCACCATTCTAGTTAGTGGATTTTCAGTTTTTTCAAAGAAACTTAGAAAGCTTGCATTTTATTTTAATTTAATTTAAGTCATTCCTAACACGTTCAATATTGGTTAATCCATTGTTTTGAGAAGACCAGCACCTGTTTATTTGCAGATTGTTTCTTTTTTGTCTATTTTCTTTTCTCAGTAAACAGCTTCTGATAGATGCACGTCCTTTCCCACCCCATTGTCCTCTCACATTGGAAGGGATGGACAGAAAAATGTGTGGAGTCTGAAGCAGATTTGATTTTCGGCTCTCTCTTAAAGATGAAAGCTTTACATGCTGTTGATCTGATGGTTGACTAGGGTTGGTGGTCTACCAGGTTTTTCGTTTTGTTTGGAGTCTCATTTTCTCTGTAGTCTCGTAGCTTTTCTGATCTCCAGTCTTTTCAGTTTTCACTTTTCCTTTAACTTTTCTCTTCTCCATGTGCACGTGCATTATGTAATATTTTATCTTGGAAATAAATCTCCTGAAAAAGAAAACCTTCATACTTAGTGGCTATCCCACAGGTAATTAAACAAACGAAGATCTCTGAGGAGTCACAATCTCTGACTTCTACGCGGTTCTGTGAGTCAGGTTCCAAAGTGCTTTATTTCTTGATTAGGTTGCCAGATGAATAAATGTGAGGGGAAAAGAGCAATAATGATATTCAGGCTGGGCTTTATTCCTCTCAATGTTTTCTAAAGTCGCAACAAACCACATTAAGCTGCATTTGGAGAGCTACTGTATGTGCCATCTTAGTTACTAAGAAAAATTTGTGAAACCAGGAGAGGCTGCCAGTGTCACTGTGTGTATGGCTGTCTAAGTTTTTGTTGTTGTTGTTGTTGTTATTGCTTTTTTTTCATACTGTATGTGATCTTTTACTTCCAAGGTTAACCTTTCTCCACACTAAAAGATGCTCAGTGTGAAGCCTTTCTGTCTTGCATTCAGATGCCATCTAAACGCTATATGTCATCTCAAACAATAGATCCAAAGCTGTCAAACCGATGCTCATCAAATATTAATAACATGCTTCCCATCTCTCTCTCTCTCTCTCTCTCTCTCTCTGTCTCTCTATCACATGCACGCTCCAGATGTAGAGGTCATTGCCCAATCTCAGTGACATCCTTTTATCATTTCTGACACATGCTGGGTCTTTTTCAAAGATACGCAGCCTTGGTGCACTGAGAGCATATAATATTTTGGAACCCCCATTTCTAAAGATATAAAACCATCATCTATGTGTTTAGGTGGTTCTAATATGCTAACAGTTTGTGGCACCTCACAGTTATTAAGTAAAAAATTTAAATTATTAAGTAAAACAAAAAAGAGATCCTGAATGATAAATAAAGAAGCATTGTGCTTCAAAACCAACTCATACTTCTACAATACTTTTTTTTGGAATTACATTATGTTATTTGCTACGAACAAAATGTGCCACAGTGAAAAACCACATTGTGGTGTTGGTGTAGATATGGAAAACGTGGGTGTTGCGAAGTGCGGGACCACTTAAGTCGAGGCAAGGAAGGGGAACGTGGGGCTGGAGGTTCTGGGCGTCTTCAGCTGCTGGGGTTGAAGCCAGGCCCCCCCTTTGCCCGAGCAAAGAGTAAGAAAGGTTTGGAAAAGAAGAGGGAGGAGCTGGGGAAGGTGGGGTGGGGTGCGATTTTCAGTACGAGAAGGTTGAGGGCGGGAGGAGTTGTTTATACTGGAGTGTAAAATGGTTGAGGGGTGGAGTTAGGGCGGTGGTCCTTCGCCAAACTTGAGTTAATTCATTTTTAAGCAAATCGCTGTTTTCCTAAGAAAAACACATCTCCAATTTGTTTATTATTCAAACACAACAACTCTCTTTAGATCCGGTGATATCATGATCAGAATCAGAATCAGATTGTTTGTCACACCACACAAGGAATTTGTCTTGGTGAGGCACGCGTGTATGACATGTAACAAGAACAATATCACACTAAGAGAAACACACAACACAATAAATAGAATAAGAATAAGACTTGACATACAACAAACTACTGTTAACAAACAAAAAACATAAACAAGACGTACAAGCTCCTCACAAGGCAGCCATTCACAACGCTATCTTGGACTTCTTGGATGAACAGACCAATAGAAAGCTCCAAAATCACTTGAATTAAACCTCTTTACATTAACTTACTAGTTCTAGTTCGAGTTGAGAAACTTATTTTTCTTTGGATAGTGATGAAATGCTCTTTTATTGAAGACAGATGCATGGTTGTTCAAAAGTCTGAGGAAGCAGGGGCCACAAAGTCCTATTTGACAGTAGAACAATAAACCCACTCAACAACCATATAACCCAACACAATATAGCACATGCAATACATGTACATTTGATTTTAACAATCAAAACTCATTTATAGCATTAAATAGCATTAAAGTCTCTCTAACAGTACTCCTGGAGAAGCTGAGATGCCTCCTGGGCTTCCATGGCTCAACAAGCCAGTATTTGGGAAGCTACAATAATTTTCTCAAAAAACAGGCAAACAGTAGCACAGAACAAGTTATTCCACAGTTTGAAAAAGACAAAGAAGCACAAGAGTTTCACTATCTCCATCAAGAGCTTCAAGAGGCTTTTAAGAGAGTTTGGACATAAACTCTGTAGAACCTGATGAGTTAAGTCAACTCAAATGCTTTGAAGAAAACCTACAGCTAGCTTATTTAACCGTGGCTGTCCTGAAACAGGAGGAAGGTATTCACTATGAAAAAATGCCCTCTGCCTGACTGACCACAGAAGCGGCCAATGGCACCACATCTCTCAATGCCAGCTGACAGAGCAATCACAGCTGTGATTCAGGAGCCCCCGTCTCTCTCCCTTTATAAATTGTGGTGGCTACCAGGTTCGTACATTTTCCTTCTCTTCCCCATGAAGACCTTTAGCCTTTCACAGCGTGGATGGAGTCATGCCACATTAAACTTACATTTCACTATTATTACTCAGCTTCCTGCCACTCAAGTTGAACTAAGGCTGTTTTCACAGGCGGTTCATTTTCTAAAGTCCGAAGCAGAGTTCTGGGTTTTGTGACACTTTGTCAAATAACAGCTAAAGTGCACTATATTCACCACATAGAGCTGCTTTATTGCTCAGATTTCTTCCCAGGGATTCAAGTGTTCTCTTACTCTGACATTTGCCACCATCTGAGCCGCAAAAGTCCAACTATGTATGAAAAGAGACGCTTAAGGTCCTTAACGGATTTTCCATCCACCAGTACTAAATATCACTAAAGCTGAAATGCAAGAAAGGGCAATTGGAAAAAAGTTTAAAAAATAAAAAAATAAAAACCTGACATTTCAAGTCATATAGTCACATGATACTGTTCCACTTTATCTTACTGCTTAGTATGCACAACGGTGAACTGCTATCACATTTTGGCCCTTACACTCCGCACAAGTGGTCAGTGTGTAAAGCACAGTGGTGATGCTCTTATCAGTTGACTGGAAACGACTGGCCCTACAGAGGGTCCGTTTGTGGAGCATAGGTTTTTGAAGGTTGCTTTCCACATTCTGAAAATGCCAAATCCAAAGCGAGTTTGAAAAATCTCTCTCCCAGGATTGTCTTGTGTAGAAGGTGGAACAAGATGTAGTTGGTTGCTTATATGGATTTCTCATTCCACCTTAAATGGTGCAGCAGTTACATTCCCATAAGGTGGAATGGAAAATACAAATTAGAAGCTAACTTCATCTTTGTCAAGGTGGATGTCATCAAGGTGGATGGGAGGAATTAGGGATGAATAAACAACAAATAGAGGAGTGCAGGTCAGTATGTCTGTGGATTTGATCTTGGGGATCTGCCCTGAGTGAGAACATGTAATTTGGTGGCCACAGATTCAACAAAACCATAATGTTTGTGTTCGCCCAAAAATTAATGGCACTCAATGGGAGGAATGAGGGATGAATAAACAACAAACAGAGGACTGCAGGTCAGTATGTCTATGGATTTGAGCTTGAGAAACTGCCCCGAGGGAGTACAGGGAGTTTGGTTGCTGTAGATTAAAAGAAACCATAATGTTTGAGTTGCCCGAAAATGAATAGAACTCGATGGAAGGAATGAGGGACGAATAAACGGCAAATAAAGCAGTGTGGGTCAGTATGTCTGTGGATTAGAGCTATAGTACCTATAGGGAGTACATGTAGTTTGGTGGCACTAGGTTAAAAGAAACCACAATGTTTGTGTTTGCCTAAAAATTAATGGGACTCGATGGGATGAACAAGGGATGTATAAACCACAAACAGAAGAGTGTGGGTCAGTGTGTTATTGGATTACAATTTGGAGACCTGCCTATAGAGCGTACATGCAGTTTGGAGGCTGTAGATTAAAACAAATCCATGATGTTTGTGTTTGCCTGAAAATGAATACAATGTGATTTTAGTTGCACTCTTATAGGTGTGGAGTGTTCACACTTGTTAAACTGAAGAAAAAGCTAAATCGGTCCACTCCAAACCAGGCAGGCGTGAAAGTGCCCTCACTTTATGTTATAAAAATAGACTTATGTTGTAACAACATTTTATTGTATTATATTATTTCAGTCAAACAAAACAAGTCAAGTTTATTTGTATAGCACTTTTTACAACGATGCTGTCACAAAGCAGCTTTACAGGACTTTAAAAGCATGAAACCATGAAGTCACAACACTTTATCCACTGTGAGCAAACCAGAGGCAACGGTGGCAAGAACAACTCCCTCAACTGGAGGAAGAAACTCTGAAGGAACCAGACTCACAAGCAGAGACCCATCCTCCTGGTGGAACAGTATTTACAGTTTATTAAACTAAAGCTGAGTCTAAAGGGAAAAGCTTTAGACACTGCACAGGTGCTACTCAGGATGATACAGCGATGCAGTCAAGGATGGAGCAAATGGCATGAATGGAGAGGAGAACTGGTTGGTGCAAGGTGCCAGGTAACAGGGGGGCCTTGGTGGTCAGTCCTCTAACAGTATTCGGCAGGACAGGTGAGCGGTTATTACCTCAGAAAGAGAAAAGAAACAAAGTGTCTCTACAAAACAACAATACAGTGTAACATCCTCACTGGGTGAAAACATGTTTACTACAGTATGTAGCCACCACCATGGTAACTTGATAAACCAAAATCAGAGTTGAATGAGAAGAGTTAACCAAGTATAGAAAGAAGTAGACCACGGTCCAATAGGCAGGGGAGAATGGCACACCCAATATGAAAATGGTGCCAGAGGCCAATAGGAATAAGTGTTACTCAGGAAGGTTGCATTGACCAAAGTAAAGCTGCCAAGTCTCAGCAGATCAGTAAATATCTAAAGCTATGAGAGAAGTGTAAAACTTCTACATCAGATAGATTAGAGAATACTCCATCAGCTTAAGCGCTGAGAATCTATTCCTTTCATCTGATTTCTAATAAGTGTACCAAAGGTTTTACTCTAGTCCCGATACTTTTACATTATTAGTGTGTTTTTAAATGATTAGTAAGTGTCTATATATACACACACACAAAAAAGATCTGAAACGCATCCAGAAAGATAGACAGAGATTCATGTGCTTCTAGGCTGACATTATACACATTAGCTCAAGCACTTGGAATCCAGTCTGCTTGTGTTGAGGCGATGGGCTGCTATATTAATATATACATTTGAATAAAGTCAACTGAACTTGAAATGTGCTTAATATTCTATTCAAAATGAATGTATTATTATGTTAGCCATTCATTATTTTTAAAAAAATTTCCAGCCTGTTTATAAATGTATTAGTTTAAAAAATAATTTAAACTGCTTTTGGAGATGTTTACACCATCTGGAATGAGGACTAACTAATCTTTTGATGTATGTGATAAAGTTCTGGTTGCTGAGACATGGCCGATCAGTCATCTTGGTTGACACTATGCCAGTGCCAAGGACAGCATAGACAGGGCGAGTGAGGAGCTCATATTGGCTGTTAAACTTAGCAAAAATGGAACCAGGAATAAACAACAGAATGCTGCATTTCCACCTTGTGTACAGATATATACAGTTATGTACATGTTAGAATTCATTTGACATCTGAATAAGTAGGAAAGGCAGCACAAGGTGAGTAGCTGTGAGTAGGTTTGAATCTGTGTTGGCCATGCAATAGACTGGTGACCTGTCCATGGCCTTCGCCCGATGACGCTGGGATTGGCTCCCATTCTACTAGTTGTGACCCTGATTAGTGGGTTAAAGCAGAAGATAATGGATGGACGGTTGGATGTATAAGTAGTAGGGCAAATAAATCAATATTCATATTCTTAAAAACAAATGACCAGATGGGTTTTTGGTGCAATGCCGTTGAAGCATTTTTGGAACCTTTAAATTAATCATTCTTTAGAGAACCAAGACTGTAAATGAGATGTGCAGAGCTGTGCAAACATTTTAGGCACTTGGGGACGTTATTATGTTTGAAAAGCTCTTTTTTATTCTTTTATTATACATTTATCGATGTGTTAACCCTTCTCCTGGTGGAAGGAGCCCAGTATTATTTACAGTTATCATCTAATACCTGCTTGGACTACTTAGTACTTCATTAAGCTAAATCAATCAAGGACTTGAGTAAATTCATGCGTCCAGGAGAAATCTGTTCTTCAAAATGGTCAACAAGATATGATCTACTTCTTTCTACGTAGGATATTTATGCTACTTGGTATAGTATTTATGCTTATTTAAAACTGTTCTATCAATGTCTGGTGTTCTTACTGGTAAAAATACAATTATTGCTGAAATAAAGGGTTTGAAACAATAAACTTAAGTGCCTAAGTAATGCAGAGTATTTGCATGATGTAAAGATTCTTTGAGGAACTCTTTAAGTATATATGATAAGGTTCTTTAGGGCAGTTACTCTCAAATCAGTCTTTAGGGACCCCCTACATGGTTCTCATATTTGCTCCAAGCCAACCTGCAATGCAATGCCACGTATAAAGAAAATGCGGATTATTGGGGGTCCCCCCGACCTGCCATAGAACCAGTGCTTTGGGAAATTAAACATTTTTCATATATAGCAATGCTTTATATAACCAATATGTTAAAAATGTAGAGAATTATGTTATGATAAAATGAATTGCCAGAATGCCTAATATTTTAAAAGTGGAGATAGGCCGACATAGATCGTTTAAAACGGGTAATTACAGACAATTACAGCATATAATTGATCATTGTTCTCAGAATGCTTGAAATGTTGAAAAAAAGAAAAAAACAGGCTGTACCATATGGTGTCTAGTTCGTCTCAGTCCACATTGTACAATGTATAATTATATAGTCTTATAAAACTCACTAATGTGCAGTGGTAATGCTGGAGCAACACACCAGATTCTTACAGATGTGATAGATATAAAGGGTTTAATATAAAGGAGTTCGTGAGTAGTAGATGTTAACCAAAACACAAAGGCAACCAAAACTGACATGGAAAGCAAGGGTGAAACCAGTTATCAGGCAAGAGTTAAAAGCAGAGTAGCTCAATAACCAGGTGACCAGAACGAGGGTTATGACCAAAAAGGAAAACCAAGAGTTCATATACGAGTTTAAACCCATCAGTATATAAAGGTTGGCAATACTTTGCCTATACTATATAAAAAATTCAGTAATGAATATGTGATGGGGTCAGTGAGTCTACCCCATCACCAGGTTTGTGAAAGGACACTGGGGCATGTAATATATATGCAATATAAAACCTAGGTAATTATAATGTGAGTAAAAGTACACACGGATACTTACCTGTGACCTTGTCCTTCGTTCTGGTCCTTAGGGGAATGTGGGCGTCTTCCAGGGCTTCCTTGTACCGGCCGGTAGAGCCCACAGCCTTGTGTAGAAGGGGGGAGGTGAGATCCGGTAACCTGTGAGAAAGGATAAAAGAAGGGTTAAATGAGATTGAATATATATTTACCGGTAAATGTGATTGTGTATTGTATGTTACATATGTAATGTTTACTGTATTTGATTTGTTTGTTTTGTTATTGTACCCCCAGCCCTGCAGAATGGTAGCGTAATATGTGGGGCGGGGCTTATAAAGGGGGGTTTCATTGTGGATTGGGGAAAAAGAGTGCATGGTCGTGTCTATGTGGCCTCGTGGCCTCCGACGCACACTGGCTGCTGCTATGCCAGTTGGGGGATCAAATGTGGGACTGAGCCACGGTAGCCGAAGCTAGGTTGTTAGTGTTGTTAGACCCTAGCCTTTTATTTCCTTTTTTCTCAGTTTTTCTTTTTTCTTTTTTCAAGTGTTGGACGATTCTGCAAATAAATATCACCTACTGTGTAAAACCTATCATCGGAGTCTGGTCTGATCCTTGCAGGGCGGAACCTACCCTTGTAAATGGTGGGCTACCCAGGCTGTGAACCTGAATACCCCAGTACATTCTCACTGAGTATCTCTGGAGAAGATGAATAGGAAAGCAGTTCTTGATTAGTGGATTGGGCACACAGGGTATTGAAGTCATGGAGTGAATCATGGGAAATGTAGCTCTTGGATTCAACTGAAGCAGGGGGAGAACCTGGAAGTGAGACAGTAGTATACAACTATTACTCAGTTTCAAATCTTGTTGCTATCCAAAGACAAACAAGTATCTCCCAAAATAGTAACTTTACAAGAAAAGCCAAAACAATCTTGACTTGCTATGTAAGTTAATTGCTCTTAACTTTTTTTCAAAGTGATTTTGGAGCATGTCTATCAGTCCATACATCATCAAGTGTAATGTAAAGGACAGCTGCCAATCAACAGAGGGCTTTTACATGCATCAAGCTTATGGGCTTCTGTTAGTGGTCGTGTGCTTATGTTTATGTTCTTCGCCATGTGGTTCTGTTTGTTTTGGTCATGTGCTCCTCATGTCAAGTAATGAAGTACAAATATTTTGGTACCTTACTTAACTACAGGTTTTGGTTATTAATACTTTACTGGAGTAATTATTTTTCAGCTGACTTTTTACTTCTACTCCTGACATTTACACTCCATTATCAGTACTTTCTACTCCTTACATTTACACTCCATTATCTGTACTTTCTACTCCTTACATTTACACTGCATTATCAGTACTTTCTACTCCTTACATTTACACTCCATTATCAGTACTTTCTACTCCTTACATTTACACTCCATTATCAGTACTTTCTACACCTTACATTTACACTCCATTATCAGTACTTTCTACTCCTTCCATTTACACTCCATTATCAGTACTTTCTACTCCTCACATTTACACTCCATTATCAGTACTTTCTACTCCTTACATTTACTCTCCATTATCAGTACTTTCTACTCCTTACATTTACACTCCATTATCTGTACTTTCTACTACTTACATTTACACTCCATTATCAGTACTTTCTACTCCTTACATTTACACTGCATTATCAGTACTTTCTACTCCTTACATTTACACTCCATTATCTGTACTTTCTACTCCTTACATTTACACTCCATTAACAGTACTTTCTACTCCTTACATTTACACTCCATTATCTGTACTTTCTACTCCTTACATTTACACTCCATTATCTGTACTTTCTACTCCTTACATTTACACTCCGTTATCTGTACTTTCTACTCCTTACATTTACACTCCATTATCAGTACTTTCTACTCCTTACATTTACACTCCATTATCTGTACTTTCTACTCCTTGTCCTCAATGTAATTTTTCCTAACATTACTTTTACTTTTATACTTCAAGTAGTTCTGAAAGCAGTACTTATACACTTTTAAAAAGCTTGAGTTGATGCTTCAAATTCTACAGAAGAATTATTAAACCCTAGTATCTATACTTCTACATGAGTAATGAACTTTGCCCACCTGGTTTGTATCTGTAACCCCTCCTGTTTCCAGGTGTCTCGTATTCCCTATCGTGTTCTATACCCTCTGTTTGCTACCTATGTGATCGGTCATTGTCGGTATGTTCTCCACGTATGCCTAGTTGTGTTTCTTTGCCTGTCCGTTCCTCATTTATTATACGTCTCTTTGTTTATCTCTTGTTTCGTTTGTTAGCTCAGTTGTGGTTTTGTGTTTTTTTTTTTTTCTGTTTTCGTTTATTAATTAAAGTAAGGTTTTCGCGTTGGTGTCCGCCCTTTGTCTGCCCTGCTTTCCCCTCGTCTGATCCAGCTCCAGCCAGTCACCCGTTACAAAAATGGTTATGTGAAAATGAATAAAGTCTGTTTAAGGTCACCAGTCTATCACATGGCCAACAAATCCACACAAGCCTTCTACGTAGACCAAAAAGAAAGAAGGAAAAATGTAGAACATGTCTCTATTACTGGGGCAAGCGATCGCAAAGGGTGGAATAATATTGTATATGGGGCTGTGCTGACTGAGAGGTGAACAGCCTCAGTATCATGCCTCTGCAAACCTCCAAATATGGAGTCTGACAGCATCCGCACAAAAGCATGGCCACTGGGCCGTTTACCTTTCCTAGAGTGTGAAAATACCAAACGCATTCAGCGCGACGCAGCAGAGCGGGCTGAAAATATCACGTTTGGTGAATCGCATTGTCGGGGGCTGGCATAAGCATGTATTCAGAAATTCAAAGGTCAGGCGCCATAAAAATGAATAACTGAAAACGGTCTTAAAGTCTGAAATCTGCCCGGGCTTTTCCTCCTGTTTATAAAGAGTAGCATCTCATACAATGACAGAAACCACATGAGCAAGACTGCTTGAGCTTACCTAACAATTCCTGTTTGAAGATTTAGGCCTGCAGTTACAGCAGTGCTAATGGACTGTTTGCCTGTATGCCTGTGCTTGGGCTACCTGGTGGCACCTGTACCATCTGAACCATTAAAAAGGCAGCACTCGGGAAAATGTAGAGGTACAGAAGCTCACAGAGGAGCACACAGAGGAGAAACGTTTTACTCTGGGTTTAACGTTCCACCCCACATCCTAACCCCTGCATTAAAAGGGCAATTGTTGTTGTTGTTGCTTTTAGCTGTGTTTATGTGTTTGGCTGTGTTTTATTGTGTTGGACTGTGATTTGTGTGTCTGCCACTGAGAGAAGTTTATGACTGGAATACCGTACCCGCTATTCCAGTCGTTTTTAGTAGCCTTTTCTACTTTGTTTAGAAAAAGAGAATACCTTGAGCAGAAATAATGGCATCCTCTCGTTCTTCCTCACCATCTATGCTATAATAAGAGTAAAAACTGATAATATGTGAATGCAGGTCAATTTAAGGCAAAAAAATACTGTAGTGTTGTGGCGAGACAGACTCGGACACCGAGTTGGGATCCATTTGCAGGTAATATTTATTATATCAATGGGGAAATCAAAAAGCAAGGTCAGAGGCGGAGCAAAAGAATCAAAACCAAAAAAGCAGTTCCCTATGTGCAGGCCAACAAGTCCAATAAGGGCAAAGACGAAAGCAGAGGTTAAGGGGCAGAGCCGAGGTTCGTTACCAGTAGCCATGCAGATCCAGACAGACAAATCCAAAAGGGGCAAAAGACGAAGAGGGCAAAATCCACAAAGAACCAGGCAGAGAATCATACACAGTGAGACAATCAGAATAGAAAACACTCAGTAAGCAGATCTGATGATACTGGCCATACTTCACACTTGCCTGTGGAAAGGGAGGGGTATTCAAATAGGTTTTAATTGGGACCAGGTGAGGTGATGCTGAGCAGGTCAGAACTCCAGAGAATGAGACCTCTGGTGGCGGGAGGAGGGGTTGCTGACAGTACCCCCCCCCACAAAGGGGCAGCCCCTGATGCCCCAGAACTCCACCGCCAGGGTTGGCCTCGTGGTCGATGGGCAGGATGATCTGGGTGGTCATGGTGAAAGTCTCCAACTCAGTCTTGTGTCCAGCCCTCTGTCTAGTCTTGTCTTCATTTCCCGTTCCCTGTCATGTCTAGTCCTTGTCCCACTTTGCTTCAGGGCGTGTTCATTGTCGCGCCTCTGGAGCGGCGCTTGTAAGGGGGGGTATTGTCATGTGGCGCTCTGTTTCGTGCCTGTCTGTTTTTGTTTACGTTCTGTCGTTGCCATGTGGTTTCTGTTTATGTTTGCCATGTGCTCTTTGTCTCCGCCCTCTTTTCTCCGCCCCACACCTGCTTGGTGTTCATGTCTTCTCCCGTTTGCCAGGTGTCCCTAGTTAGTGTGTCTATTTATACCCTCTGTTTGTCTTTGTCTGTCTTTATCGATGGTGTGTTGCTGTGATGGTTGTGTTTCTGTTAGAGCTAGGTTCTTGTTTTGTTATTTTGGGCCTTTGTATGATATTGTAAGTATTGATGTAAATAAACTCTGCCTGCATTTGTATCCGCAACTCCTGCCTTAACAATCATTACAAGTGAACACAGAGCTTCAAACTAAAGCTGTTTCATTGGACAACAGCAGCTTTTATTGAGACCTGCTGCTCAACACTACTGAATGGTGGAGATGGCAAGCGGGTCATCAACAGTCACATACTTCAATAGAACAGCTGGCCCTAATACTGGACCAAAGTTTTAACAGCTACATGTTAAGGCCGCAAGTTTTCATATCTAGTGAGGAGGAAGTCTGAGCTGAAAAGGCTGCCACTTCATACGAGATAATGCTAAAGCTAAAAGTAACACTAGAGATTGTCAGAGCCACTGCTAAGATGCTTAGAAGAAGGTAAATTATATTAAAAGGAGGTAAAATAGAAATGTAAACATACCTGTAAGTGCATTAATACTTAGAATGTTCTTTACGTAGAATGGTTTTTTTTAATTGGAAATGCAGGCATGGGATAGTCCTGTTTTACTGAGTTATTGAAGTTAAGAAAGGCTAACTTAGTCTTAAACTCACTCTATAACCTTGTCATTAGATGTTAAGGTGCGAAATACAGGAGGCCATAAGTGATCCAGGACCCCCTAATTAAAGAGGTTAATTTAGGTTAAAAAACCTACATTAATACATTCTATGTGAATTGTATTAGCAAATATATTATATTATCACTGTCCAATGAAAAACAAGTACCTCCAAAACGGCAATTTTACAGGCAAGGCCAAAATCTGTCTTTACTTTTAATATAAGTCAGTAGAATTTTTTCCAAGCTATTTTGGTGCATTTCTATTGGTCCATTTATCCTGAAACTCTCATGCAATGTGACCGGCAGCTGTCATGTTCAAATAAAAAATGAAAATCTTCTGGTTTTTTTTGGACAGCGACGATGTAGTAGCTTAGCTACTCAGTATATGCCTACATGGTTTTGATATTGATTTGAGTGTCATTTGCTATTCTATTTCATTAAAGAAATAGAACACCATCACCTTCCCGATGATGAACGTGGCACGTACCTGATTTACAACCCCCAAACTAATAGTGCTAAACAACTAACAGCCAATGCTGTTCTCTTGTTCTGGGGAGCTTTAAATAAATCTTTTGAAATTATCATTTGGAAACAATTGCGGCCGGCTGAAGGGCATGTTGATCACTATTATGGAAATGGTCAAAACTTTATTACGTGTTAGCTACATAAGCTTCACAGATTCACAAACTTCTAACACCAAACACGTCTGGACTGACCGACTGCCATCAGGATACAGAGCATTTTTATTTTTTGCTATTCCTTTAACAGGGGGGCGCGTTCCCAGAATTTTAATCAAGCCTCACAGATTGTGGGAGATTTTGAGATTAGCAGGCTGGTTAATCTGGGAGGAGTGCAGAAACAGGGAAGAAGCTCCAATGAACGCTCTGGAACGGGCGAAGTGAGTGGCCAGCTACCGGCAGCCATATAAGCACTAAACTGTAGACAGCTTTGGAGTCAGTATGCAGTCGCAGAGGCTGGAGAGCAATGATTGCTGTCAGCTGAATTATATTCTTATACTCTAATGTGATATGTTTGCTTACACGGCTGCTGTGCTGCTACGGGCTCGGTGGTGAGAGTTTGCAGTTTTGTAAGGCGCTCTAGAGTACACTGAGAGTCTTTCTGACCCTTATCCTCAGAGGACTCATTTCACTGTCTGTGGTGATGCTGAAAGAAGACTTCTAGTGCAGTGCATGATTATCTTTTCATAAGCAGTGCACTGGAACAGGACTGGAGACAGCAGTGGTAAATGATGGTACAGTTTCGTGCTAGCTCTCTCTCCTTCTCTCTCTTTTTTCTTTAAACTCTCACACACACACACATGCACACACTCGTATTTCCGCCTTCGCAGGATATTAAAGAAAAACTAGCCCTTAACTGGGTCTGCGAATTAGCTTTAGCTAGATGCCCTATACATAATACATGGCCAGCCTTCATGCAGATACATTCATTACATTCATCTGTGCAAACCATGGGCATTAATAAGGAGTTGACTTTACATCTACTGTTATAACAACCTATAGGCTTCTGGGAAGGCTTCCACAAGATATGGGAACATGGCTGCAGGGATCAGCCACAAGAGTATTAGCCAGGTCAAGCACTGATGGTGAGTGATAAGGCCTGGCTAGCCATAGGCATTCAAGTTCAACCAGAAGGTGCTGGAAGGGGTTGAAGTCAGGGATCTGTGCATCCCACCCAAATTCCACTAAACCATTTCTTTATGGAGCTCTCGCTGAGACATTGTTATAATGAAACAGGAAAGGGGCTTCTGCTGTTATCTAGAATGGCATTCAATGTTGTAGGATTAATACATTCTCCTTCATTGAAACCAAGGTGCCCAGCACATTATTCCTCCTCATCCAAACTGTACAGATGTCGTTCTGCATTCAGGATTTTTTTTTTTCATTCACATATTCAAAGCTGCCTTGTGAAAGATTATCAGAGTGGTATCAATTTTATGGAGGCAACACACTGAAACACTTGCAAGAAAAAATGTATCCATTGAGAGGAACGACAACAATGTTATTTTTTTTCTTTTCTCCAGTGTGGCTCAAAGAGATATATACTGGGTAACCACCTATTTACCAAAAAATTAGTAACACTTTATTATAGGCTCTTCGTAATGAGGTAAAGACAAAGCAAACACTAGCAAGATATTAATGATAAAAAAGGCTTTAGTATCATAAGTGGAATCCACGAGCTTCGTCAAAACTTACAAAAACACAAGGTAATACTTCATAACAGAAGGAACAAACAGAGAGGTTGGTGAACTACAGGTGTGTGAGACTAGAACTCCAGTGAGGAGCTTCTGGATAGTGGCCTGTGATTGGTTAGTAATAAAAATGTGAGTGAGAATGAGTCCAAAGAGTCAATGGAGATAATGGTAGAGTTCAGAGGTGTGACACTACTGCTACAGGACATCTACATAAGTCCATTCATTCATCCATTATCTACCGCTTTTCTGGGGATCCGGGTTGCGTGGGGCATCAGTCTAAGCCTAGAACCCCAGACTGCCCTCTCTCCAGCCACTTCCTCTAGCTCCTCTGGGAGGGATACGGAGGCGTCCCCAGGCCAGCTGAGAGATACAATCCCTTTAGCGTGTCCTAGGTATTCCCGGGGGTCACCTCCCAGTCGGATATCTCCGGAACACCTTCACAGGGAGGCGTCCAGGTGGCATCCTAACCAGATGCCTGAACAACATCAGCTGGTTCCTCTCGACGTGTAATGTAAAATCGAGCTCCTCATCCTATCTATGAGCGTGAGGCCCGACACCCCACGGAGAAAACTTATTTCTTGTATCCGCGAGGTCGTTCTTTAGGTCACTACCCAAAGCTTGTGACCACAGGTGAGAGTAGGAACGTAGACTGACCAGTAATTTGAGAGCTTTGCCCTTTGGCTCAGCTCTTTCTTCACCAGGACAGACTGGTAAAGGGCCCGTAATCCGCCAATCTGTCTGTCAACCTCCCGCTCCATCACCTACATAAGTCATAATGTCTATAAATGCTTTACTTATGAATACTTATTCTACTAGACATCATCTGCCATAAAGGCTGCGTTAGCTAACTTTGATCAAAACTGTCACCAGTAACCTTTACAGTGAATGATACCTTTTGGAATAAGCACTTAGAAGCATGTATGTAGGCGTATATCATTGGTCATTGTAAGCGTATATAGGTGTCATGTAGCCTTATGAGCAGCACCGTACAGTAGAGCTCTGGGTGGGACTGATTTTTTAATCCCGCCTGCAGTCCTGTATGAGGGCAAATGACATACTCTGCTCATAAATAAATAATTTTGTCCTGAAATAATCATGACTGGAAATGACTGCCTTTAGCCACTTTTACCACAGCTGAGGCTGACAGATCGTTTAAAGGTGCCGCCATTTGTGTAGCCCAATAAAGTAGCTCATGAGCTGTTCACGTGTTTGCTTGCTTCGGAAGTAGTTTTAATTTCCTTTTTTTGGTGATAATGCATGCTATTTATTGTGTGATTGTTATGACTTTATATAGACTGTTCATTAATTTGCAAGGTTTTTCTGCATGTACACGTCGTTCCACTCCCACACACAGCTCCACATTGATTAACTGCTCGTTCTCATGCACAATATGGTGTTGGGACCTGTGACACATCTACCCTACGGTAAAGTTTTGCCAACAATTTGCTTTTGACTTACAATCAGATTGTATTTAAAGAGGCAGAGGAAGGTAGTGTTAGAAGTCTTCTCTTTGGTACAGTGTAGGGTTCTTTGAACCCATGTCTGCGGCGTGTAGGGCGGTGTTACCTACCACACTTTAACCAACCATTGAGTCCATGCTGACTCACAGCTAAATCTCTACAGAGTGGGAGCTTTGAGCATTCAACATATGGAACTGAGCATCTTCCTGGCAATGCATTCTGAATTTGGCAGTAATTGTGACATGTGCATGTTCACATTGGCTACAGTAACAAACCACAGCCTATCAGAGCTTTCCGTGTGCTACCATGTTCTTCTTTCACTGCATTCAATAAAAGACCTACCGAGAGTACAGTTTGGATCAATAAATGCCAAACAGTAAATGTATTGTTTTGTCTAATTAGAATAAATCACATTTTTAACAGGCTACAAAAGGGTAGGTTAAAATACAGAATAGCAACCACAAGCTCTAATGTGAAAAACTTATATTGCAGTCCTAGCTATTCATTTTCTATGGCTGTTTATATACATTTGCCCAAGGGAAGCTTGGCGTCCTCTAAATTAACACAAATTAAATGGTGATTTGTACAGTTGTGTTAACATTTTATCAACTACAAATGCGTTAGAACACATTTATCTCAAAGACAAGTTCATTTAGAATCAGTTGCTTATCACAAATCGACTCGAGTTTGTCAACTTCTCATACATTCTCTTAGCGCCAATGCATTCGCCCCTACAAGCTGAGCGTCTGTTTACTGCAGCTAACCACATGGAACGTTTTTTTTAATTGCTTCAAAACTCGCAAACTCGATAAATGATACGATTTTGTCCCACCCTCGGATGCTGAGCATCTCTGGAAAAAATGGAGCTGTGGGCGTGTCTGGACGCGGGGCTGCTGCAAGATTTATGGAGGATCAGTTGAAAGGCCGAATCCTGTTTTGATTAACAGCTATTAGGAGATCTACACCGTCACTTAATCACTCCCATCGCAGATTTTGAGTGAAGTCGAAAAACAAACTGCTACCCATTTCTTGGTATTTGCTTGGTGAAATAGCCGACCATTTCCACTGTTCAGTGTGTAAATAAAAAAATTCAGAAATCACCAATAGGTAGGTACTAGATTAGAGCCTGTACGTACTGCTGAAGCGGCAGACTAGTAGGCAATTTCAGTAGGCGAGTTTTAGTAGCCAAACAATCTTAGATGGCTTTTCGTTAAAAGCTCTGTTTACTGACAGATTTAGATATTTTTGTGACACTGATCTGTGTTTTGTCTGAATATATACTCACACGGTGTTGAGCTGTAGAGAAGACGAGTCAGGAGGAATTTAATCTTTATTTTATTTCAGCAGTAGCGTTAACTTCTGTAGCAGCAGTTCACTAGCCATAGCTACGTACACACAGCCAACGTACCGCTTTCCGGTGTTTTTTTACTCTTCTTTAAATTCATCCGCGGCTTTAGTTGAATCATGGAATAGCACAGTGTGCTGCAGTTGCATACATAAAAATGGCTGCTGATTCAACCGTTCGCCTACTACTCAATGCTTACTGAGTATTCGGACACACTAGCCATGCTAGCCTACTGATTTCGCCTACCGAGTAGTAGACAAGTAGGCAATTTTGGAAGCACCCACTCACCCACCCACCCATTTCCTTATTTCAGCTTAAACAATTTTAGCATTTCCTTGTTCGAGTTTAATATCGGTTTGTTAGTTCATTCAATCAATCATTCATACTTTTGGCTAGGTCGGAGTGAACTAGCCAGCTAGCAAGGTGCACACGATGGCAGACAGAGCTAAAATTGTTAGCCTGATTTTGGCAAAGCCGTCTGATAGCGAGGAGAAAGTTAGAGTAGAGTAAGGAAAGCTAACAGGTCTTTTCAGATCTCTTGGTATGACAAAGTTAGCTGGCCGGATGGAAGTGCACAGGCCATTTTCTTGAATTTTTGTATAAATATATTAACAGATTTTTATGATTTAAGCTGATAATGAGCTTCCCCTCTTTGAAAGACCAGCAGTCGCCACTGATCTGTTTGTATAACAAATGTCTGCTGCTGTTAAAATGATAATCTACTTTCTTTTGCCTTCTGCACAATTAGTATTCTTTGTTTTTGGAATTGTTATAAAAAAAACTCACACTGGGAATACACAGTGCTAAATAACTTAATATCTCTCTCTCTCTCAGTCTCTCTCGCGCGCGCTCTCACTTTTTTCTCCATAACTCACACATTTACTCATTCTCCCCCCCACTCTCTCTCTCTCTCTGTCTCTGTCTCTCTCCCTCTCTCTCTCTCGGGTCATACGTCACGCCCCCGTGGTCCCCGCTCGCTGCCGCGCGGAATCCATTTGCGAGGCTCGGGGCGACGAGTTTCATCTGCGCGCGCTGCGGCCTTTGATCTTTGGCGCGTGCGTGCGTGCGTGCGTGCGCGCGGGCAACAACCTCTATCGCGGCCGTCCAAGAGCGCACGTGCACTATACGTTGCACTACACATGTGGCGCGATACGCATGCGCGCTGTCGTTATAAAGCCCGGAGAGTACATAAGCTCAACAGTGGGATGTAGTACATGTCCAGTGGGATGTAGACACCTGCTAATCCAGCGTTTCTTCTAATGTAGTAATGAAGATTTTTCTTTAATCCGTTATCAGCTTCTCTGCTTCCTGGTAGGCTTTCAAGTAGATGCTGCTACGTGGCTGTACGTTTTTGATGTTTAAAACGTATGTAGAGCATTTAACATCAACACATACAATACGACTAATCTGTATTCTCAGCGGGTCCTTGGCTCATGTGGGCTCATGGATTCCCTGAATCGTTTGATGGCATTATGCACAACTGAGGGTGAAATACTTAAAATCCTTGCAGTTGCTCATTCCTTCCTCGCTCATAAGTAGGGCTGTGTGTTGGCAAGAACCTGGCGATACAATACGTATCGTGATACAGCGGTCACGATTCAATATATCGCCATATATTGTGATACTGCAAGAAAAGTAATATACTGAGATTTTTCAAATCCTACTATTAAAACACACCACTGTATGAACAGGTTTGTCAATGCTTACAATAGCATTGCGCCCTTGTGCTGCTTGTTAATGTTGGAGTGGAGCTGAAAATGGATTACAACACTGCCATCTAGTGCTCAGTGAGTCACTGTGTGCCAGGAATCTGTGTATCGATACTGTGTCTTTGAGAATTGATACAGTATCGCGAAAGATAATATCCCGATATTCTTCATTTTCGATATTTTCTTACACCCCTACTCATGAGGGACTAGGCCATTCCCGGCTGCTCCCTTTATAGCCGGGCGTGATTGTGTCACCTGTTCAAGATGTTTTTGGATGTTTCTCACTGTCCATAGTCCTATATTGTTCCAGTCACAACTGTTTTGGAATTTTCGAAAGAGTGAGCAGTAAATGAACACAGGACAAAGTATATGTATAAACCACAGCCTTCTGATTTTACAGTCCCATTATTTTTGGAACTGAGGTTTGTGCTTTAAAAGAGACGCTGTGTAAATAAATAAATAAAGACCTTCTCGGCATTTCTCCATAAAGGACACAGCATTAACTTTTGTTGGTCACAGCTACGTGGTACGTAACGGGGGGGCCACCCTCCTCCTCCTGGGGTGTGCTGGGGTAGGCCTGCCCACCGACCCACCAGCACAAGCCGCCACCGCTCGTACAAAACACAAAAAGAGCTAAAACAGTAAACACTTATCCCTCTGAAACGTCCTGCTCCAGTCTAGCTTGTGAAGGTGGATCAGGTCTACTAACTTGCTCTCCCTGACTCTGGCTCAAACTGATATAGCAGAATCAACAATGTGAGGACCGACACAGTGGTGTGGGGGCAGAACTTGTAGCAGGATAAACATTGGTGGTTGATCAATTAGAACAATCAAAGAGAGCGAGCTGACCAATCAGGGCCGAGCGGGCTCATTAGGAGGTGGGGCTTAAAGACACAGGAGCTCTAACTGAGCGTTTCAGGCAGAGGGTGAATATAGATGTACAGTATGAAAGAAATATTTTGTTATTGTGTCACAAGATCACTAAGTTGAGTGAAGTACCTTAACTATGAACCAGAAATCGAATAGGACTTATTTTAAATAGAAGAAAGACTAATTTTAGATGAATTATTTGATCTAAAAATAATACTTTTTATATTATATATTTAAGCTAAAAAATGTACTAATCAATTCAATTTATTTGCACCATATGCCATATAATAATAATAATAATAATAATAATAATAACAATAATAATAAAAATAATAATAGCAATGAAGCATGCAAACGGACAAAGGAAATAGGATCAAGATTGACTATATGCCTTTTATGATGATTATTATTATTAATAATAATAATAATAATAATAATAATAATAATAATAATGCATTCAAACAAACAAAAAATCACAGAATCATGAAGGACTATATGCTATGTGAAAATAATAATAATAATAATAATAATAATAATAATAATAATAATAATAATAATAATTAATAATAACAAATGCAAACGGACAAACAAACAAACAGGATCAAGATGGACTATATGCCCTGTATGATTAATAATAATAATAATAATAATAATAATAATAATAATAATAATAATAATAATAATAATAATGACATAAGGCATGCAAACAAACAAACAAACGAAGAATCACACGATCAAGGAGGAGGTGCTAAAAAGCCCTCACCGCCTGGGGCACGAGCCTGCACTGTGTGTGTGTGTGTGAAGTTAGAAAAGTGTTACGCAGCTGGTTAACGGTGATGGAGTGAATGCGGCAAGCTATTGGCTGTGGGCTTTGTAAATTTCACTCAACGCGGTCCAATGGCAGCGAGAGAGCGAGCGAGGGAGCGCGAGAGAAAGTGAGAGAGCGAGAGAGATACAGATAGAGAAAGAGTGAGCGAGGAGGGGGGTGTGCGACTGGTCCAGCTTTGGTGTCTCTTTCTCTCTCTCTCTCTCTCTCTCCCTCCACTCTCTCTTCTTTCATCTCCTCTTTCCTGGGCCGCTCTGCCTCTCTCTCTCCCTCTCTCTCTCTCTATCCTCTCTTCCTCCTGCTCCTCTTCCTCGATGTGAATCTCCTCCGGTTTCTGCGATGGTGTCGCGCGCTCGCTGAACAGCGAGCAGCAGCAGCAGCAGCAGCAGCCCCGGGAGTGTCCCCAAATCAATCTCTCTCTCTGTCTCTCTCTCTGTCTCTCTGTCTGTCTCTCGCTCACTCACTCTTCTCTTTCGCCGGACTGCAACACCGCTCGGATTCTTTCTCTTTCTATTTTTTCCCCATTTCCATTGGAAGGAGGGAAGAAGGGAGGGAGTTGTGGTGGTGTGGAGGAGGATGATGAGGAGGAGGAGGGGGGAGGCACCGTGGAGTTTTTTATTTTTTTAATTTTTTTTCCCCTCCTTTTTTGCTCCGCGGCCCGCGTGCGTTTTATTCCTCCGCATCATCCCCCCACGAAGTCGGCGGCGAGGGAAAACGAGCGGGCGCGATGCAGATGTGGCCAAGGTAAGAGGGAGGCGCGTGCGCGCGCGTTCGCCCGCTCGTGCATGTGCGTAAAGTGTCTTTTTCCTGGACGTCTTTTTGTTTGTTTGTTTGTTTGTTGGTTGGTCGGTTTGTTTTCGTGGCGAGCTTGTTCCGAAAAGAACTGGTTATGTAGAGATGGTGGCTCGCGCCTAACTGTAAACTGTGTACGACTGTCTTCTGGCTCGAGCGCTGTGTTCCCGGCTCACGCCTGTCCTGCTTTCCAACAGCCGTCATGACGGCGAGCTCTGGATGTGCTTCTAGAGCGGGCACGTAGGAAAAGTGCTGGACGCCTCTCTTTCTCCTGGCAAGGGCACAACATTTACTTACCTGTGGCGGACTGAAGGCTTTTGTGGCGCGCTGTCGGTGCCCCATAAAATCGTGGGCGCTCGTGCGCTTTCCGCGCGTGGCGCATTATTAGAACCCCCCCCTACTCCCCCACCCCCCCCAGCAGGCGTTCAGGAAAAAAAATGCGCAGTATTGGGACTCCAGGCGTTGTGGCTGTGAAGAAGCGCGAGCTTGTTTAAGGCGCGAGCGCTTAGCATCGCCGGTCAAGCCGGGTACAGGGGGCTAATCTGGAGCAACAGTAGACTCGGAAAGCAGCCTTAGGGCGAAACGCACTCACGCACGCACGTGCAGCAGGCGGCAGTCAGCACGGCGCTTGGTGCATGGTGGAAGTTGGAGACGGGACCGCGCGTTTTTGGTGGTGCTCCCGCGAGTTTCAAGCCTTTTTTAGCTTTTTTGAAGTGTGTTTGTGTGTGTGTGTGTGTGTGTGTGTGTGTGTGTGTGTGTGTGTGTGAGTATGGGGGGAAGAGCGGGGGGGGGGGGGGGGGGTTAGAAAGAAAAGACGCGCAAACCTCGTCTACCATCGTCAGGACGGCTTTGCATGCGCGTGCCACTGTCCCGCCAGTTCGCCACTGAACCGCAAGGTGGTACTGTGGACATCTGCATACGTGCGCTTTTTTGGGGGGGGGTGAAGGGAAAGCGTGGTGGGAACGGAGGTGTAGGAGGACTAGTCTAGAACAGTGCTTCATCATCTTCTCTTCGAGCATTGCTTGTTTGTTAAACTGCAAGGACCCCTATGCTGACCCCACACTTCAGCTCCTTAGCTTAGTTTAATAACAAGTCCATATATAAATTGCCATGTATATGTTGGGTTATGCAAAGGAGCATGTGGTGGGACATTGACAGTATAATATATATATAATATATAATATATATATATATATATATATATATATATATATGTGTGATGTTATGCTGTCCACATCCCCCTATATATTGTTATTGTTGATGGCTTTGCATCAATACTTGGGTCATATGTCTTGTAAATCTACATCTATGTTATTGTTGTTCTATGCGTTGACACATATTCAACCCTTTCTTGGTGGAAATGATGAGATATCAATTTATTCTTCCAAGCACAATGGCATTCTCATTGGTGGGGGCCTTCAATATGATGTCATCTAGGACCCCAGATAATCAGAAACAGCTTGTAAC